>CM076578.1:177524001-178742331 GCA_034641835.2 Pinus albicaulis
TAGATTAAAAAACCCCGAAGCGCAATCGCATCAGAAAAGTTCAATGGGTTGATTGAAAGACCGGGCCCGATGGTTTCGATGCGATTAGCCCCCATATATATAGCCCTGGGTCTATTTGTGTTTCATACATCCGAAGGCCCCGCAGTCGGGCGCCAGACCATTCCATATATATGTATATATATATCCCGCCCCCGAAGCATAAAACCTTTGTTTTATTAAAATTTTTGAGTTTTGTATATCATAAAGGGTTTCCGCCGGTTTGTTTTAAAAACCAATTTTCATCGTTGATCTTAAGCCGATCGAACGGCCCGCGCAAAATCGCATCGGAGTTTTCCATCAGATGCGTTTGTTTGTTCCCTCCGATCGGCCAACCCTTCGATTCTTTCTCCACTGTTGATCTAATCCTTAGATCAACGGTCAACGCTTAATCACATCGCAAGTTTTCAGCGTTGTGCCATTTCTTTCCCCGTCGATTGAATGTCTCCGATTACATCCGGACCGTCCGTTTGATCTCATCTAACGGCCCACAATCGATCCAATTATTAACCATTCCTCCGCCCTTTTAACCCTCCGATTCACTCTCCGCCGTCGATCTGATCTGCAGATCGACAGCCAGCGCTCAATCGCATCGGCGTTTCCCTGTACATCAGCGCCATTTAAGTTTTGCCCCCGATTGCGATCCTCCCATTGGATCTGGACCGTCCACGTGTCCAGATCGGACGGTCCCAAATCATTCCCATGTTATTTTATCGCCCTCCGCCTTTCACCAAAGGGTTTTCAAAACCAATCTCGACCGTTGATCATTGCGCAATCGAACAGTTCCGTTTTATTCTTCCCTCTGATCTTTTTAACCTTATTTTTGGCTGATCTACACCATTGGATGATGCCATCCAACGACTACGCTCCTCCCCACCTCCTCTGCAGCAGTTAAACCCACAAACGCAAGATTTTTTAATTCTTTTCGTATTTTGCAGGTCTGAATGGTTTGTTCCGTCATATTAACGAGAAAGGCCAAGGACTGGGAATGACGATTCCCATGCCTTTGAACTATCAAAAGGAAACCATTCGTAGGGCTCACACTCCGCGTCTTGTTAATGCTTCATGAGACATTTATGCCATACGAGCCCTATGCGACCTGCACATCAACAAGACACTGTGTTATTAAATCACAAATTAAAAGAGTATCAGTGTTGAAGATAGAACACATCAGAATGAAGATTGAAGACGAATTTGGGGATTACGACTAAGATTGATTATCGAAAGCCTAATCCTCCAAATTAAATCAGAGTTTAAGGAAATCATAATGATTTATCAGACAGAAAGGCCTCCACCGCCACATCTGAGGCGAATTGGTTCCTCCCAGCTACCACAAAGCCACCTGTGCCTCAAAGCATGCAAAACAAAGGCCGATGTTATTGATCAAACGAAGATAGTTGCCTCCGCGCAGCCAGAGAGTTACTTCTGCAAGGAACTTAATGCAAAAAATATCTGCAGAGTTACTCCAACATGACACAGAGCCTCAAAAGTCAACAAAAGCTCCCACTTAGCTTAATCTTAAGTGTAAAACAGTTAATACAGAAAGAACATCTGTAAACTTCTTCATCGAGCCCCTCAAAGGCCGAGAAGTCATTAATATGTATTAATTGTCCTAAGAGATCTTTTATCAGATCTCACCTCTTCATTCTTCTATAAATACTGTTGTAGAAGATGAGAAATCGTTGGTTGATCACTAGTTGTAATATTGGAACTCTCTGAAATAATACATAGTCTGTTGAAGTTGAAGAAGAAATTGAAGTCTTGGAAGCCTTGATGATGTTGTTGCATGCTTGTTACTGTGAAGGCTCTATCATTGGATCCATGAGCTTGGCTGTTGGTGAAGTATTCTAAATTGTTTAATGTTTTCTCCTGTTTTCATTCTGTTCCATGATTTATTACTATAGTAGGTTGAAAGTTTTAGGCTAATAAATGACTCCTTGAAGCACCTTAGACCTGTTCATCCTTCACTGTTTCATGTTTTCTTCTGTTTAAGTATTTTAGAGTTTTTAATCTCTCTCTTTAGTCTTCATGCTTGTTTATTTCCTTAATAGTTCGAATAGTTGGTTTCAGCATGATTTATGGTTCTCCCTGCTTGTCTGCTGCCACTTTAAAATTGTTATGGAAGTCTCCCTTAGTAGTTTTCTGTTTACAGTGAGTCAAGGAGGTCTATTCTAATCTTGCCCTTTGTCCTTACTTAAACATTTGTCTTAAAGGTCTTTGTAGTTGTAATCATGGATGTGTTAGGTGTTCCCTCTTCTATGACTGCAGTTATCAGTGAATCTTTTATGTCTTCTAAGTCATTTGAAATAAAATCTTTGAGGAAATAGGGTGTTCCCCGAATCTTAGATTTCATTTTAAAAGTTTTTTTGAAATCATTGTTTGCTTAAAGGTGTGATTTGTAGAATTCATGGTTGGCCCTGTCTATCAAAAAGCTCTTTATTGTTCAAATTGTGTTTTCAAATTCCCTTTGTTGAGAATTAAACTTCTCTTTTCAAATCATTGATGTCCATCTCATTCCAAAAACCAAAGGATCCTGTGGCCAAGTTAGATTTGCCCTCTGATATCCCATATCCATTGATAAGTATGTTATGACCTCTTTTTGACTCCATTGCCCAATGAAATAGATGTTCCTCCATTCTATATATCTTTCCTAGGTCTTTCATGTTCTGCTGTATCAATCCGACCAAACAAACAAACAAACACTTGCACTTAATAACTAGTCTAAAATCCATACTCTAAGCACACAAGATAAACCTTTGCAAACAAACATTTGAGAGATCCCTCTCTGAGAACAGGAGGACTAGATCCTGGGACTCTAAAGATTGGTTCTGATGTTGCCTTGTCTTTTGATTTTCCAAACTATCAAAACACGGGACACCAACACATGGAACTACCAAAGCACCTACGACACCATCTGTTGACGATATCATTGGTTCTGTGTCCTGTGACCTCGAAAGTATTCTCCAAATATTTCGAAGCAAAAATCTACTCCTTCCACCGACATCGCTCTCAGCCCACCTCCGAATTCTTGTAAACTGTATGAATGCCGTCCACTCAATCCGCGTACAAAACTTCCAAGGTTAGGAAGAAGGGTAAAGTGGCGTCAAAGCCGACACTTCAAATGTGATTCCAAACTTAATGCCGAGCGATGGTTCCAAACGCAAATTGAAGTACTCCTATCCGATTTGTGACAAAGAGAATTACACCAAGGACTCCGTCCACGACGGCGAGGTGTGAGCCGACTACTCAAGGGCACCCAATCGAACTCCTACCGTTCGGAAGAACCTTTCCCATCGGCGTATGGTGGAGCAACTCAATCCTCCGCCCCATTTGGCTCCCTTGTGTTTTCATGATGAACTATTTTGCCCCGTCTCTATTGCTACCCGATCGAAAGATTATACGTGTAACCAAGTCTAGCGGCAGGGAAGGAAATTGTTGATGGTCCTCTCCTTCTGCTTGCTTCGCCTCTTCTATATCGAAAGGCTCAAAGATACCGTTGTACGATCAGCTTTCTAAAGTTGTACTCCAAAAGTCTTCCACAACCCCAACGCTCGTGTCGTCACATTACAATATTGTTGAGGATTTGGCCTTCAGCGCCATCTGCTATGTTTGCATTAGAAGTACTTCGTAGTTGTCCGTTACAACCAAAGGATTTGTTATCTTCCATCGTAGGGATCGACCCAAATCAATCTACCTTTATCACTTTCGATTTGGAAAATTTCGTCCCATCGCCTCCTCACTCAGCCTTGGTATTGATCATTCAAGTTGGGATTAATGGGAAATAATATCCACCCAGCTATTGTGACTTAGGTGCATCTAAGTGCGTCATGTCTTCTCGTCACGAAAGCTACTCAGTTTTCCACCCTCAATCAATCTCCAAACGCTTTAGAAGATTTTGACTAAGAGAATTCCCGCCTGTGTTCCTACTAGTTTACCTATTATATTAGAAGGGGAAATGGTTAACGTTGAGGTTAAAGCCGTTGATGCCAAGCTCAATTATAATATTCTCTCGGCCGCGCTTGGACTCACGGCGTTCCCGTTCCACACTCTTTCATTTTCGATTTCCCGCACGAAGGAAAGACGTCATTACCGGCATCGCTTGTCTTTTTTCACTTCCACGTCTCTAAGAGAAACGTTCCATATGTAGATCGTATTCTCACGCCCTTATGAGAGCATAGGACCGGGTCTTTTCAAAGGTCTTGCCTTCATGGGTCTTTTTTCTCTTCCTCCACCCAACATTGCTCGGTGTCAACATGATCTCCGTGCTCCTTCGATCCGTGGATCATCCCTTCACCCGAGCAAATTGACTCGCTTATGACTCGATGTCGTTGCTTCCAATAGAAATTGATTATTGTGAATCATTTTTAGCTTCTAGCCTCCTCCCTCTCGATCATACTCCTAACATGTCTCTATTTCATTTTCAATCCCCTTGCTCGACACTTTACTCCGCCCGATCCCTTAAATGATATATTTCCCACCGATGAGCACGGGGAAACTATGTCTCTTGGTGATCCTCCTTGGGACGATAGTGATCACCGTTCCTCTTTCATGCCTCGGTCTCTTTGGGCTATGTCTACTGTTTAGAGAAGTTCGTTTCCCAAACCTTCCTATCCGGTCAAACGCTAATCCTAACACTTGAAGCATTCTGTGGGAAGGTAACCTCGAAATATTACGAAACGAATGCCTATCGACATCTTTATTAAACTGAGCATTGTCGAGAACATCTAGATTGGGGTGACCTATTCTCCTGATGAGATTGAGGTCTATACTAGTCTCTTCTGCGAGTTTCGAGATGTTTTCTCTTGGCCTTAAGAAGAAATGAACGACATTGATCTGAGTATAGTCGTGCACAAGATCCCTACTTATCTTGGTGTGAAGCCTGTTTGCCAATGTCTTTGTCCTATTCACCCTAGAAAGGAAACCGCCATCAAAGGAGAAATTGAATAACTTCTTATAGCTAGCTTCATTATGAGAAAGATTCTCGACAACAGTAATTGGTGATTGTCATTATTCTATAGATATAACAAAGGACCTATTCATTTCAGTAGGATTATTGGGACATCAATCAAGGCCGCCCCCTAAGGATAGCTATACCACTCCTTTTATTGGACCATATCATCGACTAATGTGATGAGTGATATTTTCCTTTATGGATGGGTTTTTTGGGTACAAGCAACATCTAATATTAATCCAATTGATCAACACAAGACCACCTTTATCTATCGTTAGTGTCCACCTACAAGAAACTCCTTTTTGCCTTAGTGAATATTAAATAAATTTCAACAAGAATGTCATACACTTTCCATGATATCAAATGCATTGTGCTAGTTCATTCTGCTAAGTGTGAAGACCACCCAGATCATCTCTGTCAGATATTTCTTCATTATACATGCTATAAAATTTGGCTCAATCTGCATAAATGTGCCTTCTGCGTCGATTTCGGTAGCCTCCTAGGGTTTATCATCTCTAAAGATGGAATTTGTCTCGATCCCCTCAAGGTTCAAGCTATTGTCAATCTCCCCTCCCCTTCCTCTTCACGTTAGTTGTAGAGTCTACAAGGGAAAACTAATTTCCTGCGTCGTTTTATAATGAACTATTCTGAAGTAGCCAAAGGATTCACATGATTACTTATGCAAGGCATCCCATTCCTCTAGGATGAGATTTTCCAAACATCATTCGATGCACTGAAGATGTTGTTTATCAATGCTCCTCTCTTGCGTCCTCCCAATTATCATCACGACTATTCACTCTACTTGGCTGTGGAATTTAACACTATTTCCATGGTTCTAGTACAAGATGATGATGATGGGAACGAGAACTTAATTTATTATTTGAGCCACAATCTTCTCGATACCGAAAAACATTACACACATGTCGAGAAATTGGCATTGGAAGTTGCTCAAGCCATCCAATGTTTTCGCCATTATATCTTATTACGCATAGTAACCATGATTTCTGATTGCAAACCCACCAATTGCTGGGGAGGAAATAATCAAAGTGTATTTTTATCCTCCAAGAGTTTGATTTGGAGTTTACTACCGCGAAATCGAAGAAATCATTGGTTTTTGACAATTTGATTTTCGCTCTCCCTTGTGATTCTGCTCCATTTGGTTCTAAGGAATGCATTCCAAACAACACCATTTTTCTCATTAGAACCCTTGATCCTTGGTACAGTGATATCATTGTATATCTTCAGAATTCTTTTTTCTAATATGAGTTGATGGAGGATTCTCTTCGACACATCCGCCATCATTCGCAACCTTATCGCATAGTCAGAGATACTCTCTACTGCATCGGAGTTGATTCTGTTCTCCGCCAGTGTTTAACTCTTGAGGAGGCTAAAAAATTCCTCAATGACTACCACTTTGGTGCATGTGGCAGTCACATGTCTGGATATGCCACTGCAAAAAATATTCTTCATGCTGGATATTTCTTCCCTACCATATTTAAAGACTGCATTATTGTTGTCTATAAGTGTCACGATTTCCATATTTACCAGTGCAAGATGCGCGTGCCACCTGTTCACCTACATTCTGTCATTACCATTGGCCCCTTTGCAAAGTGGGGCATCTATTTTATGACAAGTAATGCTCACTCGACCAGGGGGCATGCTTATATTATCATTGTCGTTCACTACTTCACTAAATGGGCTGAAGCAATGCCTACACTCACGGTTGATGGTAAGACAGCTGCTCAATTCCTGTTCAATCATGTCATTACCAGGTTCGATGTCCCTCAAGCCATCGTTACCGATCATGGTTCTCATTTTTTAGTTACATGATGATTAAGCTGACTTCTAAGTTGGTTCTACATCATGACTTCTCAACACCGTACTATTCTCAGGCCAATGGCGAGGTTGAAGCCGTGAACAAGGTTGTAGTCACCATGCTTCAATGTGCGATTGGGATGAAAAAATTTAACTAGAATCTCATATTTTTCTCAACTCTCTGGGCTTACCAAACCTCGATAAAGGATGCGACCAGATTCACTACATTCCAACTTGTTTATGGTTTGGAAGCTACCCTTTCGATTGAATGTGAAATCCTTTCTCTCAAGTTAGCTGTTGAATTACTGCCTAATGCCTCGCTAGAATAAGATCATCTTCTCTATTTAGAGAGGCTTGATGAAACTCGTCGCTTTGCTACTCTTGTCATATAAAGATAGAAAAATCCGGTCAAAGCTCATTTTGATCAGATAGTTTCCCCTCGTACCTTTGTAGAAGGAGACCTCATCCTCTTGTATGAACAAGATCATGATAATCTGGGGGTAGGAAAATTCAAACCCATGTGGCATGGGCCATATATCATTAAGAGTGTTTTGAAGAATGAGGCTTATGAGCTAATTGACTCTGAAGCCTATCCTTTGGATCAACCCAGAAATGGGTTGTATATTAAGAAGTACTATGCATGAAGTTTCTCGTGCATGTTTTTGTACATAAGTGTGTTTTTCATTTTCGTAAATTTTTGGCTTGGTGTGCTTTGCGAGCAAATTTTCCTACTTATTATGTCATTGCTTACTATGAAGATGTTTGTTACTTCTTATGTTGGTTTCACGTATGGTGCCTCCCGTAGTACCCAGAATCTGTCTTCCACATCCTGGGTGATTTATAATCCTAATGGCGAGTTGATATACCTTCAAGGTATTTGACAAGGACGAACAACGAACAATTTCATTGAATATAGTCCCATCATTGAACTCTTAAATGAGGCCATTTCTCTCGACATTCGTGCATTAATTGTTAACTTAGACTCTCAGCTTGTTTTTCTTCAGCATAATGGGCAATATTCTGTTAGAAATCCTCATATTTTAAGGCTGTATTTTCATGTTCGTTTATTAGAAAGGAATTTTGATTACATCATATATCAGCATATTCCTAGGAGAATGAATGTGTTAACTGATGTAGTAGCCAATATTGTATTAAATAGGCATTTGCATATGATTTGTAAAAGCATCATCATCACATAATAATATTTATACAAGGAAAATAGGCATATATATATATATATATATATATATATATATATATATATCAAGTGTTTGCATCCACGTGCATCAAAAATTTCAAAAAATATGTGGAAATAAAAGCCTAGGCGTCTAGTGAGCATGATGCTCATGGTAGCACGTCACTGCACGTACAAGCCGCTTCAATAAGTGATGAACATGACTAGACACTCCCACAGTGTGCCTTTGATATTCCCGAGGAAAATCATCGAATCTTGCATAATCTGGGATCCCGCTGCTTAATCCCTCCAGGTTACGTACGATCTCCTCCTCCTCACTTCTCTCACCATGAGGGGCCACCCCAAAATCACACAAAATTCTCCGTACTATTGGAGACATTCATGGAGGTCTTTTTGGGCCAACATTTGTAGAAACATGGATAAACATCAAAACACATATAATAGATAAAAAATCAAAAATACTCATCAAAATAAAAAATGAGTCTGACCCAACGCTTCCATCCCAATCCTCTCCTTCTGCGAGTGGAATATCTAGGTCACCCGTGAAGTCAGTACTTTTATAAGTCCAATCCTCCATGACAACAAGTTGTCGACGAAAATAGTCAAAGAATTCTGGTCTCCATGACATCTGTTGACCACATCCTGCTCTAGGCATCAATGTCGCCCAATGGACCATCTGTGGCACTTGGGCTAGTTGTGTCAGGACTATTATCTCTTGGCACTAAAATATTGGTAATTGTTCCAAGATGAATGGTACCAATATGGACCCATAGCCAAACTGTTTCAATTTTCCATTCTTACATTTCTTTAGTCAACGTTTCAAGTTGATTGTTATGGCCTCCGCCTATTTGAAAATGGCTGGGGCCATACAGTCCATAGCAAGAAGGAGATGTGCTTTTGTGGCTTCATCCGGCACTTGAGATCTGACAGCTTGTGTGATGGTGTGCAATACTACCTTTAGTTCCAAGTTGGGAATGCTTTGGATATCCACCTTCTCACTCTTTGATCCTTTTCATGCCCCTCAACACACCCTGTCTATCAGAATGCTCATGTTTTTCATCGTAGGCAGGGTTCCTGTGAGGATTGGTGCTGCTCCCCTCCTTAATAATCTTGTGATAAAGTATATGTCAAAGACATCAATCTCTAACTCTTGATCATGGATCATGAATCTTTCCCAGTCAGTATCCCATACACTGATTAAGTACAATAATATCTCTGGTTGAGCTCAGAGACACGGTGCCATGAAGAACTTTAGGAGCCCATAGTTTCATAGGGAATCCATACATCTCACATTCCCTATGGCAATCTCGTCATCCTCCCCATGTTCTCTTTCCTTCCATTCGATCACCATTTTTCTTTCAAATACCTACAAAAACATCACAGGGGTTGTCATTAGTAAAATTACTCACTATTGTGTTGCTTAAAATGGGTCATTTACTAGAATTTTGAGGCTAAAAAGGTTGTGGCGATTGGAACGATTGTTTTAAAAATAGCCACACCAATTGGCACCTTCCCATTGAAATTCAAGGTGGTTTGGTAGGAGTCCATGCCTGGAACCCGCGTCGATCGTCGTGCCCTATTTTGAACAAAATCCCCTTATAAATGTGGAAAATTGATATGCAGGTATTGAAAATTAGTTGAAAATGTAGGTAAGGATACGAACTCTCACCTAAATAAGATGGATTCATGATTAGTCTCCTTGATTGTTCGCTGCAATCTCTCAAAAATTAGAGTAAAAAAGGGTAAACAATGCTCATAAGAGTTAAAAAGTGAAAAGTAATTCATTTTTACCAATTTTGTCACTTTATAAACTTTTCGAAACCCTAATTAGGTTTTGAGTATATTTTTTTATTATCTTAATATTTTAGCTCAAAAAATGTGTTTTATGTGTGTTTTTTGTGCAGCAACAGGTCCTCAACATGTTGGCAGTGAAGTCGTGACTTGTATTTTTATTACTTTTTTGGACTCGGTCAAAACACAAAAAAGTCACCCCGTGGAGTCATCTTTTAGCTCTTTTCTGACTCTCAAAAACTTGAAAAAATTTTCTAGACTCTTATCATTTTGAACTCGTTAAAGGAAGCAAAGCGTCATCCACCTAGTATATGTTTACCGCTTTTTCAGGGTGTTACAGTTTACTTACGAAAAATAAATACCTTGCTAAGAAGATCTCTTAGGTATTTTTTTCTACCTTTTCAGATATGTGAGAATACCTATGAAAAGGGACACATTGGTGTTTTACTTTCTACTTCTTTTCAAACTCTCTAAACATGAAAAGACATTGATTTCTTCATTTGTCAGACTTGTTAAAAACTTAGATGACATCGGAAATCATCACCATGATGTAACTGAGTTCCTCCTTCCTAGGGCTCGTAAAATGTGCTAGGATGGATTTGTTTGAAGGAAAAGCTTATATTACAAGCATATGTTATCCCCTTCAAGCTTGTTTCCAAAAATAATTGGCATGCTCAATAGAAATGGTGGGGAAAAATGGAACCGGTTCTCAGTCATGTCGGCACTATGTTACTCTTGAACATGAAACTTATCTGCAATTCGTGTCAGGTTAGGGACATCCCATTTCGTCATTTTTGACTCCATGGTTTTGGGTTATCTATTTTTACCTCTCATTTTCTCTTTTCCATGGCGTCATGTCCTTAGATCCCTTGATGTAAAATACTGCCAAATTCCAGAGTCGTGTTGCCAATATGTTCAAGAGAATTTTGCTTCTTTAGTTTTCAACCTCTGAACCTCTTTTTACTCCTGATTCCTATCATATTATTCCTCTGTCTTGTGTCGATGACATGGGAAACATTATAGCACTGGTAGGAAGTTATGGGCTCACACCCATAGAGAAATTAACACTGGGCCCTCTGCCCATTGGCGCTCTGTCTCAGTGTCTTACCCACACCGAGTTGTTTTTGGAATATTTTTTAAAATGGAAGCGAAGTTTCCATTCCTAAATACTTCGTGAGAGGAGTCAATATGGTTTGTTCGACTGAATAATGACGAAATTATCCCTTTAGATTATTATTTCCTATATTTTTGAAACTCTCCAAAGGGATACGGCCTCTCTTCCACCTAATAAGGGATCCAAAACCACCTCCTCCTCTCCTATAAATACTTCCTTCTCACATGGTTTCAGCTTGCTGAAGAGTCGTTACTATAGCTAGTGAGAAGAACAAGATAGAGAGTAATCCATTGTTGAGAGAGAGTTTAGGCCATTTCTTTCATCAAATCCGATTCCCGACGAATTCTTGAGATGCAGCTGACTAAACCCATTGAAGGACGCTGCAATGTCAAGGCATTAAGGTTGTAGAATTATTCACTTATATTAATACATGGCTGTTTTTCTGGTTCCAATTTTGTGTTTATGAAAAATGTTTGATTCTCCTTGACCAATAAAATAGCTCTAAATGAAAGTATGTCTTTGTATGTTGTCATCATTCTCTTGATCTTCGTGTAGGTACACCAACACTATTACTGATGGACCGTGACGCTTGAAGATGAATATCAGTAGATCGCTGCTACAAACTACGATGAAAGAGTTGGACCAAGGTAGGTCATCTATCTCAAATAATTCTTCATTTATAAGCTAGGAGTCTGGCAGTTGAGCATGTTCCCTTATTTCTAGACCCACCCTAGGGCTAGAGGGATCACCTCTGTCCATATAGGGGATTTACATGCACAAGAGAGGGCCACTGCATCCTCATTTTGCAACCCCCTGGATCCACTAGGTGGTGCAACTCCTGATACTGCAGGTCATCCCATATACCCAGTAAATTTCACCAG
Organism: Pinus albicaulis; assembly: GCA_034641835.2. Lineage (NCBI taxonomy): Eukaryota > Viridiplantae > Streptophyta > Pinopsida > Pinales > Pinaceae > Pinus > Pinus albicaulis. Next base: position 177,535,785 of record CM076578.1, read on the forward strand.
TGTTATATTTTCATACCAAAAGTGAATGAATCAGTACCTCATAAAATATTTTGAAACTTTGAAATGCACATAAAAGATAAGAAAATTCTCACTTACCATCTTCCCCCCATGCTTGACTTGGAAGAAGTGGCAAGTATGGGTCCCCATGATAGTTCATCCCACTATAGGGATAGTCATCTATGTAAAGTGGCATCTGATCCTAATGCACAAATAACTCGTGTTAGAACACCTGTCTGAATGCGCCACCTCCGTCTCTACAAAATAGTCGCCCCCATCAATGCATCCTGGGCTCTCGCGGGCCCCCATCCTGGATCTATATACGAGGCCGAAGTGTCACGATATTCTAAAATAAGAGCGAACATAACACTGTTCCATATTCATAATCATGGTTCACTTGCCGCTTGCATAGAAACAACTGTCATTTCAAAGATGACAACATCATTTGGGCCTACCCATAGTAGGTCCCACTCAATACTCTGTCAAAAAGAATCATCTGACCCCGAGTGATGTGGTGGAGCACCAGGTTTCCCAGGATCTATAGCACCCCTATGGACACAGCACCATTCTCTAGCCTCTCTAGTTCTTCGATTGGTATCCATGTCTCTTTTACATGGAAACCCGATCGACAGTGGCACTCTACAAACTCCATGATGTTCCTCCCTCATGGTTACACTGGCTATGTGTTTCCCACCATCCCAAGTGGCAAGAGACCGGTCAGGAAATATATATCCTGGATATTCAACTAGATTTGGTGCCCCTGCACTATAAAGATCTCATGATCACGATCCCAATAGCTGAAAATCGAGGCCAACAAGGGCTCTCCTGCTCTCATCAAAGGGTTCTCCACAAAATTCAGGACCCCAAACCTCGCTAATGCAACACGGACTACATGATCCTCTCAGATCTTAGACCGTAATCTGTCCAAGTCTCTCTCTCTCCAATTGATCCTCAAATCTGTCATATCTGCACAAAACCATCATGTTTTCAGTGTACAAAAAGGAAGGCTCCATCATAGCCATAAAAACCTATCTCTTAGCCAAAAATAGCACTAAAAACCCCTCTCCTTGAGAGGTCACACTTTTCGAGCCATTCTTGGGACAGGTCGGAGTTTTCTCCCCAATACCTACTACCCAGGTCGCAGAAAAGGCCCCAAAAAGTGTGACCCGGCTGTGAAGAGGAGAAGGGATATTTTCTTAAGCTTCGGGTGCCTAAAATGAGATTTTGATCCACTGAATTGAAAGAATATGGTTAGGCCTCTTACCTGCAACTGATGGATCTTGATTCCAATGGTCCGTTTGTCTCTAGCCACAAGATTTAGGACCTTTTCTCATCTCTACATTCACCACAACTACACTTAAAATGAATCAAATTGAAGGGAAAATGCATTATCAAAAGAGAAACCCTAGATTTTTCTTTCTCTAGTTGCGAGAAAACCATAGCTCGGTTTGAAAAACAGTCTGGACCATTGGAAAGCCCTAACTGAGCTCTCAAATGGGTATCCTTTCTTTTTTTGTGATTTGATACTTCACGAGGACACATTTTTTTCCAATAAGGGTCACTTCACCACTTCTAAAAAATGAATTTCTTCACTTGCAACCCTTGTACTTGGGGCACCACCTTGCCTTCATACTTGTCTATGCTCATGTAAATTTTTTTCATGGGTAAGCATATTATGCTCATGTTTTTATGGCCCCCACCAAACCTATTCTGTGTGGAAGTATCATTGATTTTCCCTTGTTTAGAGCATCCGAGTTGAGTCATCGTCGCATCCATGGAGTCTATCCTGAGTTCCCTTTGTCTGTGGCCACAATTTTCTACACTTCATTGATTTGTACCTCTCTCATGTCACACATTTTTTCCTTCATTCATACTGTCCCCTATCCTCTCCAGAGTCAAGTCAGTAGCTACCAGCTCATCCATGCTCGTTATGCTCTTACAAGGGAAGTCATCATCCTGCTACTAAGTACCACCCTTTTCACCATCATCCTTGATGTCATTCTATTAGTCGCTCTACTATTTTACCTCATGCCTTAGTTGAGGATTCCTTATTGTCTCACCTATGGTGGACCTCCTTCTGTTGAAATCAACTTATTCATTCCATAAGACAGGTCTAGAGAGAAGTGTACCTTGGTTCTAGATTCCACTCTTGTTTGATGCCTCGGATTAGGGAAAGGGACCTTTTATTGCCCTTTGACTTGATTGTTTCTTAGTTCCAGTTCCACAAGGCATGATTGACATCCATATACTTGATGGTTCAGTGATGCAGTAGATTTTACCAATTATTCCCGAGTGTGTGTGAGATTTTTTAGACCTCATGAGCGAGTGGCCCTTCAGGTAGCCCCCCACATACCTAGATAACTTATCTACTACAACCTTGGATGCAACTCCATAGATTTGATTATTCCAACCTCAGCTACTTGCAGCGCCTCTTTAGTTTACATGTATCATTCAAATTTTGATAGCCCTCTCCTGTTTTATACGGCCTCTTTGGTTGTACTTATATCTCATGTACTCAGATATTATTATATAAGTCCTGGCTCTTGTCTTAGGCACAATATGTATGTGGGATCCATTATCATGTTTTTATCTGGCCCATATTTATGCCAGCATGTACGATATAGTTCAGCCGCTTGTTTGATCGACGCATCATTATTCTTTTTACTTTGTTATCTCGACGAGCATAGGTATGCCTCCCCCACCTCATGTAGAACAGGTACTCACTCATAAAAGAGACTTGTCACACCTGTAAGTCTTACCTCCTCAGTGTTTTGTCCTCTCATGTTTTAGTCTACCTCATATTTCTCTCTCTCTGACTCCCCTTCGGTGTCTAGTGATTGAGTTCTTACAATGTACTTCGATCATGCGATTAGCTCCTAATGCTCGCACATTGGAGGGAAATATGTTACACCAATTTTTGGTAATATAACCTGTTACTATTAGATGTTATTAAGTACACCATGTAAGACCAATGTTACCATAGTAAAATTTATTTCACTATGAAAAATAACTTAATAACCCATAATTTATTAAGTTGTTTATGGTCTAAACAAGAAATCCCAGGAGGAATAATTGAATAAATACTTATTTGTTTTATTTTCCTCAAGGGATAATTAGTTAAACCATTTTTTAATGAATATTCCTCGTAATATTTAACCAAAAATAGGAAAATTAATTAGATAAATCATTATTTATCTTATTATTTTCTAGGAATAATTATTTAAAACATTATTTAAATAATATTCCTTATTTTTTTTTGTAATACAATCGGTTGCTATTTTGTATTTCAAAAAAGAGGAGTAGCAACTCCAATATTACATGCTACACTGCTTGTAGAGAAGTGGAGGAAATAGCTACAACTATATGCTATATTTCTTTTGTTTCTAGTAGTCGAAAAAATATGGAATACAGATAAAGCATATATGTGGATGAACTGAGACAAAAGGTAAACAAATTTGAAAGACATGCTTAATAATGGAGAGTATATTTAGTCAATATTGATGTGGTTGATATGGCATGCTGTAGAGTCCTCAGGATTGTCTTCATTGCCATCATTCCTGAAGTTGTTAGAATTAGAGCTTCGGGTGGTGCGCTTCTCTAGCATGTATTTCAGAATTTGCACCGATTCTTCAACATGTGAGCATCGATTTGAGATATTGTCAAACTGAATTTGGAGAGAGGACCCTTGTAAATAAGACTTTAACATCTGCTTCATGTTTGTCTTCCAAATTTTTTACCTCATTTTTTAGCTTTGCATCAAGAATTTTTTGATGAGCTCTGACTTGTTCAAGCTCAGCTTGAAGATGTACATATTGGAGACACCCTTCGCTGCGAGCCAGCCTATCAGAGATAGCTGCTAAATGGGGGTAAAAAGCTTGACAACAAGCTCTACAGAAGGGTAGGATCTTGAAAACACTTGTACAAATCTGCACAAATAAACTATTAATAATGCACTCATACTTTTATAGGATAGTCTGGAGAGGCAGATTAGCACAAGAATAATGCAGACACATTAACAAGAGAAAAAAAAAAGAAACAATAGTGAGGAGAATCGGGCAAGGGTCGAGAGGAGAAGAGACCGAGGGCATTGAGCATATGGGTAGAGGCCAGAAGGAGCAAGGGCCCAACGAAAAGAGAGGAGATGTATGTGGAGGGAGACAGGCGTAACTTGAGGAGGAAAGAGGGGAATGATACAGGGAGGGGGAGGTGATGGGATAAATAGGAGAGGGCAGGAGAAAGAGTGCAGCTAGGGGGGAGAAACAAGAAGATAAGATCAAGGGTGAGGTAGATGGGAGAGTACAAATATTGCAGGTAAATTCTAAGGGTCCAGATAGGAAAATAAAAAATAATATAGGAGCATTCAGGGTCAAAATCATGGCAGAGGAATAATATTTACAGCATCATTGCAAAGCAATTGCCCCGGGATACGAGCGCAGGCTCTCTTGGATAGAATATCAGCATCCTTGTTGTGATTTCGGAGTATATGGAAGAATGAAACATCCTTCATATCATCCAAGAGATTACAACATATACTGATGGTTTGTTGAAGACCGATGTTGGCAGTCGGTCGGTCATTGATCATTAAATTGATGATAATGGAGGAATCTCCAAAAATCATAGCATTTGTGATTTTAATATTTTTCAACTGTTGAAGGAGGGATAACGCCTCTTATTTTTTATTAGAGAGAATGCCAAGACCCCATTCAAAAGTCGTGAGAGTGATGCCATTTTCACTCCTTATGATGCCCCCCTCCCTTGCATTGCCCAAATTGGATTTTGAAGCTCCGTCAAATAAAAGAGAGTGTCTTGCACTACTCTTTAACCAATAGGCAAAGTCCTCCTCTTTAAACTTGATCTTATAGCTTATGTCTATTATGTAGGGATTTTTAGGAGGAGGGTTTCTGCTACTGTTTCAAGCTAGTATATCACCGAGGAAGATCCTTTCCTACACACAAAGATCACTGTGGTTAATATTGTTGCTCTTGGTAGAGATAGTTTCGAGAGTGAGGCTCTAAGTTTTGCTGCACACTTTCATAAAGGATGGCTCTTTGTTCCGAAAGATCTTCCTATTTATGGAAAGCCAAATGTTCCACAAAGCTACAGAAGGGAGGGTATCCCATACTCTCTTCGAAATTTTGTTCTTCTTTTTCCCCCATGGGAAGCTGTTTTTCCAAGAGCGGAGAACATCAACAATAGAGTGATGATGCGTCCAGTAGGGCTGAAAAAAGGGGGTGAGCTCATCCCAGCATCGAGAAGCAAAGGGGCACCCGATAAAGAGATTTAGGCCTGTCTCTTTGGCATTTTGACAGTTTGGACACATTGATGGTCCTATTTCACCTCTTTTTTTGAGTTTTTCAGAGGTTAAAATTTTATCTTTCAAAAGAAGCCATATGAAAAACTTGATATTGGGTATAGCTTATGATTTCCAAACATCCTTCCATGATGGCTAGATAGGCATTGGATATTGGTCATTACAAAGGTGGTGGTAGGTTGCTTTGATGGTGAATGTTGATCTAGAGGGGTCCCATCGAAATCTGTCAATGTTATCTTTTCTTAAAGGGGTAGAGCCATGAAGGTGGATTTGAAAATTGTTAAGATCATCTTCAAGGTGAGAAAGAAATTTAGAAAAGCACCGTCCAGTCCAATTTTGAGTTTGATTATCCCATTTGGAGAATTGACTCAAAAATTTTAAACCCATACTGCTGAAGAAGAGGAGAATGCTCTGAGTACCAGGCCTATTAATAATGGGTATTTGTCCCATAATGCAATCAGTTCCAGCATTTATGGTATTTCCTCCCATGGGAACTTTGGAGAGGTTTTTAGATATGAAGGGAATGGATTTTTTACAAAGAGCCCAGATTTTAAGGAAAGGTCTATTAGGAATATCATGATCAAAGAGCTATTTCTGGGTGGAATTAAGATACATAACTTCCATGAATTTTTTCCACCAAGCCTAGTTCCCATTGATAAGCCTCCAGACAATATTTCCTCCAAAGGTTTTGTTTAGGAGTTTGCGTGAGCGGACTCCAATGTCTCCATGCTCCTGATCTTGTATTACTTGCCTCCATTTGATGAGGTTATATTTTCCTTTATCATTCTTTCCTCCTTGCCATAGGAAATGCCTGATGATGGCTTCAATTTTAAGATGGATGATGGCAGGAGCTTGAAGGAGGGTGAATTTATATAGAGGAAGGGACGAGAGTCCAGATTTGAGAAGAACAAGGTGACCTGTAGGATTGAGCGATGATGAGCCCCATTGTTGAACTTTCCTCTTCATTTTGTCCATAGTGACATTCCAAACTTCAGAATTGAAAGGAATAATACTTACAGACATGTCTAAATAAATGAAGTGATCCAATTTCAATTTTCAAGGAACACCAAAGATATTAGCAATGCTATGTAAGGTTTTATTAGAAGCATTCCAACCATAAATTCAACTTTTGTGATGATTGATCAGCCCTCCAGAATAGAGCATGAATTTGTCCAAGACATTTTTAAATCACTGAGCAATGATGTTGGATGCTCCTCCCATCAACAAAGTATCTTCTACAAATTGGGAATGAATCATATTTTTAACTCTGTTGCCAAATTTGATGTCAGTGATGAGACCCACTCATCTCATATGTTCCAATTATTTTTTTAAGGATTCAACCACGAGGATGAAGAGGTAGGGAGAGAGAGGACAACCCTACCTTAATTCTCTAGTGGATTGAAAGAAAGGAGCAGGTCTGCCATTAATGAGAGGAGATATCCATGGGCTTGAGATGGAGGAGTTGATAAGGGCAAGGAAGTTTTGGTCAAAACCCATATTTTAGAGTACAACTAATAGAAAATAATGCCCGACCCTATCAAAGGCATTGGCAAGGTCTAGCTTTAGGATAAAGCCTTTTTCTTTGCGAGAAAAAATGGAGTGTATGGCTTCTTGTACAAGGAGGATGGAGACAAATATTTAACTTGGAGATATGAAACCTCCTTGGTTTTATAAGATGAGGTTATGAAGATGAGGTTTGAGACGGGTGGCCAAAATTTTAGTGATGAGCTTATAGGATGAGTTGCAGAGGGAGATGGGTCTAAATCTAGAAAAGGAGGAAGGGTGGTTTTATTTGGGGATAAGGGCAAGGAATCTGGATTTAGTGTACCCCCCAAATTTTTTCTTGCGTTGGATCTAATGTATTATTTTCATAAGATCCTTTTTAATAAGATCGCAATATGTTCTATAGAAGGTGATAAAAAACCCATTGGGTCCAAGAGCTTTATCTGGATGAAGGGTCCATATTGCATTCTCGACCTCTTCTTCATCAATTTCTTTGTTGAGATCATTATTTATCTCTTCGGTGATTAAGGATGGAAGGTGCTGCAGCAGATCCAAGTAATCTTCAGGTGTGCTTGTCTTAGTGAGGAGCTCTTTGAAATGTGTTTAAGTTTCACTTTTAATCGCAACTTGGTCTGTATGAAGCTGGCCACCTTCATAGATGATGGATACAATGTTGTTTTTGACTTTGCGGAGAGTGGTTTGATTATGGAAAAAAGTTGTGTTTTTATCACCAACGTGAAGCCATAAGTTTCCTGAATTAATGCGCCAGTTCTCTTCTTCATTTTTGTTGGCTCGATACAGCTGAAAATAGAGATTTTTTTCCTGATTGTGAAGATCTTGATTGAGTTCTTGATTTTCAATGTTTCCATGTAATTCATACAAGTGGATTTTGATTTCAGTATTGATTTGATCAGGCTCTTTATAATGTGTTTTGGCCCAATCCTTTAAGGCCATCTTTGTTTTCGTTAATTTGGTCTCCCATATAAAGTTTGGTGAACCTTCAACATGTTGTATCCAAATGTTTTGCACCAGCTAATTTGCATCTGGATTATCATTCCAAAGGGGACTATATTTGAATGGAATGGGCCCAAGAGAGAAATGTTCTCGAAGGGTGAGAGTAATGGGATAATGGTCTGAGGCTGGAAAAGTGAGCACATTTGCTGAAGCTGTGGAGTAATGAGAAAGAAGTGTGATAGCGACCAGGATTTTGTCAAGCCTTTCCATGATGGTGCCTCTGCCTATTCTTCTACTGCTCCAAGTGTATCTACGATTATTTCGGGCTATGTCCACCAACTCATGATCTTTCATTATATCTTCAAGTTTATTTCTGGAAGGATCTTGGCTGAAACAACCTCCTCTTTTCTCGCTTGCATGGAGAATAAGGTTGAAGTCTCCTCCCATTATGATGTTGTTGTTTTCCTCATTGCTCATGTTTTCCTTTATGGAGCTCCAACAGAGTTTTTTGTCCCTATAATGGTTGGGACCATAGACATTGTAAACTATGATCTCTTTCTGATTCGTGCAGTTTTCTAAAGTCACTTTGAGCCAATTCTAATTTACCATGATGTCTTTTTGCTTCCATATGTTGCAATTCCAAAGAGTAGCTAATCCACCAGAGGCTCCCCTTGACTTAGATAGGAATCCATCGTAGTGCTTTGTTTTATTTATTATTGCCTTTATTTCTAATTCTCCTTGCTTTGTTTCCTGTAGGAGGATAATTTCCAGTTTCTATTGATTTGTCAGATCTCTTAGGGCTACTAATTTGGAGGGGTGCCCTAAAACCCTGTTGTTCCATGAGAGAACTTTCATCATTGAAAAAAGGTTGTTTGGAGAGTTTCTTTCCCTCCTTGATCCTTTTGCCCTGCGTCTTTGTTGTTTTTTCCCAATATGTAATTTTCGATGGGGTTCTGTGTTCCCAATGCTATATCCTTTTGTGCATTTTCATCACAATTTTGCTTTGTAGTTTTTCTTCTCGGGCCCTTCTTTTTTTGAGCTTTTAGATTTGCCCCATGTTCCTTTGTTGAATTCCTGGTGATTCGAATAGAAGAGGGTTCTTGGGAGGAGGAGGGAGGGTCATGAATGGAGGGGTATATTTGAGGGGAGACATGCTGAGGGAGAGGAGTGGAAAGGGGAGGGTCTTCATTAGGGAGGGAGATGGATGAGAAAGGATAGGATTGCTCCAGTGAGGTGGGGGGAGTGGAAAATGCAGAGGGGTTGCATGGATCCAGGATCAAGGATGAAGAAGAGAGCAAGGGGTTAGACTTAGGGGGAGGAGTAGTTGGGGAGACATTCTAATGGTTCGAATTGGTTTTCTTTCTTTTAACAGTTTCCCATTGTTGATCCATCTCCAGGGTTTCAACATTAATAAATTTTTAACAACGATTAGAAAAGTTAACATATTCATGACATACCTTACATTTGAACGGGATCTGCTCATAGTCAATCTGCTGTATGTGCATCCATTCGTCGACTTTTAACTTGATGGCCTCAGGGAGACCTTTGCCCAAATACACTTCGACACAGATCCTGGCATAGGCTTGCATGTTATCCTTTGGTTAACTTCAATCAATGAATTTTCCAATTGCATTTCCGATAGATTTTACTAAATAATCCCCCCAACAATGAATGGGGAGGTGTGGAAGGCACACCCAAACAGGTACTGCATTTGGAACATCGAGTTCAGGATCAAAATCCAACGTCCATTTGTTTAGGTACAAGCCCCTGGTGTCCATGAAATAGGGTCTTTTTCTGAAGATCAGATATTTATCTTCTTTGGTTTCAAAGTGGAAGGTAAAATATCCCCTTCCACAGAATCGGATGGAGATTTTTCCATTGATCTTGTCTGACCAGTTACATTCAACCCAACATTGTATTATCTTCAGAGAGGGCCAGAGTCCCGTAAACTGATCTATTAATCCCTTCTCTGCCAAAGAAAGAGCAGCCATACGAGGGAGAGAGGGAGGGAGAACAACCCTCTGTAAGCCTTCAATATTTTTTATGAATTTGGATATAGCTAGTGTAGGTTGTGGAGGCGCCAAGGAGCTAATAAGATCTGAGAAGGCTCAGGCCTGGATCAAAGAGGCGGCCATCTCTGTGGAGGACTCTGGAATGGCCATGCTGGAGCTAGATCACGATCATCAGAGGTAGAAGAAAAAGGGCTGAAGGGCAGAGGGGCCGAGGAGGGCGCAACAGCGCGGGTTTAGGCACATGAGATCGACATCTTCTGTTCCTTTTTGGTTTTTTGGGGAAGTCCCCTTTCAAGTGTTCCTCATAAATAATATTCCTTGTTAAATTTGACTAAATCGTTGATAAATAATTGAATAAATAATTATTTATTTAATTATTACTTAACTAAATTCATAAAATAATAAATAAATCATTTATTTATTTATTATTTCTTAATAAAGGCATTTGACCAAATTCAAATTATTTTTCCCTCCAATAAAAATAATATAATATTCCATAAAATTTGGAACTAGATTTGGTTAATAATATTTTAATTATACACCAATATCTAGACTAACTCAAGTTTTTGTTATAAATAGAAGGGTCTTTCCATTCATTCACTACCTTTTGTTGCCTAAAGATCACTCTAGATCTATACTTTTGGTCTGACTTTGATCCTCTATCATTGTCATATTTTTCTACTTTTTTCTTGTGAGCTCCTTTGAGTTCCATTTTTGTCTAGGTTTTCTACACCATCATGAGAGAGAGATCTTAGATATGAAGCATTGAGGACATACAAGAACCCATCCCATTGAGGGGGACAGGTAACATCTTTCTATGTTCCCTTCCCAGGCGTCATAATACAAAAAATTCTTTAAATATTCTTGTCTTGTTCATTGGATGCATGGAGAAATTTTTTCTTATTATTTGTTGTTTAATGTCTTTGACTGCATAGATCTGGATTTTTGTAGCATTTATTCTGATCACAAACTGCAGATATAAGGAAATTGACAGCCATCTTTGATGTTAGGGTTGTTTTTTATGCATAGCGAAAGTGAGATTTTTTTGTACGCTTGCGATTAGAATTCACCCTAATACCAGGACCTATAATTTATTTATTTTGTGATAATGATCATTCTAACATAAATATAAAATGGTTTTATGCAACATATAATAGTAATTTTCACAAATGAAATGGTATACATTGAAATCCAAGTCTGTAAGAATAATAATTGATCATACCTACCAATGATCACTCTTAGAAAAAATATGCACTCCCAGGAAAAACCAATTACACTCTTGGTAATGAAATTTTAAATGGGACGTGATTATACAACTCCTAAGCTTAGAAAATAACCTTGCATGATGTGTGAAAAATATCCTACATAACTATGTTTCCCACTTATACACAACTTTCACATAAGGTAAGTCGAAGAAAAACTTAGAATGTTGTATGAAATCTGAAGTATAAATATTTAAGCTAAAAGTAAATACATAATAATTTAAAAGTGTGTAAAATCATTATACAAATAAATATGCAATTTGATTTGATCAGATTGACAAGGAAATGAATTTTGGGCGTTCCTTTTAGTGAATAAAGACAATTTTGGCATACTTCACAAAAATGCATGCCCAACCTTCATTTGAAGGCCAAATTGAAATATTAAAATTGGAGAGTAATTTTTTACTCATAGGAAAAATTAATGCAATTCAAATTTTCTAATTTAAATATCTGAAGGTCAAAGGTAATTTAAATGAAATTGTTACAACAATTGTAGTTCACGGTATCACCACAAAAGTGTCAATAGTTTGTGAACAATACAAAAGAAAATTTGTGTAAAATTATTAGTTAAATAGTATACAATCTTAATCAACCATACTGGCCAAGAAATGAATCGTATGCATGCATTTTACTGAAGTGAGGCAATTTTGGCGTACTTCACAAAAATGGATGCCCATCCTTCATTCCAAGGCCGCCTTGAATGATTTAACTTGGAGAGTATTTTTTTACTTATAGGTAACATTAATATAATTTAATATTTTAATTTATCACACACACACACACACACAGATATATATATATTTCTATTGTTAAAGAATACTCTAAATTCCATATATTTCGTAGGGTAAAAGGCAAGGTTTGTGTGCCTCAAATAAATGCACACCAGGAATCTTTGGGAACAAGGGGATGGACTAAGACAAATCAAACTTGAATCTATATATTTGAATCATGTAGTTCCTTAGTTAAAGCCATATAAGTAAGGTTGGATGACCTTATTTCAGTAGTATTTTTGTTTAAATTTTTCGAAGGGATGGATACAAATATCTGATCACCTAGGGTTTTCATTGTCTATTTAAGGGTTTTTCTATATTGCACATCTTTTTTATGGTTTTAAGTTTAATATTAGGTCAAGTGGCCTAGTTAGGACATTTATTATAAAAAGGTTTGGGTGTCATTTTAATGCAAAAAGGAAATTTACTATCATTTATCAATAACCAGTTACATGATGGAAATTTGGTCAATTCTACCTATGAGTTCTATTAATCTTTGATTTTATTTGAGAATAATGTTTGGCTTTAGGTAAGGTTGTATGGCCTTATTTTAGTAGTAATTTTTTTTAAATGTTTCCAAGGGATGGATAAAGAGATATAATCACCTAGGGTTTGCAGAGTCTATTTAAGGGTTTTTCTATACTATACATATTTTTTAGGGTTTTAAGTTTAATATTAGGTCAAGTGACCTAGTTAGGACATTTACTATAAATTTTTTTTTTTGTCATTTTAATGTGAAAAGAAAATTTACTATCATCTATCAATAAGCAGTTGCATGATGGAAATTTGGTCAATTCTACCTATGAGTTCTATTAATATTTGATTTTAATTGAGAATAATGTTATATTATTGTAACATTTATATGTCTAACATTTGATTAAAAAAATAACTTTATGGTGATAGAATAGGCTTCGTTTGCGCCTTCGCCTAAAATAGATCAAATTACAATACATGAGCCAGTGCTAAAGTTGGTGATCATCGAGTGTGTCTTAAATATTGAATGCTAATAGAAAGACCCTAGTTCATAGTGAATCCCATAAGTTCCTTAATTCTCTTAAACCCCCAAAATATCTAATCCTTAATTAGTTTTCAAACACCTCCATAATCAAACTTAAGGACATAAGCCTCATATTTGGACGTACTCTGGTTAGACCATATTATAACAGAGTTTAGTTTACTTTGAAATTTTGGCTAGATGATTTCCTTAAGATAGATTAAGTTTAACTCATAGGTTTCCCTTTTCAATTCTTAACTTACGATAGTTTTTTGTACTTCCAATACCTAATAATGATTCAAGATTAGGTTTAGTATTGATTTTAACCGATACATACTATGTTTATGCCTCGAACTCGACGATCCCCCCAGTTGATAATTGGAATAGGGTGTCAGTTGTTTTTAAGACATATAAAAATTATGTGATTAATTTTATCTCATATTATTTCATTTTCAATGCTTAACTTAGGACAGTTTACTGCACTTCCAGTACCTAACAATGAAGTAGGATAATCCAATGTCACCAATATAATTGAATTGGTGGTTTTTCTAATCGGGCCTCACTGTTCCAGTTATGGAAATTTATAACTCGCTTCCCAATTTCATTCAAGGACACATGGAAAATTTATGCCTGGGGCATAAAAACCAGATAGAGAAATGAAATTAAGTTCCATAAACTCTACAGGCATGTTTGTTCAAGGGTGAGAAGTCCACAGTTCCCATTCCCTCGTTTGGAAAAATTATTAATATATGAGCATATAATGCAAAATTTGCATTACATGCTAATGAGCAGAAAATTAGTTTCAAAAACCATTGATGTAGACAAAAATTGGTCAACGAAGTCACTAGAGGGGTGCCCCTTATAATAATTCAATGTCATGATTCTAACGTAGCTAATGATTTGTCCAACTAGGCCTCCACTTTCCAGCTATGGTGAGTTTCAACTCACCTCCAAATGGAATTCAAGGACATAATATTTTTTTTAAATGAGGCATAAAAACCAAACCGAGGAACTAAATTGAGTTCTGTGAGATCTTGCAAGTGCGTTTGATCAAGGGAAAGTTGGCCATAGTGCCTAGACCATTGTTTAACACAATTTGAAATACAACACTAAATTATGGAATATTTTCAATTGAATTATGACCTATTGTATAAAACTAACAATTCTATTTGATTGTAGACTTATATACAAATTTAATGTTCACACACCACTTTTGAAACTATTAATTTTCAATTATATCCCATCAGGGAAGTAGCTTGCATCAATGAATGACTACACAACGAGGACCCTATGAGCCAATCATTCATGGAATTTATGTAGTGCCCACATTACAGGGACATTCAGTGGCATATCATATCCAGACACCTATGATGGGTTTCATAGATATGCAACCTATGACAATAATTTTCATTCTATTGTCAAAGCATGTAAGCAATAGAAGAATTATATTCTTCCAAAGGAAATGTCCATCCACACCAATTGTAGGCATTTTCCTACTCTAGTTAATTCTTTGGAGTTAGTGCCCATGGATTTTATGTCATGTTTTCCCTCAACCAAGCATGGTAACAAATGCGTTTTTGTTGTTACTGATCGCTTCCTTACATTGACCCAACTTAATTTCTTGTAATGAGGCCATTGTTGGTTTTTGTTATTATTATTGAAAACCTCAATGATTGCCTTTTATTGAGGCTCCTAAGACCCTTTCAATTATAAGATGGAAATTTCATGAATTCGATGATTTAGATTTATTCCCTAAAGAAAACACTTATTGTTGTTTGAAGTTATACTTATTTCTTTTTATAATGCTTCTTCTTCTCTAGTTTCATTTCTTGATTTCCTTCTTGAATATTTCCCCATGACTCTCTTCTTTAGGGATATGTGGGGTGGGGTAATTCTTCATCTAAATTTATTAAGGAAGGCAACTGCCTTAGAGGATTTGAGTGCATCCATATCTATTTGAGATTGGAGGGTGTTGTTAATATTCAAGGGGGTTGATTCAAAGTTTATTCCAGTTGGGAGGAAGATATTTCCCTTTCTTATGTCAAGGTTCTTTAGTTGGAAGTTTCTAGGATTATAATATTTAGAATATTCTCTAAATAGCTACAATCCATTAACTATAATTTCCTAGGGTCGAAAATTTATTCTTGGAGTCAAATTGGGATTAGATATTGTTTATAGGGCACTATTACCCTTTCTTTACTTTTAAAAAACCCTTTTGAATCCCCCATCCTCTTGAAATGAGGTTGAAATTGGTTGGATTTCATTTTTAAGACAATATTTAGTGATGAAAGGAATCTATTTATATTCTAATGTTTAGTGATGAACCCAATCCCTTGAAAAGATTGTATGGATTTTGGTATTCCTTTTTCAAGATCGCTTCAATGCATATTCTTGTACATCCATGTATCCTTTGTTTTACATGTGATTTATCTATATGTCTCCCAAAGAGGTACCTATCTAGTCTAAGGTTTCATTATCCCACATGATAATGAGGAATTGTAAGAAAAATTAGATGGGAATAACAATGGTAGCCTTATATTCAAATCAAAAATCCATGTCTAATGGTTTGAATTTAAGATGTGAGTGCCCATAAACTATGGGTCATATTTAAAGATCTTATCATGACCTTCCATCCACTCAAAGAGAAAACAACATAAACCTTTATGTTGTAACATTGGTTCACTAATCAAATGGATACAATGGATCTTTTTTTTTTTGGGTAAATTAGGCTAATATATATTTATTTGAAAAGGGAAACAATACATATGCTATAGGCTTTGTTGGTAAGCTGCACTTAACCAATCCTAGCCTTACTTGCGTGGTTTTGGGGCTGCCTCCATGGAGGAAACCAGCCCAGAAAATACTTGAAACATGAAATTACAAAATGAACAGTAGCGATGGTGTATCCAGAAATTACAAAATGTGTGGAAGCATAAGTATAACTTGATATTCCATGGTGATAGCATGCATGACAAAAACGAAGGAAAAAATGAGAAGCTTCCCAGTCCTTAGTCTTCAAATTCATCATTACTGTCTTATTCTTCTTCCACTATGCGGCAGGCGTATGCCTGCACAAACAGTTCCTCTGTATCAGTGGGTGGACTCGTAGGTTTGGAAACCAGTGTGCAGAGGATGGGAGCCTTCATATGTTCTGCATTAGGGGCGTGCATCCAAGTGCCTTAAGAATCCATAATCCATACAGTTGATTCATCCTCCTCCTCCTCCTGAACCAGTAGAGGGTCAGTCTTGGAAGATGGGGGGTGCACCTAGTGTGAATGGTAGACTTCTGAGGTCCAAATCTACCTCTCTACGGAGCTTGCACAGGGGCCTCCTCCTCCTACTCAGGATCAGGGCTCTAACTAGTGTAATTTCCTGAGGAGGAGCCTTCAACAGACTCCACCCGATTGTCCCTCCCACTATGGTAACAACTAGGGAGAGCCCCTCTCTACCCTCCATGGATGGTTATTTGGCATAGCCTAGGAGCCATGGCTTGCTGAAGTAGAGGAGTGATAGATATGGAAGGATGTGCGGCAGAGGGAAAGGAACGAAGCAGGGGAAAAGAAAGTAGACAGGGCGAATGATGAGAGGGAAATAATAGACTAATGGGTGCACACAAACAATTAAGACTAGAGGAATAGATGGAGCTGGGATAAGCAACACAGGCTAGATAAATCGCATCCCAGAGAAGTATGCATAGCCCAGCTCTAGGGAGAGGGATGCGCAATGGGCTGGTGGTGCAGGAGGGTAAGAACATAATAAAAATGAAATATAGGAGGAGTTGACTGTGTGTCTCTTTGTGCTGAGGGGCCTTCCTTTTAAAAGGTCTGTAACACATGCGAGCGGGTAGGTCATGATTGACCCTCACAAGTAGTTGTATGCATAACCGATTTCATGAGCGGGCACAAGTGAAAAGTTATGGCCGATTGGCATATCAATCCAGGTAATCATTTAGGATGATTTCTGTTGAGAGGTACCCTGGAGGGGGTAGTGTTAGCTAAGCATATATTCATCATGCCTTATCCTGTTCATATCATGGGGATGGTTACTGGTTTGAGGATCCACATCGGGTGAGGAGCTGCACTGCAGATCTTTGTCCTCATGAGCACGGGAGAGATGATTTTCATTCATACTTCTGTTGTCACCCGCATACGAGGAGAGAAAATCCTTTTGAATGAGAGTGTTGGATTCTTGAATTAATGATTTTTCCTCAGCCTAGGTAAGGTTGGAATGATACAGCTCTCTGTGGCTTTCCACCCCCTTGATCACAAGGAGGTCTGAAACTGAGTTTTCTTTCCTTCGCTCATGGAAAAAAGTAATGGCTCTAAGATTGTGTATTAGTTGTTCCAGAAGCTTAAGCCTGTGGGATAGCCTCCAAATAGTAGATACCTTAGTGGACATCATGCCATGGAGAATTATTGTGGCCTCCATAGTGATGATTTGTGAGTCTCCTTCCATTTCCATGGGGAAATATTGAAAGTCAATTGCGATGTGAATACCCTGGATGAGTCCCTCCAGCTTCAAAAAATTGTTTCTATCCCACCCCATATTACCATGGTAAATATGAAGTGTCTCACCTTGAGAGTTCGAGAGAATACCTCTAAATCCTGCATTTCCCGGGTTTCCTCTGGATGCACCATCGAAGTTACATTTGATGAAGCCATTTGGGAAGGGGGGAGGTGATTCCATTTCTCAGGGGCACAGATTCTTCTGACACTTCTAGGGTTGATGTCCGGGGGGGTATTTATGCTCATGTGCCAGTTATTCCAGATGTGGCGCTCTGCAATAGAGGTGGGGAGATCCTCCTAGCTCCATGCATCTAGAGCCATTGTTTCAGTGAGGTGGTTGTGTATCCTTGCCTAGAGCTGCTCTGAGGTCAATGCTTTGTCTTTGAAGATTTGGTTGTTCATTTCCTTCCATATGTTACAGATAATAATGCTCATAATTATCTACTAGAGTATGTTAAAGAGGGATCTGGAGTAAGGGTTGTTCATCCAACTTCTAATGGTGTTGATGATGTCGCCCCTTTCTCTGTTAATGCATTAGCAAAGAACTGTGATTGCGTCCCATAAGTCATTAGAGGTAGGGAATTGTTCCATCACGTGGTCGATGGTTTCAAAGTTTTCCTGGCATAGAGGGCATCTCGAGGGTCCTACAAACCATCTCTTCAAAATATTCTCCCATGTGAGGATGTGTCATTTACTGAGCATCCATAGAAAGGTGGCTTCTTTAGGCCAAATATTAGCCAACCATATCTTTTTCCAGATGGGATTTGTTGGATCTGGGTTTTTCTGATGAAGGAGGTTGTAAGCTTCCTTGGTGGAGTAATTTACACTTTGCATGGGACCCCATCGAAGGATGTCAGGTCGTGGCTATACTATAATTTTGATTTTAGTGCTTAGCTCCTCCCAAATGTATGTGTGACTCTCATTGTTCCAGTCATCTTGCCATATTTTCGTGTGTAGCCAGTTCTTGTATCCTTGGGCTGTGTCATCCTTCGAGAAGTACTGTACACTCTTCCTTTCCCTGAATTTTAAAGCTTCACTCCATAATATGCTGGGGAAGATGGAAGATAGTATTGGAAGTTGCTACCAGAAGTCTTCCCAGAACCTTTCTTGAGTGCCACTGCACAACTCCCAGAAGATGTGGTTCCGTATCATCTTCTTTTGGCTACTTACTTCTTTCCAGATTTGGGATCCTCCCAGCTCTATGTTGAATCTGATAAGGTCCTCCTTGAGCCATGAACGAGCATAATTTTCATCCCATAGGTTAGCCCATGGAGTGTGGGGGTTGGAGACCCATTTCCACCAGATACTAGCTCCCATGAGGTTGTTGCTATGCTCAGGGTCGCTCAGCCCTAGCCCCCCATGAATTTTTGGTGAACACACTTCCTTCCAGTTCAGTAAATCCCATTTGTTTCTCTCTTTGGTACCACCCCATAAGAAAGATCTTCGAAATTTGTGCATGTCCTTGAGGACCCATTTGGGGGCTACCGGGACCAAGAAGAGGTAAATGGTTAGGGACTGCATAACTGATTTGATGAGGACCAGGAAGCCTACTATATTGAGAGTACGATGGGTCCAGTTGGATAGTCTGGTTTCCATTTTGTCTAGCAGAGCTCGCCAGGAGGAGTGATTAATGGCAGTGTAAGCGAGAGGGGCTCTAAGATATTTGGAGGGTAAGGATGTGATGTATAAGGCTAGGATGCAAGAAATTTTGCATTGAGATAGAGGGGGGCGTGGAAGAAAAATATTTGAAAATTTTGAGGTTTGACCTTAGTACCAGAGGCTTCAGAGAAGGAATCTAGAAGTGATATGATGGTATGGTCTTCCTTTATCGAGGGGTAACCCATGATCAGGTTGTCATCCAAAATTTTTTGATGGGACGAGGGGGCAGGTTGTGGAGGGGTATACCATGCGAAGCGCCTGAATAGATGGAGCTTTTGAGAAGGAAGCCCAACCCTTCAGCCATTATGATGAAAATGAAGGGTGAGAGAGGTTCCCCTTATTTTATTCCTCTTGAGGGGTTGAAGGTTGCAGAGAGTATACCATTGATCAAAATGGAAAGAAACAGAGAGGTGATGAGGCTCATGATTCAACGTACCCAGGTGTGGCTGAAGTCGAAGGCTACAAGGAAATTTTTGATGTAGTCCCATCTAAGTTTTTCAAAAGCCTTGGATAGATCAATTTTGAGGAGCATACCAAGTTTTTTCAAGGTCTTGAGAGAATGTATGACCTCGTGGGTTAGGATGATGCCATCAAGGATTTCCTGCCTTCAACATAGCTTGTTTTCTCTAGGGAGATGATCATGGGGAGGAGCTGATTCAACCTGTTAGCGACAATTTTAGATATTATTTTATAAATGGAATTGTAGAGTGCTATGGGCCTATACTTACTTAGTGAGGTTGTGTTGTCTTATTTCGTAACCAAAGTGATGAAGGTGGCATTAAGCACCGGAAGAAGCCAATGGGTGGTGCGCGATTCCTCCACTACGTCCCAGACTTTGTCTATGATGGTGTCCCAGAAGAAGTCGAAGAAGTTGGTGGTAAATCCATCAGGGCTTGGACCTTTTCCGGCTTTCATCTGGAAGACCGGGTGTTCCACCTCAGCAAGAGTGGTGGTTTTGAGTAGCATCCTGTTGTGTTCTTCCGTAATCAGCTTAGGAATGTGCTAAGTTATTTTAGAAATAACCTCATGCCTCTGATGATTGGGTTCTTGCATAATGTTCCTAAAGTGGTTGTGCAACTCCTTCGTGATGTCCTATTTCTTTTCCAACCGCTCTCCATTTTGGTTTTTGAGGATAGTGATTCTATTATGCATCCTACGCTGAATAGTGGAGCGGTGAAATAATTTTGTGTTTCATTCTCCCTCTTTGAGCCAACAGATACTTGATTTTTTTCTCCATAAGATTTATTCCTTTCTCCTTCTTTATTCCATATGTGTTGATAATATCTTCTCTTGGCTCTATGACTCGGCTGATCATCCTTTGTTGATGATTGTTTGTTGAAGCTTCTTCATTTTTTCCTCCAGCTCTCTTTGATCTTTGAAGATATTTCCAAAGGTGGATTTATTCCAAACCTTCAGTTTACCTTTGGGCATTTTCAAATTTGTTTGGAACTGGAAAATTTTAGTACCTTGTAGAGATAATAGGGAGGACCACCAAGAAAAGACCATTTCCTTGAACCCTGGGTGTCAGAGCTAGTAGTGTTCAAAGCGGAATGGTTTGGGAGCATGCTTACCTGGTCTTAATCATTGAAGTTGTATTGTCTAGTGATCAGAAATTATAGTAGGGATGATGGTAGCTATTATATCACCCCCCATATGGATGATTTCTTCCGTTATGAGGAACCTTTCCAATCTGGAAGCTATTTGGAGGGTGCCTCCTCTTCTATTATTCTAGGTGAATACTCCATTGGAGGTTTGAAGATCACTGAGGTGGTTTTCTTGGATGAAGTTCTTGAATTCATTTCTATCTAGGTCAAGATGCATCCTTCCTCCCTTATTTTCCCCTAAATTTTTTATCATATTTAAATCTCCTCCCAGGAGCAAGAGTGGAAGAAATCTCTATTTATTGAGTTCAAATATGTTGTCCAGAAGCTCCATTTTCTGGTGGAGATTATGGGGAAAGTAGACATTCATTAGCAGGACATGGATGTCCATACAAATTAGGTGAAAGTTTGCCTAGATGAAATTTTGATTGGCATGATATTTCTCCAGGGAGATGATTTGGGGGTTTGAGATAATTTCCAGTCCCACAGATGCTCCATTGGCATGTAATGTTATTGTATTGCATCCTTTCCATATATTTTTGAAGATTGTTTCCAGAGTGGAGCTGGAAAATTTTGTTTCTTGCATGTAGAATATTGCAGGGTGTTCCTCAGTAATTATTTTCTTTATTGTCCTGTTCTTGGTGGGGTTGTTGGGCCCTTTTATATTCCATGAGACGATCTTCAATGGGGGGGGGGGGTGTTGGTGGTGTAGGCATAAAATCTTGTTAAATTGGGGAATTGCCCAGAATCCACCATTTATCTACCTATTCCTACTATTATTTGCATATTTGTTTTCCTACCTCTTTTGCAGGATTATTTCATGAAGTATTTTGTATTTATGAGCATACCCCCCTGAATGCCCAGTGAGGGGAGCTAATGCGCTCGGGTAAGTATTTTCTTCCATATTTTGGACCTGATGCTCGAATATTAATCTTAAGTCCTTCTTATTGCAAGGATATTCTAACCCTATGAGATCCAGGCCCTTAAGGTCAATGATTTCTGGCTGTTCCTCCATGGCTTCTAGGATCGTCTCCATCACCTGTTCTTTGCCCTTTGATGCAGGGTTTTACCCTGCAAAGCTAGGGGTTTGAGGTTTCAAAAAGTCTTTGAAGGGACCTTGTTCTTTTGTGCTTTAGAGGACTGGGGTTGCTCCTTTTAGGTGTTCCCGGATTCGTTGTGTGGTTCGTTCTTTTTCTCATTCAGCTGATTTAAAGCAACGAAGCTATTGCTAGTTGCAGGTCATTTTTTATTCTTGTGAGATTTAGTTCTCTTATTATGCCTTTTCTTGCTTTCTATCTTCATGAATCCTTATGATGCTTGATCATTAGATTCATTTTAAACCGCCGATATTTTGTTTAGAGGGAAGTCTCTGAAGAGGTTCCCATGTTGGCAACACCTCCTGCATCTAAAAGTAATATGCTCAGAATCTACAGTTTGTATCCATTCAAATTCTTCGTGCAACAAACTTACCTCGCCTAGTAACGACTCCACTATGTTCATGTAGATTAAGATTCAGGCATATGTTGCGTAGAGGTTGATCTTTGTGTCCTCTACTATATTGAAGAATTCCCATAGGACGTTTCCTATATCTTTGAGGGTCAGCTCATCCCAGTAGTCTAGGGGGAGGGAGTAGAGCTAACTCCAGACTTGAGCCCATGTAAGATCTTATTTGTTGGGGTTTAACCACTCAGTCCAGTGTTGGATGTATAAACCTACAGAGTTGAAAAATTAGGGTCCTCCATCCATGATCCTATTTTTGTCTTCAATGCATGTAAAGAGCACATTGAAGAAACCATTATGACACATCTGAAGGTCAATGTCGCCCTTGGGTTTCCACTTTGAAGCTATCCATCCTCGAAGAGACCTTTTAGTGAGCAAAAAACCCATGAAATTTCCTATCAATGCATGATCGTTCAGAAATTGGATTCTTTCATTGATGTGGTGTGGTGGGCACTTGATCATTGTTTGTTTTGGGTTCTTTGGAATGCATGTTGTTGACTTGATGTTCACTTCTTCTGCTGCTTATTTATTTTTCTACTTCCTTGTGGGATTTTCCCCTGCGATGTTATGAGACGAGCCATAGTTTTTATGATTGTCGGTATCAGCCCCTACTACCGCCCCTGAGGGAGGCTAACTTGTTATGGGGGAAGCATTTCCCCCCCACTATTTTTTGTCATCGGTGAGCCTCAATTTTTCTTAGGAGAGTTATCATGACCTAACAATCTGTGGGAGAGAGATCTACCTACGGCAACCTATGAAAAAAATTCCAAACCCTAGGTCATGGTGGTCAGCCTCGTGCAGAGCTCCACTAGGTCGAGTTCAGAAATTATCTTTTTCTAAATCACCTCAATGTGAGTTATCTTTCAAATACAATGGATCTTAATCCATGCTCTTAGCACTCATTGGATAGGGCAGAAGCCATTCAACTTTCGAATCATTTCCATTTAAAAAAAATGAAGAGATATATTCATGAGAGTACCCACTTTCATGAACGGAGAAGGGGCACATAAACTATTTTGACATACCAGCTGGAGTCGTCATTCCTGACAGGATTCACTTTCTCAATTGCAATAGTTTCTACTATCATGATGGTTATGTTACATTAGGCAAAGGGGTTTCACAAGGGACTATAGGTCCCTCCAATGGTGATTACCATGAGAGGATAAAGGAGATGTTAACGTTTATTAGAAAAGGATTTAAAAAAATATAGCTTCTCTTCATTGTCACACTTAATTTGTTAACTCTATTGCCATGCATAACTTACTTGAGATTTAGATATACATATTTTTAGCAGGGTGTGATCAATTTAGGCATATTTAAAAGAATCCAATAGTTGGAGACTTCCATTCATGACATATCGTATTGAATTAATTTACAACAACTAGATGAGGTTTTATTCTTAGTGCACTATGTATGGCTCTCCCCTTAAATCATCAAAGTAATATAATATAGAAGCAACCAATTTTAGTTGGATTTCATTTTAACAATATACCAATAGAATTTTTCCTCCTTTTAAATATTGATAATTTATATTATGAGTAAAAATGAAGATTTCATATTGCATTTTCTTGTTGCAGTCATACAATAGGATTCTCAACATTCTTTGATCCCTTTCCTATTGGACATTGGGTTCAATTCTCTCCGTGTGTTTCGCGACATGGACTAACTGCCTCTCGTGGATCATAACATTGGTGATTGTAGAGAATACTAATGCATACAGGTTTTTTTCTAACGACAATCGTGTTTCCAACAAGTGGTATCAGAGCGACAGGTCTCGAGATCAAAACTCACCTGCCTCACATGGGGGGGGGAGATTGTTGGAAATTGGGTCCAACTCTCCCTGTGTGTTTCGCGACATGGACTAACCACCTCTCATGGATCCTAAATCTAGAGATTGTAGCAGAGACTAATGCCTATGGGTTTTGGTCTAACAGCAATCGTGTTTCCAACATTTCCCATATTTATTCAAGTTACCCATTTTCAAAACCAAATCATTGTTCAAAACTCATTATAATGCAGTATTATGCATAGACCAAAAAAAAAAAAATGTATCATGATTACATCAATAAACTAGTAAATCCATCTCAGAAAGAAACCTCATAGTGATATCTTCCATCAAATATTATATAAAATATTTAGAACAAAGCACTATTTAGGCTTCATAAATTGAGGATGTAAGTACTAGCATGGTCACTCCATTTCTTATTTCAACAAACATCTAGGATTTGTGCTTGTTGGGAATGGCCTAAATTGGTCCATTTTGGGTCAAAAGACTATGAAACTCAAGGAGCGAAGTGCATGGTTCAGTTAAGATAAATTAACCGCGGGAAGTTTAGGCGCTCTGGGGTGGGTCAAAGCCCCTCTTTTTGTAAAGGGATCGAGTTTATTTTCTTAGTTTTGATTCTACCCATGGTATGTGGACCATGGATTTTGTATGATGTAAAGGCTATATATACACATGCCATATTGAGATGAAGTAAGTATTCTTGTACTTGTGATGAGCATGAACTGTTGAATATCTATCTTTCCGTATTTTCGGCCAAGGGAAGGCTCTGCAACTATGTGTGTGGAGACCTCAAAGAGTCTACAACTTTGTGCGTAGACCACCTGTAGCTATGTGCATAGGTCAAAGAAGTGTATGTATTTAAGATTTTTACCATAATAAAAGAAGGAGAGTTTGAAAACATCTCTATGTTTATGCATTTTATTTTCTTATTATCAGTGTTTCGAAGTTATTTATACGTTTTATGTATGTTTTAAATGATAAAGGTGAAATGTGCATAAGTATTGGTGTATGTTAGAGTATATAAATGCATCCAAATAGTTATAAATAATCATAAGTATAAGTTTAGCAGTAGATCCACAACCTATTGTCCCTCTAGATGCATAAACCTCATTCTGACATCTCCTAATATTGCCTTGGGTGGGACTGCAATCTGTGCAACAATTTTTTTCCGAAAGGGCTAGTAATAAAGGGTTTTCTTGGTGTAAAACTAACTCTGAACCTAGGTCGAAGCCCCTTTGAGCCAAAAAATGGTTCCATTTCCAGGAATGGGATTGTATTGAAGAATATATGGATGTTTCATTTGAAAAATAAGGAAATACAAGATTGGATAGATATGAAAGAATGAGAGTCTGTAGTTCAAGGAAACAAAAATTCATGACTTTCGACTGAAGCATGGTTACAAAGGTATATTTTCATAGAAAAACATGATATTTTATTTTCAACACTAAATAATGAATGACATGAATGATTATCAAGGTTGAATGAGAATAAGAAATTTTTTAAGAACGACAAGCCTACTGTGTGGATCCTTGAATTGTTACAACGACTCAAGGAGACCGATAACAACATATCCAAAGATGTTTATTTATAGATTGATAGTATTTTGTGAGGATTTATTAATGAGTTCTCAATAGACACATCTGTATCTTACAGTGAAGCTAAATGAATATTTTTGAAGGGTCCATGAGGTAAGTATCTGAATTCTATGAAGTTTTGGATTAAAATTATTTTATGTGAAAAGGGTGTAGTATGAATGTAATGAGATTAACATTTGGGATTAAATTTGGAGCAAAATATACGTGAATTGGAAAATTATACAGATTACATTGTGAAAATTACATTGAGACTGATTATAGTCTGTTGTTGAGTGTATCTGAGAAACAAGAAGAAAGAAGTAATCCCAACACCCCTATTGGTGCATCATAGTCAAGAGTTGAGAATAATCATGGAACCTCTATGATTCACCATCCCACAACACCCCTCATCCCCTATCCCAATCCCTATAATTTCCCTCCCCTTCCCCTCCACCTACATCTCCACCTCACGCACCCCTAGGAAACATGGCTAATGATATCGGACTACTGGTCTTTAGAGAACTCAGATCAAAGGATCCTGGGAAATTATGTTTTCTAGTTGAGGTTTTATGGAAATCACAACAGATCACCGATGAATATATAAATAAGGCACAAATTTTTAGTGTGTTTTAAGAGAGAGCATTGATATGGTGCTTCATTGGATGATACAAAGAAAGCACTAACTATAGAATTTAAGAAGCTAAAATCGCAGTCATAGTGTATTACTAAACTAAAGTAGTTCAAGGAACTGGTAACTAAGTTTGTTTGGGAATTATATGAGAGGTTTAATATGTTAATGGGACAAATAAGATTTAAAATTCCTAAATAAAAACATAAGGAATCATTTATAGTTGCACTATTGCCACATATAAGACAACCTTTCATACAAAAAAAGATATCAACACAGGTCGAAGCTTTGGAAATTGTGATGAATCTGGAAAATTCATTGCTCAGAGATACTCATTCAAGAGTAAAACAGATTCAAAGAAAACTAGAAGAAATTAATTTAGATCTACAACATCTGAAGAAGGGTAAGGAAGTCAGGTTAGAACTTCTATCAGAAGTATCATGCATAAAGTGTAAGGAAGAATACCACTATAAGGATCAATTCCCTCTATTCAGAAACAACATTAATAGTGGAGGCCCTAATCCATTGCACCAAATATCAAGTGTATGGTGTGACATGTGTAAATTTGTAGGTTGACATCACACAAAATAATGATGTTTGTTGCAGAAGTATGTGCAGACCCTGAAAAAACTATTTTGTAACTTCTGTAACTTAGTAGGGCATAATGATAAGAACTGTCACAATTATGATTTGATGAAAGAAAAAATTACAAACTCTTATAAATTCAAGATGAGGGACATGCACATGAGGATTGAGGTCAACATGCTGGTCGAGGAGGATTCCTGTAATATTTCCAAATGGGAAAAGTAGAAATATAGTGCAAAATGATGGAATAACAGTGTTATTCATCATATAAAAGTAGTAGGCCAATATGGAGACCTTTCATTCATTATAAAAGTAGCAAAATATGCATAAGAAATGGGCCATAAGATGTACAATAAGATAGAACAAGCCTCCAATGGACAAAACCCTCAAAAAGAGGTGTTGCTACTATATGTCAAAGGCCTAGAAGACTGCTACAGTGCTGTTTAAAAGGAACTGCTACAGCAAATGAATATACAAAATAATATGGGTTGATATATGCCATAGAAGATAGATCTAAAACAAATCTAGGCACTATACAACCTCGAATGAAGAACCCCTCAAGGATTTTCAGAAATACACCATTAACAAGATGGGAATCTAAGCCTTGGGCCTGAAGATCCACTGCAACATATATATCTGGAAAGTGTGGCTGATCTGATATAAGAAATAATGTAGCCTCCTCCAATAGATATCCTAGATGGAAGGCTGATCCCTTCTCTAGCAACTCTCCTCTCCAAATGGTGTGCTGAAACCACCCAACAACTCTTCCCTCAAAATAACGCAGATCTGGAAAGAAACTATGCTGTAGGGGAAAATAAATAAGTGGCCTGATGCCAAGATCTGAAAATAACCACAAGGGTCTTCCTTCCTAACCTCCCAATGGAAAGGAACCCTTCTCCATTGAAAATAAACACTAAAGTGACCCAAAGATGGTCTTCACTGCTGCAACCTGCAAAAAAATTCAACTTTCAATAGGATTTGCACTGTAGATGTAAGATGAAGCCTTCCCCAAATTCCTGATAGTGGAAGTGAAGTACAAGACTCTTCCAACAACTACTCAATGAAAGAGGTGGGATTCCTGATCAGGAACACCCATTTCTAAACAACACTTTAATCTTAGCTAAACAACCAAAGAAAGCTATATGTCTAGATCGACCATATATTCAGAAATATCAAATACATGAACATAATCAATATGGTTTCCATCCTCTTCCTTTTATAATATATGAGCTTCCAAACCCTAATCCCCATTCATTTATGACCCTACTTCCATGCAAGGTGTCTCCATCGAAAACTGCATTTTCCCTCATTGATTGCCACTCCTCCATGACATTGTTGTTGATTTGGTAAAAGTTGACCCAGTCACGATGTTCCAGCCCCTTTTCACACCTAAGGTTTCTTAATTAAGATGCTAAGATGTTTCCTTTCTACATTGGCATTGATTTTTTCATTATTAAGGAGAATTATGGACCTCCATTATCCTCTTATTCATAAAACAAGAGAGTAAACAAAAATTAATATTCCAACTAGGTCATGGCTAATTGGGAATGTTACAGTCCTTCCTTCCTAAATGTTACTTGTCCTCAAGCAACTAACAAGGTGAGTGTTGCAACTCTTCTCCTCCCTCATTCGTGACACCATCATGTGATAATATTCCCTCATAATATAAGTGTCTCCCAATCCATCCCTCCATGAAATTCTCCTCCAAAGTTCTCATGAGATGAAAATGTTTCATCCCACAAGTAAGTAATAGATCCAATGAAAAAATCATGGTTTGCCCAATGTTTTCCCTAAAACATGTAGCATAATGAACATGGATAATTTCTCTCCCATAGGGCACATACAATCCTCCCATCCTCCCTCCAATCATTCCCATAAAATAATAAGCACATCATCAATGTATGGGATCAAAACCAAGTACATGCAAACATAAATATGAACAAATGGAGGTGGGTCATAGTCCCACATGTGGAATGAGCGAGGTATATCTCCTGACTGCATCAGATAATGATATGGTAAGTGGTTTCCCCACCACTTACTTGCTGGCCAAGTCTTCTCACAATGGCTAAGAAATGTTTGGCGCCTTTGGAGTGCACCCACAATGATACAACATCTCCTTATATCCTCCAAGGGAGTGGCCATGTTCAGAAATGTTAATGGCCCAAAGTTGGCTATGAATTTTATATGGAAGAATGCTCTTCCTTGGAGCTATGGCCTACATATACATGGTAAAGGAATGGAAATATTCATCGAATAAAATATCATGTACATAAGAATTTTCCTTACCAAAATTTCTCCTCATACTAATGGAGTGGTCCATAGATAGATCCCCTCTCATTCAAAAAGAGGAAAGAGGTGGCTATGATAACTTCTTCATTGATTTATGTGAAAATGTTGATATTTTTCCTCTTCAAATACTTCCCAAGTGTAGCTCTCCATGATAGTGTTGTAGGCTCTCAAGGAATAAGTATGGCTGAAAAGGAATTCTTCATGTGCTCTTTATAGCAGCTTATCCTTGAGCTTGGAAGCTATAGATAAGAATATCCTACCATGATAATATATGCATTCATCTTGGACTAAATAGCCCTCCTCTTGAAGCTAGTCATCAAGTATCATGCATGTAAAAAGATCCTTGGAATAATCCACCAACATCTGGGATTTCCAATATCGATCAATCTTTCATAGTGACAACGACGATGATCTATCTTAAATAACATCTGTCATATGGCTACCCTTCTCCTTCACATATCCCATGCCAAAGGTATACGTTGGAAGGCTTCTATCCTTCCCATGTTTCTCCTTCCACAGTGCAGTTTCTGAAATGACAGTGGGTAATGATGATGTTGGGAGAATGTCTCCCTCCTCCTCGAGTCTACCCAAGACTCTCAATGCTATATCATGGCCTTCTAATGCTCCCATTCCTCTTAGATCTATGAATGGTGCATCATGATGTGAGAAATGTCTCACCAAATTTGGATCAGTTGGCCTCCCAGGTTGTTTTCCATAATATAGTGATGTTTCATGGGCCAATCTCATATGCATAATAGATGGAACTATTAGATCCTTGTTTCCATTGCGCAAATCAATCTACCTCTTATGTACATCAACTTTCTGAAATAGATAGGAGTGTGTGCTCCCAATCATATGATGTTGGTCCTCCTCCCTATCCTCTTCTTTCATCTCCAAGTTCTCACAATCTATCAATGATAGCATATGTTGCTCATGGACTGTGCCTCCATCTACACATGAGATTATTTGGAAATTCTTGCAAGGGTACAAGAATTTCTCTCATTGGAGAAATTACTACATCTTTCTCTCTATGAGGTACTAGATTTTCTCCTGATGTGACAGCGTTGTTACCCCTTACCTTCTCTTTCCCTTCATCATGAATGGAGGTTTCCTCATCATCATTAAGTTTCTCTTTGTTTAGTTCCTATTTTGAAAAAAATATCTCCATGTCTTCCTTTTGAGAAGAGAGCTCTTCCTGAAGTGGGGATCTTGCCTCTAGCAAGGTATTCTACAAGTTTGAACCCCCTCAATTGTTGGCAATATGATGCAGAGTGTTGTCCTTGATGGCAACTCACTGAATGAAGATGAAGACATGCGACTATTGACATATGTTGTCCTTGATGGCGAACCACCTAATGAAGTTATTCTTGACCTGTTGAACTTAGTAAATGATGTAAATATGATATGAAATGATGTTTGCTAGCCATATGATGCTGAGTGTTATTCTTGAATGGCAACCCTCTTGATGAAGATGATGGCAACTTACTTGATGAAGTTGTGCTTGATAGAATATGTTCTTGATGAAGGAAATCTGATGTATCTATAGTGTGTACAGAAGGAAATGAAGAAAGGAATTCAGCATGTGCTAAATCTTGATGAAAAGAGTATGTCTCTAGGAATACGCGGATTTTCCTAGGGGAAGTCGCGTATGCACGCGGGAATCAACGTTCCAAGTCGCGTATGGGCAAAAGCGCTATTAAAGTGCAAAACCAGGGGTAACCACCATGGTATTGACCCATTGTATTGGGTAATGATTCGTCTAAATGACCCCATCCAGGAATACCATCAGAAGTAATGTGGTTTTGGCTCATGGTATTGAAAAAGGGTAAACCTATATAAGGAGAAGAAATTCATTGTGCAAATGATGAGAGTGGGAGCAAGATGTCTGAGCTTGAATGAATACTTCTCTCTGAAGTATATCTGAATGGAAAGGGTTACAGTTGAATGAAAGATCTGAATGCATGATGCACCGATGAAGGAGTGATGAAGAAGGGGATCTAGATCTGAAATGCACATGTATTTGCTAGATCTGTTTATGGAATGATTAGATCTGAGATGAGGCGAACATCTGTCTGAAGCAAAGGGTAAAAATCTGTATGATGTATCTGTTCTGAAGAATTGGAATGACCTAAATGTCTGAAGAACCATATGCTAGTTCGACGAAGAAGAAGCGCGTATATACGCGGCTTCGCTGAAGAGAAAGCGTGTATGCGCAACAAAATTAGCTCTATAATTTGTACTGAAGTATACGCTGGTTTATGTGGATAGAAGCGCGTATATACGCGACATCAGAGAAAGGAAAGCGCGTATGCAAACTAGGGTTTGCTGAAGTCTGTGGTAAGAAATGTCTGATCTGTTCTGCTGGTTTACTGATATCTGTCAGTAAGTTATATGTATCTGTTTCATGGTTGACTGTGCTTAAAAAGTATGGAAAGGGTCCAGTCTGAAAATATGATGAAATGTGGCCTGCAAGTGGTGTCCTAAAGGAAGCTTTGGATCCAGTGTGAAAATTGATGAAACGTGGTCCGTAGAGGTGCTGAGGGTTGTAGCCTTCAGTCAGGGGGTTGTAGCTCCCTTCCAGGAGAGGCTGGTAAACGAGATCAGGGGGTCGTAGCTCCCTTCCTTGAGAGGCTGGTAAACGAGTCAGGGGGTCGTAGCTCCCTTCCAGGAGAGGCTGGTAAACGAGCGCAGGTGGGTGCCTGCGTGCTGGTCAAGTCTGCGCCAGCACATATGTTGTAAGATGTTTCTCTATAATAAAATATTGAAGGCTGAGCAACTGCAGCGGTGGTTTTCTCCCGATTTGGGTTTCCACCTAAAAATCCTGGTGTTCATGTGTGATGCTTTGTGTGATGGTTTATTCTGTTCTTACTGCACATGTTTACTGTTTATTAAACATATGATGAATGAATGATGGAATGATATAAGTGAAGAATTAATGACATAGTTAGATCTCTGTGTATACGCGAGTTTCATAAAGGGTATCCGCGTATATACGCGAGTCTGTGTCAGGAAAGTAGCGTATGGGTTTTAGAAGCAAGAAAAACTAAAAGTTTTGAATATGCAGTAAATACTGATTCACCCCCCCTCTCAGTATTTTTCCCAACAATTGGTATCAGAGGAGGTCCTTCTGCAGAAGCTTGATCGCTTGAAGGAGATTCGTCGCAATGGGAAGTCAAGAAGGAGTAATGTCTATAAAGCCACCTCTATTCAATGGAAGCAATCTGATATTCTGGAAGGTACGAACAAAATCATATCTGCAAAGTCTTGGTGCAGATGTATGGGCAATCGTGGAAGAATGCTATCAATATCCGACAAGTATTCCTACTGATGCAGCTGAAAGGAAGAAGTATGAAATCAATGCCAAAGCAGTGAATGTCTTATTAGGAAGCATGTCTGAATCAGAATTTGCTAAAGTGATGCAGCTACATTTAGCAAAAGAAATATGGGACAAAATCATTCTGAGCTATGAAGGAGATACAAAGGTAAAAAGGGCAAAACTCCAAACTCTTAGAATTGAATATAAAAATTTGAAGATGCATAGTGATGAAAGTGTTGCCAGTTTCTTTCTTCGTCTAGATGATATTGTAAATCGGATGAGAAATTTGGGTGAAACCATAACCGATACTACTCTGGTGGAAAAAATCTTAAGATCCTTGACTTCAAAATTTGATTCTAAATTTTCAGCCATCGAAGAGAGGCAAGATCTGCAAACTCTTACTATTGTTAAATTACATGGTATTCTGACTGCTTTTGAAATGAGACAAGGAGGTCCTTCTCAAATCAGAGAAGTTGCTT
This sequence comes from Pinus albicaulis, assembly GCA_034641835.2. Lineage (NCBI taxonomy): Eukaryota > Viridiplantae > Streptophyta > Pinopsida > Pinales > Pinaceae > Pinus > Pinus albicaulis. Next base: position 177,568,510 of record CM076578.1, read on the forward strand.
TTAAGGTATCTGTAAAAGGAAAAGAAAAGGAAGTTGTCAAAGAATCCAGCTATATATCTGAAGAAGAAGAAGCGAATTTTGTGAGAAAGCTCCAACTTGGTACTGGAAGATTCAAAGGTAAGCTTCCCTTCAAATGTTTTGAGTGTGGAAAAGTTGGTCACTATGCTGCTAAATGCCCTTATAAAGAAAAACATGGTAAAGGGAAACAATTTGAAAAGAGGAAGAGTTTTTATGCAAATGAAGATGATGATGAAGTATCCAGTGAAGATGAAGAAGATTCTGACCATGATCTGAAAGTGCTCATGGCAAAGAAGCAAAAGAAGAAGGCTACTCAAAGCAAGCAGATACCTCAGAAATCATGTATAGCAGAAACTGAAGGAGATGAAACAGGTATTAATCATTGTTCTTGTATTTTACTTAACTGTATATGAAACAATTATGATAGTGAAAGTGAAGACTCTGACCAAGCTCTACAAGTGCTCACGGCAAAGAGGAAAAAGAAGAAAGCTACTCGAAGCAAGGAGATGTCTCAGAAAACCTGTATAGCAAAAATTGAAGAAGATGAATCTGATAGTGATTGGGGTCCTTTGAATAATCTTTGTGCAAACAATAGTGAAGATAGTGAAAGTAAAGTTGTGGATCTAGAAGAAGCTCTCAAGGTTAAAGTTGAAGAACTACAAAGTTCATCTAAGATGCTAGAATCTATCAACAAAGAGAAGATCTCTAAAATGAATGGACAGATAGAAACAATGAAGGGACAGATAGAAATACATCAAAGACTGCAGGATGAAGTAGCCAATCGAAGTGAAAGCCTTGAAGCTGAAATTATCTCCCTCAAAGAAGACCTGGATAAATCAAATAAGAAGAATGTAGAACTTGAAGCAGAAAACATATCTCTGAAAGTAAATCTCGAAGCATCAAGTAAGAAGAATGAGGAACCTCCACAACCATTTGAAAAAGAAGGCCTTGAAGCAGAAATCATCTCTCTCAAAGAAGATCTGGAAAAATCAAATAAGAAGAATGAAGAGTTGCAACAAACATGTGAAGAAAACGAAAATTGGTTGAAAGAAGAGATTCTAAATTTGAAAGATCAAGTAGAAGATGGAAGAAGGAAAGAAGAAAGCATGACAAAGCAATGTCAAGCCTTGGAGGTTGAGGTAAACATTCTCAAAGGTAAATTAGAAGAAAAGGTTAAAATTTTGAGGTTTCAAGATAGTACTAATATTTTGGACAATATTCTGAGTAATCAAAGGTCTCCTACTATCAAAATTGGTCTTGGTTTCCATGAAACTGTTAAAGGAGAATCTAGCTCACAAGGAAGTGCTAAAAATTCAGAGGATGTCAATGCAAAACCTGAAGGGTTGAAAGAGACAAAAGGTCAACCAACAATGATGAAATCTCAAAGGAAATTAGTCAATAATGTTGAATGCTTTAAATGTCATAATTATGGGCATGTTGCAGCAAATTGCAGGAGCAGATCATTTCAGCCTCAAACAAACAATTCCTACATAGAAAGGTACTCTAGTTTCTTCAAGGGATATTGTTTTTCATGTAACAAGTATGGACATAAAGCAGCTGATTGTAAAAGGAGGAAGATTAGAAATACTCATTATGATTCTTATGCTTATTTCTCTGGTCACATGAGATGCTATTCTTGTAACAAGTATGGACATGTAGAAAAGGAATGCAGGTTGAACAGACATGAGAAATTGGATAACTTCCAGCACACAAATAGAAAGTTCAAACAAATCTGGAAAAAGATGGAGGACCGATCAGAAAAGTAGGGAATTCTGACCCTACTGCAGTCATCCGCTTCTGAAGCTGACTTTTCTTATTGACTGCGGGAATAATGTGGGATACATTATGAGATTTAGTAATGTATCGTCACAGGGGGAGCAATGCATGATGACTCTCATGGTTGATTTGATTACTCTGGTTATGTTTACTTCTGATAGCGCATCTGATGTGGAAAAGACAGGTACAAGAGGTACAAGCTCGGGAGGAGATGAAGGAAGATGAAAAAATTTCTATGCTTCACTTTCCATATGCGGGTTCGATGAACCAAAGTCGCGTATACACGCGAGTTCCAGCAGACACAGTTGCGTATGCATTGATGTTAATAGAATTTATATGATAGCTGAAGATCTGGAGCAGAGGTTCAGGGGGAGCATCAGTCTAATTGTTAATGATTGTATTATTGACTCTGTATCAGCTTAGTTTCTCAGTTCTAAATAATGATATAATACATGGTAGCTTATGTTGAAGATTGTGGATGAGTCCTGTTTTCTTTTTGATGAAGAGTTTTCGTTGCTGAGATGAAAGTCTTATAATTCGGAGATAAGGACAGTTCATGCAGAGATTGTTGCTGATGACTTGCTAATGAACGTATTCAGGTTGCACAAGTTAAGGAGGAGCACTGGTTCAGGGGAAGCAGCAGGTTGAATACTAATGATTGCATTGTTGGCAATATGACTGCTTATTCTTTGGTTTGTGTGATACTCATGCTCAAATGATGATGACTTGGTACATATTTTATTATGATGAGTTTTTGAGCCCTGGTTGCTGATAAGTGTCTTTTGTGCTCACACATGGTTGAGTTGGATGTCTGTTGATTCAGAAATAAGAATAGATCATGCAGAGTTTGTTTCTATGGTTGAGATCTTTTGCCTACATATGTTACTTCATGTTAAACCTTGAATATCTTGATGATATTGGACCACATGGATGATTGCTTGACACATATTTGAAGATGCTGTTCTAGTATGATAATTTCTCTTGGAAAGAATGTATTGATGCGGCAAAGAATCTGAAGGCTTGGTTACTAATGTGCTTATGTTACAACCGTTGGATGATGCTTGAAGACACAACTACACTGTTCTATCTATCTGTAGTCCAGGGAAGCATTCAAATATCCCAGAAAGAAGTTGAACACTGTCTTTTTTCTCACAGAGGATCAGATCTCGTCAAAATTTAGAAGATGGAATTGGATACGCGGGTTTCCTGAAACACAGTCGCGTATATACGCGATTTCATGCACATAAAACCACGTATGTCTGATTGCTGACAAATTTATGTTTGGGGTCAGCTCTCTTCAGCACAGCTGCAGTGTTGTTTGGTATCTCTGATACTGTTTGGTATCTCTGGTGGTGTTCCAGTTCTCATAATTCTATTTCTAATATTTTGATAAAGATGCCTTGATGATTTGTTGGTAAAAGTGTTCAGGATGCACAAACTAAGGGGGAGCCTTAGTCATATGGAAAGGTTGCATGGTTGCACAGATTCAGGGGGAGCATTAGCTTTGCTGAGTATAATGCATTGTTGGCATTATGATGGTTCTGATACATGTTCTCTTTCTTGAGGACTTTCTGGTGTTGGTCTTAAAGTTATATTTGTAGTTTGAAGAAAAGGTCATGTAGAGATCCATGATGTAAAATTGTAATATTCAGTCATGTAAGGACTTGATAAATTTGTAAACCCACTTGGTTGGGTAGCTGAGTCAAATTTTGTAAACCCACTTGGTTGGGTAGTTGAGTCTCATATGTAAATCCACTTGGATGGATCTTTGATGCAAGTCATTGGTGATAGGAAAGTCATAGAGTCATGTACTTCATTGGAAAATTTGTTTGAACATTCAGCATGAACTCAAGGGGAGCTTGGTCACTTCAGTATATATCAGATCTGCAGAACGCTTCTTCCACATGAGGAGAAAAAGGGGGAGAGTATGTTGGTTTTGATCCGCCCTTTGCCCTTGATGTCAAAGGGGGAGAGTGACATGGTGTTTGAATGAAGAGAAAGAATGGTGTCATAAATGGGGAGTGTAACATGGTATCATTGTATTCTTAATGTACCTATCTGTTGTGGTACCCAAACACCATCGTGGTTGCCATCAAGTCCAAAGGGTGAGATTGTTGGCAATATGATGCAGAGTTTTGTCCTTGATGGAAACTCACTGAATGAAGATGAAGACATGCGACTATTGACATATGTTGTCCTTGATGGCGAACCACCTGATGACGTTATTCTTGAACTGTTGGACTTAGTAAATGATGTAAATCTGATATGAAATGATGTTTGCTAGCCATATGATGCTGAGTTTTATTCTTGAATGGCAACCCTCTTGATGAAGATGATGGCAACTTACTTGATGAAGTTGTGCTTGATAGAATATGTTCTTGATGAAGGAAATCTGATGTATCTATAGTGTGTACAAAAGGCAATGAAGAAAGGAATTCAGCATGTGCTAAATCTTGATGAAAAGAGTATGTCTCTAGGAATACGCGGATTTGCCTAGGGGAAGTCGCGTATGCACGCGGGAATCAACGTTCCAAGTCGGGTATGGGAAAAAGCGCTATTAAAGTGCAAAACCATGGGTAACCACCATGGTATTGACCCATTGTATTGGGTAATGATTCGTCTAAATGACCCCGTCCAGGAATACCATCAGAATTAATGTGGTTTTGGCTCATGGTATTGAAAAAGGGTAAACCTATATAAGGAGAAGAAATTCATTGTGCAAATCATGAATGAGTGGGAGAAAGATGTACGGCAGACCAGATACTTTTCTCTCTGAGAAATGTATCTCAATGGAAAGAGTTTACGAGTTGAATGGAAGATCTGAATCTATGATGCCTTAGATGAAGGAGTGATGAAGAAGGGGATCTAGATCTGAAATGCACTTATATTTGCTAGATCTGTTTATGGAATGATCAGATCTGAGATGAGGCGAACATCTGTCTGAAGTAAAGGGTAAAAATCTGTGTGATGTATCTGTTCTAAAGAATTGCAATGACCTAAATGCCTGAAGAACCATACGCTAGTTTGCCGCAGAGGAAGCGCGTATATACGCGGCTTATCTGAAGAAAGAAAAACATATCTTAACAAAATTAGCTCTATAATTTATCTTGAAGTATACAACGGTTTATGTGGACGGAAGCACACGTATATACACGACATCGAGAGAAAGGAAAGTGTGTACAAGCTAGGGTTTCTTGAAGTTTGTGGTAGGAAATACGATACATTCTGTTGGTTTGCGATATACGTCGATGCAAGTTATATGTGTCTGTTTCATGGTTCTGTGCTTAAAAGTATGGAAAGGGTCCGATCTGAAAATAGATGGCTTGTGCTTTGCAAGTGGTGTCTTTAAAAGGATGCTTTGGATCCAGTGTGAAAATTGATAAAACGTGGTCCAAGGTGGTGCTGAGGGTTGTAGCCTTCAGTCAGGGGGTTGTAGCTCCCTTCCAGGTGAGGCTGGTAAACGAGATCAGGGGGTCGTAGCTCCCTTCCAGGAGAGGCTGGTAAACGAGTCAGGGGGTTGGAGCTCCCTTCCAGGAGAGGCTGGTAAACGAGCGCAGGTGGGTGCCTGCGTGTTGGTAGGAGTCTGCGCCAGCACATATGTTGTAAGATGTTTTCTCTATAATAAAATATTGAAGGCTAAGCAACTGCAGCGGTGGTTTTCTCTCGACTTGGGTTTCCACCTAAAATTCCTGGTGTTCATGTGTGATGCTTTGTGTGATGGTTAATTCTGTTCTTACTGCACATGTTTACTATTTATTAAACATCTGATGAATGAATGATGGAATGATATAAGTGAAGAATTAATGACATAGTTAGATCTCTGTGTATATGCGAGTTTCATAAAGGGTATCCGCGTATATACGCGAGTCTGTATCAGGAAAGTAGCGTATGGGTTTTAGAAGCAAGAAAAAGTAAAAAGTTTTAGATTGCCCTAAATACTGATTCACCCCCCCCTCTCAGTATTTTTCCCAACATCAATAGCATTCTGCAATGGATTTGGGTTTATAGACCCTTCCAACTCATGCAAAGGTTTTGTTTTCTTAGGCTTGGCTAGCTCAACCAAGGATGTTTCAGAATGTTTTGCATCAAATATTCTTAATAACCTCCTAGTGAACTTTGCATAAGTAGATACATTTACATGATTCAATGAAGAAGTTTCATAAAACCACCAGGCATAAGCCATACCTTCAAGATGCAGTGCTGCTACTCTAATGGCTTCATCTTCTGAAACTTAGTGTTGTTGCAAATAGGTGTTTAGTTCCTTCACCAAAGCCCTAGCTATGCATCTAGGTGACCCATCAAAAGTAGATAGAAAGAATATACTCAAATCATGCTGCTTGCACCTTTTGCTTATATCATGGTTGCTAGGTCTTTTATTCTCCTTGCTATTGCAAAACTCTTGGAAGTTTAGATGATATTTGAACTTCTGTGATTGAGATTCATATTCTTGAAGATAGTCACCAAGAGTCTCCTCCTTTGGCACATCTCCTTCCTCCATATCTCTTGCTATGGACATAGGCATGGTAGAGCATTGTAGATTTGATTGTATGGTTGAATTCTCACACCCATAATATGAAAATATAGAGCTTTCTCTATGCACAATATCTTTTGGAGAATTTCTATATCTCTCCATCCTTATTTCTATGATTTCTTTGTTAATGCCCCGAATAGTTCGGAAAAGAAGTCTTGAGACCTCCTTCATTTTCATTCCTCCCGATAAAGGGGTTTTACCCTTGTCTTCTTTATCGTTTGTATAGTAAAAATTCTGGTGTCTTCTTCTTTGATACGTATTCTCTCCGTCAGTAAGAGGATCTCCTTCTTTAGATGTCATATTGGCTTTTCAAGATGCACAGACTATGCCAAGATTATGCTCCGATACCACTGTAATATTACCAAATGGGAAAAGCAGGAATATAGTGTAAAATTCTGGAATAACAATGTTATTCATCATATAAAAGAAAGAGGCCAATATGGAGACCTTTCATTCATTATAAAAGTAGAAAAATATGCATAATAAATGGGCTATAAGATGTACAATAAGATATAACAAGCCTCCAATGGAAAAAACCCTCCAAAAGAGGTGTTGCTACTATATATAATATATATCAAAGATATGGAAGACTACTACAACACTATTTAAAAGACACTGCTACAACAAATGAATATAAAAAATAGTATGGGCTGATATATGCCACAAAATATATATATAATACAGATCTAGGCACTATACAACCTCCAATGAAGAATCCCTCAAGGGTTTCAGAGATACACCATGTACAAGATGGGAAACTAAGCCCTAGGGTTGAAGATCCACTGCAACATATATATCTAGAAAGTGTGGCTGATCTGATATAACAAATAATGTAGCCTCCTCCAATAGATCTCCTAGATGTAAGGCTGATCCATTCTCCAGCAAAACTCCTCTCCAAATGGTGTACTGAAACCACCCAGCAACTCCTCCCTCAAAAAAACGCAATTCTAGAAATAAACTGCGCTGTAGGGGAAAATAAATAAGTGGCCTGATGCGAAGATATGAAAATAAGCACAAGGGTCTTCATTACTGTCCTCCCAATGGAAAGGAACCCTTATCCACTGAAAATGAGCACTGAAGTGACCCAAAGATGGTCTCCACTACTGAAACCTACAAAACAACTCAACCCACAACAAGATCTACATTGTAGATGTAAGATAAAGCCTTGGCCAAATGCCTGATAGTGGAAGTGAAGTAAAAGACTCTTCCAAGAGCTACTCAATTAAAGAGGTGGGATTCTCGATCAGGAACACCAGTGCTAAACAACACTTGAAATCTTAGCTAAACAGTCAAAGAAAGATATATGTCTAAACATACCATATATTCAAAAATATCAAATACATCAACATAATTAATATGGCTTCCATCCTCTTCCTTTCATAATATATGAGCTTCCAAGCCCTAATCCCCATTCATTTATGACCATACTTCCATGCAAGGTGTTGCCATCTAAAACTACGATGGCCCTCATTGATTGCCACTCCTCCATGACAGCGATGTTGATTTGGTCAAAGTTGACCCAGTCAATATGTTCCATCCCCTTTTCACACCTAAGGGTGCTTAATTAAGCTGCCAAGATGTTTTCCTTTTACATTGGCATTGATTTATTCATTATTAAGGAGAATTATGGACCTCCATTATCCTCTTATTCATAAAACAAGACAGCAAAACAGAAAATAATATTCCAACTAGCTCATGGCTAATTGGGAATATTACAATTTCAAGGCCAAGTAAAAGGATGAGGAGGAGGCGTTGGTCGAGGACATGGCCAACTCATATTTTACAACTATGGTGAAGCATGACACTTCATGCAGGGTTGTCATAATCGTACCTCCACCTATAAGTACTGTAAATATTTTTATCATGTATTAGAAGAATGTATGATCCTTATGAAAAATATGCAGGAGAAAAGAAACTAGCAGCCTACATAGAATTTGCAAATGATGACCGTTGAACCAGGGGAAGATGACCCATGCACTAACATAATCACATGAAGTGGTGCAAAAACAGGAGATGATATAGCCGATGGTAAGAATCGGATGGAAGACACATCGTTGAGGAAGACTGAAAAATATCCCTTGGGTTCAACATTCAAGCTGAAAAAGAACCCTTCCAAGAGGCGAAACAAAGTTTCATGGATCTAAGCGATTCAACATATACCGCACAACCACAACAGAACCTGATACCGAAGAAGGACAAGGATGAATTAACTACTGAGCTGAAAGAATTTTATCCAGCTATATTAAAATAATTTTTGCAGACCTGGATGAATCTGTTGAGGGATCATAAGGTTGTCCAGGGACTCCAGGATGTAATATCCCAAATTGGGAACATCTACACTATTCGGAATAATCTGAGTTATTACCAATGTGGAGCTTCAGAAAATAATGAGCTTGGAAATTTAGAGTAGCTCAATAGATTTCAAATAACATCAACCCAGTAGATGAAAGAAACTCAGCAACAAGATGGCCTATATCCTCTTTCCTAGGTGGGGAAATGCAGTAATACAGGGTATAAAATGGTTGTCTTCAGAAAATAACACTATGAAAGTGAGAAATGGGACTTGGATCCCTTAGAATACATGCTATAAAACTAACATGCAGAACTTGAGGTGAAGCAAATCACTCTAGCTCATATAAACAGATCTCCCAAGTCTATGGAACTAAAATAAGCCAAAACCCCATAACCTAGCTCATGCAGCAACTACTGAAGCAAGGACTGCATTATTCTATTGAGGTTTTATGTAGAAAATGATGGAAAAAGGCTGATATTCATCTTATATTAATCAAACAATAGAGAAATGGAGGTTCAACCTCTTATACAACAGAAACAAACACCTAGCAAGGGTTTCCGACAAAATGCATAAATAACAAGCAGCACTGCAGAAATAATGCAGTTACTGCATCTATTTATCATACATGGCTGAATATGACATGAAATAGCTGAAAAATACAGAAATATGGCCCTAGGCCTTCTTATTAGAACTCTTGGAGGGAAAGAGCACTTCCTCCTCAAAGACTAGCATAAAATCAAAGGGTGCAACCCTGCTGCTGCTGCCCCTGCATGAAAGACGCATATTTCTGAAGGAGACTGCATTGTGGCTAATTATGGATGAATGGAACCAAGCCAAATAATGAAATGAAGCTCAAATCACTCCCCTTTGATCCCTTAAGCAAGCTGATCTAAAGAGAGGATGGAGTTCCTGCACGGGAATTCCTTGCACTAAGCAGTGCAGCAACTCTAGCTAAACAACTGAAGCATGCAAGTGGTCTCAAGACCAAAATAGATGAATACATGAATGAATCCCCTTTGATGATATGCTTTCCTTTTATCTTTGGTGAGCCTCCTCACCCCCGACCCCACACAATGTTGAGGTGACTTCTTCATGAAGCTTCCTCTTTCAAAACTGCACTACCCTAGCTAGCTTCCCTTCTCTTTGTGACAGCGCTATTGAATTGGTCAATTGGAACCAATCCACTTGCAATGCTTCTGTTCACACCAAGGTATCTTCAATCCGATTCTCATATGTGTGTCTAGGCTGATCCTTGTTCACATTGAGCTAGTTTACTTGAGTGTTTCCTTCCTCCTCAAGAATGCATGTTGACTTAGTCAAACTTGACTATGTCCCCATCTAATTTGTCCTTGTTCACACTTGGAAGTGTAAAACCAACTCCTAAGGTGACCTCCTTCCTTACTAAGGTGTAATTTATTCATATTTTTATTTTTCATGGGCTTCCTTACCCATTTATTCCTCTCCTAGGTGAAAGTAGCAAAATCTAATATTCAAAATTGGTGTGCGTAGATTTTGGAATATTACAGTCCTCCCCTCCCAAATGTTGCTTGTCCTCAAGCAACTGCAAGGATAATATTGAAGAGCATCCTCTTCTCCCATGTAGCAACCTCATAAGATAAAATCCTCCAAAGGTCAAGTGCAGCATAATCAATATATCTCCAAGTTGCCCCTCCCCAGTGTGTAAGCTATCTAAATAGCTGACATTATGTGGCAGTAGAACATCCATGGAAGCAATAATGGGTTGTTTGAATATCCTCTTGAAGCATGAGGGATGATATAGATTGGGACTCATCATCCCCATTTGAATCTCTCCTCCCCCAAGCTATCAACCAAGCAAAATGAGCCACCCTCCAAAATGGTAACTCGTGCAATTCATCCTCCACATGAAGCTCCGAAAAAGTAGGTGGGATGAAATTCTGATCATGGTAGACATAGTAGTCTACCCCACGTTTCTTTCCTCTCCAATTAAGATAAGTGTAAAGGATTTTCTAATCTTGGGCTGCCATCATGTTTCCCTCAAATGGAAAGAAGGAAGCTAGACGTACAAAGGTCCCTCTCCCAGCACTGTGCATCAAGCTCGACCAAATCATCTCATACATGATGGACAAGAAATTACCACCATATGGCATCCCATCCATCTCATGGCCCTCCTCATTAAGAAACAAAGATGTTGCTATAGAGTCCATGTCTCGTCCCATTCTCCCCTTAGAGCATGCAATGTAGAAAGTGTGGCGATGCTCCTCCCCCAAGAACACATCCACTCTATGTGTCCCACCTCCAATCATGCTCCTCATATAGGTAGGAATAATATCAGCAAGTAGGATCATGATCAGCATCATAATGAGAGAAATACTGAAGGTTTTAGGTGATGATGGAAGGTACCAATAGTCTCCCAAGTGGTCACAGCGCAGTCTTCCCCACTGCAGCTTCAGACAATGGTATGGAAAGTTGTCTCTTGACAAATGGCTAGTTGTGTAAGTCATCTCATCTACGAGCAAGTAGTAAATGGCTGAGTGCATCAACTGAGCATACAAGGAGTAACCAAACACTTGCCCCAAATAATATAGTAGATGGTTGTCTCCATCATGATAACTGGCCAAAAATAGACCATGGAGCCTAAAGAAAAGCTTGCCCCGTTGTAGAGAAATGCACTGTAATTAAAAGGCAAGAGCATGCAAATATTGTATGGAAAAATCAATAAATGCATAAAAAAAATTCTTACCATGTAAGGGAAGTAAGAAGGTAACTGGATCCATAGATGAGCTCTCCATAGTGATAGAAAATATTCCTATGAAGAGGAATAAATCATATGTTGCATGAATATCCTTCCCCTCATGCCTGGAAACCCAAGTCAAGGAGATCATAACATAATGACAAATGAGTCCATTCACTCCTCTACCAATCTTACCTCCTCTATTCCCATCATGTGCATCAAATATGAAGTGATCCTGGGAACACTCCATCGACAAGTTGTTGCTCCATAGTGACAGTGATGCTGCCCTATGAAAATATGCTCCTGCCAACTCATAAATCCAATCTTTGACATGTTTAATGTTAAGGGCTCCTCTCATAATGTTTCCATATCCTCCCATTGTAACATCATGCAAAATGTGAGAGCCACTCTGTCCTCGCTCTCTCTCAACCCTCCAAAGCAAAAAATGTCTTTGCTGCTCTGACATTCCCCCATCATATAACCCTTGTGGTGAAAATATCACCTCCTCATAATGCTTCGACACTCCTTGCCATATGATGCAAGTACCCTGCCGAGTACTCTCCTCCCGCATACCCTTGGAAAAAGGATATGTCTCTTGATGGCCAAACTTTCTTAAGAGTAGCCAACGGAATTTTTCCTCTTGCTGCCCAGTATCTATAATATTTTTAGCCTCTCCTAGAAGGGAGCTACAACCCCCTACTCTCGTTTACCAGCCTCTCCTGGAAGGGAGCCACTACCCCTTGCACTTGTTTACCAGCTACCACTGGAAGGGAGCTACAACCCCCTCACTGAAGTCTTTGACCTTCAGCACCTCTGCGAACCACGTTTCATCTATTTTCATACTGGATCCAACAGATTCCATACAACACATCTTGTAGGCCACTTTTCATCATATTTTCAGACTGGACCCACTCCATACATTTAAGCTCATCGTACATCTAACTGAAACTTATAACCCCATCAATTCATTCATTGAATCATCAACCAATCAACCATCAACTTGATCTTCAATTAACATAATCAGCAGCATATTCATCATTCAAACAACCCAGTTCTGTATGAATACATCCTTGACAGATAGCAGTAAAACAACAAAATAGATCAGACATTTCATTCCACTTACTTCAGCAAACCCTAGATTCCATATGTGCTTTTACTTCACTGAACCTAAGTATGTAAGCGCTTTCATGCATACCGAATCGCGTATACTTATGTGCATTCTTCAGAAAACCCTGTCTGCCCATACGCGCTTTGCCTTAAGCAGACCCACGTATACACGCGCTTTTGCTGAAGCGAACCTGTGTATACATCTGTAAATTTTCAGGACTGTGCAGCTCTTCAGATCAGATAAACAACTCAGATTTCATCCTTTACTTCAGAAATTATTTCACCTCATCTCAGATCTAAACATTCCATAAACAGATCTAGAAAATACATATACATTTCAGATCTAGAGATCCCTCTTCATCATTTTCTTCATTGGTCCATCATAGATTCAAATCTATCAATCAAGAACAGAGTTCATCCATGCAGATATTCCTTAGAGAGATTTATTCATTCACAACCCTTACTCATGCGCACCCTTGCACCATGATCTTCTTCTCCTTATATAGATTTAGCCTTTATCAATACCATGAGCCAAAACCACACAACTTCCGATGGTATTCCTGGATGGGATCAAATATATAATCAAGCGCTCAATACTATGGGTCAATACCATGGTAACACCCCTTGGTATTCTAAATTTAGAGCGCAAATATCCATACGCAACTTGGCACGTATTTTTTCGTGTGCATACGCTACTTCGCCTTAACAAAATTGCGTATGCTTTGTAGCATAACTTATTTGTCATTATTCTGGCACTTTCTGAATTCCTTTCTTCTGCTACTTCTGAACTGATCTGTAGATACATCAGATTTACATTATTAACAACTCATCAAGTCATTTTCCATCACGAACAACTTCATTAAGCAGGTTCCATCAAAGTCAACACATTGTATCACATTGCCAACAATCTCCCCTTTAACTCATCAAGAAGGTTGTCATCAACTTTATCAAGTAGGTTGCCATCAAGGACAACACTCTGCATCATATTGCCAACAATATTATTTCATCAAGTAGGTTGCCATCAAGGACAACATATGCCAACAGTTGCATCCGTTGTCGATCCAAATCTGAAGTCGGTTTGATTGCATGCCACTATCGTTTTCCAAATCTATTATTTCTGACCACTTTCAGGCTGGGAGAACTACTATGTTGCGTTTAGAGCCTATGTTATAGTGAGGAACCGCTTTTGTTTCATGCGAAAACATTTCTTGTTGCCTAAGTTATGTCATTTTAGATTTGGAGGTATAAAGCATTATTTTGGAGTTAAATTTATTAATCCCTCTATTTATCTCCATTTATATTTTTTTTTAATTATTGGATCTATACCCTCATCTCTGTGTATGCTCTTTTCTTTGCGCTGTGTACGATATCGGAAAATCAAACACATGAAGACGGGATTTTTCTACTACGTATGCTCTTTCCCAGTGTCTTTGTGTGATCTTGGGAAATGAGAAATAGTGAGAAAACAAATAGTTTCCGGTAAGATTAACCGGAAAGTTAACGTTCTACGGTAACTCTTTTATTTTTTTTGTACGGACTTTTGTGTTTTTTTTGCAGAAAAAAACGCATATTGAGAAAAAAATACCTTCCTCCTTTCAAACAGTTATAAAATCCTTTTACTAGCTCACTTGGTGTAAAGTTACTTTATGAGAATAGAGGTCTTGGGTTCAAGTATCTTTGTCAAGCTTCTTTTTCTAAAAAGCTTTTTGTTAAATTAATTTTTCTTAAAAATCTTTTTGGCAAGTTGCGATTTAAAAAAAAGGTGGTTTTATTTAAAAAACACATGTAAAAATAAAATTGTAAAATTGACTCTCACTTATTTATAAAAGTGGAAAGTGGGTCACATAAAGTAGTTTTTTTTCTTAAGTGAGCTTATTGTATTAATTTTGGAAAAGGGGGTGGGAGGGGGGCGGGGGATTTTTTTTAAAGTAGAACTTCATCATCACTTTTCAACCTTTCACTTAACTATTTGGCATCTACAACATGTTTTTTCAAAAATTCATAACTTCTTCATCCAAAAGCCGTTTTCCGAGCCGTTTTTTTTAACCAGCCAATTTTTCGATATCTTTCCATTGGAATAGGTTGCTTCAACCTTCTTAGCTTTAGGGTTTTAAAAAAAATGTAAAGTGCATGCCTGGCTATTCTTAACAACACCAATTATTTCCAATGGCTATCCTACATGATAGACTTACTTAGAAGTAAAGGGCTTTATAGAATAGCCACAGGATAAGAAACTAAAACTACCGATGGAGATAAAGCTGCAAAATGGGAAAATAAACAAGATCAAGCATGAGGTTTGTTAGGAATGTCCATTGCTCAAGATCTTAGATTTCATATCGAAGAAATTAACACCCCTGAATACTATTTTTGGCATTCAAAATGAAATCAAAGCCCACGAGTTTGAAAATGGGTTTCTTACTTTGGACCCCAATAATTTCTCCTCTATTGAAGATTTTTTTTTCCAAATTCAAGACCCTTAGACTTATTTTAGAAGGTTGTAAGGTCAAAAAGGAAGATGGTAGCCTTATCCATTCCACTATTTCTAAGCTTGGCCCTGTATATTCTGTATTTTTTCCACCTTCCATTCCACTACAGAAGCCCTCATTTCTCAAGGAACAACCTACAAGGCCCCCTCTTTTGACGTCTTTTATGATTCTTTGATAAGGTAACAAGAAAAAATCTTACACCTTAGTCTTATTAATATTGGAAACTCTTCTAAGAAATCCTTAACAACCCCGTAGCAACCATATCAAAATAATCCTAAAAAGCAGCATCCTAAAAAGAATGGTCCTAAACCAAACAAGGTTCTTAAGTAATTTCATCTGCAAACTAAAAAAGAAACTCAACAAACTGATAAGGCAAATAAAAGCAAAGGGAAGAAAACAGATTGACATTGCAACTTTTGTAATCGTGATGGCCACATAGAGTCAAAAATTTTTAAGAAGATGGAAGCCTTGGAAACAGGAATGAAGAAGCACAACATCAATTTGGAGAACTCTTCAACTTCATCTTCACGAATGAGTAACACCAAAACATTTATGTTGGAAATGATATATCTCTTAGTGATGTAGGGTCTGGAACCAGTCATCTAGATAATGGTCAGTTTAATGATGTATTATGTGTTCCTACCTTGTCCTGCAACCTTATATCCGTTATCACATAACTCGTTCAGGTGAAGGGAAAACAATAGAATTCTCACCTCATGATCTTATAATTAAGGACCTCAAATATCCTAGATATATTTTACCTACTAGCATTGTTGATTATTCCACAAGGTTGTATAAGTTTAAAAATTTTGGTTCATCATGTCTTCTCTGCATTTTTTTTGCTCATAATGATGAAGTGAGAAAACTTTGGCATGAGCGATTTGGTCACTTAAACTATCACTCTCTTCAAACTCTATGTAAAGATAATATGGTAACACGTCTTCCTATGGTATCTTGCTGAGATGGTGTTTGTTCAAGTTTTGTACTTGGAAAACATCATCGGGACAATTTTGACAAATGTGCCTCTTGGCACGATTCAACCCCTTTGCAGCTTGTGCACAGTGATTTATGTGGTCCACTTCCAATTGTTTCTTTCTCTGGCTGCAAGTACTTCTTAACTCTCATTGATTATTTTTCTAGACGCACTTGGTTATACTTCTTAAAAACTCAAGAGTGAAGTTTTTAACATGTTCTTGGCCTTTAAGGCCTTTGTTGAGAAACAATCTGGACATCAAATTCTTAAGTTAAGATCAAACAATGGAGGAGAATATGTTAACAACAAATTTATCAACTTTTTCACTGAGCATGGCATTCAATTGCAACATAATATTCCATATACTCCACAAAAAAATGGTGTAGCTGGAAGGAAGAATCACACCTTAAAAGAAATGTCTAATTGTATGCTTCAATCTAAAGGACTTAGTCTTAATTTTTGGGCAGAAGAAATTACGTGTGCAAATTACATAGTAAATCACACTCCTACAAAGGTTTTAAGGAATATAACTCTAGAAGAAGCCTGGAGCTCAATCAAACCAGAGGTAAATCACTTTCCTGTTTTTGGAAGTGAAGCTTAGGCCTATATTCCATATGAAAAAAATAAAGCCTTAGAACCTAAGAGTGAAAAGTGAATTTTTGTTGGATATTCTGAATATGTCAAAGGATATATACTTCTTCAACAAAAATGAAAAAATTTAATCATTAGAAGAGATGTAAAATTTGATGAAAATATATCGGCCTGCAAGCCTAGTTTTGTGGGTCTGCCACCTTTTGCCTACGAGCCTAATTTGGCATATGCACCACCTTTCTCTATTTCTTCTATTTTTTGCAACATTCCTTCTAGTTCAGATGATGATAGTGAGGATGCCAACCCTCCTCCACCTCCTCAAGATCTTCCTTCAACTCCACGCCTTCCAATATGGGTCTTCTCTACTCGGGATGCAACAGGTTCTCTTGTAGCTGACATTGCAGATCGATGTCATACACATTCTCATTTTGAAAGAGTCTGTTCCTTATTGGCTCAAGTTCCAGAAAATCCTGATCCAGAAACCTTTCAAGAAGCTTCAGGTCATCCAGATTGGGATGAAGCTATGAATGAAGAATATCGTTCCTTATTTGAAAATAATACTTGGGATCATTTTCCTCTTCCAAAGGGAACAAAACTTGTCAGATGCAAATGGGTTTATAGAACAAATTTTGGACCAGATGAAAAAGTGGATAAACATAAAGCTCGTCTTGTTGCCAAAGATTTTTTACAAGTTG
This sequence comes from Pinus albicaulis, assembly GCA_034641835.2. Taxonomy (NCBI): domain Eukaryota; kingdom Viridiplantae; phylum Streptophyta; class Pinopsida; order Pinales; family Pinaceae; genus Pinus; species Pinus albicaulis. Next base: position 177,585,693 of record CM076578.1, read on the forward strand.
AAGGCATTGACTATACTGAAACCTTCTCCCCTATGGCCAACATGAATTCTATCTGCCTTGTTCTTTCCCTTGTTTCCTACTTTAAATTGGAATTCCATCATATGGATGTTAAATTTTCCTCCTTACATGGGGATTTGCATGAATAAATCTACATGGAACAACCCCCTGGCTTTATCCAAGACGACTCTAGCCTTGTTTGTCGCCTTAGGAAGTCTCTTTATGGTCTCAAACAAGCCCCTCGGGCTTGGTATGCCAAAATGGATAACTTTCTCTTAGATAATGGCTTCTCTAGATGTCATTCTGACAACACTGTCTACACAAATAAAGTGGGTAAGTCCTTAATCATCCTTGTTATTTATGTTGATGATCTTATCCTTACTAGTATTGATCCCAACCATATAAACCATTTGAAGTCTAGCCTTAGAAAGAAGTTTGAAATGACATACTTAGGACACTTGCATTATTTCCTTGGTCTTCAAGTCTTACAATCCAAAGAAGGTATTACCCTTTCTCAGTCCAAGTACGCATGTGATCTTCTATGCCACTTTCACATGGAAGCCTATAAGCCATCCCCTTCTCCCTTTTAGTCTTGAGTCAAGCTTTCAGTCACTTGGACTTCCCCTAAAGTTGATGCTACCTTATACCATCAACGTGTTGGTAAACTTCTGTATCTCACCCATACACGTCCTGACCTTTCCTTTGTCGCTAGTCTTGTTGCTCGGTTTATGCACCAACCTCTTAAAAGTCACTAGAAAGCAGCTCAAATAATACTTCGATATATTCAAGTACAATTTAGTTCTGGATTCATTACAGTGTAGGAGCATCTCCATTGTTGATTGGTTTTACTCCTTCTGATTGGGCTGGTGACCCTGATGATCAAAATTCTATTGCATGTTATGTATTCACTCTTGGTTCAGGACCTATTACATGCTCTTGTAAGAAACAAAGTGACATCTCTCTTTCTTCAGCAGAAGCAGAGTATCATGGTGCAGTTGAAGCCAGCAATGAAGCCTTGTGGCTTCGTTAGATCCGAACCAAATTCAGTCTTCATCAACAACATCCAACTACACTCTGGTGTGATAATCAGAGTGTTATTCAGCTATGCAAAGATCCAGTTCAACATCAGCGTATGAAACACATTGAGCTTCACATACACTTCATCAAAAAGTGCATTCATGATCGTGTTCTTCAAGTGAAGCATTGTGCAACCAATTATCAAGTTGCCGATATATTTACAAAGGCTCTCAGAAAAGCGAAGTTTTCCAAAATTCAATCTATGCTTGGAGTTTAGGAAATTTATCATTAAGGGGGGGTAGGCTCTAATGCCTCCTTCCTTCTCCTAATATTGTGTCACCTTTGTAAATCCTTCAATCCTATCCCAAGTTGTTCTTAAGGGGGGGTGTTAGGATATTCCGACACATACGAAATAGTCTCCTATTCTGTCACCTTTGTAAATCCTCCAATCCTATCCCAAGTTGTTCTTAAGGGGAGATGTTAGGATATTTTGACACATAGGAAATAGTTAAGTATAAATTGGTCTAGCGTAGAGTTAGGTAAAGTGTGTTTCTTTACTATGTACATTTATAACTTATAATCTGATGGTCACGATATGTAGTGATATGATGGTTCACTCTCTCCTCGGTATTACCGACACTTGATATGTGGCTTAACACCCGATTGGTCCATGATCTCTTTTTAAAGGGCATGGAGGGTCAGTTTTCAGGTAACCGTTTATGAGAGAAGTTTATGTAAATTTTCTTTCTTTATATTAATAGATTGCCTAAAGTGGTGGTGTTGGCTCAGGCCGTGGACTATTTCCCTCTTCGAGTGTTTTAACCATGTCAAATATTGGTGTACTGATATGTGATTTGTTTGTGCGAGGTGACCTCTAGTGTTTGATCTATGGAACGTTCCCTGTAAATTCCTACAACATAATTGAAGGGAAAAAATATTAATTATGGAGATAGACCATTACTACAAAATTCAACTATAAGGACCACCCCAAGCCAACTAAAGAAAATGATGTGTGTACAAAAGAAAGAACTGGAGAAGTGTTGAGTATGATCCACAAAGGCAACAAAGATACAATAAATCCACTTCTCAACAAAGGCCATACAAGTTTAGGTATCCAAATATGTTTTATGGTAATTGTTACTCATGTCATAACTTTGGCCATAAAGGTAGAGCTAATAAGTTTAACATAAATGAAAGTTGACTCATTTTCCAAATTCTAGATCAAGGAATTTCTATGTTAGAAAAACAATACATTTTCTCTAACAAGTTTGGACACAAAACTAGTAAATATAGAAGCATATTCTTTAATCCTAGGGAGTAGATTCTTAAGCAATCTTCACATCAAGGAAGCACCAAGTGATGGAAAAAAAGATTATAAAAATTAGAAGAGTGTGGATTTGCACACTATGCTCATAAATGTTAGTAATAAGTGTTTTTTTATTGGAGGAGATGCTTTTGATGAGAGGATGAAACTATATATTTAAATAATTGGCATAAAATGAGGCAATGGACTCTCACAAATAGTTGTGCAAAATTGTTTACATTCCATTTGAAGTTGAAGTTGTTTCTCTATCTATTATATCCATTTTAACAGACTTACAAATACAGTTAAATAAGTTAACGACGACAATTTTGTATTAAAAAATACAATTTAAGTAAATTAAACTAAAATCTCATCAAAATTGTATTGAAACTTATAAATAAGCCTAACTTTATATGAATTGCAAATTATGGAACAATTTAGAAATCTAATGAGCATGAACAAAGTGTAAAGTATTAGCATTGACTCTATTTTATTTCCAAATATTCTAGAATCTAGACATAAAGATAGACCATGTGAGAATAACGACTATCCCAATTAACTTAATCTTTCAAGTCTTTTCCAAATATTTTCTGATAGGTTTTACTATAAATCTTACTAAAGAAACCTATACCATCTTTTTTTTTTTTTAAGAATATTGCCTATTTCAAAATACATTTTAACCCAAAAAAAATATAACTGGAGAAGTAACTGAAAATTAAAACGTTTAGACTCCTATTCAGTTCATAGAACCCAAAACACGCAGGACATGAAATTAAATAGATAACTGACAATACGGTGGTCAGAACCCCGCAGATACATGAACCAAATGCTGTAGTCTTCTCATGTAATGTTTTGGCCCAGAATCCGGCAAAGATTTTATCAAAATCATGTTTACAGTTCTGAAACTTTAGTATTTTGAGTGCCTTAAGGGTTTTTGGTAGTGCTGAATCCATTTCCACAGTCAAAAATGAATTCCAGACACTCCAACTACCTAATTTCTTGAATTTTACTGGCCCTGATTCCCACAAAAAACTGCCTTCCCGGCTAATTCGTTGCCTGGGTAGACAACTCCGAACCAAATTAAAGAGATATTCACAACTTGACAATTTGGTGTCTGCATATAACCTTGACGTACAAACAGCGACCAGTCTTTTCAAAACAAAAAAAATAAATCTCTCTTATATATTTTATCTGCAATGACTCTGTTGCACGGAGTCTACCTTCTAGGCGAGCAATAAGCAGACGTTGTTTAGTGAGAGATATAACGATATACGGTAGGAATTTCAAATACAACTTCAGATTTTTTTATCATTGAGGGAAATGTTTTGGGTGTCTTTGACTGGCAAATTAGCCAATGAGAATTTGCCCAATGAATCCCATCCCTGCTACCATATAAGATGTTCACGTCAAACTGTAGATTTACCTGCAATGTACATCAGGGCTTGCTTGTGTTGCCCTCCCCTGGTCTGTCACATGGATTGGTTTATAAATATGTTTTTGAACATTTTTCTAAATCTGACAGTGATTTTTGGCAATGCTAATTATTAAAAAAAAATGAACTTATTTCAAGTGAATCTGATGAATCCCTGCTTAATTCTATACCAAATTAAATCTGAAAATAAACCTAATTTTTTTTCCGAAAAAATCCCACTTAACTCGTTGAAAGATTGCCCAATTCCAATCCAAAAATGATTGGAACTTTCAAAATAAAGAACTATAACGTTGTTAAATGGTTGGAACTTTCAAAATAAAGAACTATAACCCTAACAACGTTATGAAAAAAAGTTAACCCTAACAACTATTTTTTTCCAAAAAATCCCAATCGTTGAAAGATTGCCCAATTCCAATCCAAAAATTGTTGGAACTTTCAAAATAAAGAACTCTAACCCTAACAACGTTAAGAAAAAAAAGTTAACCCTAACACATAACCCTAACAACTTTAACGTATACTTTTTCATTGACTTTTATCAGGTTGATCTTCGTAGTTTGGTTGGTTAAATCTGGTTATACTATATTGAATCATTGATCCTTTAATCTAACACGTAATCTCCCGAAAATTTGTTGAGTTACGTGCTGGAACGATGAACTTTTAATGAAGGAAACGGCCACCCAAACGTGTAATGCCTGCTCTTCTGTGCATATTGCGTAACATGCTTATGTAGTTCACATGTGAACTGTACTGCGCTCTATGAATGCCTTGTACGCAAAAACTCGTCCCCAGAAAGAAAAGCAAAAACCGACCTGCAGGCAAACCCGAGGCCGTCATTGAGTATATGCCATGCCATCTCCACAAGGGCAGCTTCTTGGAAAAGTTGCAGATCCGATAAAAATCCTAGTAAAAAACCCTAACAAAAATTGCCGTTCATACCACCAGACGGTTGGAATTTTGAATTTTAAAACTCAGAAGGGCGGTTTTACCAATACTACCTGTTTCCGAAAAAAAAGGGTATATAATTAACAAATCCCGGCGGGTGGGCATATACTGTCCAAACACATTAATGAAACGACATTAATGAGGCTGGGAAATATGTATTGCCCTCCACCAAAAATAATAGAAATAATAGAAGTAACCTTTGTATTTAAGAAATGAGTAAACATTTATATCGACTGCCTATACCAAGGAAGCTAATCTTTTGGCATAACCACATTTTGGTGTTTATAAATTGGATTTGAAAACAAATTTATGGGTATTGTAAGTTAACTTTTTAGGTGGTTTGTATATATGGATATGTTGTATAGATGATTTTATAATTTGAGTGAAATGTTTGATTTATTAAGTGTTTAAGTTGAAGTTGATATGTGTTATTTTCAAAATAAAATATTTATTAAATGAAAAATAATATAATATTAGATATTATTTTTGGGGATTTTAATGGGTTAAGTAATTTATTCATCTATCACTATTTCTATGAGAGGTAGTTTTAACTAACTAATTTCTCATGATTTTTGAACAGTTCACTTAGCCTCATTGCATTAAGTGATGCTCACACCAGTGAAGAAGTGGGATTGAAACTAGTTAAATGAATCACATAGCATCAATCATCATGAGAAATCAGTGAATTACGACTACCTCTCATGGAAATGGTCATAGATGAATGACTTACTTAACACACTTGAATCCCCCAAAAATGATATCTAATGTAATGCACTCTGGAAACCCTCATACTTAAAATACAAAGGGTAAAGTGAGCTCTACTTGAATGGTTCATCACGCACAATACTTGCTAAGGTTTTTCTCCTAATCCCACTTCTTCACTGTGTGACCATCACCCGATGCAATCAGTGCTAAGTCGATTTTTCAAAAATCATGAGAAATTAGTCATTTATAACTATATAACATGGAAATAGTCATAAATGAATAACTTACTTAACTGACTTGAATCCCCAAAAATGATATCTAATTTAATTATAATTAAAAATAAAAAATAATAAAAATAATTGTTCAATTAATTTTAATTAAAATTACTACATTATATAAATAATATTATTTTTCCAGATATTATAACTTACTATTAAGATGTGTAATTATTTTTATGTATCACATACAATAAACAATTAAAATCATTTCTGGTGTAGGAAATGGCAGAAACACAAAAAACTAAAATCCTCAATTTTAAAAATGGATGGTTTCTTTTCGGTCTAGGAAATCTGAATTTTAAAACAAGATACTAATGGGAGCAAAGACTAGACTTGTGTAAAAAATGAAATTAGACTAGAAATAGCACGGCGTTGCGAGGTCTCGAGGAGGTGAAACTATGAAAGATTCAATTTGTTTCGTGACACGAAAAGATTCTGGAGCGATTCTGGAGCTCGGTGGTAACTCTAGAGACACTGGTTCAGCGATTGGGAGGAGTGTGGAAACTCTTATTCTATTTTCAGAAGTTTCACATAACTCCTATTCTATTTTTAGAAGTTTAGCATCAGTATTTGGGTTATTTGTGATTTGGTGCTAAGTATATGAGTTCAAGGCTAGTTTATGATTGAAGTAGGAATAAGAATGAGAATGTTTAAAGAAATATTTTGTATATAGGGATTGGTATTACAAGAATTATTGTATGGGAAGGAAGTATGGTCAAATTATTTTATGATTAATGGACTTTATGAAAAATATGTGTGTGTTTAAATAGGATTAGAAGATTGGAGAAGTGTTAAAAAAGGAACTTTGATGTTATCTTCATGAAATTGTGCAGTCCCTAAGTGTCTTTTAGTTAAGGAAAAGTTGATGATGAAACCCAAGGCAAGGAGTCTAGAAACAAATTCTCTTAGAATAGAGAGAGTGAATTATTATTCTTAGCATAAAAGAAAAAAGAAAATTGTCTAGTTGTATTGGAAATACACACACACAAGGAAACTCGTCTTATATTCATAACAATGTATGTTAATCTTCATAAGAATTGCATTTGTTTTGAGATTGACCTATGAATACATGCATTCTTTGCCTATTTTACTATTTTCTCTGCAAGAACTGGATATAAAAACCTAGTTATAAGAGTCTAAAGTTTTACCCTTGCCTATAGATACATCTATAGTTATATATGAATTTAATATATATATATATATATATATGTGTGTGTGTGTGTGTGTGTGTGTGTAAAATGCATAGTTAAGAGACTGCAACTAGATATGATATCTAGAAGCTAGGTTGTAGTAACCATTATAAATGTAATGAATGTATCATAAAATAAATTTGTGTATAAATGTAAACAAAAGGAACATAATTTCAATCCATTATGATGAAAAAAAAATCTTTGTTGTATTCCAATGTATCAAAGGAATCCAATTATAATATAAATTTAACATTTGGAGTTTCCAAAGTTTATATAGAAAGCTTGAACTAATTTATGTCATGGTCATAGCCAAAACTAAAAGATACATAATGATATTAAGTGAAAGGAAACTCTTGATAAACAACTCATTTTATCTATTCCGGCTACAAGTATTTGTTAATTTTTCCAACTAGTGTGCAGGGATTCTGCACAAAATAGATCCTTGCGCACAATACAGTGTGTATTTCCTTTTAACATGAGATCCTCAATCAATCTCTTCAATAAAACCACATTTTATCCAGCTCAAAATATAAATAAATAAGAGAGAGCCGTAAAAACAAAAATACTGGCATATAATGACCATAAAAAAATTACAGACTCAAACCATTTTGGTCGAATATTACAATTGGCGGCCTCTCGGCTCTTGGCCCTTTACAATAACTCTCACACCATTTCTCCCTATCTCTCTCTGCATTCCTCACTGTTTTTCATCCTCACACAATCCTCATATTTATATATAATTATGGATTAATTCCAATCCATGATTTGCTCCACACAAATCTCAACCAAAATCTAAAATAGATTTATCCCTTATTTGACTCAACTGAGTTCCATTGAAGGAATTCCTAATCCCTAAATTATCTACCTAACTCAACTCCACTCATATCCTCCATTTATTAAAAGAATATTTACAATAATCCTCACACTCAGATTTTTCTCTCTTAATTTATTAAAATGAGCATAATAATTTATAAAATAATTAAAAAGACATCACCCCCTAATTACTCAATTAAATAATGAAAATCAAATAGGATGTTCCTGCATTAGACTCCCCATGTAGAGAAGTTTCCATAGACTCCTCTCTATGAGGTCTGTCGCTTTTTTGTAATAATGCGACAGCCACAAGTCTCCATGACTTTCTCCCTCCAAGATTCCAAACTCTATTTTTCCGCTGATATTTTAAAGCGTCAACTCCAATTTGTACTTCATCACATGATTCCTAGAATAGTATTTTCAGAATACTATTGAATGTAACTCTCGCTTTTCCATACCACATTATCTTTATTTCGGGAATTACAAACTTGTATAGAATTACTGATACCCATTTTTCTAGTCTCCAAACTTTGAAAGAATCTTGAACTGGCTGTGTATCAGCATCACTCATTCCATCAATCAGATTCCATCGACCTCTCGAACAATTTCTTCTGCCAATTCCTTGGAGTAATTTCTCTTTGTCTGATGCTTTCATCTCCAAATGTGCTAAACACTCAAATTTCTGAAATGAAGAATAATCAAGAACTTCTTCTTGATCACAAATATAGTCATTGATTTCTCCTATAGTAACAAATTTCTTATCCGGTGTTGTACCTGTATTCATCAACAAACTATTAGTTTTAAAATGATAAGACCTTTCAACCTCTTTTGATGATTCAAGCACCAATCTCCCATCATAGACTTCCTGGATTTCAGAAAATTCTCTTTTCAATTGTCAGCTGCTTTCATCTTTATCCTGTTGGTTCAATACTTCCATTTACTTCCTGTCTCTATAGACATAACTTTCTTACTGCTCTTGATCTTTCATCTCATCTCCAAATAGTTTCTACTCAATTTCTCTGATTTCAACATCATATTTATTAATGTTTCCTACAACCACATTATTATTTGAAAAGTTATAAGATTCATCCAGCTCTATAAATGTTAAAAACATTTCATCCCTATCATGCACGACAAAATCAATCTCTTCTGTATCAGGTTCTGCAAGCTTCACTTCTCCTTCAGGTTCCTTACGCCATCGTTCCAAGAATTCGATTTCCACGTGAAATCTTTCTAGCATTTCATCACAACCTTCATTCCCAATTTCATTCTTCTTCTGGCAATCCTCCTGAGTTATCCTGGTTTCTGTATCATCAGACTGCAAAATTTTGTCAGCAATTTCATTAAACAAATCCATTTGTTTACCTCCTCGGAATACCACTTTGGCATTTTCATTATGCTTCTACTCCATAACAGCTTCAACTAGCTATCTTACACCAAACAAGAATTCATTTATGATTTCTTCCTACTGGAACAAATCAGTACCTTTGATCCGGATCTTGGGGGGAGGCCCCCAAGATCTAAAAAGTTGAAATGGATCTGACAAGATCTGCAAAATTAGAATGCCAAAAAAAAAAGAGAGAACAAAAAGAAAATAAAACCACAAAGAAACTTGTTTTATTAAAACAGAGAATAACTGTAGAAGCTACATTGTGGTGGAAAAATCTGTCCTTTTACAAAGTGAGGCTTGTTATTTATAGTCTTTTTTTGAGTTACAATACCATGGGTAGATACCATAGGTGGATACCATGGGTGGATACCATGGGTCAATACCATGGGTGGATACCACTTACAATACCATGGGTAAATTCCATATGTGGATGAATACCATGGGTCGGTTCCATTTACAATATCATGGGTAAATTCCATGGGTGGGTGGATGAATACCATGGGTGGATGCCATTTTCCATTCGAATCATTCCTCCCTCCTTAAGAAGCAATGTTTCCCATTGCGTGAAGTTCCCTCCTGAGAAGCCTTTGTTGAACATGAAGAGCCATTGAAGAGAATGGTTTTGTGTAGTTAACCCTTAACCATGATGAATGAAGATCTGAGGATAGAAATACCCTGTAATGCTTGTGACCAACTGTGATATTGACAGTGTGCGGCTTAGCAAATGGACTTCGATGAAGTGTGGGTTTGTGGATGAACCAAAACCATGACAAACGAAGATCCGAGGATAGAGATACCATGTAATTCTTGTGACCAACTGTGTTACTAACAGTGTGCGGCCTAGAAAATGGACTTCGATGAAAATGATTTTGTGCGTTTGACCCATAACCGTGATGTTGATTATTGATGAAGTAGCAAGTGCCTACATAGCTTGGGGTGGGATGGCACGTCTCCAAATAACCCAAACCGAATGTTTCTATGTTGAAACTGATGAATGTGAAGCAAGTGCCTACTAAAGCGGGCTGGGAGTGCACGTCTCCAAAGGGAACCCGCTCCGAATGCTGCTCCGGATTTAAAATGAGCATAACTCGGTCAATATAACTCGGAATATTTATTATAACCTGTTTTTGGAAATGGAATGATCATTCTGCATCTTCTCATGCGTTTGAAACCACTATTTGGAGACTCTAGACTCTCAGATTCGCACTGGAACTGTCTCGCCGTCACAAAATTTCTAAAAAAATAACTGATTTTAAATCAACGATAACTCCCACATCCGGACTCCGATTCGATCGATTGTTTTATTGAAATTGGGTGATTTTTCAAGGGGAACTCAGATCTATAGGAATTTATTTGAAATTTTGAACTGAAAACTACAAAAAATGACAAGAGATCCACCGTCCACGAATTGTCGTCAGAACATTGTTTGCAACATTGCTGATTTAGAATTAGCGATATCTCCCTCATTCGAACTCCAATTCGGGCAATTTTTTTTTTGAATTTGGGTATTTTTTTGCAAGGAATCTATATTTTGTCTTAGATTTTGTAAAATTTTCATCAAAATTTTCATATCTGATCTGCAAACTCATCGCCCAAGAAATTCATGCTGAAGATTGCTGCCAAAAATTGAAACTGAAATATGCTTCAAACCCTCATTCCCATGGATTCATAACTTGAATCTAATACCACTAATCCGGATCTTGGGGGGAGGCCCACAAGATCTGAAAAATTAAAATGGATCTGACAAGATTAGCAAAATTAGAATGACAGAAAAAAAAAAATAGAGAACGCAAAGAAAATAAAACCACAAAGAAACTTGTTTTATTAAAACAGAGAATAACTGTAGAAGCTACATTGTGGTGGAAAAATCTGTCCTTTTACAAAGTGAGGTTTGTTATTTATAACATTTTTTTGAGTTACAATACCATGGGTAGATACCATAGGTGAATACCATGGGTCGATACCATAGGTCAATACCATGGGTGGATACCACTTACAATACCATGGGTAAATTCCATGTGTGGATGAATACCATGGGTAGGTTCCATTTACAATACCATGGGTAAATTCCATGGGTGGATGGATAACATGGGTGGATGAATACCATGGGTGGATGCCATTTTCCATTCGGATCAACCTTCCTCCTCTGAAAGGCATTCTCCTTCATACTTCACCTTAAGAGTTTCATTCATCTCTGTGACAGTTTCACCAGATTGTCCACCATATTCCACACATTCTGAAAACATGCACAAACTATGAGTTTTAAAAATACAAGGCTTCATAGCCTCATCTGGTTCTCTTGTCAACATATCTACCAATTCTTCTAAACTATTCCAATAGTTCATGAGATCATTCTCATTGATCTCTACCCTGTTCTGGGCCACAAATGGAAAATTCCATTTTCAACTTAGCCTCTTTCAGTTCTCCACATCTCAATTTCACACTCATCATCTTCTCGACCTTCCTCAGCTCTTCTGTCAACTGTATGTTTACTTGTTGTTCCCTCTTTGCATGTAGCCTCTACCATTTCACTTTCTTCCTCATGGTCCAACCATGTCTCAAGTCATTATTTCTCTACAACAATTCCATCAATAACTCAAGGTGAACTGTTATCTTAGCTTTCTCCCTCTCATACTCTTCATCAGTCAACTCCTTACATATTCCATTTGCCTTGGCATCCTCCTTCTTCTTTCTTCTGTTAAGGTCTTTATCAGAACCTCTGAAATGACTATCAACAATCATCTTCTCCTGCTTTGTGAACTTCATCTATTCACTTGTGGATTTCATTCTCGTCCCCTTTTCAGCAAGCCTTCCTACTCGCCATCCAACAATGCAATCTCGCTTCCTGCACTTGACCTCTTTCAGTTCTCTGTCTTGGAATAATCTTTAGGAAATTCTATTTCTCCTCTTTGCTGCAAACAACAAATTCAGTAATGCTTGTGTTACAATGACCAAATCTTTGGGTGTCGGGCTCCATCGATCATGCACCCAATCACATTCAAAACTTTTTCTTGTTTTAATACTCTTTGACTCCAGATTTTACATCAACTCTTCATCTTGGATGAAAATACACCCTCTTGTACAATAACTCAATCTTGACTCAAGCTATCCAAATTTTCATTTGACCTTAACATCTTATTTGACTTCAAGGCTTGACCCAATAATTACAATAGTGGATATTTTGACTCTAATTCAATTTATACAACATACCAATGAAAATCCACCCTTAATACATTTTCATGATGTAAAATTTTCACTCTCTCTCATAATCCATTCTTAAGAAAATATCACAAGTCACTAGTTACATCATCTCCCTTTATCACTTCACATGATATTGAAGCCCTTAAATTGAAATGCAATCCATTTTTCCAAGATTTATTTTATGGTGAAAATAAATAAACCATTTAATTTTGAACATTCAAAAATACCTCTTTGAAATGAATGATCATACCTTCAAGGTTATTAATAAACCTTTTCTTTACAATTTCAACTCTTCGGATTTCACTCTTCTGTGCCGCCTTTATCACTATGAATATTCACATGCCACTCATCACCTTAGCATAAACAATTTTCTAGCACTTCCATGCACCATACAACTACACATTATAAATTGTACATCAATTCACATCTCTTCACCTTTGTACAGAGAACAAGCTATTCATGTTCTCAATCTCTTTGATGAATAATGTACAACTCGTACATTGTGCCCATCCTAAACAACACCTCCTTAGGCGCTGTCACATGATGATAAAACAAGGATTCTACAACATCAAGCAATTGTGGTTTGTTTTTGTTTTCAACCTTAAACACAAATCAAAATAATTCTCCCATTTCCAACTATAAGCCTTGGTCCAAAATGATGCAGCCAAAAATGCGAAGAACCCACACTATGCATAATAAACCATCTCATATATTATAAAAATGCATGTTTCTCTTTATATCACCTAGGATAGCACATTCTCCTTTTCCATTCATTTAAGCGGAACTTAATTTCCTTTAAAACTACTATGGTGATAAAACCTTATACATCCGCATTTAAATCATTTCCACTTTAATTCTGATTATGGTTTGTACAAAATGTTGACATATATATAAATCATTCCCGCAAAAATGCTTATCTATAATTTCTATTTTGGTTAAGAAAAACCAAAAATGTCAACATATAATATGCTCGGTCCCACAATTTTACTTAACATACCTTTCCAATTTTCTGCGCCCTTCTAATTTTTCTGAGTGAAGCTACTCTCATCCCATTGACTGGTTACAAGCAAGATCTCCAAAAATATCTCGAAATATCACAAACAACCACATCAAAACATCTAATTTGAAACTATGGATCTCATCCACTTACTACGTCCCTTAATAGTTTCTTGCCACACTGTCATATAAGTTTTTCGCATCCACACTAACATCCCCAAAAGATCCATACTGAAATTTTATTCATTCGTTTTCCATACCCTTCATTTATTCTTCAGCCTTACCCTCACCCTCAGCCTTCTCTTCAGTGGGAACTGCTTCAGCCGACTTTGCTTCTTGAACAACACACTCTTCCACTGATGTTATTTTTTCTTCAGGAACTTCAGCACGGGTAGGGTGAGGAGACTTAATTATGGATTCCAACTTTTGAGTAGCAGTGACAACGGGCTTTCCAAGCATATTGCACTTGTATATCATCATTTTTTGTGCCAAGAATACTTTTTCCAACTGGAATCTCCATACCAAAGTATCCTCCTTATCTTTTTCTGTAAGAGTTGGCAGATCAACCACAACTCCAGGAAAATTAATATTCCATTACAATGTCGATGCAATCATTAAGGAAATTGTTGCTACATGTGAACGTCAACAGTAGAAGGAAAGACTATAACAATGCCTTGCGATTTTAATGGAATCATTACTCAATATAGGACATCACACAGGAGAGAGGGAAGGTTGTATGGTCTGTCTCTACATTACTAGAATTGCTACCACACAAGTCGTCACACCAGAACTATCAAATGCCGAACAACATGTCTCTGCATTGCGGTCAAGGTAATTGTAATCTTACAGCCACTGCTAGAAATGCATATTTCCCAACACATATTTTGCAGGGGTGTCAACGTGGTTTTGCTATCATCTATTCCCACCGTCCTCTATGCCTCCGTCCAAACATCTGCGCCTATATACTTTGACAAATGTGCTAGCCTGCAGTGACAGACTTCTTCCAAACATTTGCAAATTTCAGGCTTCGGTTTCCAATTTGAAATCACACCAATCACTTACACTTCACAAATCTGAGGTTTCCTTTTGTCAACGTTGGTTTTTCGAATGCACCAATTGTCCTACATTCACCCACTCATACATGGTATATATATAATTGCAGAGATTAAATTCACTCAGGACACAATTCACATATTTAAGTCAGACCTCCAACAGTCTACGACACACTAAAATCTAACCTCCAAGACCTCCAATCGCACCCAGGAAGGCATGGATCTTCGGCTCTGATACCAAATGATGCAGGGATTCTGCAAAAAACATATCCTTGCGCACAATAAAATGTGTGTTTCCTTTAAACATGAGATCCTCAATCAATCTCTTCAATAAAACCACATTTAATCCAACTCAAAATATAAATAAAGAAGAGAGAGCCATACAAACAAAAATACTGGCATATAATGACCATAAAAAAATTACAGACTCAAACCATTTTGACCGAATATACCAATTGGTGGCCTCTCAGCTCTTGACCCTTTACAATAACTTTCACACCATTTCTCCCTATCTCTCTCTTTATTCCTCACTGTTTTTCATCCTCACACAATCCTCATATTTGTACATAATTATGGATTAATTCCAATCCATGATTTGCTCCACACAAATCTCAACCAAAATCTAAAATAGATTTATCCCTTATTTGACTCAATTGAGTTCCATTGAGGGAATTCTTGATCCCTAAATTATCTACCTAACTCAACTCCACTCATATCCTCCATTTATTAAAAGAATATTTACAATAATCCTCACACTCATATTTTTCTCTCTTAATTTATTAAAATGAGCATAATAATTTATAAAATAATTAAAAAGACATCACCCCCTAATTAATCAATTAAATAATGAAAATCAAATAGGATGCTCCCACATCAAGTAGGGTCAAATTCCACCTTGGACAACTCACATAACAAAGATGACGATTGCATTGAATTCATCTTTTCGAGAGGACCAAAATTGTTAGGTCCCTATATTACTAGTGTAGTCCCTTATTGTTGTTAGTGTAGCCCCCTTATTGTTATTCTTGTACCCCTCTAGTCTCCATATTGTTATTATTATGCCCCATGAAAGCCTACTATTGTTATTGTTGTGCACTTACATTATTATTGTTGGGTCAACTAGGATTATATTGTGACCACTTGGAATCTTATATATAGAAAGGAGGCTTTTTCATTTCAATCATCCAAGAATGTTCAATTATGTAATGAAAAGGAGGTTGCCCACTTGAAGAGGCTGATTTCTAAGGCGTTGATATATCTTTTCTTCTATTTTGTGAGTTGTTTTCATAACATTTGGTATGAGAGATTTGGATTCTCGGGTTTCATTGCTACAAAAATGTCATCGTGGAATTTTCATTATAATGTTTTCCTATGAAGGTGCAAAAGCTAAAAACAAAACCCATTTGCGAAGAAAGCCTCAAGAAATTTGTGTAAAAATTTCAAATCTTGGTTCGCAATATTTTGGAGATGTGATCTCTGGAAGTAAGGGTTTTTGCAAGCTCCCAAATTTCATCTCAAAGAGGTGACCTTGGTAAAATCATCATAACTCTTTCTCTGAGCATCAGATTGGAATGTTGTAAAAAGTGGTTGAAATTATACGAATTGTAGTTTTTTGTGTATCGATTTTAGAGCCGAAGGAGGAAACATTGACATGTGGCATGTCGTACAAGTTTGATCTACTGAAACGGTCCATAATTAGGTCATTGTGGGATATTGGGCATACCTTTATCTTGAAGAATCCAAATCAAGTCAGACTTGTGGCATTGGAAATAAGGTTCATAGGGCTAAAAAAGGACTAAAGATAAAATCTTGGGGATCTGAAATTATAGAGATACACCAGTTTCAATATTGATCTCCTAAAACACAAGAAATGTGTTTATTTGTTTTTAAATGGCACAAGTCTTGTTTGAAAACTCAGTTTGAAGTGATACCAGGGGCATATTGAAGCATATATATCGGTATTAGGTTCTAAAATGGCCCCTAAAAAGAATCCAACACCCATTAAGCCCTCAGAAGGCTCTACTATGACTCATGAAGAGATATAATTGCAAAATGATATATCAAAATTACAAGAGCAAGTGAAACAAATTTTACTTTCACCAAGAGTAAAAAAAATGAAATGAAATCTAAGATGGACGGTTTGAAGAAAGGCATGGAAGCTAAGATGGATTGTTCGAAGAAAGGCGTGGAAACTAAGATGGATGGTTTGAAGAATGGAATGGGAGCTAAGATGGATGACATGGAAGCTAAGATGGATGGTTTGAAGAATGGAATGGAAGCTAAGATGGATGGCATGGAAGCTAAGATGGATGGCATCAATGAAAAAATGAAAGGAAACATGGAAGACATGAAGAATGATCTAAAAGAAGACATGGAAGGTTTGAAGGAATGTTTGAAAAAGTTCACACAAGAAATGATTCCTAATGGAGAAAAGGTAGTAGAGGAAACTCACGATGAGAAAAAAATAAATGTTAATTGTGATTTCATAAACTTTAATGTTGGATTGAAGATCCACCATATTTGAAAGATCGATATGAGGAAGTTTGATTGCAAGGATCTTGTAACATGGATACTGCAAATGGAGCAATATTTTGATCTCCATAATGTGCGAAACACACAAAATATAGGCATTGCAACTTTATATTTAGAAAAAAAATACATTTGTATGGTATCGATGCCTTTGCTCTCGTAAAAAAATTGTCACTTGGTCAATTTTTATGGGGGAAATGGTAGCACATTATGAAGATACAAAGAGAAACACCTTCTTTAGCCAATTGGTAAATCTCAAACTAAAGGGTTCAATGGTGGAGCACATTGAGGACCTCCAAAAATTGAATATAAGGGTAACTGATATTCCAGAGGAACACATGATTGATGTCTTCATAGGGGATTTAAAGGATAACATCCAACATGAGGTTCTCCTTTGGGAACCTGATTCATTAGAGAAGGAATTCGGGTTGGCAAGAAAAATTGACAGTAAAATTATGGTGACAAGGAAGCCTACCACTCACATCTATAAAGATGGAAGTGTTGCTACTCCTAAACTTCCACAACCTACAAGGTTGAAACCACAACAATTGGAAGAAAAAATAGCAAATGGGATTGTCTACAGTTGTTATAGAAAATACACTAAAGGTCATAAGTGTGCTGAGAAGAAATTATTTTACATAGATTCTGAAGAGGAGGAAGAAAATGAACAAGAAACTTCAAAAGAAGAGGATATACACCAATAACCAACCCTATAGAAAGAATAAATGAGTCCGACCATATCCTATAATGCATTGGCAGGAATTACCACTGCTGAAACTCTCAATATAGAAGCACATATCAAGAAGAAAAATTTAATAGTGTTGATTGATTCAGGTAGTATTCATAATTTTAATTAGTGTAAGGTATCCGAGGAATTGAATTGCTTCTTATAACTAGCACTAGAGTGTCAAGTGATGGTTGAAAATGGAGGAACTATAAATTGCTCTGGAAAATGCCATAATATCAAGCTAACCATGGGGGATTATGTATTGAATATTCCAATGCTTTCCATTCCAATGGGAGGTGTGGATTTTGTACTGGAAGTACAATGGTTACAATCTTTGGGGACGGTAGCTTTTAATTTTCAAGAACTTTTCTTGAAATATTTTTCGGAAGGAAAGGAAGTTGAATTACAGGGTATTGTAGGGAAGCTAAGAAATATAATAAGTGCTAATGTCATGAAAAATCTTATGAAGCAATAACAACGATGTGTAATTGCACAATTATGCTCACTAGAAGTTCCAGCATACAATCATGTATTTCTCCAGATCTGCAGAAAGTCTTGGACAATCATTCCAAGGTGCTTGAAATTTCCAAATGACTACAAGCTATTCGTGATCATGATCATGTTATTCATTTGATTCTAGGAAGTGTTCCTCCAAACATCAGGCCTTACAGATATCCTTATGTCCAAAAGAGCGAAATTGAACATGTATGATTGTAGAAATTGCATAGGCTGGTATAATTCAGCCTAGTCAAAGTTCTTTCTCTACTCCAATAGTATGATGCACAAGAAGGATGGATCATGGCGCATGTGTCCGGATTATAGGAAGCTCAATAAGCTCACTATTAAAGATAAATTTCCCATTCCTATGATTGATGAATTGTTGGATGAATTAAATGGACCAATTTATTTTACCATGTTGGATCTTCGTTCAGGATATCATCAAATTTCGTTCAGGATATCATCAAATTAGAATGAAAAATTAAGATATTCTAAAAATAGTATTTCAAACTCATGAAGGTCATTTTTAATTTTTGGTCACGCCTTTTGGCCTTACCAATGCACCTTCTACATTTCAAGGGTTGATGAATTCCATTTTCAAACCCTTCTTTATAAAATTTGTGTTATTATTTTTTGATGATATACTAATCTACAACGGGTCTTGGAAGGATCATGTTCAACATGTTGAGAGGGTGCTCAAACTATTGGAGGAGAAACAATTATATGCAAAAACCTCCATATGTTTCTTTGGGGTACAAGAGGTGGAATATCCGGGTCATATTGTATCTCACGAGGGTGTTAAGGTAAACCCTCACAAAATTAAATCCATTAAGGAATGGAAAGTCCCCACAACCATAAAGCAGTTACGAGGATTTCTCAGGTTAACGGGGTATCATCACAATTTTTTTAAGAATTATGTTAGAATAACAACACCTCTAACAACACTATTGAAGAAAGATGCATTTTCATGGACTCCTGGAAAAACCAAGGCCTTTGAACATCTTAAAGATGCAATGTGCCAAGCATTGGTCTTAGCTACGCCAGAATTCAGAAAAATATTTATTGTGGAATGCGTTTCCTCGGGAAATGGAATTGGTGATGTTTTAATGCAAGAAGGAAGACCCGTTGCTTTTGAAAGCCATCTAATCAAAGGAAAGTATTTGCAGAAATATATTTATGAGAAGGAAATTTTGGAAATACTACATGCACTAAAGAAATGGCGACCTTACATAATGGGAGGACACTTCAAGGTAAATATTGATTATGATAGTCTTAAATATTCTTTAGAAAAAAGATTATCTTCAGAAGAGCATCAAAAATGGGTCACAAAGATGTTGGGTTATGACTTTGAAATCATCTACAAACAATGGAAGCTAAATGTTCTTGCAGATGCACTCTCAATAAAATATGAGGAGGTGGAACCATTGCTTTGTGCCATTTCTATTATCCAACCAGATTGGATAACCAAAGAAAGGGAGGAATGTAAGAATGAAGAAGAAATGTGGAAAATCATTCAAAAGTTGAGACAATTAAGACCTTGGGTCTTCTATAACCTTTATCCATTCCAAGTCAACGTTGGGAGGAGATTTCAATGGATTTTATCACAGGTTTACCTAATTCCTATGGACAAATTATCATCATGGTGGTAGTTGATAAATTTACTAAGTATGCACACTTTTGTGCATTATCTCATCCATTTAAAGCAAGTAGAATTGCTACTACATTTATGGAAACAATTCAAAAGCTACATGGAAACCCAAAGATTATTGTAAGCGACAGAGATCCCATTTCCACTAGAAATTTTTAGACAAAATTATTTTCTTGTTTGGGTACTCAACTAGCTCATAGCTCATCTTCTCATCCTCAATCCGATGGGAAAACTGAGATAGTGAACAAATGTTTGGAAGTATATCTTCATTGTCTTGCATCTAACAAATAAACAAAATGGTTCAAGTGGTTACCTATGGTTGAATGGTGGTATAACAATTCCTTCCATACTGCAGCAAAAATGACCCCATTTATGGCACTTTATGGATATCATCGACTTTCCATCACATCATCTTTAAGAGAAAATTCTAAGGTTCAAGCAGTGGAAGATCACATCGAGCATCAACAACAAGTTCTCCAACTCTTAAAGGATAACCTAAATTTGGAACAAAATCGAATGAAATAATAGGCATATGAACATCGCTACAACCATACAACCATACAAGAAAATGTCCCTCAATCACGCTAAGAAGGATAATAAATTATCACCAAAGTACTATGGTCCTTATAGGGCATCGCAAAACATTGGTACTATGGAATACAAATTCAAGCTTCCTGCTTCTTCCTAAGTACACCCAGTTTTCCATTTTTCATGCTTAAATAAGGTTATAGGTGACAAAATTCTAGATCAAACAATATTTCCATAACTTGATGAGGAAGGAAAAATCATATTGGAACCTGAAGCAGTCAGGGAAACAAGAACTCGAAAATTGTGAAATCTGGCAAGAAGCTGAGGTCTTCTCCTAGAGGAAGTGCCCCTAATGTTTTGAATAAGGAGACCTTCAACCTGGAAAAGGGAGGTCTGCAACCTGCATAAAAAGGGAGAACCTCAACCTAAAAATGGATATCTCATCGTGTGATGTTTTACAAATGACCACACTACAAGGAAAATTCCCTCTAGTGGAGGTTTTTAGTGTTATAAAATTGAACGAAATTGTCAAAGCAACATTTTCTACAACATATATTTTCATTAACGGAGGTTTTGGTGGAGATTCTAACGAAATTTCAACACAACTAAAAACAATTTGGTAGCCGGAGGTTGTTACGTATGTTTTTCTCATCAGTGCACTAATCAGGTGTCAACGCACCAATGCGTTTACAATGAACACAACGGTACTGTAAACCTGCTAGTCACCGGGACGGAAAAAAAATTTAGGATGCCCCGAGGTGTTAAGAAATTTCCCGATGTGTATCAGCCATACAGTTGCCCCAGGGCAGTCGAAGGTACATGCACCGATCAGTTAAGGTGTAAAACCACACCAGGCGCATTGTAGGTGATACAAGGCACCAGACCATTCTAATTCCTATTGGTATTTGTGTGATGCCCATAGGTCGTATCAACGCACCAGTGCATAGTATTATACAAATGCACTGGCATGGAGCATCACAGAAATGCATCGAGCGTTCTAATTGGTATTGGTATTTTTTCAATGCCCATAGGCCATAGAAATGTACTGGTGAGCAGTCTCACATAAATGCACTGGTGCGCAGTCTCACACAAATACACCGAGCATTCTAAGGTATTGGTATTTTTGCGGTGCCCATTGGTCATAGAAACTCACCGGTGTGCATTAGCATACAAACGCACTGATGCACAATAAATAACATGCATTGGTGTTCATTTCGTATTTTTTAGAAACATCGACTAGTGACAATGCAATTATTATGATTTTTTAAAATTAATTATTCATCAAAAGTCGACATGTATCTTATAACAGTATTCATATCAATTAAATTTTTCTTAGTTCATTTTAATGTGATGTTTGGATTAATTTGTTATATCATATTATCATATTTCACATCTCTTCATTATAATATTTAATCATCCATATATTTAATTAGTGGTGTTACATTTCACAGCAACAATGGAGAACGTAATAGAATAAACTAAAACATATTTTATTATATATATATATATATATATATATATATATATATATATATATATATATATATAAGACACCCTTTGTCACACAAATGGGACATTTATTGGTATCCCTTTGTCTTTCAATTGGGACACTATGTCCATTACATTAACAAAATTGTGTGATTTCACACACAAATATTTCAAAAAAAAAATGCCTTTCTTTTATATCCAAACATATTGATCATCATTCTTCGCTTGAATTGTTGTCACTGCTCGAGCTACTTCCATGACTTGGGTTATTTTGAGGAATGTTTTGTTCATGGTGTTGATTGTTTTCTTCTTCTTCACCTTCCATCTACAAACATAAAAATAAATAGGAATGAGTGTATATACATCGGTGAGAATAATGAAAATTGCAATTAAATAATATATATCAATGTAAATCGAAAAGAAATGAAATACCATAGCAAGAATTGACTCATGAACTATATACGTTCTTTCAAGACCAAATTTCATGCCATATTTCAACACTTCATTTTTTGGCACAGTTCCATACTTTGTTTCTGCAATTTTCATACCCCATAACAAATAATATATCTAATATAAAAGTTTTTTTTGTTATATTAATTATAGACGGGACTTAGTAAAACAAGATCGATAGATGCTTACAAATTCCACAATTAATTTCTGATATGCCAACATATACTCACAACCCATATTTAACACAATGCCAACCAATTCATTTGATGGTTCTTCTTTGTATGTTAGCACCTGTTTAAAGACATTCAATGGTGATTGTTGTAAAAAAACTTAAAATATACAAAAATGAAATCTAGTTAAGTTGTTATATGGAAGTAACAATTACTCACAAACTTAGATATCAACCCTTTTCTTCCTTTTCGTCCTATTTTATGTGCTGAATGGGTTCCATTTTCTCTTCTTTTCTGCCAAAAAATACTTGGAAATTAATACTTAATGTTAAATTGTTTATTTATTGTACCTAATCAGAAAATTCAATGATTACTTATCAAATTTGAAGCACGTTGTTGTTGAGATGGCTATTCTTGCGATGCAATTATGTCCATTTCTTTGACCATCTCCTTGTACACCTTTTTGGACATTCCTACTGGAATATTCCTGATATCACCTCGTTCATCATTTGATATTTTCATAATCTTCCTGAAAATGTAACATGACAATAAACTATTTAATATTTATATTGATATATGAAAATTAAATATCACAAAAGTGATATTTATAAATGATTGCTTTCTAGTAATATATACATATCATTCTAGAAGAACATTTAAAGGAATATTACTTTTTTCAGTCCTTATTTTTTGTTGTTGTACGTCTTTGCTATTAAAATTCTAGCATGTCTCATTCACCAATTCTCTGGACACTCATCTTGCAGTTTAGATAAATTTTGGTTATTTGAATCATTGGATTGATATTTGCATTGTAAGTGGAAAGAACATCTATACATTCATTCCACTAGATCCCTCAAAGTTTTGTAAAAAGTTTTTCCCCTTTCGTTAACCTCTAACACCACTCCAAATGAGCTAAGGATAAATTCATTTTCATTTGCATGTTCTATTTTTTCTTCTTTTCTTAGAACAACATTCCTTTTTTGAGTTTATAGTCCTTGTAGAACATTAAACATATGTAAATTAATAGATTGTTTGAAACATGTTAGCTAGTATTTTTAAGTATATTATTAATGGAAATTAAAAAAGAGACTCATATTGGATCGATATTATTTTCTCATTCACCTAATTCATCATTCTTCTCAAGCTTTTGCGCTCTTCTGTTCCTAGATCAGAAATAATCTTATCAAGCTTTGCCATTTTTTGGCTCTACATGATACAAATTAAACAATACATATTAGTTAAACTTACATATAGCTCAAAAAAATAATTTTTGTAAAGAATTTACAAAGAACTTGCCTTTTTTGCTTTTCTTGATGTGCTTTCAATATTTTTACTTTATCTCTTGTCAGCCATTTATTTATCAATATGAAACATGTACAATACCATTCATTAATATATTTTATAAATAAATCACAAACTTTTCAGGTAAAAAAAAATCAAGAAAATGGTGCGCCTTTCAAGAAGTATGCAACGATGTCAGTGCAACGTGTTTATATAAACGCATTGCCAAAACAGTAGAAACATCATATAATGCTCTCTGTCAACAATGAGAAACTGTGCATTATATGTTATCCAACGCACCAATTAACACAGACAAATTACTAAAAGTCCTCTAGTGTTACTTTTTGTAGCATATGATGTCGTGGAGGGGGTGGTGTGGCATGTTTTTATAAACGCATCGAGAAAACAGGCGACCGCCGTATGGTTATATTTGTCAACAAGGAGACCCAGTGTGTTATATTTTAACTCGTGCATCAATTAACACATACATAAAATAAAAAAGTGTTTTTGTCAAACAGTATATGCACGATGCACTATAATGAAATAGCGCAGCGGTGCACTATTTTACACAAGGCGCACAGATTAAAAAAATTGTTTTTAAATTGTTTGTATCACACAGTACGTGTGTGTTGTGCTGCGATAAAATATTACACCAGTGCGCTATTTTACACATGGCACACCAATTAAAAAAGATCTATT
Source organism: Pinus albicaulis (assembly GCA_034641835.2). Taxonomy (NCBI): domain Eukaryota; kingdom Viridiplantae; phylum Streptophyta; class Pinopsida; order Pinales; family Pinaceae; genus Pinus; species Pinus albicaulis. The sequence goes on from CM076578.1 coordinate 177,610,027, forward strand.
TTTTTAAATTCACGCAAGGGCCGACATGGATTGGGATCTGACTTTGCAAGTCGTCCCGTGGGTTAGATGTCATAGGACTATATGCATATAGAAATACAAACCTATAAATCTAAAAGTAAAAGCCCTAATTCAGAAGTCACAGAAACAGGAAGAAGCAAGGGCATAAATAAAAAGAATCAAGGGTTTAGCGTAAAAATGGATTTTTAAATTTTTTTTTTCTATAAAATGAACTGTAAAATTTAAATTTTTTACTTACCATGTATTAAATCAAACAGAAAATGTAAAAAAAAGTAATTACTACATAAAATTTAATCACCAGATGGTTTGAAATTCTATGCTACGGGGTTTGAATCACCAGAGGTTTGGAATTCTGATTGTTTGAAAATTTTTGTTCAAAAGTATTTCGTTGCTCCACAATGTTCTCATGCTCTCTTGCTCCAGGTATTTCTCTCATACAAATCTCTCCCTGAATTTTTTTGCGAAAATAATGAAATTATGAAAATTTCTTACTATTTAAAGAATTGTTTTATGAAATTAGATTTTCGAAAATAATTTGCCGCCTATTTTGCAATTTAATGTTTTTTTTTTCACATTAAAAAATAAAGTTACACTTCTTTTATTTGTTGCTATTCGGCATTGGTGTGTCAATTAATAACACAACACCGGTCCGTAGTAACTAAAACGCACCAGTGTGGTTAACTGTACATTAGCATCGATAACAATAAATCCATCTTTAAGGTACCGAAATTACTTTTAGGTGTGTACACCAAAATTTATTGTTGATTTTGCTCAAATCAGGAAGAAAATATCATAATTATATCAAATGGACAATTCTTCAAAATCCATCTCGTTCCATAATATTTCTCAAAGTCCATCACGAAGTTCTCCCTATCCATCTCGAGACATAATATTTACTTAACATTTTATTTATATTTTCATTATCTAATTGAATTTATTTTCTTTATCCATCTCAATCAACTTAATAAAATTAATGTATACAAATTTGCAGGTTCATTCAGATTCAGATTCGAGTTTAAATGCACAAAATATTCCAACATCTCCAAAACGTCAGAAGCTCTTATCAGGTGCAGCATACCGCAAGGCGCATTTGGTAGATGAAAATGGACAGTCGCTTCACCTTGCCAATTGTAACATTGCATCTTCTAGCCACAATCCAAGGACAATTATGGGAATAATAATTGTTTGGTATATTAATGTAATTATTTCAACGTCAAACCAATTAATCATGCATTGTCGACGTGCTTACTAATTGATATCATAGGTTTTGTACTCATCATGTTCAAATATATTTTTTGAAATTATTAGGATTCTAATGATGATGAGTGACCTACCTACCATCTTTTGTTGCACCCCACAACAATTTCAAATTGAGAGAAGGTTGAAATAAGAGAAAAAATCATAGAGGAACGATACCAAGAATGGTTGAATCAACCACCTATTCAATTCCCACTACGTCCAGATTCACCAATTAGGAATGACTATAGGAATAATAGTTCTTCACAAGTTGGAAATGGAGGAAATCAAATATAGGTTGGTATGGATGATTACTTAAGGGATACGACTTCCATGGAGACAATGTTGTTAGATGCATTCCAGAACGATGATCAGCTAGGGGATGAGGCTCATATCGTTGATACCTTTTTCGAAAGCCGTAGATTTTCTTCCACCACCCCTCTCTTTGGACCTAGCAGTTACGAAACTTCTACCTAGTTGGGAAAAATGTTGTTACTGTACAACTTGAAAGCAAAGTTTGGCTTGTCAAATGCACGTTTAATGGAAATTTTGAGGTAAGTGACCATGCCTCCCCTATATTTTGAGAAATATAGTCACACAATGAACATTACAATTGGTCAATTTTATGAACGTTAATAATTATATCGACATTAACATACAATTGATATTGTCCATGATCACCAACTACAAATTATTCAAAAATAAGGTTATTCTGAGTGATAATGTCTTGCCCAGTAGCTGCGAAGAGGCAAAGAAATTGTTGAAAATGTTGGGTGTTGAGTACATATCTAATCATGCATGTCCAAATTATTATTTTCTATATAGAGGAGAATATGTAGACAAAGAGATATGTTCGAAATGTGGGCATGACAGGTATGATAAATAAAAAAAGATCGGTAAATCTCGTGGTCCTCCTTTTAAGATATTGAAGCACATGCCTATAATCCCAAGGAATCAAAGACTCTTTTGTTACAAACAATTAGCTATGTTTTAGGTATGGCATGCCTCACACAGAAGTGAGGTTGGGATTTATGCGAATCCCAACAAATTCAATAGCCATGAAGCATATACAGGATACATGGCCCAAAAAATTCAAGGATGAAGTACGAAGTCTACGACTCTGCATAGCCATGGATGGCGTCAACCCATATTCCCTCCAGAACACCAACTATTCTATTTGGCTTATAGTAGTGATCAATAACAATATCCCCCCGTGGTTTTCCATGAAGAATGAACTGTAACCAGGTGGTTTTTTACCTAGATGTGTTGGATAGGGATTGGTGGTTCGTATTGATACATGACCCTAGATCAAAACATATTTTTGAGAACAATAGTGTTATAATGCCAAGAAAGCTAGAAGATAATGAGGGTGATGATGAGAACCGAGAGTGATATGGTACATGTGTTATTTCATCATTTATGTTTTTTAAGATGGGTTTTTATAAAGAAGAGGACTTAATTACCTTATAACTAAGACTATTTTTTTCGAAACATTATAATATGTATTTTGAATTAATTGGTAATTTGCATTGTGTTAATGTTAAAATCATTTCACTTGATAATTTTCAATTATGATGATCTCGAAACAATGGCGTACTGTATAAAGTTCTTTTTTTTATAATGTCAATTCCTAAAATATTACAACTACTTGATTGCTTTAAATGTGTGTGAATGATATCTTCAAAATGTATACTGTTATTTTTGGTATGTAAGATCATAATAAAATAATGATAATTCTAAAGTACATGAATTTATTTGCATTATTTTCTAAACTTTATTATGTTACAAAAATTCATATTATTCTAGATTTATTGTTTTACAATTATTTCTATTCATACAAATTTACAAATTTACAATTATGGTAATTTAACAATATTTACAATATACAATTTCACAATACAATTAAAATTAAAATTACAATTACAATTACAATTTTAAAATTTTACATACAATTAAAATTAAAATTACAATTACAATCATTTCACATTAATACAATTAAAATTTTACAAATATTTTACATACAATTACAATTAAAATTATAATCACAATTACAATTACAACTTTACAATTACACATACAATTACAATTACAATTACAATTTTACAATTTTACATACAATTACAATTTTACAACAATTTTACATACAATTACAATTTTACAATTTTACATATATACAATTACAATTACATCATTTCACAATAAATTAAATATTCCAATTACAATTAAAATTACAATTTTAGAATTTTACATACACTTACAATTACAATTACAATTACAATTTTACAATTTTACATATATACAATTACAATTAAAATTACAATGACAATCATTTCACAATAAATTAAATATTACAATTACAATTAAAATTTTACAAATATTTTACATACAATTACAATTAGAAATACAATTACAATTTTACAATTTTACATACAATTGAAATCAAAATTTCAATTACAATCACGACATAATATTTAATAAATACATGATTTAATATTAAAAATAAACATCACGATCATAATAACCATTGTACAAACATCATATTCGACTCAAAAACAAAGTCAAATTGGCTAACATCATCTAATCATCGTGATCATGATCATCTAACAAAACACAAGCAATGTATAATATCATCACAACACAAACATCAAATATATATCTCATGTCAAATAACTGTGATCCCATACACATCTATCTGCAAGCTACACATTAAATGAACATATCTAACATGACCTAACAATATACACATCATGATGAACACCAACATGTAAATTAAATACATTTGCAACATGAACATAAAATACATGGACTATATGTGTGTGTGTGTGTGTTTGTATAATGTCAAAAATATACAATTGTAATATAGCTGCATATAAATGTCAAATATCAGCTGCTGGTACATCAATAGTAGTACTGCTCAAGGCCTGCTCAGTCGATGGTGTAGCCTCGACATGCTCAGATAGACGTCAATCATGTGCATGTTGATCTTGAGGTGCCTCATGCTAATCAGGAACTTCCTGCTCATGATGACTTGTGGATGGTCCAGCCTGGTGATTAGTGGATGGTGTGATGGCCTGTTTAGTCGATGGACATGCCTCCTCAGATATACCTGTGCCCTCCTCAGGATCAGGTGCCTGCTCATGATCATGACTGCTGGATGTTGCAGGCTGCTCATTATGATCATCTCCAGCACGAGGTGGAGGAGGAGGTGGAGTATTAGAATGATGATCACTCCCCTCATGATCATCAGATGATGTGTTCCTCGACTGTTGACGTATTGCATCTCCACCACGCCTGCATCGATTGGCCCTCTTCTCTCATGCCAGTAATTTGGTAGCTCCAAAGATATGTCGAATCAGGGTCAACATATCACAGGGCATGACTCTCCATATCTATGTTAGCCTATCATCAGCATGTATCTCTCTGATAGTGACCATCTTGACTCCCTCCTTAACTAGGAGTTGACAGAGTTGTTCGCCCATCTCCATCCTAAATCAAGTGTTAGGCCTACGCCTCACACCCACAGATACGTGTGCCTGATCATGAGGACCAGGTTTGTCACTGGCATGATCCTCCGCATCTTCCATCTCCTCATCAGCAGGATCTACACCTGGATCTTTCGGCAGTGGTGGAATCTCATCATTAACAAATGATGCAATATCTACAAAATATATATAAGTACACACCAATAATTAGACAATTTCATTAAACAATTTAATAAAACAAGTTAACGAACGTGTTAGAATAAATTTAAAGAAAACACTAATATTACCTCTCTCATCTAGTAGCTCATCCTCTGTGAAGAGGATGTTGGCACACCCTAGCGAATCCAAACCAGCATACGGACATGGCACCAGAATGAAGGCGTGATAATCAACATTGGATAGCAACTCCAATGAATCATGAGATATCCTAGAAGAAAAGTCAGAATCACCCCTCTTGGGCATCATCTGGCCCCACATCTCCATACATACGTGCAACATCGGCTTACGAGGCTTCTAAACAAAATTATGCCTCGTCTCTAGAAACCTCTCAAAAAATAAACAAAATAACTCTGAAGAAAATAGGAAGTTCACCCTCCCATGTTCTTGAGAATGACATATATCTAATGCTATACAAAACTACCGAAAAAGAAATGCATACCACCTCACAAGTCGTGGCACCTGTAATAAAGAATAAACATAAAATAAAAACATGCAACTAATGCATTTCCCGTCACTGGTATGGTGTGAAATGGTCGACAGAAGTAGTGAGAGGCACCTCACCTCCTCTGCACCAAATGAAGTAATACGTAACTAACCACCGGAGACCTGAAAATATGCAAGAGAAAGTATATCGACGCTAATGTATCTTTGGGAGTACACCAACTGACCCCCTGCTGCATATCTGACGGGGACCTCTAGGAACGAGGGCAAATCCTGCCTTCTTCTAGATAGGCCAGTAATAAAATATATGTCCTCATTAGTGGGCGAGTACCATTAGTTAGGACCAGCCCAAAAAGCCTATCGGTGGGCATTCCACATGAATTTCAGTTGTCGCAATAACCCATTATGGCCCTTCAGGGATGTAATCTCCTCATAGAACTTGAGGAGGCCTACCTCCCTTAGGAGCAATCGCGTGGCTGTCATAATAGGGTGATGGTACATAAGTTTCTCCCTCCCTCATGCCTCCCACCGGTGAACCATGTTATACTGGTCCACCATATGTTTTTGTTATTCCCTTTCTTCTCTCCTTTGACGTCACTGAATGATTTCCATATTAAATACATTTTTTTAATAAATGAAACATGTATTTATATATATATATATATATATATATATATATATATATATTGATTGAAAAAAAACTGTTGATGCACCCAGAAAAACAGTCATGCATCGATACCGGTGTGTCTGTTTTTATCGTGTACCATCCTTAGTGCTCATGGAAATTTGCGGCGCACCAGAAAATGTGAAATATACTTTCTTTTGTAGTGCGTTGATGAAATTATCCACCCAGGGTGGATAGTTAGGTCAATGAACCACCCAAAATAATTCATGGTCAACAGTGCGGTCCTATAAATGACCACACCATTGACTATATACCAATGTCAAGAGGGCGATGCGTTGTCCAAACTATTCACCCCTGGCTGGATAGTTTTGTTAGTGCACTATCCTCTTGACATTAGTACACAGTCAACAGTGTGGTTATTTAAACGACCACGCCACTGACTATGTACCAATGTCAGGAGGGCGGTGCGCTGACCAAACTATGCACCCCAGGGCGGAAAGTTTAGTCAGCGCACTGCCCTCCTAACATCAATACATGGTCAAAAGTGCGGTCGTTTATATGACTGCACCGTTCAATATGTACCAGTGGCCGGAGGGTGGTGCGATGACTGAACTATCTGCCTTGGGGTAGATATTTTAGTCAATGCACCTCCCTCCCGACAATGGTACACAGTCAACGGTGTGGTCATTTAAATGACCACACCGCCATATAAGTTTTAAAAAAAAATGGTGCACCATTTTCAGACCCAGTGCGGTTTTCGTTAGCATTGTTCGCAGTGTGGCCTATAAATTTACCAGTGGCACCGCGAATGGCTCGAGCACACCATGCAGGGTTTTTTTTTTTTTTTTAAATGGTAAATTTTAAATTTTTTGACAAATCTAATCCGCTAAAATCTTTAATTTTTGAGAAACAAGTAAAATACCTCTACATTTGGGCATCGAGAAGGCATATTTGCTGAAGAATTTGCAAAACTAAATTTTCTCACCATTTTCCAAAATTTGAACTCTAGAAGGTGGGCAATAGACGACAGTTGTGCGTGCAATGGGAGCACCGATGGCAGGGTACCTCACACAAAGTAAATTCACATCAGTTCTTGAGAGCTCTGGAGCACTGAAGAAGTGAAAATGCGGATTTTTTGCCCGATAATTTTTTTTATTTGACCCTGTTTCCGTGCATGGGTATTTCAGGCGCACTGGGCAGTTTATGATTAGCACACTGAGCAGGTTTGTACAAAGAGAACGGTGTCTCGTTGTGCCATTTTTTAGTATGCACCAATGCTTTGTGAGTTAAATGCACTGATGCAGTGTATGATTAGAAAAGCACTAGACAAAAAAACATCCACAAAAACCTCCACCTGCCAGCCTCTTTTATAGACCTCCACTACAAATAGATATCTCGGATATTTTTGTAAGGGGTTCCTCAAAAACATCCGCTAGAGGGTATTTTCCGTGTAGTGCCACCAACCAAAGGCATGCTCATGAGCATCTTTTTCTCTGGCTACAACTCTGAATATGGAATGGCAAGTTGTGGCTCAGACTCGCTTGATGTGGCTTTGAAGCTTGTAGATGACCATCATTTCCCCCTATCACATAAAGGTGATATGATGGAAAAAAATCAACTGCAAGACTATTCAATACTATAGAACAAGTTCTGACATATCACTAAAACATATTCTTGGTTGTTGATGCCCATTGCCAAGAAGTGATCCATCCAAGATGAATTTGTGTTCTTTCACGAGGCTTATTTGTGAAGAATTTGTTTGAAGAATGAGTGGTTTTATGACAATGATTACATGGATTAAGATCAAAACAATGATCTTTTATATGACGAACTAATCACATTGTTGGAATTTCACAATCTGTTGTTGTGGAGGTGGAGCAGAAACTGAAATAGATGAAGGTGAACTGTCATAAAGAAATCCTGCAGTATGGAACTAGATGGGATTTGAGTAATCTTGAATATGAAAGGACACATCCTTGTCATATCCAAGACCAGTTATGTTCTTGTTATGGACCAGCTCTTCCCAAGGTCTAATGATGTGCTTGGGAAGTGCATGTTGTATTTTTACTTCTACATTCAAATTTTCTCTTGCCTCAGTGATCTGAAATTTTTTTTGTTGTTGATGGGAGTTTTTCTCAATTTCCTGAACAAAAACAAGTTCAAAATGAAAAATCTTATGTTGAAAGTCTTCTTCTTGAAGCTCTGACTCAAGTTGCAAAAATTCAATCTTTTCAAGTGCATTTTGCAGGCAGAATTTAATGTCAAAAAGAGTTCCTTTGGTAACATTTACTATCTCATCTACAGTATAATGTATTAGAGTATTTAACAACTGTAATATATTATCAATTTTGTCCATTTTGTTAGAAAAAATAAAGACTCAATAGTCTAGCAAGAGTAGATAAGTCCCAACTTATTAAATATTTCTTACAGAGACCAAACTGATATAATGCACGTATAAGTCTCGGTTGGAATAATTTATGGTTTTTTACAAGCTCAAAATTCAAACTCTGGTGTTTTTCTCAAGGCATACATAAATTTTTTAATACAGGAAAATTAACTAATTCCCAAAGCACACCATAATGCGATGTATAGACACTCATAATATGCACAAAGAATATTATTGCTTCGAGCCTTATAGGAAACTCAAAAGTGTGCCTATTGAAAAATTCTTCAGATGTACTACTTCATGAGTGCGCTTAGATTTGAGCCATACAAATCCAGAAATTGATGACCAGATTCTATTCTCCAAAGATAATCATAGGAATAATAATGAATCCTGGGAACAAAAATATGAGGGTCTTGAGTCGCAATTATCACTTCAGCATCTAGTAGTTTATATCAAATTCAATCTTGAACCCATTGTTGCAATGATTTCAAGGCAACACTGGTCCAAAAAGTAGCGTTCAACAAATTCGAAGGAAAACCAAACTTCTGGAGAGCATAAACCAACTCGCACAATCTTCAACATAAATGGCTCAACGATTTATGCATTACTGTATTCCTGATTTGAACGTATGTGTTATTGTTGTGCTATGTGCTATAATAACACGTTTATGTTGGCATAGATGTCTCATATATATAGGTATGACATCTTTAATTGGTCATCTCTTCTCCTTATTGTCAAACTAGGGCTTCTCTCAAACTAGCACACACCTGATTTGAACGTATGTGTTATTGTTGTGCTATGTGCTATAATAACACGTTTATGTTGGCATAGATGTCTCATATATATAGGTATGACATCTTTAATTGGTCATCTCTTCTCCTTATTTTCAAACTAGTGCTTCTCTCAAACTAGCACACATATAGTAATCAACGGCCAGATATCAACCAACGCAGATATTAAGAGCATGTTCAACATTCATATATAGAGCATATATGAAACACATGATACAACTTAATGTATCACCCTAGCATATCGTAATAATCAATTCAATCAACACAAATATGATGGAAATTTTTGAATATTTCGAACAAAACAGAGGAAGCAAAGTTCCTCAACACAACACAAAGAAATGATAGAAATTCTGAAAAAGAGATATGGAGAAAAGCTCTGTTTTTATTAACCATAAAAATGACTATAAAATTACAAACTTCTTCAGAACTACAGTTCTGAAATAAACAAAAACTCCATACTCTGTTTTTCAATTTTTGTTTCTACACAGATTGGTGTTTTAGCAACAGGCAGACAGTTGCTGAAGCTCAACACAGTCTGTTGCTGAAACACACAGACAGTTGCTGAAACACACTGGAAAATGCATTGCTGCTCCAAAACACAGCGACTCTATTTTTTCCTCTGTTTTCTCTTCTCTGTCTTCTTCTCTGTCTTTTTCTATTTCTCAAACTCTCTAACATAAAAACAACTGCTGTTTATTACATTTATATGTTGAAAAAAATATTTGACTTAAACATTAAAATAATACAAATATCTTCTAATATTATCAGCGTATTGAATGCAGCAAGCGGTGGAGATAATCGTGATGCCTTTTGGAAAAATGAAGTCGGCTGTTTGCAGGCTCAATAACTTCTGTAAATTTAATGTACGAATTTGAGGCATCCGACAGTCTGGAATATCCACAGAAAATCTGATTTCTGTCCAGCTGTTTTAGTTTGCAGTTGGAATTAAATTCCAACACTCCCCCTTAATTTCAACTGCTGGGTTTCTCTGCATACCCAGGCATTTCCTGAAATGATCAAAGCTTTTATTTCCCAATGGTTTTGTCAAGATGTCAGCAAACTGATCCTCTGTTCTGCAGTGCTGCAAAACAATCTCACCATTGTTAACCAATTCATGTATGAAGTAAAACTTGGTGTCTATGTGCTTTGTCCTTTTATGAAAAACAGAATTTTTAGACAATGCTATTGCCGAGCTATTTTCACAGTAAATGGTTTTGCCCTGTTCTTGTTCATGACACAAATATCTGAGAAATCTTCTCAGCCATACGGCTTGGCATGCTGGTGCTATTGCAACCACATACTCTGCCTCTGTTGTTGACAAAGCCACAATTGGTTGCTTCTTGGAAGCCCATGAGATGGCTCCCGGTCCCATATGAAACACATATCCTGATGTGCTTTTCCTATCATCAACACTTCCAACCCAATCACTGTCAGTGTAACCTGTCAACATGAAACTTTCAGAAGAGGATTATAAAATATCAAACCCCTTCGTTCCATTCACATACCTTAGAATCCTCTTGGTTTCCTGCCAATGAGTCTCTTTCGGTCTTTCCATAAATCTGGAGATTAAACTCACAGAATGCATTATATCCGGCCTAGTTGCAGTTAAGTACATAAGGCTTCCAACTATGCTCTTGTACAACTTTGGATCAAAATCCTTCCTGTTGTCTTCTTTGGTCAATTTCAACCCCATTACAGTTGGAGTCACAGCTGCCTTGCTATTCTACATGTTAAATCTCTTCAACACTGCTTCTACATATTTAACTTGAGAAATGAAAACACCATTTTCACTTTGGTCTACTTCAATTCCAAGAAAATATCTTAAGAAACCCAAGTCAGTCATTTCAAATTCACTTTTCATGACTGCTTTAAAATCAACAATGAGAGAAGCATCATTGCTAGTAAAAATTAAATCATCTACATATAAAACAACAATAAGAATCTTACCGTCATTCTCCTTTATGTAGAGTGTGGGTTCACCATCACACTTCTCAAACCCATTCTCAATCAGATAAGCATCTATCCTGCTGTACCATGCTCTTGGAGCTTGCTTGAGCCCATAAAGAGCCTTCTTCAATCTGCAGACTTTATGCTCTTGGCCTTCAACTTCATAGCCTGGAGGTTGTTCAACATAAACCTCTTCTTTTAACACTCCATTCAGGAATGCAGATTTAACATCCATCTGATAAATCTTCCATTTGTGTTGTGCCGCAATAGACAACACTGTTCTGACTGTTTCCATCCTTGCTACTGCTGCAAAGGTTTCATCATAGTCTCTGCCTTGTTGCTGCTTGTAGCCTTTCACAACAAGTCTTGCTTTGTGCCTATCAATCTTGCCTTTAGCATTGCTTTTGGTCTTATAGACCCACTTAACTCCAATGGCATCTTTTCCTTCAGGGAGGTCCACTAAATCCCATGTTTTACTCTTCTCAATTGCACCAATTTCTTAATTCATTGCTTCAATCCATTTATCTTCATTTACAGCATCTTCAAAATGAACTGGGTCATCAACATGAAAATATAAAGCGAATAATGAATTCAGACCAGTATTGTTACTTACCTCTCCTTGTTCATAAATCTCATTTAGATTTATGAATCTTGGTCTTCTTAGTGTGCTTGGAGTTCCATTTGAGCTTGAGGATATTTCTGATCCCTGCGGTGTGCTTGGAGAAGCACTTCCTTGACTTCTCAAGGTTGTTCGAATTCCAGCTTGTGGTGTGGTTTGTTGTACTTTCTGTGGTGGAGGAGGAGCCACCAAGGAAGGATTATTTGCTGCTGTCCCTTCCTCTTCTTCTTCGTGAGACACAAGTGTCTTCAAGTTCACTGTGTTCTCTAAGATTCCATTCCAAGCTTCATCTTCAATGAACTGCACATCTTTGCTTACTATCAATTTCTTGGTGGATGGATTATAGAGTTTGTATGCTTTTGACTCATCACAATAGCCAATAAAGACACACTTCTCCCCCTTACTCTCAAGCTTCTTCCTTAGCTGATCCGGTACATGTGCATATGCAACATAGCCAGATACTCTCATGTGAGTGACAGTTTGCTTTTGTCCACTCCATGCTTCTTCTGGTATTTTGTTCATGACAACTTTAGTTGGGCATGTATTCAAGATGTAAACTGCGCAAGTGACAGCTTGTGCCCAATACTCATGCAGCAAGTGTTTTGCCTTCAGCATACTCCTGACCATGTCCAGAATGGTCCTATTCTTCGTTTCTGCAACACTGTTTTTATAAGGTGTATACCTCGCGGTGAACTACTTTTGTATGCCATTCTCTCTGCAAAAACACAGAAAGTATTTGGAGATGTACTCTCCACCTCTATCTGTTCTGAGCACTTTGATATAATGCCCACACTGCTTCTCAACAAGAGTTTTGAAGTGGCAGAATTTCTCAAACACTTCACTCTTCTGTTTCAGCACATACACCCATGTCTTTCTGGTGTAATCATCAATGAAAGTTAAAACATATTTATTTCCAGCAAATGATGGTATTTGCATCGGTCCACACACATCAGAGTGAACAATTTCCAAGGTTGCTTTTGCCCTTATACTCTTTCCTGCTGGAAAGCTTTCTCTGTGTTGTTTGCCCAAGATGAAGCCTTCACAAAGGCTGTCCGGTTTCTCAATCAATGGCAATCCCTTTACCATTCCCTTTCTGTGCAACATATTCAAGCCTCTGAAATTGAGATGTCCAAATCTCAAGTGCCACAACCAGTTCTCATCTTTCACTTGTTCTTGAAAGACTTCTTGTGTTATAGCTGCAATAGTTCTTCCTTCCTTCAAATCTGCCCTGAGTTTGAGAGGAAACATTCTATTGCTGGTCATCTTCACTTCTGCAATGATCTTCTTACTTGGAGGTATGTCTCTGATTGTACACATATCATCTTTGAAGAACACATTGTAACATTTGTCAATGAGATGTCCAATGCTCAAAAGATTACATTTCAGACTAGGTACATAGTATACCTCTGGCACAATCATCTGTTCTCCATTTCTTGCTCGAATACTGACTCTGCCTTTACCCTTGACAGATATCTTACTATCAGTTCCTGTTGTTACCTCAGATTTCACATTTTCATCTAGATTGGAAAACATTTCTATGTTTCCAGTCATGTGATTACTACAACCTGAGTCTAAGAACCAAAAATCTTCTTGTTTGTCTTATGCAATGTTACATGTTAACAGCACAATCTTTGGATTCTTATCTTCTTCATTTGCAAAATTAGCATCTTGCCTATTAGTCATGTCATTTAGTTTTTTCCTACATTCATTGGCATAGTGCCCATATTTTTTACAATAATGACATTGGACTTGGGATTTGTCATACCTTTGTCCATGAGCTTGTTGTTTGCTTGAACCTTCATCTTGGTTCTGATTGCATCTCCTTCCGCTTCTGCTTGCAGGATTATTTCTGCCTTTGTTTTGGCTTCTTCCATGACCTCTGTTATTTGCTCTGCCTCGACCTTTTCCTTGGCCGAAAGACATCAGAGTCTTGAATGCTTGCTCAAAAGAGGAATCTGTTCCTCTACTTAGTCTGTGTTCATGAGACATAAGAGAAGCACTCAGTTCATCTACTGTGAACTGTGAGAGATCCTTTGTTTCTTCTATTGCTACCACAACAACTTCAAACCTTGAGGGTAAACTTCTCAAGATCTTCTCTAAAATCGTTCTTTCTTCAAGAATTTCACCATGAGATCTTATCTGGGTTATCAACCCAATAACCTGAGTGAAGAATGAATTTACTGTATTAGATTCCTTCATGCTGAGTGTTTCAAAGTCTCTCCTCAACATCTGCAACTTTGCAATATTCACCTTCTCCATGCCTTGATAGGCAGTTTTGAGAATATCCCATGCCTCTTTTGATTTTGTTGCTGCTGAAATCCGTGGAAAAACACTCTCATGTACTGATTGAAAGAGAAAAAAGAGGGCTTTGGCATCCTTCTTCCTGTCGCTCTTCAACAGGTCTCTTTCTGCTACTGTCAAAGCAGCCAATGCTGCTGCATCTGCAGGTTCAGGGTAGCCAGTTTCAACTAACTCCCATAATCCTTGAGAAGAAAATAATGCTCTCATAGTTATGGACCAATAACTGTGATTCTTCCCATTAAACTGTGGAAGTTGGGAATTTTTCAAACCAGTTCCAGCATCTGTCATCTTAACTGTAAAAATAAAGAAAAGATACTGACTATATAATAAAACAAGCAAGAAATTTCTCTGCTGGAGAAATCTGCTCAATAAGCTTCTTACAGCTCCTGCAGTGGAAAAACAAACTCTGTTTTTGTCTCACTGAGTGCCTAGACTAGCTCTGATACCATGATGGAAATTTCTGAATATTTCGAAAAAAACAGAGGAAGAAAAGATCCTCAACACAACACAAAGAAATGATAGAAATTCTGACAAAGAGATACGGAGAAAAGCTCTGTTTTTATTAACCATAAAAATGACTATAAAAATTACAAACTTCTTCAGAACTACAGTTCTGGAATAAACAAAAACTCCATACTCTGTTTTTCAATTTCTGTTTCTACACAGATTGGTGTTTCAGCAACATGCAGACAATTGCTGAAACTCAACACAGTCTGTTGCTGAAACACACAGACAGTTGCTGAAACACACTGGAAAATGCATTGCTACTCCAAAACACGGTGACTTTGTTTTTTCCTCTGTTTTCTCTGCTCTGTCTTCTTCTCTGTCTTTTTCTATTTCTCAAACTCTCTAAGATAAAAACAACTGCTGTTCATTACATTTATATGTTGAAAAATATATTTGACTTAAACATTAAAATAATACAAATATCTTCTAATCTTATCAGCGTATTGAATGCAGCAAGCGGTGGAGATAATCGTGATGCCTTTTGGAAAAATGAAGTCGGCTGTTTGCAGGCTCAATAACTTCTGTAAATTTAATGCACGACTTTGAGGCATCCGACAGTCTGGAATATGCACAGAAAATCTGATTTCTGTCCAACTGTTTTATTTTGCAGTTGGAATTAAATTCCAGCAAAATAGTCATACCATTGCATGTAGTATGGGCCAACCTCTATTTTCAATTTGTAAGCAGCCTGCAGTCTCTAACTGGCGTGAACATTCAATGGTACAAATGCATGAAGGAACCTCATCCTCGATGGTCAGGTGCATCAAGCAGAGGGGAAGGGAATACCATCACACTCAAAAATGAATGAATTCAAATTCAATAACTCAAGCCCTTTCGGTTATATGGAATGAGTAAACGACTGTGGTGGAGGAATAGAAGTGATTGTTCATTTCTCAGTGGGTGAGAGGTAAGCACAGTAATATTATTCAATCATTTAATACAGAGTTTATAAAAAACAACAAATGTTTTGTATTCCCTTCGAACGGTGCATGTTCTCGTCTGGAGAAATGCGAAAGTTGCTCCATAAATTCTCACCTTCCAGAATGACCTAGTTCAACGCTCCAGAGAGAAAATACAATTGCTGGAAGAGGCTATGGAAGCCTTTTCCAAGAGTGGAACCAACGACCTTACGCTATCGTTGTACCTACGCACTCGTTTTGGAAAGTTTGAAGGGGAGCATTAAGTGCATGTGATTAGAAATCCGAGGACTATTCTCGTCCTTGTCTAAGGAGATTCCAACCATCTCTCCTTTCTACAAACAACCCAAATTAAGTTATGCCTTCACCTCTCAATGGAGAGAAGTTGTCACTGTCTTTGGACAATAAGTTCCAATGGAGATTCTGATTTGCGATTTTAATGGCTATTACACTATTCATATTCGAAAAGGCACACGTGATAAAGAAAATGCAAATGAAAAATTTGTGGAGAATTCGAATGAAATATTTAATGAGGAACTCCTCCACACAGAATAGAAGGAAATTCCTCACCACTTCTATCTGTTCCATCAAGAAATTCCTAACTGAAGAGAGGAGGAGCAGATATATTAGTGCACAGTGAGTGGTATTGGCCACATTCCGGTGGAAGTTACGCTGTGGAGTATATGGTATTGTATATCTCTCCAACGTATGTGTGGATATGCATGTGCGGATCCGATGGCGAGAAGGGCTGTGGCAAGGAAAACACATGAGGTGGGTGAATAATGTTCACAGTGTGTAATGGAAAATCTTGGCAAGTTGGATCAACTTAGTCACAGTGTGTAATGGACAGTCCTGGCAGGTCGGACAAGTGTAGTCACATTGGGTAACGGAAAATCATCAACATAAAGAACAGAGGTGACATTTTTGTTATATGCAGAGGATAGAGGTGATCGTTTCTCAATATTAGGAGATCGCCTACAACTCTGATACCATATTAGGAATGCATATAAATAGTGGACGGAAGATAAGATAAGCGTCAGTGCTATTACTATTAACATGATATATATTTATAATATATTGTGTAGTGACGTCTCTTGGACTGTCTAAGTCTTTTCAACTTCCACTCTAATCCTAAAAAGATTAAGTGTCTAACAAAAAGGACCTATGTACACAATGGCAAGGACAAATTATAATTAGTCTATGAATTAATTAGCATATATATGTAACTTGAAAAACCAAAACGTTGAAATGTTAGGAATAAAAAAGGTTACCTCAAACACTTGTTCAAGCTCTAAAATGTCTAGTGGTCTGTGCAAATGCCATGGGAAGGTAAATTAATAGGAAATAATGGCTCAATCAAGTCATAATTCTCAATCGAGTCTAAAATTCAAGCATTTGTTTTTAATCCTTGATGAAGCTATAATGCTTTAAAAATGATCGATCGAGCACTTAAATTTCTTGAACAAACTATCTTGTTTTCCACCTGAACACACCTTTTCTTACAAAAAAAAATGTAACCCAATTCCATGTTATCACCTTAAACACCCCTACCTAATTAGTTGGTCCTAGGTTGCCATTATAGGCACCATAAAATTTTAACTTAATGATTTTGTTTGCTAGTGGCTACCAGTTATCACGGATTTCCTAGATGTGAGGATATTTTTTAAGATGATTAGGTTCCATTGATTGGTGCAAGTCCAAAAAAAAAGAGAATTTTTGCTTATCCAACTTCACATTCCCAATCTTAAGTGTTCCAGTAGGAAATCATAATCGTTTATTTGACCTTTTCAATTATTTTTTTCCAGACATGGTTCAAATCCTTTTGATCTTTGAATATTCTTTGATTCTATTATTTTCAAATTTCCAAAACGACAAAGCCTGAGAATATCTACCATGATATACATATAATTGAATTCTTGAAGGGTGTGAGTATCCAATTATCAATCATTGATTTTATATTGGTTTTCTTTATTTCATTCTGCCTCAACTTTAAATGTGAATGTTATCCTATCCCATATTTATATAGCAAATGGATAGTCATTTAGGAGGTGTTCGATTTTTTTTTTGTATTTGAGCTGCAAAAAAGACAAGACACTGAGTTCGTCCTTGGAACCTTATTTTTTGGATCCTGTCCCATTTTAATGTTTAATTATTAAAAAAAAACAATATAAATATTGTTACTTTGGGCCAAAACTTCTCTTTCTATATATTTTCCATCTATATTCCTCATTCGGTTCTTTGGTACCTACTAAGATACTATAGCTTTCTTTGAGATTAAATTTTCCTGTGTGGTTTTGACCCCACTTGATAATGACATTCCCATTTTGAATTTTGAACTTTCTATGTTATAGTTCCTTTTCCAACGCTCTATAAGACTCCATATTATTAATTGAAGTTCTTGTTTTCTTTTTTTGCCATTGTCTCCACTATGTTTGTTCCACGATGTTATTCCAATATTCCTTGTCTATGAATTTGTTTTGTTATTGCAGCTCAGCTTCGATGCCTATTATGTTTTTTATTTGTTTCATCTTTTGCCATTGTTTCCACGATTCCTACCAGAATAGTGAAATATTTTTTCTGTAAATCTCCCAAAATATATGGTTTTGTATGAGTTTTTTGTTGTTCCATGATTGGTTTCATAAATATGAAATTATTATCTATCCTTGCAATATTATGATTTGATTATTATCTATGTGAGGAGCATATGATTTTCTATATTTTACTGCATAGAGAATCTCTATTTTTAATCCATTTTCACTGGGTTTTATTTCCCATTATTTTTCTCAATATTTCAGGGTCTCTAATTCATAGACCCCCTGCAATTTTTTATTTGCATAATTTCTCTCAAGTAAAAAGTTCCCATTTCTTCTCTCGTTTTTCACCTCCCCATAGGAAATATCTTTGAATGGAAGGAATTTTGCTCAGGACATTTTTTTCATGTAGCAAGGGAAGATATGTGATACATGGGGTTGGCTTGGAGAGAGTATTTAAGGATAATTAATCTATTAGTGATATTAATGGCTTTGAAGGTCCAACATGATAACTTGTTTTCTAGTTTTGAAAGAATTTATTCGCAAACATTAATTCTTAGCGGGTTTTTTACTAGGGGAACACATAGATATTTGGATGGAAGGGACCTTCATTAAATGCCAAGAAACTTGGAGATGTGGGCTTGGATAGAAATGATGGTGTTAAAGAAAAATATTTTTGATTTGGCTAGATTAAGGTCAAGTCCATTTGCATTGAAAAAATTTGCACAAATAGTTTTATAAGTTGTAGCTGCTTTGATGGAAGGTTTCCCCATGGGAAGAGTGTCATCAACAAATTGTTAATGTGACGATGGGTGATAGTTAGAGCCATTGAGCATGCCTTTTAGTGAAACAAGGAAAATTTCATTTTTTATATACCCACCAAGGCCTTCATCCATCAAAATTTGAATGTACGGGGGAGATGACATCCCCCTATTTGATGCCCCCTAAGGGAAAGAAGGTGGGGGAGGGTGATCCATTTACCAAAATGGGAAAGAAATATCTAGAAATGATATTTAGCACCTATGAGACCCAAGAGTCTACAAAGCCATAAGATTAAGCATATGAGATATGTATTTCCAGCTAAGTTTGTTAAAATATTTCAACATATCTAGTTTGATAATCATGCGAGGGGTTTTTTTTGGTAAAAAGGGAGTTTATTTTATCGTGAGAGTTAACTATAGTGTCAAAAAATGTCATGCTTATATGTATCTAGACTACTCTTGATAAATAATGAGGGGTAGGAGGGACTTAAGCATGTTGACTATGAGTTTGGAAATGATATTTTAAATAATTTTGTAGAGGGATATGGATCAGAATCCAGTTGGTGATTCTTCATGAGAATGTTTTGGAATTAGGGATAGAAAGGTAAAATTTAGGGTTATGAGAAAAAATGATGATCTTCTTGAGTCTTCCACTAATTGAGCCACATATTTACATATATTGTCCAAAAATTCTTGATAGAATTCTATGGTGAATCCATTCACGGCCTACGATTTTATTTCTAAGCATATCCATGATAATTTTTTCCACATCTTCTAGTGTGATTTTCCTCAATAAAATTTTATTATGTTCCTGGGTGATTATGCTTGGAATATGAGCAATAATTTTTCTAATGGATTGAATCTTCTCCTCATTGATTTTTTCAAGCATAGTTTGAAAGTATTTATTGATCTCTTGGATTATATTTTCATGCCCCTCTTTCTTTTGGTTTGGACTATTTTTTAGGTTGATTATTTTTTTCTTCTGTATGTGTTGGATCATATATCTATAGAAGAATTTTATGTTCCTTTCTCCTTCCTTTAGCCATGCACTCTGGACTTTTGTATCCATAATATCTCTTCTTATTGTAGCCTTTATTCTAGTGGCATTTGTGTATTTTTTTTATAGCTCCTAACTCTTTCATATTTCCATGATTTCCTACTTGATTATTTCCATTTCTCACCTTTTTTTTTCATATATGCTTCGAAACTCCTCCAAATTTTTTGTTTTAATATTTTCTTTTATAACTTTCATTTTTTGTTGAAATTTATACATGGAGATTCCTTCTCTAAAATTTTCCTCTATGCACCATTTTCTATGTTGATCTTAAAGGCATGAATTATTATCCAAAATTATTCAAAGAAAAAAGGTCTATTTTTTATGTATTCCAAGTCAGTTTATATACAATTCTATGGGCCAATGGTCTGAACCATGACATGCCAGAGTATTGGCATGTATAATTAACCAAGCTAAAAGAATAATTTTAGAGATTAAATATAGATCCAATTTTAGGCTACTTGAGAAGACCCTCCTCTTCTATTATTGTAAGTGAACATATTTGGTTGGTTTCCAAATCAACCAACTTATAAACAGGGAAAATTTTAAGAACCCCCTTAAATTTATATATATAATAAATAGACGAATCCCCATGATACATAGGAAAAATGGAAGGCGATTTTATTAATAATATAATTTGTATATATAATTTGTTGGCGAATCTCTCACGAGATTATATTATCTTGTAAAAACATGGCGAATCACCAGTACAAATGGCGAATCACTACTACAAAATGGTGAATCATTGTCTAGTGGAGTTCGGGTTGTTGGTTCCAATGAAGATATGGTAGTTGAATCAGGAGTAGAAGGAAGAGAACCATCGAGACCAAGCATGGCACATGGTGACTCATGAGGGAAGTAGTTCTCATGCAGTTTGTAAAACGCGTTCTTCTAGTTTTTCTAAGCGTAGTGTTGTTGCTCATGCTACTACTCACACTGATATTGAGGTTGGAGAGGAGTTTCAACAAATTGGGATATTTGCAAATAATTTTGTTTCAACAATCTTCCAACATAAAGGCCCATGCCTCTGCTGATTTCTTCAATGAGCAGAACAAGTCAAACAAAAATTAAAACGCCAATAACTAATAAACAAATTCAATACGACAATCCCAACACACCTCCAAACCAACAATTGTGCCTCACTATCTGCTACGCACATCCAAACCGACTCAGCTCATGGCAGAATTTGCTCGTGGGAATGGATCGGGGAATTTGAGGGGGTGGTATCATAAATTCATGAAGCTCAACTCATCCCTCCACAGTCCAATGCAACAATGGAGGTTGGCTCTCCTCTATGCATATAATCACCAACAGGCACTAGTAGTTACACAACTATTACACAATCCATTCCTCTCACAACAATGGCCTCTCACAAGTTTGACCGGCGATGGTGCTTCACTAAAAAATTTAAAAATAAAAGTTTGACCAGGCAAAGTAGTATTCAATTTTTTATCTTGTAATTAAATAATTCAACATCCCAATATATAAAAATACCATCAAACGAACATTATGCACTCCACTCATAAAACAGTTCAGGATAAGAGAAAGTGTAACTTCTCATTCCATTCATAACACAACTCATGATAAGAGAAAGTGCAACTTCCCATAATGGTAAAACAAAAGGAGGAATTTTAATAATGATAAAACAATTCCAAAGTGTGGGGTATCCCACTTTTTATTCACACACCAAACATCCCATCAACAAATCACTTGCACTTGTCCTTTCCAGAAATCAGGAAATTGATTTTACATCAGAAATTAACGAAAAAAACTGCATATGGTAGAGAGCCTTAATCACCGGCTAAAATTTTAATGTTGGTCGTTGTGGAAATCGACTTATTTCCAAATATCCAAACCTTGAAATGAAAATTACATTACAGTATGTACAAAAATGGATATAGTTTGAACATGTAAAATCCCAAAGTTTTCTTGTGCCCCTCATTCATGGTTGTTGTTAAGTTGTAACATGGGAAACCACCCCCTCCCTTACAGTTCGCTGCTTAGGGTTGCACAGTTTCCATATCCAACCATCAATCTAGTCAGCTTCTTATTATTCAGACACTGTTGGTAGACCATTGGTTTTTCAAATCTGTTACCAAATTATGAAAAAAATCAAGTAAATAATGAATTCATGATTATCTTTGGAGAGTATCTATGTATGATTAATTTCATTGTGACATAATAGCTAAAAAAAAAAATTGATTAGGTAAGCAACCCAATTTAAATCTTGAAGATACATAATCTTCAGTGATTTCAATAACTGAACAATAATTAATTGCTCTGTACCTGTTAGGGAACGGTATGAGGTGTGGAAAACCGAGCACATTTGAAGTCAAATGTAATCTTAAGAATTTTATAATATAATACAACTCTCGCTTACTTACAAAAGAAAAAAAAATATTATAATTTCACTATCAAATATCAAATATCAAAAGTATGAATTATTTCTTTCATACGCCCCTTTCATGGATTCTAAATCTTTGAGTTGTTTACATATTTAGTCTTTTACACACATTTTTTTTCCAAGAAAAAACTATGTTTTCTATTTCAAATGTGAAAGAAAAATATGGATGGAAAATTCTGCGCTTTCATACAAAACTACTAGTCTAAATACATTGGAACTTAACCATTGGATTTACCCCAAATACATACAACATCCATCTTCTGCAATCGATATACACTATACATGACAACAAGAGTTACAAGTCAATTAGAGTACCTCCCATTTTTCTTCTAAGTCAATAGAGGATTTTATATCTCACTGGGAAGCTTGCTTCCACCTTGAACTCCTTGAACAAGAGCAAACCTTTTTGTTGTGCCATAACTTTTTTTGAGAGTCCATTGGCTGATTTGTTAAATTATCTATACAGATGTTGCAACGGACCAAAGAGTGAACCCTGTCTCTCTAATTCTGTGAAGCAAAGGAGACAACACTAAATTAGTGATTTGTCACTTCTCATTAAACCAATGCAATTTTCAACTTTGAAACTCCTGGTAGTTGCAAAGATCTGATTTGACACTTCTCAATAAACCAATGCCATTTTCAACTTTGAAACTCTTGGTACCTACAAATATTTGATATCATTTTCTAAATCAAACTAAGACTTCAAAAAAATCTACAAGGAAAATAGTTCTATCCTCTTATTTGAACCCTTGATCAGCTCCAAACTTTAAGGTGGAGTAATGGGTGAGATAAAAACAAAACAACACCATATCCGCATCTTCTGGAATACCTTACTCCATCCAAAACCCTTGCTTCATTATGATTTATCTTAAAATCCTTTGGCTTTTTATCTCTGCAACTTTCTTTATAGAAAATTCTAATTATATGCGCTGCCATATTCTCTATCTTATTCCAACCATCCACTTATTCTACCAGATCCTCAAAAATCCACTTGTTCCAACCATCCGTAACCCCCACATAATATAGCTAAGAAGAGCTCAAAATTGAGTGCGTGCAAACCATGTCTCAAGACCCTGAAGTAGGGACCCAGAATTAAATTGTCCTCGAAATTTAAAGATTGGAGAACATCTTGCCATACAGAAATAACATATGAACACATAATAAAGAGGTGATCCACAAATTTACCTTAACATTTGCAGAAAATACAGCGATTTGGTCCCTACCAATAGCACTTTTGTCCATTGTCGCAGGTCAGAATTCTGTTTGATAGAGATAACGAGGAGAAGGTTCTAATTTAAGAAATCTTCCAGATTCTTACCTACCATCAATGTCTTTCTCGCAGCAAATCCATGTAGGATAAAGCCTCATAACCTAACTTTTATGTAAGGATACTTGTGGCCTTATTCCAAAATCATGCTATTTCATCCCCTAAAATCTGTAAAGAAATAAAATTGTGACATAGTAATGAGCTGTAGGGAGTATATTCAACAAAAAAATCTCCTTGTAAGTTCAGATATTCTGCTACTAACCAATTTTTTTACCATCTTCCAGGAACACCTTGAACCCCAACATTAGCCAACACTGACGCTTGATTTGATTTGATATCGACACTTCTGCTTAGATAATAGGTTTGATCATAGTGGCTAAAGGGGGAGAAAGTAAAGACTTGTCATTTACAAAAAAGTTGTGCAAATTGTTGCTTTAAATCACTAGATAAAAATCGGTTGAGATCTTCTTTATTGCCACATTATTTTGAATTCTAGATCGTGTTGATTTTTTTCGTGTATCATGGCCACCTCCACCTGAAGAAATTGTGAATTACTTTATTCTGAATTTCAGATTTCTTTGAGCTTAAAGTCGATGCATTGACATGAATAGAACAGGCATACTGCTTGAGACCACTAAAGATTCAATGCAAGAAAGGCTATGCATATTCGAATGCTTCGACGAACTTAAGTTGGCTAGTGATCACGAGGAATTAATTTCCAAGTAAATAATGGCGGGGCATACCACCTGGAGTATCCTCCGCATTGATTTTTTGGCTGAGTGACTCAGCTTTAATGGCGGTGCACTCTTTGAGAAACATTTTAAATCTCAAATATCGTGTGTCTTATATGGTTTGACCTAATATGGATGACATATTCACCTAGCTAGCTCAAGAAAAATGAGATCCTTCACACCAGATTGTATTTGTTCATCTCAGGTAATTTTTCATCCAGATCTTGCCCCATGAATGTTTCCCTGATAAAATGTGAGGGTTTAATAATGGAACCAATAGCTACCAAGATAGATTATCTCCAATTCTGAGACTGAAAGGGACTTGAATAAAATGGGAATGTAATTTGATTAAATAGTTCCAAATCTAAAGATTTCTTGGACTTGAGAATCAATAGTAAATTTAACTATTTTCGCACTACAATAACAAGTGAAGCCAGGAAATAGAGTTGGATAGCTAGAACCAAATCCAGAGCCAAAGGGCAGAGTTGAGGTCCATGTTCCAAATATGTTTATAGAAGACACATTGATCCAAAGTTTGGTTTCCTGAAGCTTTGGTTTCCAAATGTGCTTGGTTTGCCACACCTAATACGGTATTGGGATTACTATACCAGTAGATTAGATCCTCTCCAAGGGATTAATATACCGTATTTGTACGTTCTAGAACAGAGTCTATTTGGTATGCAGATCTCTCACCCTCACATTTAAGATATGCAATGGTAGATCCTGAGCTTTTGTATGTCATACCAGGTCCCACAATCAGAGATGCGTTGATTTTCACCATATTCAACCCTTTGTCCATGGCCAACACCCATTCAGCCCTCTCTTACAGTGTCTTGGCTAATGTGTACCATAACTATGAACAAGAAATATTGCATAATTAGAAAAGGAATACCACAGATACCCTAACATTGGCTATTTGTTTCTGCACTTGCTTCCCTTTCTTCTATCAACTATGTTGCAGATTTTGAAGCATACTATAGCCATAAAACAACACCTTATGAATGGATTGATGAGTAGCAATTTATCCCTTGAAGACTGCTTTTCTACAATACATTTCCAGTGAACACATAAGGATCAAATGCATACATTAGGCCCTTTTCATCTCAAGTACACACCTTAAAGATGAATGTATCAAATTGTTTCTTCATCTACTAATTAGTAGAAAATGGTAAACAAAAATCTTCTACCATATGACCTGCTTCAAAGTAGTTGTTTGTGACATAAAAGTTCTCTCATTTATCCAAATGCCTTATGGCTCCATTAGACCATAACTGAGAGGCGCCAATTTCCTTCCTTCTCATTCTTTCCTTGCTTTTGTCCATTTTTGTTTCTTCATCCTATTTCATACACTACAACCACCACTCAATGATTCAAAACCACCAATAACCAGGAAAAAACTAAAAAGGTTCACCCTAAAAGTAATTTCTTCAGTGTCAAGATTCAGTATGCAAGCGCACATAAGAAACAGATGGATGTGTGTCACAACAAAGAAAACAAGAATGTAATTATTGTGGATTAAGAGGATAGCTTACTAGTCATGCTGAAAGAATTATCAGACCCCAACTAAAAAATAGTTTTAAGCCATAACCAGCAGCACAGATGCTCAAGAAAAATCGTTAATAGTTGAATTTCATGGTTCCATGGTCTGTTCATCACATTCTAAATACCATCTATAGATTTTAGCAGGTATCAAACTCTCAATACTTCAAGCAAAACTATCATATGGGCATTTTTCGAAGGAACCTCATATGAATACTCAAAATGGGTTAACTGAAATGTAGGTTAGTGACTACAAGAAGGCCATACTAGGAAACATGGTAATGAAGATACAGAAGTGTTTTAAGCATACTTACAAAGATTAAAATTTTAGCTCTTGTATTAACTCGTAACATTATTAAAGTTGAGAAACTTGACCACAGCTAGCAGAAGATGATGTTATTTAACATAGGACGACTAGCAATTCTAATACAAGTGTTTTCTTGATCACTAAATCTAAAGCATTGCCGATACTACATAAAGGTTACTTAATAATAGAGAAAGTATACTTACCTCAAAGAATAGATACTGCAAGTGGATTGAATTTCTCAGTCCAAACAAAATCATGCAAAAAAACAGGAAACAAGATATGTACAATGAAAAGCACTTTATGAAAGAGACATATTTCCATAATTTGGCCACATATACAAGGAATGCATGCAAGAAATATAACATGAGCAAGAAAGGCATCAACAAGAGGGAAAAAAATACTTATATTGTCTCAATGTGTACTTCCAGGAAAATTATATGGACTGAAAATCCGTATGCCTATTTTAGAATCAACTGACTCAACTGCATTTTCCAGAGCTGTCTCTGTATTTCCAGGTGATTCATCCTGCTGAATTCCAGCCTCACCACACAAATCCTCATCTTGTTGATTTGGATCTAAGCACCCGACATTTATAGTATCCAAATCTACATTATCACGCCTCTCATGAAATTCAGAGACTTGACTAACAGTTTTTGAATTGGGCATCATAGAAATAGAATGTGATTCTCCTTCACATTCCCTCACTAACTTCAAGGATAGGGAACTGGAAATTTCCAGAAATGCTGCAGCTTTATTTGTGACAACAATATCTGTACAACTGTCTATTGGTACAGGAAAGTCCCTGGAAGAGTTTTCAGTCACTCTGAAATCAATGTTTCCTATGTGTCTATTTGACATTGTCTTGTGCTCTTCCATATTCAATATTGAAATATTTCGTTTTATAAGGGAAGGGACATTGTTAACTTGCAATGGACCTACAATGTTAGCCTGCTCTTCTAACAAGACTACTGCATCAACAGGATCCACAGGTGCTTTTGAGACATGCATTGAATTAATGCCATAAGTAAGCTCTTCTAGAGAAACTATGGTATTAAGATTTGATTCTTCTGAGAAGCCTCTCGGATCATGATCATCCACCAGTTCTGGGTCAGTGACACCATCTTCAGGTTCTGCTGAAAACACCCTAGTATTAACATCATCCAAAGGATGTTCTGAACAACCTTTGGAATTGGTATTGCATCCCAATACCAAATAATCTGTTTACATTCACCATTGGTTCTTTCACATCAAAAATTGGGTTGTTTTGACTTGAACTGATAGATTTATTCATTTTTGCATCATCTTGAAGAACCATATAAGGGTTTTCTTGGTCAGTCTATGTATTATTCTTCACTACATGTTCTAAAGGATTGGTAAAATTAATGGCTAAAGTCACATCTGTTGATGTGTTATCACGTACTACTGTTACATCAACATCAACATTTGTTTCATCGTACAATTTAGTATGACAGAAACTCTCTTTACTACTTTTAGAAGCCATAATTACCTTGTGCGGATCATTTGCACCAGGACTTGAATAAGACTTAATTTTGACATATGCATTTTTGTAGAGTGCCAGTGCTCTCTGTAAAGTAAACCAACAAAATAAAATTAAATGAGCATCCAAGATACTTTACAATAGAAATAAGCCATTATGCCCATACTCTGTTTTACTGAGCAAGTGGAAATGATAGAAAACTTAATGAGCCTCAAATGTGTTCCTCGGTAAGCTAGGGAAGAATTTTGACTGCATATTTAAACCGTTTAAAAGAGCCTCTGCATCTGCATCTACCTGCCATTAAGGACCGTACAAGCAACTCTCATTATCTTGAAAACATGGAGCAAAACATTCCCAAAGGAAAAATTTTCAAAATCCTGCTGTTAAAAGAGCTGGTGTCAATGTGAAAAGCCATTCTACAGTATTCATATGGCCTATTTTAGCCAATAAAACTGCTAGCACAGTTCTACTAAATCTGATTATTCTATCATATAGTTTATTCCAAGAGTTCCCAAAATGTTTACCTTGCACAAGCTTTCTCCTCTTTAATAAAAAAATAGTAGTGACTTTCCAGTTGTTAAAAAGAAATATCATCCATTTCTATGATCGGACCTGAAGGTAAAAAATTATAGGTCATTTAGTTAGTTATTCTCTATCCACATATTTAGTGATGTCAAAAGTGTTGGTGCTTCCTTTGAAAGAGTGATTGCTTTGCAATTGAGCTCTCTTAGGATATGTTTACAGATCAATAACCAATCAAATGAGAGTATTTATTCCTGGATGTCCTAAAGAAGAGATTTCAAACAAACATTTCCACCTCAATTTTCCTGTTATCCCAATCAATTAATAACTTTGAATCTCTCATAACTTGTAGCTTTTTGATATTTTTTTAGAGTGGATACAAAAGAGTGTTAGCGAGGAAATAAATTCAGAATGATTATTTGTCCTGCACCCTGGGGAATATTTAACATGCATATAATGTGATTTGTTCAAAAATAATACTACTACAATTATGCAAATTGATGGATGACCCGGTGTAGCACCATCAAGTAAACTCCACAGATTATCATGATCTAATGGAGGCATAATTGGGACCCTTTATTTTTCCATTTGGATCTATCCTATATTCTTTGCATAGATTTGCAATGATTCCTACAACAATGTCCATCGAGATGTCAAATGATATGAACACACTTGAATTCCTTTCCCACCAAATAATGTAAACAAATATGCATGGGAAAGCCTTGGAACAAGCTACAAAACAATCTTCCTCGCAAGCCTTTAAACAATTTCCTAGATTGGACTTTGACCATTATAGCTAAGCCTCAAATACCCACTTTGTATATGAACAATAAATAAACAAGTGAGAAACACATTCATCTGAGGATTTGCACAGAGAACATTGTCAGGAATTCAGCTTTGCATGTTCATGATCCATCCTTTTTGATGACTCCAATACTTCCAATCCAAAGTTTCTTTGGTGTTAGGACTTCAGTTTTTCATGCACATAATCCATCTTTTTTTCTGTCTCCAGTACTTCAAATCCAAAATTATAAACTCAGATAATTTTGGCTTGGCAATGTTTTGACTTCTTGGTAAAAATTAGAAGGAACCACGTTGTAATTATTTTAAATATTTCGAGGTATGAACCATGAATCATTTCGATATATTTCAATAAAAATGTTAATGGAGTAGATGATGAGATACATGCCTTGGTTGGTCTAGAATGCAGAGTCACAATTTCATACATCTCGTATAGAGACAAAGACGTGTTAGAGTGGTAGGAGAAGTCAATTGGCAGAAAATACTCCAGACATAAAAAGGGAAAAGGTAAAAATAACCTCATCCTGCCAAGGAGGTGGACAGAGTATTACTCCAATCGGGGTTGCATTCCTCCTATCTACCTTTAAAATTTCACTAATGTTTAAAAGAAACCTCATGTCCACCACTTTGATTGTGTAGTATCATGATTGTAAATTTTGATTTTCTCTTACAGTTTTGGATTGGGTCTATCATTTGCAGAAAATCGAAAAAGAAGTCAAAGCCAAGTGTGCATATAGGAAATAAAGTTGCAAGCAAATCTTTGTGTAGATGAAACTTTAGGATCCATTTCCAACGACGATTGCAGCATTATTAAACCATAACCCCATAATAGTATTTCCAGTTTGCATGGCATTTATGTGCAGGGATAGAATGTTGAAATAAGTGGGGATGCTAATAAAAATGGTGCAGAGAAAAGGCCAATATTCAAGCGTTTGGAGATCTTAATGCTTGAATAGAGCACTAATAAAACATTAGGAATGCAATAGAAAGATCATTTCTAAATACTCTTGTATGCAATAGTGTAATACTCCAGCTCAAAAATTTATTTTTCATTGTTTCAAACCATTTTCGTGTTTGAGGTAAAATATTTTGTTCTATTCGACGTCTCTCACATTTTACCAAATAAATTTTACCCGTTAGGCTCTGGCCCAGCCTTACTCTACATACATATAGAGTGAGCCGAGTGTGAAATAGAGTTTATGAAGTTTCTAGAAATCATTTAAAGGTAGTTTCAAGAAGAGGCTATGGCTTCCATCTCAGACTAAACATTCTTTTTATAGAAGAATCTATGCATCAGAAGGATTATGTTACCACGTACAAATAATCAAACAAATTTGCATACTTATCTGATTTCAATGTGGATCACCAGCAAAACCAAATACGCCAAGAAATTTCCACCCAATTGCAGGTAGTTTGTTGTAAAACTCGACCCCCTAGCTAGGCTATGATACCACCGGGAAGTAGGAACAATAAGCCCTGAGTTCAACCTATTTGGAGTTTAAACTAGTGTAATTCTCATTTCCAAGTCTGCAAAAGATAGAGCATCTCCAGGCACCTTTATGATCTGCCACTCACAACATAAGGATGACTTCCTTCCCTGCTTCTCCATCCCTCAAAAGTCCCTCCCATTAATGTTCTCTGGTGAGAAAATAGAAAAGGTCTAGCTGATGTCACAAAACTTCTTGCATATTTTCCAGGTTCCCTGGCTCTTTCAACTTGTATATTTTCTAAATTTCATGGCTGGTTCGATCTATATGATATTTGTACTTTAATTTTTTCCCTTCTACGTCTAAGACTTCTATTTTCTTTTCTTTTTCTTAGCCTTTCTCCTTCCACTCAAATTTTCCATGCATGAATGTGACTATTTGGCAGATCTATTTGATTATTTAGTGTGAATTTCAACAACAAAAACTAGTCGAACTTTGAGGGCATCCAAATCCAAACCTGATTGTCAGTGAAAGCCCCTCGGTGCTGAGGAGGATCATTGTGATCAAGCAAGCTTGTAGCAGTGCCCCCTGGGACAACTTTATATCCCACTGGATTTCCAATCTTTGTCTTCTTTGATGGATTGATCACATGAAACTCAGATGGCTAATAGAGGCTCAACTTAATTTGGGCATCCTTCTCTATTTTTGCTACGTGTCTCTCTGCTTTCCAAAAAAAAATTCTTGGAGTTTGTCCATTC
Organism: Pinus albicaulis; assembly: GCA_034641835.2. Lineage (NCBI taxonomy): Eukaryota > Viridiplantae > Streptophyta > Pinopsida > Pinales > Pinaceae > Pinus > Pinus albicaulis. The sequence continues at coordinate 177,641,116 of CM076578.1, forward strand.
TTCACCGTTTTCTTGGCCATCTTGACTTGAACAAAGGAATTATCTGTACCATCAACATCAATGTCCAGGAAGAAAGTAATATAATGGTCATGGATGACACCAATTGTATTCTGTGCAAGCAAAATCCCATGAATCTCATCCTTGGATCTGATCTGGTTGACATTCTCATATTTTGTACCTTTGATCATCAAGATCCCACTTAGTCCAACCTGTGTGCCAAATAAAATGGTCAAAATCTTAGCCCTTCTAATCTGCGCTTGAGTAAAAATGACTTGACAAGTTACTTTCTCAAGGAAAGATTTCAAAGTTTCCTACCTTAATCCGGATAAGGCCATCAGTCTGAAATTCCCAATCCACAATATAATCATAGTTTGCAACAGATGCCGCCATGCGGGCTACTAAGGTAACCTTTGGTCTGACTTCTCGAATCTGTCACACAATAGATTTCACAAATTAGAAATACAAACAATATGCCAGTGCAAACAGAAGCAAGAAACTTTTTCAAGGTTTATACATGTGCCAAGGAAACAATATACCAGTGCAAACAAAAGCATCATATTTTTTTCTACATTTATACAAGTGCCAAGCAAACATCTAAATGCCAAGGATATTGTCAATGAGTACCAAGCAGCGACCTAATATTACCCACCAAGGAAACAATATACAAGTGCAAGAAAAAAGCAAGAGGAGATAGAAACCCTTTTCTATCCTATCTTGAAACAAAAGCATCTCTTCTAGCATCCAAGGCCAAAGAATCTCTGTAGAGATAGAGAAGTTGGAGAAAGGGATAGAAATCCTATGAACTTAGTTGATGATAGTCCCAGTTACTCTCAAAAAAACTACATAGAAGACTTCAATGCAAGTTTGGAAACAAAGATTACATAGTGGAAATTATTTTAATCTGTATGAAATTGGAAAGAAATTTCAAGAAACAAAAAACTATTTACCTCCATGCCTGAAATTGGACACTCTATGTGACTCCAAGCTATGTCGCCTTCATATTTCTCAAATATGCAGACCATGTTAGGTCTTACATAAGGTGTTCCATCGTCACTAGCCATGACCCCGTCCATGTAATAGGAATTTCTTAGACAGTCATTGAGTGGATCAAGAGACATAGTAGTCAGTCAAAATCCATATTCACCTGCATCCATATAGGTTTTAAAATACCAAGCATCACTAGGGTCCATGTAAGGCACGAAGAGCTCGGAGGTAAAACCCTTGTACAAAATTCTCCTCAGTTTTCCAGTGTCTGGATCCTTAATAGCTTCTTGTGATATGATCACCCCAGCACGAGGATCAGGCTTGAGATGGAACTCCCAAGTCCCCCATTTGACTTGATGACCATCAACTTTAAAGTTGGGACCTTTGGGCTACTTAATGGAGATAGGATTAAGAGGGGGAAACAAAGGATACTTCTGGGCAGACAGTCTATAGTCTGTACCCTCTGGCTTTGGCAAGGGTAGATCTTTTCCTTTGTCTATGATTTTCAAGACCTCCTTAGAATCCATATCAACTAAAACTGTGAGACCCTCAATGGATCTCATGTAGAAATTTGATGTCCCTGCGCTTGAATAACACTGAATTTTTATCAATCTCTGACCTTCTTCATCAGGTCCGAACCAGCCCAGAGAAATAGGCAGGCATCAAAGGTCACTTACGTTAACCCCTCTCTTCCCTATAATTTCTACGAATTTTTTTCTTTTCAGAGGTACTTGAACGACCGAAGTCATATCCTCCATTGTCATAGAAGGATACCCATTTTCATGACTGATTTGAATGTCAACAATTTGGCCTGATGCAAGGTCTACAATGAGTTTATAAGAATGCCCATTAGCCCAAGCTATTATTTTGGCCTTCCTACTTGGAAAGCTACTTCATGCCTTCCATAAAAGGATTTTTTCTTTTGGGGGCTCTTCTAGGACCATAGAGTGAAGTGAAAACTTACCATGATTGAAAATTGAGGACTGTTGCAGAATCTTCTAGACTTTCTTGATCTTCTGAAAGGTCAAAGGATCTAGTGGATGGTTTCCAACTTCTTTCTTGTGATCAAATTTCTGTTGCGGCTTAGGATTTCCTTTCTGAATAAGCACACCATTACTGCTGCTTGGAACATTGTTCTTAAAAGTGCACTAGGACCCATACTCAGAGCAATCCAGTTCAACCTTTGCCTAAGAAGGCAAACGAACCCAAGTCCTAACAAAAAGCACCAGCAACAAAGATCCTGTGAGAATAAACAGGAATTTAAGGTATGTTGTGAAATCCATGGCTTATAGGCTAACATGTGACACTGCAGAACTTCGCTGAATCTCTGTACCTATGCAATTATATTGGGTTTCTGGGCTTCTAGGGCTAATTAACTAAACTGACTGATCTAATAAGCTCTAGGGCTTGCTATTTGGCATGGTATCTACCATACCCTCTCTCAACCAGCAAGAATATCGGTGAGCCTATGCACATTGAAGGACCAACATTCAACTCCCTGCCCCTTCCAAGTCCCAACCACCTCAGCGAACCAGTGAAAAAATGGGGTGAATCACTCCAACCCCTCCCTCCGACCCTGTAAATCCAGGTGAATGCCATTCAAATCTGCTCCAACCAAAGAAACTCGAAAGTGAATTCCATTGTTTCAGTTTTATGCGCATTTTTTTTGGTGGGCTAATATATAAAAATTAATTATTTTTAAAATAATTATTGGGCTAATTTTATAAAACTATAGAAAATGGGTTTTATATAAAAAATTCGCCCTATTAAAATTTAAAATCCCTTAAAATTCGCCTTTGGGCTAAAATTCGCCCCTAAAATTTTCCATGCTTATAAAATTGAAGGAAGTCTATAAAAAGTTGGAATTCTTCCTCTAATTTTCTTGTGCATCAACTTTTCTCTTGAAGATATTTACTCAAGTTGAAATATCCTCCAATAATCCAATGTTGGTTATTAATATTCCTCTGAATACTTTGGACGGTTTCTATGAAGGGTTTTCTCTCTAGGAGAAGTGGGGCCATAAACATTAGTGGTGAAACCCTTCTTGGATGATGCTCCATAACATGTAATGCATCTTGAGGCTCCCATGCAATCATTGGATTTCAATTTATAGTTTTTCTATATTTCTTTGGATATGTTTTGTAGGGTATTGAAAGAGCATTTGTTTTCTTACAACATGACTATATCAATATTTTAAATTTTTATTTTTATTTTTATGAGTCTTTATTTGGTGTTTCCATGGAGACCCCTTATGTTCCATGATGTGATTGTATTTGGAGTTGTGATTGCGAGGGAGGGAATATCTCAGTCATTGGCTTGAGCCTACCAGAATATACTAGATAGTCCCCATTTTCAGAATCAATTGCTGGTTATTTTTTCTACCCCTTTTGTTTCCCATCTTCAACTCCTTTTCGGTGATCCATGTTTCTATTTCCCTTAATACCTAAAGAAGAAGAATAATTTGTATTTAAATAGTTACCTGAGGTTTTTTTTATTACTTTCATGTTTTTCTTACAATAAACTCTTGCTATTAGTTGCACTTGTTCTTCTAGGATGTTGACTGGGCCATTCATTTTCCATTCTTGGGCTATTTTTTAGAGATCCACATTTTTTAATTATGGGTTTTCTAGTTCTTCATTTTTTATTCTTCTTTTTCTTCTTCAACCATCTCCACATATTCCATGAAAGTTTTATGCCTTGACTATTTTTCTTTGTTCTCATCTTATTCATTTTTGTGAGCATTTTCCATTCACTAGACTAGCTGGCCCTTGATTTTCCATTTCTAATTGGTCTCATTCCTAGTATTGTTACATTTCTTCCTCTGTTTGAAGAGTCAATAATTTATTATTTTGTGTTCCTTTGAGGAATATGTGTTAATGGCTCTATTTTTTTCTCCTTTCTCTCACTTGTCACTTTTTTGAATCCTTCTTCATCTCCTTGTTTCTCTACCTTTTGATTTTCATGGAATTCTATGAATAAATTTCCACACTCATTCCATTTTCAACAATCAAATGGATTTTTTCATAATCTATCGGTTCTTTCCATACATCATCATGATAAATAATCTTCATGCTTGGTAGTAGGACTTTAGTTAGTTCCAAATATAAACATAGTCGAGCATAAGTCGTATATCAATCAACCCTAGTTGTCTCTGAGAGCATCACAAATGAGCCAATGGAATTTACTATTCCCTCCAAAATGTCTTGCTCCTAAAACTCCCGCGAAAATGAATATGAACATATATAATAGGGGTTTAATTGAAGTATTCCTTATTAGAGTTGAATCTTTCAATCTAGGGTTTCATGTACAACCCCAAAAAATTTATAAATTATGGCACTCCTTGGGATATCTTGTCCCTGTCCTCAACATTATTGAAGATGCAGATGGCTATGAAAAATCCCTTTGGGGAGAGTTTTAGCTTCAAATTCCCCTTGATCTACTAGCTTTTTTGAATCTAATCTATAAGGATTCTTTTCAATGGTCATATAACCATGAATTCGCAGATCAATAGATGGTCCTTCATCTATTGGATATTGTCTCCTATTTTGTCCAATATAATTTCATAAATTAGGGCTTTTTCTAATTTCGGTAGATAGGTTTTTGAGTTCCCTAGTGTTTTTCCTTGTCAGTTTTTTGGGTTTGCTTCACTTTCTTCTCATTTCCAAACTCCTTGGGCATAATTGGGATCCATTGATTAGATCTTGACTAAGTAGAGTTTCCAAGTATGCAATTATTTTTCTTGGGATTCCTTCTAGGTGATGCAACTAAAGGAGTGACAGTTTCCTCCCCCCATTGGAATGGCATTTGCTATCAGTAGAAAAGCATTAATTATGAGAACCTCCTATAATGGTTGTAATTTCTAATTATCACTACCCGCTCGAATTTTTCTCCCCCCCCCCCCCCCGCAAATTATTCCTCTTAATTCATCTTTCAATCAAACTCCCCTTAATTGATCTTGAAATATTCAATATTTTCTCCCTTCATTTACTCAACGAGGGAATTTGGCAAGTCCCTCTAGAACTTAGCACATACAACATATGCACAATATTAATAAAAATTTTCTTAGAGTCTTAATCAAGCTTATAAACCCAAATGTTTATAAAGAGACTAGGAAAATTACTCCCCCTTGCACGGCCTGTGCATACAATATATCCCATTTATATGTTACACCAATACTATATATTTTTAATTTTCTAACCGTAAGGCACAATTTTCTTCAATTGAGCATTAATTTCCTTTTTATCATTATATAATTTTTTTCCATTTCATTACTTTATGACTTTCCCTTAATCCTTATATCAAGATCATTGTGTTATTAATTTTTGGTTTGCCTTTTAAATCCTTACCCTTTTTCTCAAAATATCGATGCATTTAACCCTTTCATGAAAAACACTCACTTGACCAATTCTCCATCATTATTTATGTGTAACTCTTACACCTGTTTCACAATAGCACGTCGGGTGCTCTTTCATATGCCAAGGATAGCATTTATCACGTTCAATCTCTCCCGAGCCCATTATTTCTTCTATTTATTGAGAGCTTTACAATGATATAAATTTCACCCAATTCTTATTCCCATTTAAAGGTTTTTCTTCAAGTTTCACCTTTACATTTTTACCATGCCACTAATTAGTAGACATGTGGTAGTGTTTTTGCTAACATATCACACCATCTTGCATGCCATTCTAGCTACCATGTTGCCCTAATAATTATGTTGGCTATCATATCGACCAACCAACCCCAAGGAAAAATTCACTAGGTTAACTTTCCTTCCTCGTATTATATCCTAGCATAACTGGCTAGCAAATATATTACCAATGGAACTCCACCCCTGATAATTTACCATTTCAGGATCTGTGAATGTCATGGATTCACACTCTGGGTGACTCGTTGTATTTCATGACACTCAAACACTAGATAGTCTATTGCATGATAATTCGTCACTCAAAAACTCTTAATCACCCCATCTCCATTCATCAATAAATATGTTAGATTTTGTAAATCTCAAGGGTAAAATTTGATAATTAGTATCTTGATTCCTCATACCTAATCATTTGAAATATTGACATCAAGATATCATAAAGTGCACATGAGCTCTGTCTCTACTGCCACCCTAGCTTCAATGCATCATCTTGCCACATCAACATGCCATGTCAACTTTCCACATCATTAAGGACATGATTTTGTGTCACTTCAACATGACATGTCAACTCACCACATCTATTCCATGTTAGCATGCCACATCACCAAATCATACCACGATAGCATACCACATCCATACCTTTTCAGGAAGCATTGGTACCAAAAGGACATCAATAGTTGAGTCTTGACCTTGAGATAGTTTACCTTTGAAAGGTTAATATCCTATCACTTACCAAATCTTGGATCTTGTCTCTATTAACTAATAATCACAACAGGTTCATAAATGTTGTGAATTTGTGTTGAACTTTACTTGGACTATTGTTGACACCCAACACCTCATACCCCAAAAACCTATTTGCTTGCCTTCTAATTAATATACCTTCCACTAATGGGAACTGCTCTTTTAACTCAAAAAGTGATCAAGTTCTATCAATGTTGCCACTAAATACTTGATGAAAGATTTATCAACCACTAGCGGCTCAATATCCCTATACCTAATGACTAACACTCTAGCTCCTAGTTGCATCGACTAATAGCTCTTAAATATCTATCTATGTTAATTGATATACATTTTTAATATGTTAGCATCAAGTATTTTCTCAATAGTCACTATCATGATCTCCCAAGAACCAATAGTTGAAATGTCGATACCTAATCGCTGAATAGGCTACTAGAAACTGAGAGCAGGAGAGCTATGTTCCACCCCACCACAAGCATAGCTAAATTTCAATATTTCTTGTAGTTGACGAACCTTGAGCGAGATCTAAGGCCTTAATAGGAAGACTCACTTAAGATTCAAGAAATTGACATCAAGCTAGAGAGCATGAAGGCTATTCTCTTTCATATTGCAAGGATTAAGTATGTTTCTTTTTAGCTACTATGTCAGGGCATCTTCTCATTCATAGTGTGGGCATAATGGGCATGCACGACATAAAGGGAGCCCTTTTTGAAGTCAACAATCCTTTGGTGCTTCCAAGTTTTTCTTTCTGTGTATACGTTAACCAAGATTTTTAGTAGTTAACCAATTCACGTCTACACAATATGAAAGGAGCCCTTCTATAAGTTAATAGTTCCTTCCCTTCTATGCTTTTGCGTATAATTCACACATTCACTAAACCTTTTTATCTATTCCTCTAGTTCAATTTGATGACTTCAACATTGATCTCCCTAACCAATTAGGCCATCCACAACCTTACAAAGGTTGATACTTCTCAAAAGGATTTATCTCACCTTCTCCTTAGAGCCACAAACTTAAAATGCTTGTGTGGTTTTGGTTACTCAAGCTTTCACACGAGATCACACTTAGGTCTAGAACTATTCTTTATTGCTTTCTAATCTTTTCTCTCTACTTTTATCTAACCAATGCTTTCCTCTATTCTTTGTCTTCTATTGTCTTTGTTCTCTTCTCTATATAGCACCCCCATGAGTGCTTCTCTACCGTGAGTTTAGATAATTTGATTTCTTTCCATGGGCTATATGGTTAACGAAAAAGCTTCATAAGGGTTAGGTAGCTAATAATCCTAGGGATGTTTAGTACCACATACTCCTGACCAATATAGAGGAAAAACAATTAAAAAGGTAGTTGACACGGAGGTGTTCACTTATGAATAGGTTAAGGTGTTAACTCTTATTGAGATATAAAAGTGATAGGTGAAAAATTAGTAACTCCACATGCTTAACAAATCCCAACCATTTAGAATGAAGAGAAAAATAACAAATCCCAACCATTTAGAATGAAGAGAAAATAACAAATCCCAACCATTTAGAATGAAGAGAAAAATAACAAATCCCAACCATTTAGAATGAAGAGAAAATAACAAATCCCAACCATTTAGAATGAAGAGAAAATAGAGAGTTGACAATGAGGAAACAATATCATATGGATAGTTCACAATAAGGTGTTTTCTTAGGGTTAGGTTAATGGATTAAATAAGGTGTCCTTTTAGGATCAGGTTAAGAAATTAAATAAGGTGTTATTTTAGGATTAATTGATGTATGGAGTACTTTAACCATGTGATTTTTTGTTTCAGATATATGTTGTTATTATGTTTGTTTAATATTAATATAAATTGAAAATATTATAATTTTATATTGTTAAATTTTTGTATTCTAATTGTTCAATAAATTTTAAAAATTTGAATTTATTTTTACATTTAAAAACAAAATTCAAATAACAAAATATTAAATGGCATTTATTTTCACAATCGAAGTGTACTATGGGTTTTTTAAGGTGTTGAATTCATATTTACAATAAAAAAAAAAATTAAATAACAGAAATCAAGATTTAACCTCAATTTTTTCTCAAGATTCTGACACCCCAAACTCCAAAAAAATCACTCTAAATACAACTTTTTCAGATCTCCAAACCTTTCTTGACAAATTCAACAACAAAAAATATATATATATATATATATATATTACCAATTTTACAAAACAAGTGTATTCTATAAAAACAAATCACCTAGGTAACCACCAATTTGCCCTCAAATTCCATCCCTCACCTCGACATACAAACTCTTCTCTTTGGTACGTACTCTGAACACCATTCTGCCCTGCTATAGCTTCTAATCGAATCTACGATGTATACGTGCTGCACATCAAACTCTGCATGCAAAAGCTCATAAAACATAAAGACTACAACGTATCCATCAACTTGTGCACATTGCGTGAGACAGAAGTGAACATGTCTTGTAGTTCACGTGCCAGCTGCGTTCTATAAATGCTTGTACGCCCAATGTAGTTCACGTGCCAGCTCCATCTCATAAATGATCTGTACGCCAAAGGTCTTGTCCGAAAGAAGAAATTTGAATTGAGAAATTTATAATTTTTGTTATCAAGGATGTACAATTTAATACTCTTTTTACTGGATTTCTGGTAAATCTTAGTAGTTGAATGATGTATATATGGTCTATCTTGTTACAATAAGGTTTTTTTCATAGTTACTAAAAGGATGGGGAAGGTCTTTCATGGATACACATTAAGATGTGTATATATAATGTAATTTTGTTTAATTTATAAATAAAATTATTAATTTTTTTTAAGAAAAATATATACCATTTAAGGAGTGTATGGATTTTTAAAAAAATTAAATTTATTTTTGTATTAAAAATATAATTAACATAACAAAATATTAAAATTTTACCAAGAATATTAAATATTTAATGTTGAGATTTTCTGTTTTAAATAAAATAGGCAAAAATCTCAGTATGTGACAACAATAGGAATTTGTTGCTAGATTAGCTCGAGGTTGTTGGGAGAGAGTTAATACATCCTAAATTTGATGTGAGAGGATTTATGAGGCAGTTAGATTCTCTTTGCTATATAACAGGTATCCATACGGATGGTTTGAGAGAGTGTGAGAGTTTGTAATCTCCTGTTTGATTAATAAGATTGACGATGCCTATGTTGTGTGGACGTAGCCCAGATTGGTTGGGTGAACCACGTTAAACCCTGTGTCTCTTTTGTGATGTGTTTGATCTGCTGTTGCTTGTTTTTTTATTGATCTGCACTGAATGCTCCAACAATTGGTATCAGAGGTTGTTGGAGGAGCGCGCAGTGGAGGAGGTGCGTATTGCTGCGTGGAGTTGCGTATGCCGTCCAACGGATTGAGCTGTGTGAGCCTGCGTGGAGGTATTTCAAACCTGCGTGTTGACAGTGGGCTGTTGGTGCATGTTCTGCCAGGACATGCAGAACGCGTGGCGGTGGAGGACTTCACGTGAAGTTACTATGATAACGCTCGTTGCCAATATCTATGAAACTGAATAGTGGTGATGGCAGACGTGAAGTTACGTTACTATATCTCCAGTAACAAATCGGTTTTTATTACAATGTTTAAAAAAAAAAACAGAACACATCGATATCAATATTTAAATGTTTTTTTTTTTTTAAATCGATTTATGTATATCGATTTAATAAAAGGTCAATGATTTGTGATTTAAAAGAAAAAAAAAATCGATTTGTAAATTTTTTTTAATACCATTTGCATATGGTATGAAAGGAAGGTCAAGGATATATTTTTTTAAAAGTAAGTGAGAGGCACTTAAAGGAAGGTGAAGGGTATTTTGTTTTTTAAAGGGAATTTTTATTAAAAAAGGCATTCTTTATTTAAAAAGTTGGATTTGGAGATTCTTTGTTTTTTAAACGAGATGGCGAAAACTCAGAGTGCCCGATTTGAAATCGAGAAATTTAACGGCAAAAACAATTTCGAGATCTGGAAGGTAAAGATGCATGATCTCCTGGTACAGCAAGGCATGGCGAAAGCGCTGTTGGGGAAAAGCAAAAGGCCTTCTTCCATAACGGAGGATGAATGGGATGAGTTGGATGACAGAGCTCTGAGCGCAATTCGGTTATGTCTGGCGGATGACGTTCTATTCAACATTGTGTCAGAGAAGACCGCCGCAGGCTTGTGGATGAAGCTTGAAAAGCTCTACATGACGAAATCTTTGACAAATCGGATTCTCCTGAAGCGACAGCTTTATGGTTTGCGGATGAAGGAAGACATCCTTGAGTTTGACGATGTGGTTGGAGCCTTGTTGTCTGAGGAGACGAGAGAGAGGTCGAATGCAGACACCTCTACATCAGAGGTAATGATGGCCAGAGGTCGCTCGAGAGAGAGACACTCCGGGGGTAAGCATAGCAACTCTCGTTCAAAGTCTAAAGGAAAGAAGACAAAGGTGAAGTGCTGGCATTGTGGGAAAACTGGACACCTGAAGAAGGATTGCTGGAAGCGACAACAATATTCTAAAGAAGCTTCATCGACAGAGAAGAAGGAAGCAAACACGACAGATACAGGTTCGGCATCTGGTTCAGGTATGAGCGACGAAGTGTTATCAGTTAATTTGTCAAATCATGATCAACATTGGTTGTTAGATTCCGGTGCATCAAACCACATGTGTATTCATAGAGAATGGTTTAAGACATATAGATCAGTTAATGATGGAGTTGTGTAGATGGGTAATGATGTAACATGTAATATTGTGGGGATTGGGAGCATACAACTACAAATGTTTGATGGGACAACTAGAATATTAACTGATGTGAGGCATGTACCAGATTTAAGGAAAATTTTGATTTCATTAGGAGCACTTGATTCGAATGGATATAAAACTGTAATTCAAGGTGGAGTTATGAAAATCTATAAAGGCATTTTACTAGTTATGAAAGCTAAGAAAGTAGGAAATCATTTGAATTAGAAGAGTACGAAGGACGAATTTATCTATACAGAACATAATGATGATTCAAAAGTCCATATAGCATAATTGACCATATGATGAAAGAGGATTTAAATTTTTGATCGCAAGTTACTTAAATCTGATGGAAAGTTAGATTTACATAGCATTATCTTGTTTGGAAAACAAAGTAAACAAAAGTTTAAAAGCAGAGCAACATACTAGTAAAGGCATACTTGATTATATCCATTCAGATATGTTTGGGGTCCAACACCTACACTCCTGTTCCTGGTGGCTGGAGGATATTTGTATGGACTTCAGTGATGACTTTTCTGAAAGTGTGGGTCTACATGTGAAAGGGAAGTGTGTGTTTCAGTTTTCAAGCAATTTAGAACATTGGTAGAAAGCGACCCAGTAGAACAATAAGATGTTTAAAGACAATGATGGTGGTGAGTTTACTTCCAAGGAGTTTGACAGCTATTGCAAGGATGCAGGGATCGAGAGACATAAGACCACAGTTTATACTCCTCAGAAAAATGGAGTTGCTGAACGCATGAACAGGACTCTTCTAGAGAGAGCAAGGAATATGCTGAGTAACGCCGGGTTGAAAAAGGAGTTGTGGACAAAAGCGGTGGCAACAGCTTGTTATGTGATAAACCGATCTCCATCGACGGCCATAGACTGCAAGATTCCGCAAGAGGTACGGAAAGGACACCCTTGTGACTATTCTAAACTCAGAGTGTTTGGTTGTGATGCATATGCTCTAGTGCCTAAACATCAGCGAACTAAATTAGATCCAAAGTCTAAAAGGTATATCTTTGTTGGGTATGGTGTTGGAACAAAGGGATATAGATTGTGGGATCCTACTACCCGCAAAATCATCATCAACAGAGATGTAAAGTTTAATGAATCCTCTCTTGTACAATTAGATGTAGATAGTAGATTGAAACAAGATGATGTATCTGACTTTCAGCACATTCAGTTTGATAGCACTTCTAATGATAGTCATGATGACCATAGTTCAGATACTAGTCATGAACAGGTTTCAGAATCAGAACATGAACAGGGTTCAGGTTTACATCATGAAACAGTCTGAATCCCAGAGTAGTAGAAGTTCTCTGGATAGTGAGTGACAGTAAAGACTTGAGAAACTCTGTCCTTAAGGAGATTAAACTTAAATCTAGCATTCTGCAGAAAGGCGTGATGATTATGTTACTTGGATTGCATTTACTGCTAATGATGGTTCTCGACGGCGTGCTGAAAATATCAAGTTGAAGTAATAAATGAAGCGACCATGAAGGGCGAAACCTATTCAAGCATATGGTAAACGGCACATGGGATAAATTCAACCTTCCGAAGAATGGAAGAAAATTGTGGTGTAAATGGGTTTCAAGGCCGAAGCGGAGATTGTGAATTAATCGGAGAAAACAAGAAAATTTAAATGGTAAGTGATTAAAAGGGTTTTCTCAGAAAGCCGGTATTGACTTTCATGAGATTTTTTCACCAGTGGTTAAAATTGTTTCAATTAGAATTGTGTTAGCATTAGTGGCTTTGCTTGATTTAGAGTTACAGCAATTAGATGTTAAGACTTCATTTCTACATGGAGACTTAGATGAGGAAATATATATGGAACAACCAGAAGGGTTTGTTCAGCATCGCAATAAGAAATTTGTCTGCAGGCTCAAGAAGTCATTGTATGGTCTAAAGCAGTCGCCTCGACAGTGGTACAAGAAATTTGATTCTTTCATGATGAGTCAAAATTATATAAGAAGTGAATATGATCATTGTGTTTACTTTAAGCAATTAAGTAATGGCATGTTCATTATCTTAGTGTTGTATGTTGACGATATGCTTTTAGCAAGAAAAAGAATTGAAGAAATCAACAGGTTAAAGACTCAGATGGCAAGGACGTTTGGTATGAAAGATCTAGGAGCAGCAAGACAGATTTTGGGCATGGAGATTTTCAGAGACAGGAGTAATGGTAAGCTGTGGCTATCACAACAGAAGTATGTTGAGAAGATACTTTTGAGGTTTGGTATGAATAATGTGAAGCCTGTGTCAGTCCCTTTCGCTTCCCATTTCAAGCTTTCTTCAGGTTTATGTCCTAATACAGATGAAGAAAAGGATTATATGTCTCGAATTCCATATGCTAATGTAGTAGGATGTTTGATGTATGCGATGGTTTGTACTCGACCAGATATTTCACATGCAATTGGGGTTGTCAGCAGGTATATGGAAAATCCGGGTAAAGAACACTGGTCAGCAATGAAATGGGTGCTTCGGTATTTGAGAGGCACAAGTAGTTATTGTATCACTTACAATAAGAGTAGTGAATTTGTTTGCGGGTATGTTGATTCTGATTTTGCAGGTGATTTAGATAAGAGAAGGTCAACTTCAGGGTATGTCTTTACTCTTGCAGGTGGAGCTATTAGCTGGATGTCAAAGCTACAAAACATTGTTGCTTTATCCACTACTGAAGTAGAATACATTGCTGCTTCGCATGCTTGCAAAGAGGCGGTTTGGCTGAAAGGTTTGCTTGGTGAGTTTGGTAGGTTATAGGAAAACATCAAGTTACTTTGTGATAGTCAAAGTGCAATACATTTGGCTAAGAATCCGGCCTATCATAGTAAATCAAAGCATATACCAATAAAGTACCATTTTGTAAGACAGGTTATCACTGAAAGGGGAGTCTCTCTTGAAAAGGTGCATACAAAGGAAAACTGTGCAGACATGTTCATGAAACCAGTTTTGTTGGAGAAGCTGAGTTGGTGTTTGGCTTCTCTTGGCTTGCAGAAAAGATAAAATAATAAACAAACAGGGCATCAGGCTAATTGTTGTCAAGGTGGAGATTGTTGAGATTTTCTGTTTTAAATAAAATAGGCAAAAATCTCAGTGTGTGACAACAATAGGAATTTGTTGCTAGATTAGCTCCAGGTTGTTGGGAGAGAGTTAATGCATCCTAAATTTGATGTGAGAGGATTTATGAGGCAGTTAGATTCTCTTTGCTATATAACAGGTATCCATACGGATGGTTTGAGAGAGTGTGAGAGTTTGTAATCTCCTGTTTGATTAATAAGATTGCCGATGCCTATATTGTGTGGACGTAGCCCAGATTGGTTGGGTGAACCACGTTAAACCCTGTGTCTCTTTTGTGATGTGTTTGATCTGCTGTTGCTTGTTTTTTTATTGAGCTGCACTGAATGCTCCAACATTTAAAAGACTGTCATTATTAAATGCATTTTTGGGTATTGTCCATGTTGAAGTATGTAGCTGTTAATTTGGTAGAAACGGTTCTCCCCTTGTGATTTAGGAGGTGGTTATATCTTGTTCGATTTAAGAGATTATTTTTAGCTAGATGATTTCCATAACTATTTATTCATGTGACCAATATAGTGTGGTTATTGTTGGAATTAATGCTTACATTTTATATTTGAGATGTTGGTTTGTGATGGTTGAGAAATTCTCTCAATCTCTTTTTCGAACTTAGGAATAAGTTAGATTTGAGAAACTCTATATATTAGAGTACTCTGAATGTAATCAACGTGTGTGTTTTGACACATACAACTTCGTGTGAAATATATGAGTGCTTCTAGTTAGTTTTATCTTGGTATCGGAGCTTCAGGCTCATGCTAGATTGTGGAAGAGGTGTGACAAAGTGAGATATTTTTATGAACTGTGATTTATGTGAAAGATCTTGGTCTCCATTGGTTTAAACCTCCTCGAACTGTAGCTCAAGAGAAATGACAGATGATACACTCTTTGAGTATTCAATTTTTTTTAGCAGGAAATGACATGTCTTGCCACCCCAATCTTGATGGCTTAAATGAATTTAGCTCAGACGTACATTCTTTGCTCCAACCTTTCGCTTTAAGCGTGCAGCTTCAGATCTGCTTCAGTGCGTAGATGAGGCGCGCGAGATCCCTTAAGATGAGGTGATGTCTACGATTATCTATGATGTGCAAGGTAGCGTGGAGCAACGACATAATTTTTAACACAAGGCTTCAACATAGACTCCATTGTTGCGTGGGGAGCACCCAAGGCATCTCCAAATTTGACCCAACAGTCCATGTTGGTGGTCATCCTTTCTTATCCACAGAGCACAACGATTAACATTATAAGAGATTGGAATAATTACAACTTCTCCTCTCTGCATTCATTTCAATAAGTGAGCGTGGAATACGAGCAAAGTGGGGATAATCCAGCCGTGGAGTGTAGAACAATTAGATTAGAGAGAGACGTTGGGCTAGGATGAAGTGGGTGCAAGCTCAAACGATTTGAAGAGTCACTGCCTGATGTATGAAAGATCAGAGTTTCCTTGTGACCAAGCTATGATGTCGCCAAGGGCAAGGAATGCATTGCAACTGCGAGAAGGAAGTCTTCCTATCCTGTAGGAGCAACGAAGGAAAGGTGGGCATGAGGAAATATTTGATGCAAGCTTTTGGTCTATTCAATCTTCAGTTCGATCCAAGCTTTCCATCTATTCAAGTAACTAATAGAATACATGTACTAAAAGTAATGTTTGCATGTAGTGTATTATTTAAACTACTTTTTGTATTGAAAACTCGTTTGTAAATTAAAAACTCGTTTGTAAATTAAGTGATGATGAATTTTCAAAATCAGATAAAAATGTTATGATGTAATAGTTGAATCTAGATAAATTCTGTATTTAGACGAATTTTCTATACAACTAGCGAGTACAGTGGTTGGCACCCATGTATTTCGGTAGATGGGAGCTTGTCCAGAAAATGACTAGTAGTTCAACTATGTGCTTGAAGCCACTATTTAAGAGCTCCAGTGGAAGTAAGGCTCAATATGGATGGTTGTCCAAATAGTATGGCAGTCGCAGATGTAGGGAAGGATCCCTCGTTGAAGACATGGGAGTTTTATTCTAATGAGGTTATGCGACATTTTGGGATGTTGTCCAGTAATTGACTTCGGGAGGTCCTTGATTTGGGAGTTTAGGAGCTGAACTCAGGAATCCAACTTGCCTACTACACCTTTACGAGGTTTATGTGACAACTTTATGGAGCATCTATTGATAAGATAAATAATGATTGTGTTTTCAATAAATTTATGTAATGTAATCATTAAGAGGGGATGTTGGAATTAATGCTTACATCCTATATTTGAGATGTTGGTTTCTGATGGTTGAGAAATTTTCCCAACCTCTCCTTCTAACTTAGGAATAAGTTAGATCTAAGAAACTCTATATATTAGAGTAATTTGTAATTAGCCTATGTGTTTTGACACATACACCTTTGTGTGAAATATATGAGTTCTTTTAGTTAGTTTTATGTGTTATCTTTATACCACATTTGTGTGTGTATATATATATATATATATATATATATATATATATATATATATATATATATATATATATATAACATTAATTGAGTAATGTAAAGGCCTCTTCACAATTTTGGTGTGCAATAATATCTAGTTTCCAATTTTATAATAGAGAAATGTGTAGTTATTTTTATATTCAAAACCAAGTTAATAGATAATGTTTAAAAATATAATAATAATCTAAAAAACAAATTTTTCATTATAAACCAAAAAAAATCTTTGTATCCATTCTATATATAAATATAATATCAATTTTATATAAAAACATAAAATAATTGAAGGTATTTTTTTATTATTATTATAAAAAATAAAATTAGATTTTATATAGAGTTAACCTGTGATATATATATATATGACTTACTTTGAAAAGGGTAAGATATTATTTTGAATAAATACTGTATAAGAACAAAATTAAGAGATAAATGTCTTAAGAGAGAAAAAAAATTCTAAATTGAAAAACTTAAGTTTTGTGTCTCAACTATTTTTAATCCAAAAAAATTGAAATATTGTGGTTCATACATCAACGATGTTAAGTTTTGGTAGAAGTTTTATGTGGATACAATTTTATTATAATTGAAAATTTTGATCATAAGTCTTAAGCATAATAGAATTATATATATATTTTTTGAATTTTAAATTAACTTATATTATTAAAAAATCTTATTAGAATTTAAAATCATTAAATTCTAACTCTTTTATCATTATAACGATTTCAAACACTTAGTTAGAAAATTAGATGTTTTCCCAAATTATTTTTTAATTTTGAAATATTTAAAATCTATGTAAAGTGAGAGTAGATAATATTATATTAATTTAATTTAAAATACAGATTTTTAGATTTATTTTAATTTCAAATGATCATCAAATTTTTGAAGGTATAAGGTTTTTTAAAATTTTACATTTTAAAAAATATTATATTTTTAGTAATTTGATTTCTGTTTTTTTATGGTGCTTTTTATGATACCAATGACATAGTACTTGATATCAAACTCTTTCAACATTTTTCTTGATAACACATGCACACTTTCAACATCTTGGTATCTTGATCATATGAAAATGGAGGTTTTAATTGAATTTCTTCCAAGCCTTTAAAATGATATTGTAGTAAAGTTGAGTGTGTATCACTCTTTCTTTTTAATGTTAATAAATATTTTTTCTAGTGACAATCCTTACAACTTATGGATCATTAATCTCCAAGCAACTATTATTGGAATTTACTAACATTTACCTCTTTCAATATGGAAAATAATTCGAAGAATTCCATGGAAGCCCCATGAGCAATAAACCTAGTTCACTTGAAATGAAGAGGATGTTGGATTTTAAGAACAAATACAAGACTTATTATGTAAAAAATACTACACTAGTAAATGCATAAGAAGAAAGGAGAGAGAATAAAATTGCATTTAAAAAACTAAGTAGTTAAAAAGGCCAATCCAAATTACTCATAAACAATAATACACTAGTAATGCATAATAAGAAATGAGAGAGAATAAAATTTCATTGAAGAAGCTAAGTAGTTAAAAAGGGCAATCCAAATTACTCATAAACTTCTATATGTATTATTTCTTGACATGAGTACACATAAATAATACTCCTCGAGGTGGAATCGATGAGCATTAGGTTGAGGTGCTATAGTTTGTCTACAATAGCATATAGATAAACACTTCCCCTATTAGCGAATAGAATACAATTATTGTAGGAGATCCTAAATTAGAGTGATAGTCTAACATAAGGTTTAATAAATATAATTGGAGTAAAAAATAAGTTATAACTGAAGTGCGGGCTCTCTTATCTAACTCCTCACTCAAAAATAGCAAGAAACCTCCAAAAAGATGAGTGAAAGTTAAAGGATAAGGATGGTAGGTAAGTGGATAAGGTTGTGGATAAGGTAGAGTCCCAAAATAAGAGATGAAGTGCACATTCATGGAAGGGTTAGAGAATGTAAAATTCATACTAAAAGATAGAAAATAACAATGTCTCTACCTAATCATCACCTAGTCATTGTCACATGCCATCCTAGGTATCACCCCCTCCTAAAAAAGACTTACTAAACATAGAAAAATAATACAAATAAAAGATGATTCCAAATGGTAGGGAAGGTGTAGTGAGATGTGACCCTAATAATGTATGGAAAAGGGTCAAATGATGTCCTAAGTGATTTTTTAATGAGGTATAGAGTGTGTATGCACTCCAATATCTTGCGGGTTGAATGATATCCTAAGTGACGTATTAATGAGGATTTAAGTGTGTATGTACTCCAATATCTTGCTTTAAGTACAACTAGGGAGTGTGCATTATGAATGAGTCTTTCTAATGTCTATCCATGTTAGGTACTCGCATTGAAACTAATATGTAAAATAATCAACAATTCCTAAAAATTTGCAACCATGTTAGGTACTCATGAAATAAATTATGCAAGACAAGATAATAATGACAAAAGTGAGGGAAAGAGGGAAAGCCCATTGGGAAAAAGCCCCTCCCAAAATACAATGCATATTATGTATGCTATGTAGATGTTATGAATAAGCATTATGTTGTTGATTAACACCATCATATATCAATCCTTAGATCGATTATATACCATCACGTGAGAAAACTTTTTGACACTCCCTCTCACCCTATAGCTCCTTCTAGGTTGTATGGGAGGTGTTACAATGCTTTAACATAAGCTCCATGTTCTGATTATGGAAATGGTGTTAAAAAATTCGTCCTTTCCTAATGTTAATTCAATTAACCTTAGACAACACAATCAATTTGCATCACATTCAACTCATGAAGAGATTTCTAGTGATATAATTTTTTATCAAAATTTGGTACCCGAATCAAAACTTATGGCCATTCAAAATTTCACTACATAAATATTTCCATATAGACAAGGACCTACCTCATGGAACCCACATGGTTCCCACGAGGCACCCCCAACCCACCTAGGTGGTTCCATGTTATTTCTATGACCAACGTGGCAATGACCAATTCCACATGGCATCTCGCATGTTAGCTAATCTAAAGGTACCACAAGTTCAGTCCCTTCATGTGTTATGTTAGAATTTTACATTATATATAGATTTAGGGAAGTCTAGTGTTCCCATTATTTCTCACATGGAAAATTCATGAGACACTTGGGCCTCTAAAATAACTCCAATTAGCAAGAGTATCCGAGCGTGGTCCACATCTAGGCCTCTAGACCTCTAGACTAGTTCTTACTATAGACACATCTAAGCCTAGCCAACATCTGGGTCCTTCAACCTCACTTTATTGTGCTTGTACAAAGTTTCCTAGATTCCAAAACCTATGGAATACCACCCATCTAGTCCTGCACTATTATTTAGACTTCCACTGAGTTTTTTCTTGCAATGTGATATGACCTAAAACATCACAACTCCCTGCCCAGAAAGGGACCCAACATAGCATGAATTATCTTACTCATTCAATTCTTAGGTCAAAATTGGTTTGAACAATTTGGAATGTGGTCCCACTTTGGTGCAACACTCGTCATTCCTCTCAAATGCCAGAATTATTAGACCTGTCTCGACTAGCATAAGGATGAACTCCAAATACAAGCATTTTTTACCTTAATGTCCAAGAATGACCTTTTGGGTTTCTTCGAGTGTTTCAAGGATTTGACTACATTTCTCCTTGAGGTAAAGTGTTGATTAGAACAATTCCTTCAATAGGAAGGAATATTGTCAATTAAATGTCAATTTATGTAATAATGGAAACCCCTTTCCACACTAGCTTTAAAGCTATTAAAGAAAGCCATAATAAGAGAAATATAACTTCCAACATGCCTACCACTTCGAACAAGACTCAACTAAAGCACCATGGAGGCTTAACTGTAAATTGAGTTACAATTGTACCACATTAATCACATAATGGATTCAAAAAAGCATTATTAGAACCATTGATATTACATGCCATACAAGTATCACCCACAAACTTCCACCAATCTATAGTAACAAATAATCATGACATTTGTAGTTTATCAAAAACGAAAACCACACTCAGTGACAATTAGTTTAACCTAGTAATTAAACACATAAACTATGTAGTTTACCTTTGCATTCAAGAAAACTTCAACATTCACAAGGATTCGCAAATCACCCTCAAACCATGAGAACAATCTCCCTTCCATCTCATTCAAATTAATTCTCATTTACAACAATTTTATAATTCATGTGTGGTAAGAATTCATAGGAAATACAAGTATTAAACTTATCTTATGAACTGAATAACTAGTAACTGAGGGAGGGACTTCCACTCTCCACCCAACCATAGGCCAATTGCACTGCAATATTTCTTAAAACTAACCACCCTTGAGCTAGATTCATAGTATGAGGTGTAAGTTCTCAAGGGAATTAAAACTAAATCCAATCAAATTGACCACAGAGGAATCCAAATATCACCCCATCATGCACTAGCTAACTAGCTAACTATAAAGTATGGCGTGCCCTCTATAGTTTGTGATCTAAATCTATAATAGGTTGTTGATGGAATTCTAAATTAGATCCTAAAATCTTACCCAAATATTATGCAAAATAATTTCAAATATATCCTTCAAAAATAGGTGGTAGAGAAGCTGTATTTGTAACACTCTCTTCCCACATATACCCAAGTAACTGTCCAACCAGGGTAAACATGTGACAAAGAGTTACTATGATCTTATTCAACCTCCATGTAGAACCGATGGAAGCATATCAAACAAACCTTACACATCAACAACATATCTCCCAGGAGCCATCCCTGTTACACCATTTTTCGGTCATCTAACCTATTATCATTAGATGGACCCAAGTACACCATGTAAGACCAATTTTACCCTAAGTAAAATTGCTTTCACTATGTTAAAACAGGAAACCCCAAAAGGAAATATTAAACAAACCTATATTTGTTTGATTTTCCTCATGGAATAATTAATTAAACCATAATTTAATTATTATTCCCGGTCATGTTTAACCCAAAACAAAGAAATTAATTAGATAAACCTTTATTTATCTTATTATTTTCTAGGAATAATTATTTAAATCTTATTTAGATAATATTCCTTGTTAAATATGACCAAATCAACCACAAATAATTAAATAAATCATTATTTATTTAATTATCTTTCAACCACTTCCTTAAATAATTAAATAAGTCATTATTTATTTGATTATCTTCTAACCGCTTCCTTAAAAAGATAAATAAATCATTTATTTATTTATTTTTGACTAATCAAGGGATTTGACCCAAGTCAAATACCTTTTCCCTCCAACAAATATAATAAAATATTCCATAAAAGGTGGATCTAGATTTGGTTAACATTATTTTAATTATGCACCAAGATCTAGAATGACCCAATATTTTGTTATAAATAGGAGGGTTTTTCCTACTATTCTTCACCTTTTGTTGCCTATTAGATCACTCTGGATCTATACACTTGGTCCCATTTTTCCATCATTTGCTGTGTGAGCTCCCATTGAGCTCTATTCTTTGCATTGGGTTTTCTACACCAACGAGAGAGAGAAATCTTAGATCTGAAGTGCTGAGGACTTCCAAGAACCCATCCCACTGAGGAGAATTGGATACGCCTTCTTGTTTTCCTCCCAGGTGCCCGATTAATACAAAAATTCTTTCAAAAATTGTTCTTGTCTTATCTATTGGTATATGGAGCAAACCCTTATTTTTTCTGCTTAATGTCTTTCCATGCATAGATCTGGTTTTTGCAGCTCTTTTATGTTCAACTAACCGCAGATCTGAAGATATTGGCAGCGACTTTTGTTGTTAGGGCTATTAGTTATGCGTAGCTAAAGTGGTTCTTTTTCGTACACTTCGACAAAGGATTCATACTAACAATCCCAACCACTCAGGCATCCAACCCTTAGGTCCCACCAAGGTTTTAGATCTTCAAACCCATGGATGCTCCCACATTATAGGCATGGGTGCATCTAGGAGGCTCTGGACGCTCCCACAACATATGCATGCATAAGTCCAGGGGTGTTTTCCCATAGACTTGTGCTAGTGTCCCCGATATTTGAGCCATTTTTTTAGGCCAAAAGCCCATGTCACCACTGAAAAATCAATGAAAAGTTCATAAGTGAAATATATCAACAAAACAATGGTGCACAGGAAAAAAATTGAACAAGGAATTTACTGGACCCCTACTAGCCATGACATACATTTCTTCAAACATGTCACAAGGATGTGATCTATAGGTTTAAATAACAGATCTAAGCATAGGGTATCATACTTATATGAGAATTGTTAAGACGCATCGTTCCTACATCACATTAACTTCATTATAGTCTATTTAGGCATAGATTCATTGTTCATTCAATTATGAAGAAAAACATGATGAGATCCATACTTCATCACTATCATAAAAATCAGTCATAACCAACATATAAGCAACAAAATGAAAAGAAAACAACAACCGTATAAGCCATAGAATAAAAAGCATATTTACCGATCAATACAAGGGGAAAAGAGCTCTTTTTTCCATAAGCAAAATGCAACCAATTTTGGGACTTCCACATTCCACTAGACCATATACATGGTTGAGCCAAATCTCTCTTTAGCCAGTCACCCTTGTTCCTTATTCCAAGAATGGATGTGGGATGTCATAATCCTAGTCCATCAAAACCAAAACATGACATCCAGAGGCAAAACCACCTCAACCCTCATCCAGTGATTACACCTCACAGCTAGACATCCAAACCATCACTAGATTGGTCTCTACCCAAGCTATCTAGGGCTCCAGAGAATTTGTTCCAACCAAGGCTCCAAGACTAGTAACTCAACCCCAGTTGTTTGCAGGCTCCAGAGAATTTTTCCAACTAAGGCTCCAGGATTAGTAACCCAACCCACCTAGGGATCCAAAGAGTTTTTCCAACCAAGGCTCCAAGACTAGTAACTCAACCCAATAGCTGTTCGTCGGGATCTAGAGAATTTTTCTAGCCAAGGCTCCAAGAACTAATAACTCAACCCACAGATAAAGGAACGTGAGAACCAATTAGGAAACAAAGGTAACCCACAACACCATGGCTATCCAAGAAATGGAAAGGGTAGGAAAATTTGTTGTCCATCAAGGCAATCCTCCATACCAATGACATACCATGACAAAGAAACCACATGCATACACCATGCATGCAAAAAATAGTGAGGAAAACACACATGCAACTTGGTACCTACAATCAAAACGCATTGTAATTTCTGATCCCGACGTCCTCATACACTTTCCTGCTCTCCTTTGCCTTCTTGCTTCAAATATCCAAGTATAACATACCCTCCAGGAGTGCTCCAACAAAAATCTAAGTATACAAGAGTATGAGAGAGAGAGAGAGATAGAGAGTAATGAGAGCTCCACAACTGCACTTAAAAAAATCCATGACCTGATCATCATAATACTTTTTATTAATGAGGCCTCTATTTTCCTCATTTCCGTTATTTTCCTTCATTTTCCTCCTCACATGCAACCTATGACCTTTCACCTCCCTTTTCTCCTAATTTCCATTACTTTCATAAATAAATGCCAATAAATGCCACTTTACCATTCCAAAGCCGTAGCCATTTCCTTTTCTAATTTACGTAACCATAATAAACCATATGAACACCCACACTACGATGTTTTTCCAAACATTTAGCTTTGAATACGTGTCCCATGACATTGGTTATTATTTTTCCTTTATTAACTTTTATTACATGGAATTTTCACCAGGGCTGTTATAGAACCCTCCCCCTCGGGGGAACACCATTCTGGGTGCTCAACGACACCTACAACCAACAATATTTTTAAAATAAAAATATACTTCCCATGTAGCTTTATAACTTAGCTCGTTGTAGTATTTACAATAGTCACATGTTGAGAAGCAAACCAACATGACAACATAGCAACCATAACATCATAATTACATGATGCACATACCTCTTATTGGATATTTATAACATAGATCATGTCAATATTTACATCAATATACATATGGACATATACGAAAACATCACACCAACATATACTAAAACATACATCAAAACATATACCAAAACATTCACTAAACCAACGAATAAGGATGGATACATGGCCTGCATTTGATCCATCATCTCTCATGTAGCTTCATCAGGCCCAAAGTGATTTCATTACACTTTAACCTACAGGATTTCTCAATTACAGAGCATGAGATTTTTTCTCTGCAAAATTCACTAAGGTTCCAATTGGAATTATCCTTCTAGCTCCACCTACAATACATACCATTCAATTACATGATCAACATATTTAACATATTTCTTAAGCAATGGCACATGGAAAGCATCATGGAATTTCACTTTCGAAGGATGTGCAAGTCGATAGGCTACTGGCCCAATCCTCTCAATAACCCTGAAAGGTCCACAAAACCAGGGTGCCAGCTTGGAACATGATCCAATCTACGAGGAGCTCTTCATTGGGATTGATGCGCAAGTAAACTTGTTCCCCAACCCGAAACCCTTAAACAACTTGTTTCAATTTTAATAGCTTTTCTGCCTATCCTGTCTTTCTTTAAAATTCTTCTTGATTACCTGCATTTCTTATTCTATCTCTTCCAACATGTTTGGTCCAATCAATACCCTGTTAATCAAATCACTCCAACTTATGGGAGTATTGAAACTCAGCCCATAAAATGTAGGTTTTAAACATGTACAAAAATTACCTACAAACGAATTCTTAAAAACAAAAAATAAACAGTGGAGAAAACATAAACATGAAACACATATACATAGATATTTTCCCCTGGAAACACTGTTACCGATGAAATAGGTAACCGCATTGTTACCTACTTTTTTTTGGTAGCATAAAAAGCACCCGATTTGAAAAGTGGTGATGCAGAATCACCTTTTTTTTTTTTGAGCACATTTTTGACACTCTAATATTTTTATTTATGAAGTATGAATATTTGTTTTAAAATGTTAGTGATTTTCATGCTAATTTTGAAACGTATTGATGCAGCATCAACTTTTTTTTTTAGAGCGGTGATTTTCATGCTAATTTTGAAACGTATTGATGCAGCATCAACCTTTTTTTTTAGAGTGATGATTTCATGTTGGTAATAAAACACAAAACTTAGATAAAAAAATATATATAAAAACAATAAAAAAAACCAATAAAAATGTAAAAAAAACAAAATTAACTCGTAAAAATAAAAAATTTAAACAAAAATAAATAAATAAAACAAAAATATTCAAAAATTATATCAAAAGAAATGACAAAATTTGAAAAAAAAACACATAATTTAAAGAAAAAAAACAAACATTAACCAAAAAAAAAAAAAAAACATCAAAAACATTTTTTTCTAAGTTATTAAAAAAACCATATAATTAAAAAAAAAAATTAAATAGAAAATTTAAAAATAATTTAAATTACAAAATTAAAATTTAGATAAAAAAATAAAATACAAAAAAGAAAAAAATAAATTTAAAAATTTAAATTAAAATAATAATAATAATAAGAAAACAAAAATACAAATTTTAAAATTAACAAAAAAAACAAATTAAAAAAAAAAACAAAATTGAAAATTGAAAAAGAAAATTATAATAAAAGAATTATAATAAAAAAAACTATCATTAAAAACAAAAAAAATGAAAATAACCACGTGCAAATAATTAAAAAACAAATATCCATAAATTTACTGTTTTTTTTTAAATGAAACAATTTATAAATTTTAAAAATGAAAAACCAAATAAACTAAAAGATTAAAAAAAAAAAAAAATTAAATTAAAATTTAATAAATTTAATGAATAAATTTTAAATTTTAAAAATAATTAATCTAAAATATTAAAATTTAAAAACAAAAATAAAAAAAAAGCAAAAAAAATTAAACAAAAAATTTGAATAAAAAAGTTATTTTAAATTTTTGAATTTAAAAAAAAAAAAAAAAATATATATATATATATATATATATATATATATATATATATATATATATATATATATATATTAAAAATTAAAAAAAATTTAAAAAAAAGAATTTTTTGATCGTGGTGGTGCTGCCAATCGGCCTCCCGCCCAAGTGGCGGCGGAGGCCGGCCTCCGCCGCTACCTGGGCCGTGAGAGGGCAATTCTGGGAATCGCCCTCCCATCGCGGGAGGCTCGTTCCAGGAATCGCCCTCCCGTGGCGAGAGGCCGATTCCGGGAAGTACCCTCCCGCAGCGGGAGGCCGGTTTTGGGAATTCCCTCCCACGGTGGGAGTGTGATTCCAGGGATCGCCCTGAGGCTGATTCTGGGAATTGCTCTCCCACGACGGGAGGCCGATTCTGGGAATCACGCTCCCGTCGCGTGAGGCCGATTCTGGGAATCACCCTCCCGCCGCGGGAGGCCGATTTCGGGAATCGCCCTCCCACCACAGGAGACCGATTCCGGGAATCGCCCTGAGGCCGATTCCGGGAATTGCCTTGAGGTCGATTCCGGGAATCGCCCTTCCGCCGCAGGAGGAATCAGCCTCCCGCGGTGGGAGGGCGATTCAGGGAATCGTCCTTCCGCCGCAGGAGACCGATTCCGGGAATCGCCCTCTTGCAGCGGGAGGCTGATTCTGGGAATTGCCCTGAGGCAGATTCCGAGAATCTCCCTCCCGTGATGGGAGGCCGATTCCGAGAATCACCCTCCCGCCACGGGAGGCCGATTCCGGGAATCGCCCTAAGGCAGATTCCGGGAATTGCCCTCCCGTGACGGGAGGCCGATTCCGAGAATCGCCCTCCCGCCGCATGAGGCGGATTCTTGGAATCGGCCTCCACCTGGGCCGTCGGCCCGCCACCGGGCAGAGGACGACATGGTCCACCACGATCAAAAAATTCTTTTTATTTTTTATTTTTTTATTTTTTAATATTTTTTTTTAATTTGATTTTTTTAAATTCAAAAAATTTAATTTTTTTTTTTAATTTAATTTTATATTTGAAATTTAATTTGAATTAATTTTTTTTTTTTTTTTTTTTTTTTTTTTAATTTTTTTTCTAAATTTTGTTAATAATTTTTATTAAATTTTGTAATTTTTTTTAACTTAATTGCTTTTTTTTTTAAATTCTTTCATATTTTTTTATTATGATTAAATTTTTTGTTTCGTTTTTTCATTTAATTTTTTAAAATTTAGTCAATTTTGTATTTTTTTTTTAATTTATTTGAATTTAATATTTTTTTTAAAATTTTTATTTTCTTATTATCATTTTTTAATTACATAAAATTTTTGTACTTTTTTTTTTTTATTTCAATTAAAATTGTGTATTTAAAATTATATATATATTTTTTACTTAAACTTAGTATTTTCAAATTAATTTGTTTTTTATTTTATTTTTTATTTAATATATATATATTTTTTTTTAATTTATTTTTTTCAATTTTTCAATTTTAATTGATTTTTAAAGTTTTTTAACTTTTTGTTTTAACAATGGTTTTTTTTTCTTTATATTTAAAATTTATTTTTTATTTCAAAATTTATTTGTTTATTCATTTATCTATTAAAATTTAAATTTTTTTTTTAAATTTAATTTGTTATTTTAATATTAACATTTTTTTTAAATTTAATAAAATCTAATATATATATTTTTAATTTAAGTTATATATATATATATATATATATATATATATATTATTTTTTATATTTTAAATTTAATTTATTTTTTAAAATGTATTTGTTTTTTTAATATATATATTTTTAAATTTAATATTTTTATTGTATTTTATTTTTCATTTTTCATTTTTAATTAATTTTTCATTTTTTTACTTATAATTTCAATAAATTTTTTTTTTTTAAATTTATTAATATTTAAAACATTTCTTTTATTTTATTTTTTAATTTAATAAACATTTTCTTTTTCTTTTTCAAATTTAATTTCTTTCTTTCTTTTTTTAACTTGTTTTCCTCTTTAATTTAATTTTTTTATTTTTTTATTTCTATATATTTTGAAATTTTAATCTTTAATTTTTTTTTTCTTAAATTTTAGGTTTTTTTAATGTTTGAATTAAAATTTTTATTTAGTTTTTATTTTTATTTTTTTTATTCCTGTATATTTTTAAATTTTAAGCTTTAAAATGTTTTTATTTTTAAATTTTTTTTCCTTAAATTTTAGGTTTTTTTTAATGTTTGAATTTTAAAAATTAAAAAATGTTATTTCTATTTTTAAAAATATCAAAAATATGACAAATTTTTTTTTGTTATTCCAGCATCAACTGGTTTTGTTTTCAGGGTGTTTTTTCAATCCTTTTTTCAAGAAACAATTTTGTTTTTAGCATAATTTTATAAAATGTTGAAATTTGACCTTAAAAAAAAACCAAGTGCGTTCTGGAATACACTTTTTTTGTTTTTGGGGTGTTTTTTCATGTTTTTTGAGTCTTTTTGGGCTATCGTTTTCGTTCTGAGGTCAGGTTACCTATTTCATCGGTAACAGTGTTTGGATCCCATAACTGAGAAAACTAGATTGATTTTGTATTTTATCTCTTCCAATGTTACAATACATATATATACATGTCGAAGCATTCATAAACCCCAATCCATTAACCCTGGATTAGAACATAATGGTAGTTCCCTAGAACAGAACTACAAAATTCCATGGACATAAAACCATCATGCCTAAAACCATGTGCAAAACCCATGCAAAAAATCATAGGTAGGTCCACCCACCTAATATAGTGTCCAAAAAAATTTTATCGGGGCATTGACCTGGACCCCATCATCGAAAAATTTAAGGATGTTTTTTTTTTCTTAAAGTTTAGAAACCTTGGCGAATCGCGCAAGTCCGTAATATGCAATCTCTAAAATGTTTGTGATATTTTTGTAAAAATATTCAAAATTCTAATAATTTTATAAAGTTTATATATAAAATTTTGGCAATTTTTAAAGTAAAATAATTTTATACTATAAAATTTGGGCGAATCATTTTTTGAAAAATGGAAATTAGCTAATATTTTTGTGGGAAAAAACATGGAAAATTAACCCACCTACGAATATTAGCCCCGAAAATTTTCCCTCAAACCCATGTATGGGGGGCTACTGCCCCCCCATATGACCCCCCTAGTGCATCCGATGCAACGAACAGGGGCTACTATCACCCCCCAGTGCATTTGACTAGTCGTGGAAAGAATATAACACACACCCAACATTTTACCACCTGTTGTTTTATTTTCCACACAGGGGGTCACAAGATAGCTTAGCAATAGGTCCAACCATGCAACACCTATTGATTCTCTACACAAATAAAACTTCTAAGTGATCAGAGACTTTGTTAATGCAACTGCAACATTGTTCAAAGTGTCCACCTTTACTAACAACACCTTTTTGTCCTCAACCATATCCCTCACAAAGTGATATTGAACATCAATGTGCTTTTTCTGTGAATGATAAGCAGGTTTATTTTCCAAGAAAATTTCACTTTGACTATCACATTCTATCCTTATAGCTCGTTGCACCAACCCCATACATGAACATAATCTTTGCAACCAAAATGCTTCCTTGCTTACATGAGTGGTTGCCATGTATTCAACCTCTATAGTTGAAAGAGCCACTACATAGTGTATTTTTCTCATCCAAATGACTGTTGAACAAAATAGGTTAAACACATACCCACTTGTATATCTTTTCTGGTCTAGATCTTGAGCCCAGTCTGCATCAACAAAGCCACGAATTTCAAAATTTGTGTCCAATACTAGTCTTCCTTTGTAGCACATACCATAATCACTAGTGCCACGTAAATATCTAAAAACCTGTTGCAATGTTGTCCAATGCTCCTTCCCTAGTTTTACATAAACCTGCTCAATACTTCCACTGCATGTGAAATTTCTGGTCTAGTACATACCATTGCATACATCAGGCTGCCCAATGCACTTGCATATGGAACATGGGACACGTCCTCTTCTTCTTCTTATGTCTTGGGACAATGTTCAACAAATAAATTTACACCTATAGGAATATGAACCTTCACTAATTTACTATCTTGTATATTAAACCTCTACAATATTTTCTTGACATACTTCCTCAGGTTTAACCAGAGCTTCCTCTTTGTCCGATCTCATTTAATTTCCATGCCCAAAATATAGTTTGCAGCACCAAGATCCTTCGTGTATGAAAAATTGAAGGACAATTGGGTCTTCAAGTACTAGATTATTTATTTGTCATTTCAAATCAACAACATATCATCCACATATAAGACCAAATAAATAATATGGTCACCAATTAATTTAAAATACACATAGTGATTTACTTTGATTTTGGTGAAGCCAAGTCCCCATATATATGTACCAAATTTCTGATACCACATCCTTGGTGACTGTTTTAACCCATATCGAGACTTTTTTAATATGCATATGAGTTCTATCTTACCCATCATCACAAGCCTTCATCTTGCTTCATGTATATCTCTTCTTCTAGATCCCCATGAACAAACATTGTCTTCACATCCATCTATTCTGCCTAAAAATAAAATGAAACAACAACATATAAAAGTAATATAATAGAAGCTACCTCGCAACAGGAGAAAAAATATCACCAAAAACAATTCCCGACACCTAGGAATAACCTTTTGCTATCAACTGAGCTTTGTATTTTGCCACCTTTCCTTCTACATTCATCTTATTATTAAACACCCATTTTCTTCCAATGGGTTTCCTTCCAGCCAACAACTCCATGAGCTCCCAAGCCTCATTTTTGTGCAAGGATACCATTTCATCAACCATAGCCTCCTGCGACAGTTTTCCATCCTCAGAATCAACTGCCTCCGTGGTAGTTCTGGGATCATCATCAATGATAGATAAAGAAAACATTGAACATAAATAAAATGGACTATACCTTTTTGGTTTCCTTCTTTCTCGAACTGATCTTCTCAAATCTAGAGTTTGTGGCTCTTCCTCTTTTGAATCTTGTTTTGTTTTAGAGTATGATTGTTCCTCCTTTAGCTCAAACTCTATCTTCTCAGGTTCCTTTGGTAGGAATTCATCTTTAATAACATCTTTCACCTCTATAAACATGACATATCCACTGTACACAACCTTCCTTGTTTCTTGGTTGCAAAGCTTATAACCTTTTAAACCATCCTTATACCCAATAAAGATGCACATTTCATATTTACTATCCAACTTGGTTCTTTTCTCCTTTGTAACATGTACATATGCATCAACCAAATACCCTCATATGTGAAAGAGAGGTTTTCTTACCAGTCCATACCTCATGTGGAGTCTTATCCTCCAACACTGATGAAGGTGATTTGTTAATGAGCTAAATGTAGTCTCCACTTCCTCTTCCTAGAATTTTTGTCCTAACGCGACACCACTGAGCATGCTTCTTTCCTTTTCCATCAACATCATGTTCATTATTTCTGCAACTCCATTTTACTGAGGTGTGTATGGAGTAGTCTTTTGCCGTGATATACCACACTTCTTACAGAACTCTTCAAATTCCTTCTTGTGGACCTCTCCACCATTATCTGTCCTCAACAGCTTTATCTTCTTCTTCGTATAGTTTTCCACCAGAGCCTTAAATTAATTAAATCTATCAAAGACTTCATATTTATTCTTGAGGAAATACATCAATGTATTCCTTGAGAGGTCATCTATAAATGACTCATATTACATAGACTTACCGAGTGATGGAACTGACATATGTCCAAACAAATCAATATGCAGAATCTCTAATATCCATTTATCTCTCTTAGCACTAGAGGGGAAAGTCACCCGATTTTCCTTCCCATATACACAATGTTCACAAAAATCAATATCTAGAGAGAAATTCGATATACCTTATACCATACCATTACCATGAAGTATTCGAAGGCCCTTCTCTCCAATATGTCCAAGCCTTTGATGTGACAACATGGTCTATTCTCCAGATGCCACAAGGTTTTCAGTTCCACTTTCAGGAACCACATAACTATTGCACCCATAAATAACAATGTTACTTAGAAGCTTGTACAAGGTTCTAATCCAAACTCCCCACATCAAAAAATTCTCCCCGAACCATATTGTAGGTATCCTTCTCAAAAATTGTTTTTACACCTGTATCATCCATATTGCTTAAAAAAGTTGGATTTATGGCCAATTCAGGAATATGCATAACACTAGTAAGTGTTCTAATCCTTCCACCATGCAACTTTAGCATTAATTTTCCACGTCTGATGATTTTGTCCTTCCTGTCATGCCTTAGGAAGAAATCGCCACCATCATATTTCTCATTGTCTTCGAACGAAGTGAAAAGATGCAGTTGTTTCAATCAAACATGCCTGAATATATACATGTATACTTAAACAAGAAGCTAATTAGACATCCCCACCTTCATTTGCAGTGGTTTTCACCTCTCCAAAGGAGAATAAAAAAATTCCTTTCCTTTCTGAGAAGATTTAGATCTACAGTCCTTTTTGAAGTGCCCTTCCTTTTTTCATTTCCAGCACACCTTTACAAGTTTTATTGGAGATTTTGATCTTCCTATAGATTTATATCTCTCACTCGAGGGCTTATTCATGTTTCTATTTTGGGACCGTCCTCGTACAGACATGGCATATCCATTAAGGTCCTCCATATTTTTCCTTCTCATTTCCTCCAACAATTTCATCAAACTTCAAGGTATTTGTATGCATACATGATTGCAACAACTAGACTATTCCACAAATCTGGTAGAGAACACAAAAAACTGTTGCACGTATCTTTATCTGAAATTTTAATATCAACAGATAAAAACTAGTTTACCACAATATTAAAGGCATTCATATTCTCTTTCACTGAGTCTCCATCCTTCATCCTCATGATATACAGATTTTTCAGTAGGAACAATTTGTTCACCAAAGACTTAGATTGGTACAAAGTCCCTAGCTTGTCCCACAAAGCCTTCATCGTAGCTTCCTGAGATACATTCAATAATACTAAATATGAGATACAGAACTATATTGTTCTATTTTCTTTCTGATCCAGCTTCACCGAATCTTATTTTGACATTGTCATTGGTTTAGTACCTGGATATTCTGTGATCCCCTGGTCTTTATCCACCAGTAGATCCTCCATCTTGCGCTTCCACAACTCAAAAATTTGACCATTAAATTTCTCGATCTCTATATTTCCACTGCGCGTGATCTTCTTTCACTCCATGAATAGATCTCGAAAATCTCTCATTGAACAGGGTCTACCAGAGGCCCAAGTGAAAACCCCTCAGTAGCAAAGGCATCCCCTTGAAGCAAAAACAAATCTTATATGAATTGTAGGTTTTAACCCTCTATAGAAATTACCTGAAAACAAATTCTTGAAGAGAAAAAATAAAAATGGTGAGAACATAAAAATGAATCACATATATACAGATATTTTTTCCTCGATCTAAAAATCAGGACTACCAGATTGATTTTTCATTATATTCCTTTCAATGTTACAATACATATATATACATGACAAAGCATTCATAAACCCCAATCCATTAACCCTAGATTAGAAAAGAAGTGTAGTTTCCTTGAATGTATCTACAAAATACCATGGAAATAAAACCATCATTGGCAAAACGATGTGAAAAACCCATGCAAAAAAATATATGTCGGTTTTCCCACCTAATATAGGTCTAAAAAAATTTCTCGGAGCATTGTCCCGGACCCCATTAGAGAAATTTTGAGGTCTAAAATGGGCCTCCTAAGAAAAATGTACAACCAATTCATATTTACAAAAAAAAATAAGATTCAAGATGATAATGTCAACCATGGGGGATGATTCACCATTTTTGGCGTAAAAAGGTAAAAAGATTAAAAAATAATAAAATAATAAAGCTATTTTTTCATCTTATATCCCTAGTTTTACTCAAATTTCAATCACGAGTACTCGTTAGATGCAAAATTTAATTCCTCATTCAAGGAGTACCCATTTTGCATACTTTCGATAGACTCTGCTACATGAAAAATGAAAAATACACGAAAAAACGTGATTGCAATAACGTTTTTCATGTATTTCTCATTTTTCTTCTAGCAAGGTCCATCAAACTTATGAAACATGGGTGATCCTTAGATGAGGAATCAAATACTGCATCCAATTAGTGTTCCCGCTCTAAATTTTAGTAAAACCATAAGGAGATAAGTTTAAAATACGATTTTAAAAAGTGATCTTTTAGTTTTTTCCCTCTAAAATTGATGATGTAAATAATCTTATTCTATTATTTCCACTATTGTTTTATAATTTCCTTAGGAGGCCCATTTTAGACCTTAAAATTCCCCTAATGCGTGTATGGAAGATGCCCCCCCCCCGGCTTATATCCCCCCTAATGCACCTAGCGCAACAAACAAGGGAGGCATTAGGGATTTTTTGAGGTCTAAAATGGGCCTCCTAAGAAAAATGTACAACGAAAATAAAATTTATTAGAACCAATAGGATTCAAGATGATGATGTCAACCATGGGGGACGATTCATGATTTTTTAAGTAAAAGGGTAAAAATATTATAAAATAATAAAATAATAAAACTTTTTTTTAACTCGTATTTTCAACTTATCTCCCAAAGTTTTTACTCAAATTTCGATACGGAGTACTCATTGGATTCAAAATTTGATTCCTCATCCAAGGAGTACCCATGTTGCATAATTTTGATGGACCCTGCTACATGAAAAATGAGAAATACATGAAAAAGCATGATTGCAATCACATTTTTCATGTATTTTTCATTTTTCGTGTAGTAGGATCCATCAAAAGTAAGCAACATGGGTACTCCTTAGATGAGGAATTAAATTTTTCATCCAACAAGTACACCTGCTCAAAATTTGAGTAACAACTTTGGGAGATAAGTTGAAAATACGAGTTCAAAAAGTCTTTTTTTCTTTTTTTCCCTCTAAAATTTGATGATGTAATCAAATCTTATTTTATTATTTCCACTATTATTGTATAACTTCCTTAGGAGGCCCATTTTAGACCTCAAAATTCCCCTAATGCTTATGCCCCCCCCTCGCGCATGTGACTATTCATGGAAATGATATAACACACACCCAACATACAATTCCTTAAATGGACTCATCCTCAAGGATTCATGATACCCAATGTTGTAAGGAAACTCTACCAGTGGAAGATACTCTTCCCACTTTCACTGTTGATTCATCACATACATCCTCAACATTTCCTCAAATATCTTGTTGACCCTCTATGTTTGTCCATATGTTTGCGAATGATAAGTTCAACTGAAGGCCAACTTTGTGCCCAAACCTACAAATAAATCCTTCCAAAACTTGAAAGTGAAATTTGCATCCCTATCTGACACAATATTCTTTGAAACACCATGAAATATGACCACATATATGATGACCGTTTGTGCTACACCGCTAGCTGAGAATGTAGACTTCACTAGAATGAAGTGTGCTAGCTTTGTCAACCTTTCCACAACAACCATGATGGAATCATGTTGTCTCACTTTCCTAGGAAAATATGTGATAAATTCCATGGAAATGACCCCCATTTCCATTCTGTAGTAGTCTACTTCAGTGCTTACACTCAACCTTAACCTGTTGATAATCCAAGCACATAGCCACAAACTATGCCACATATCTCTTCAAGTTAGGCCAATAAAAAAACTTCTTCACTTTTGTCAACATATTCTGATAGCTCAGATGACCTGAATATGGTTTCGTAAGAAACTCTCTCAAGATCAGCATCTTGAGCTCACTTCTATCTAGAACATATATCCTCTCTCTAAACCCGACCAAGAAATTTGCTGTGAGACGATAGTCCACATCCCATGCTCTTGAACCTATACCTGTACTTTGCTGCAATTTGTGCCTAAGCTCCATATACCTCACATCTTGTTGATTTGCCTACAAGATCCTATCCTGAAAATCTGTCCTATAGGAACTCATAGTTATTCTATAATCTACCTATACCTACATGCCAATATCATCTGCAACGATGTTCTCTTTACCTTTTATGTAACATATCTTGAAGTAAAACTCACTAACCATGGCCAACCATTTTTTTTGTCTAGCGTTAAAATTCGAGTGATCAAATAGATACCTCAATCCAATGTGATCACTTATCAGTAGAAATCTTCTGCTCAGAAGATAGTTCCTCCACATCTTCAATGCATGTATGATCACTGATAATTCCAGAAAATGCGTCACATAGTTCTACTTGTTCTCATTTAGTTTTTGTGACTCATAGAATAATTCATGTCCATCCTGCATATGGACTCCACCAAGTCCTCTCTTGTAAGAATATTTACATACTAAAAACTCTTTGTCCCGATCTGCGATCTTTTGGAGCATGTGTCAACAAATGTTTAAGATGCTCAAAACTGGCCTCAAGCTCCTCTGTCCATTATAACTTCTTACCTTTTCTTTGATATGATGTAATAGGATAATCAATCTGTGATAAGTTCTTGATGAACCTCCGATAATAACCTGCCAATCACATGAAGGATCTCACCTCATCCACATTCCTAGGAGCTACTGTTATGTCCCTATAATACTAGTGTTTTCCCTTATTTTTATTGTTAGTATAGCCCCCTTATTTTTATTTTTATGTCCATGTAGCCCCCATATTGTTATTATTGTGCCCCATAGAAGCCCACTATTGTTATTGTTGTGCCCTTACATTGTTATTGTTATGTCGGCTAGGATTATATTGTGACCCATTGGGCTCCTATATATAGAAAGGAGGTTTTGTCATTTGTATCATCCAATAATTGTTTATTTATGTAATACAAAGGAGGTTTCCCCCTCAAAGAATTTGATTTATAAGCCATTGATCTCTCTTTTCTTCTATTTTGTGAGCTTGTTTCATAACATCTGGTATTAGAGATTTGGATTCTAGGGTTTCGCTGCTGCAAACACACCATATTGGCATATTCTCTATAACATTTTTTTCTATGAAGGTTCAGAAGCTAAAAAAAAAACCCATTTGTACAGAAAGCCCGAGGAATTTTTTATAAAATTCTCAGATCTTGGTTCGCTATATCTATGAAGATATGATATGAGGAATTTAGGTTTTTTGCAGGCTCCATAATTTCATCTAAAATAGGTGGCCGAGGGAAAATTGTAATAACTTTTGTTTAAAACACTAGATTGGAATTTTGTAAAAAGTGACTGAAAATGAACGAGATTTAGTTTTGTTTGTATCGATTTCAAAATCGAAGTTCAAAACAGTGACATGTGTGACGTTGTACAATTTCACTCTGCTGAATGAGCCCATAATTAGGGCATTGTGGGAGATTGGGCATAACTTTACCTTGAAGAACTCAAATTATGTCTAACCTATGGAATTTGAAAGAATACCAAGAGGGCTACTACAAGACTAAATTATATATCTTGGAGATCCAGAATTACAGAGTTACAACCATTTCAAGATCGAGCTCCTAAAATAAAGAAAAAATGTGTGTATTTAAAAAAAAAAAACAAATTTCATTACTTTTGTTTGAAAAATCAATTTGAAGTCATTCCAAGGGAATATTGAAGCCTATATATCAGTATTGAGTTTATAATTCCTCCCAAAAAAAATTCAACATCCATTAAGCCCTCATAAATCTCTACTATGACGCAAGAAGAGGAAGAAATGCAACATTATATATCAAAATTACGAGACTAATTGCAACAAATTCTGCTCTCGCAAATGGTAACCAAAAATGAAATTGAAGCTAAGATGGATGCTTTGAAGAAAGGAATGGAAGCTAAGATGGATGGTTTGAAGCATGGAATGGAATCTAAGATGGATGGCATGGAAGCTAATATCGATGGTATAGAAGAAAAACTAAAATGCAACATAGAAGACATGAATAATTATCTAAAAAAAGACATGGAAGGTTTGAAGGAAGGTTTGACAAAGTTGCTTAAAGACATTATTCCTCATGGTGAAAAGGTAGTAGAGGAAGCTCATTACGAGAATAAAATAAATGTTAATCGTGATTTCATAGACTCTAATGTTGGATTGAAGATGCACCATATTCCAAAGATTGATATGAGGAAATTTGATGGAAAGGATTCTGTAACATGGATACTACATATGGAGAAATACTTTGGTATCCATAATGTGTAAAACAGACAAAATGTACACATTGCAGCTTTATATTTAGAATCCGATAAATTTTTATGGTATCGATGGCTTTTCTCTCGTAAAAAAATTGTCACTTGGTCAATTTTTATAGAGGAAATGATAGCACAGTATGAGTATAAAAAGAGCAACACCTTCTTTAGCCATATGATAAATCTAAAAAAAGGGCTCAATGGTGGAGCACATTGAGGACTTCCAAAAATTGAATATAAGGGTAAAGGATATTCCATAGGAGCACAAGATTTATGTCTCCACAAGGACTTTAAAGGATAACATCTAACATGAGGTTCGCCTTTTGGAACTTGATTCATTGGAGAAGGCATTCACACTAGCAATAAAAAATGAAAGAAAAATTATGGCGACAAGGAAGCCTACCACTCACAACTATAAATATGGAAGTGTTGCTACTCTTAGTCTCCCAAAACCTACACGGTTGACACCACAATAATTGGAAGAAAAAATAGAAAAAGGGATTCGCTATAGTTGTGATAGAAAATACAATAAAGGTCATAAGTGTGATGAGAAGAAATTAATTTACATAGATTGTGAAGAGGAGGAAGAAAAGGAACAAGAAAATTAAAAAGAAGAGGATATAGACCAGAAACCAACCCTAGAGGAAGAAGAAATGAATCCAACCATATCCTATAATGCATCAGTAGGAATTAACACTCCTCAAATTCTAAATATAGAAGGACATATCAGGAAGAAAAATGTAATAGTACTGACTAGTTCAGGTAGTACCCATAATTTTATTCATTGTAAGGTAGCCAAGGAATTGAATTTCTTCCTATACCCAACACAAGAGTGTCAAGTGATGGTTGCAAATGGAGGAACTATAAATTTCTATGGAAAGTGCCATAATAACAAGCTAACCATGGGGGAATATGTATTGAATAGTCCAATGATCTCCATTCCAATTGGTGGTTCTGATGTTGTACTAGGAGTACAATGGTTACAATATTTGGGGACAATAGCTTTTAATTTTAAAGAACTTGTCCTGAAATTTTTTTCGAAAGGAAAGGAAGTTGAATTATGAGGTATCACAGGGAAGCCAGGAAAGATAATTAGCTCTAATGTCATGACAAAGATTCTAAAGAAAGAACAATGAGGCATAGCTTCAAAATTATTCTCACGAGAGGTTCAAACATCAAAATCATCTATTTCTCCAGATCTCCAAATAGTATTGGACAATCATTCCAAGGTATTTGACACTCCCAAAGGACTTCCACCTATTCGTGATCATGATCACGCTATTCATTTGATTCCAGGAAGTGTTCCTCAAAACATCATGTCTTACAGATATCCTTATGCTAAAAATAGTGAGATTGAAAATATGGTTGTAGAAATGCTAGAGGCTTGTATACTTAAACATAATCAAAGTTATTTCTCTGATCCAGTAGTATTGGAGCACAAGAAGGATGGTGTTAGTCATCAGTATTTTTTACTATTTAATGATGACTAGTTCAACAACCCAGTTTTCCAACAGCTGATCTTAAAATTTTTCAAATTTGCCAGCTGGGAAAACACCCATAAAACTTTTTTGCTCTCCTTCCTTTCTAGTTCGCCCATGACAAGTTGAAATCCCATTATCAAATCCTGCCTAACCTCAGCCATACTAAGTCTGCCTGTCAACTCTAAAAGGACAATCCAAGTCTATTCAAAAAACCTCCCCTAAGTTAGGAAGTGACGCTTTAAGGCATTTCACCCTTGGCAACCATCAAAAGGCCAAAAAACCTCCATCTGCTATAGACCAATCATAACAGACCTCCCGCTCTGCTAATGAAGTTAGTCAAAGCTCTAAGTCGCGCCACTTACACGCCCCTAAGTCTCAGCACTGCATAGACCACAGTCTTAAGCTGATTATTAGGTGTTTTACACTGTTTATGGATTTTACAAGCGCACGAAACATGTCAGCTCCTCAGAAGAAAATTCTTGGCTCCACATGAGAAGACAGCTGCTTCTGAATGTGAACATGAGCCTAAGATGTAATTGCAGGACAAAGAGTTACTCATCAAGATCTTGCATCTTCATTCAGCATGATAACACAGCAGAAGAAAAGCAACACTGTCAAGAGGCTGATGATATGAAGACCAAGAAGTGCCTCCTTCATTTATAAGTAGAGGGCAAATGGACAAAGTTGGATTCTAAGAGATGCACTAACTGTAAGAAAAGTTTTGGTTACAGTAAGACAGCAAATGGAGAACCCTGCATAAAATCAAAAGATAATAGTGAAGCCCAGGCTTCTTACAGACTCTTTCATAGAAGAACTAGAAGGCAGCTCTCCCTTGCTCAATTTTCAGATCTAAAACATCATCCCCTGCCTTATCTCCTCAAAAATGAAAACTGGATCATTCTGTAAATCTGAGGATAAGTTGGTGGTTTTTGAGTTTGGATACCTTTTTAAATAGGATTTTCACTTACAGGTTGAAACCAGTTCTTTACCCACAGTCAAAGAAGAG
The DNA here is from genome assembly GCA_034641835.2 of Pinus albicaulis. Lineage (NCBI taxonomy): Eukaryota > Viridiplantae > Streptophyta > Pinopsida > Pinales > Pinaceae > Pinus > Pinus albicaulis. The sequence continues at coordinate 177,682,183 of CM076578.1, forward strand.
GCTCAAGCATTATCTGCCATCTCATTCAGTTTCCACAGTGGGAAATATCATATCCAAAGCATCAGAAGCAAATACTGCTAGTATAGGTTTCGAAAGGTGAAGCTATCTCCCTCATAATGTCAAAGAAAACACTCACATAAACCAGTGACAGAAGGTGAGCCACAGTAGCTCATAGCAAAAATCTCCCCACAACATAGATATCGGAAAAGGAGGTTTTCATTCCTTAAAAGAGAAGCAGTCAAAGTTCTAAATGCTCAAAATGTTTGTTTCACTTCAAGAAGGGGTCAGTTTCATGAAATAAGTGCTCAGTGCCACTACGACACTTATTCAAACAAAACGGTTTCCAGTTTTGATATAAAAGGGAGCTTTTTCCAAGTATCTTTTGAAGAAAACCTCACCAAACAAATATGAAAGAAGCTTTGGTCTTCTTCATTTTCAAAATAGGATAAGAACTGTTGCAAAACCTTTTTGAATCACTCCAAATAAAAGATAAACTCTCTTTGCTGTTTCCCTGAACCGGAGAAGGAAGCTTTGAACGAAATGACAGAGTTTTGGAGGTTTTAAACTTGCACGACGCTCCTGGAAAAGCGCGCGGCGCTCCTGGAACGAGATTTACAAAGGGTTATAACGTGCGCGCGACGCTCCTGTAGCGGCGCGCGGCGCTCCTGTGCGCGTCGGTCCTGTCGGCCCGACAGCGTGGCGCTTTCATTAACAAATGTGCCACACATATATTTATGATCCAAAATGCCTCCAAATCGTTTCAAAGTAGCTCCAACATGCAAACAAAGGATTGAAACGATGTTTCAAGGGAATTTTTGTCTTGCCCGCCCTTTGAATCAAGTTACTAGACAGGTTTATGAAGCATCAAGGGTCATGGTACAAGTCAAGTGTGTTAAGTGCCATTTTTGAAGAGGAATGACAGTGATTAGAGGAAAATGTCATTGGATGAACTCAAGGTTTCTTTTTGTGGTTATGACTATCGCACTCCTAAACATTGATCATATGTGCAAAGCTTTGCCACTCCACAAAGTGATTTCTCCGTATTAAAAGACAAACCTGATGCATGCCTTCCATTTCTCCATAAAACAAGATATGCTATGAAGGTTTTCAAATCAGTGGAGAGTGGTTGGTTTATCTTTGTATAGAAACCAGTAAGCAGCAAAAGAAGAAACTATTTGAGGAAAGATGTCATTTTGTTTTATAAATATAGGGCTGTTTGTAATCACACCAAAAACTCAAGGAACTGGATGACCTCGTCCAAGCTCAGGAAAACATTCAGCTGTGTATATGCACTCTGGCTGACTGTGTTTATGATTGTTAAATCCACTGGTGGAAAAGCACACCAAAAAGGAGGGCAGTGCTTTGTTTGAAGAGGAGTTTATTGGCATTGGATCGTTAAGGTGTAATCAGAGCACACAAAGATAAATCCTTCTTCTTACTTAAGCATGTCACCAAAATCCATAAAACTAAAGCTAGTTGTGAGGATATCCTTGCTTGAAAACTCGTGGTATAGTGTCAGATATGTTTGACAAGGTTTCTTCAAAGAAAAGGGTCTTGAAATCAAAATCAGAGTCTTCACCTTCTGCCTCTTCAAAGGACAAGGGTATCTTATATCTTCAAAGCATCAAAGGGCAGGGTACCATCGCCACACACACAGAAAAGATCATTGTTGGCTGTGTGTATTGATTGACTGTCTTTTTGTTCTTCAAAGTTTATTTGTTAAAGGTTGATATTCAGAGGCTGGAAAGGCAGTATTCTAGAGAGGCAAGGTTTTATGTTGAAAGGGAGCCTCTACTGTTTAAAAGACAAAACTCCTACAGGCCTTTTGTTAAAACCTCAAAAGCATTTCAAAGCTCTGCCACCTTTGTTCTATAAACAGTGAAATTGATTGTGTGTCTGCACTAAAGTTTACTGTGTATATTGTGTGGAATTGACTGGTTGAGTTGCATACCAACCGAGAGTAGTGTTTTTGAATCAAAGGCTTTTGTCTTTTCCTTCCTCTGCAAAGACAAGGGTGCCCTATTGCCTCGAACATCAAAGCTGGGTACCTTTACATAGGAAGGTCACCTTGACTGTATTTTTTCCTTTGACTGTGTATTCATTATGAATGTTGACTGATTGATATACAAAGGCTAGAAAGGCATCATTCTGAAGGAACAAAGGTCTTACACCAAAGAAGAGCATTTTCACACTATCTTTGAAATCACTTGTTGCTTAATAGAAAAGTTGACAGGCTAGGACAAAGTTTGGTTTAAAGAAGGCATTACAAAGACTTGGAAGCAGTTTGGTGTTTTAGGAGCACGTCTAGATCAAGATGCCCCTCAAGGCAAGACAACAGGAGCAGCATGACAGTGGTAAAGATGAGCAGCAGCAGGAAAAAGAGGAGAAGAGTGCTGAACAACAGTAACTCCGTAGTGATAAACAACAGTTTCAAGAAGAAAAGGGAGAAAGACACCTTCAGACTTGGGATTTTGGCCCGATCTTCAGAAAATATTGCTAGGAACCCTTGAGGGTCATGCACACCAATTTCGGGCCCATTTTGACAACTTTTGGTTTTTTGGCATTTTTGAGTTTTTGTTCAAAAACTCATAAATTCACCATTTCATTTTGAGGATTCATCAAAGGAGGAGAATGGTATCATTGGATGCCATAATTTCATGAGCATGCCCTCAGCGATTTTCAGAACATTTGGAGATCATTTTCCCCCTCAAAACGACGAAAAAGGCTCTCTTTTTGCACACTCTGCCCGGTCTATCAACAGACTGTAATTTTCTGGCTTTTTACACACAGGTGCAGATTTGGAGGACTTCTGGGCATCAGATTGCGAAAATTTCAGTTGTGATGGAAAGTAGACACTCAGAAATTTCTAACGAGCTATCATGAGCCTCGTTTCGACACCGGGAAGGCTACCAAATGTTTCCGGAAAGTCAGGGGACCTTTTGTTGATGAAAATTTGAAGTTTTTTTGTAATTTTTGAACCTCTAAAATCTGCTTTTTCCAAATGTGCGTTTAGCTATTTTTGCACATGAAACATTATGCAAAGTCAATAAAATTCCCTTTTTTAGAATTTTTTAGATATTTTATGAGATATTTTGTGCCTTGGGCTTTGCAAAGCCTTAAGGACAAGTTTAGATATTTTGATTAGGCCAATGAGGATGCAAGTTGAACCATGAGGTCTCCCTCACTTGAGCCTATTTATTCCACCAGCTCTCATTTGTAAACAAGGCTGAACTTGAGAAGAGAAGCAATATATGGTCATATGAGCTTTGGAAGAAAATACTTGTGTTATGCTTTTGGATTGCCTCTTGGATGTTCTTGGATGAATGATGAAGGATTGTTGATGGATTCTATGACTTGGTAGAATGGTATAGTGTCTCTTGCTTTGTTGTTGTCTTCTAGTTTTCATTCATGAATACATGTTTCTTGCTTGCTATAGATCAGTAGAGAACAAATTTGAGACATGCCTATGGAGGCACCTCAAATTTCTTGTTTCTTCATAGCCTCTTTGTTTTCTTCTTCCTAAGTAACATTAAAGAATTCTTGACTGCTCTTTAAATATTTAGGATATTGTTGCTTGTTTCATTCATGGTTTTATACATGCTAAGAAGGACTTACGGTACGTCCTGCTTACCTATGGCTAGCTATAGTTCCATCCATGAAACTTCTCTTTGATTGATTGGATTATCATTTTGTTTGAACCAAGGAGGCCTAGTTTCGATCTAGCCCTTTGCCTAAAACTATGCAAATCTTGTTGTTCAAAGTGCCCAATAACTTGAAGTACTGTGTTTAGGCGTTCCGGCATAGTGTTTTGAGTTGTTTGTCTTCCTTAAGTGTTTTCCCCAAAGTCTGATAGCCATTTCCCAAAGTTAGAGGGTCTTATACTTCTATGCATGGCTTGAATGTTTATTTCTATGTATTGATTAGCTTGTAGTTACACTTTGCATGATTAATGGTTTGCCCTACCATGTTTATGTTATCTATTGAACTAGTTATGCTTGAAACTCTTTTTTGTTCACAAACTTGATGTCCATTTACTCCATTTTTCCCAAAGATCCTTTCTACCTTGAATCAAATCGGCCCTTCAACAGCCTTGTATCATCATATAATAGCTTTCTTGACCTTTTGACCCCATAGCCCAGTTAATCTAACATCTTGTTACCTATTTCATATCTTTGATCAGTTTCATCCCTCACAACTTAAAAAACCAAAACCAAAAAACAGACTCCATAACTAGCCTAAAATCATAAACATAATAAGCAAACACACAGATATCCCTTACACATATAGAGAGAGCCCTCTCTGAGTCCAGGAAGGCTAGGTCCTCGGGCTCCAAAGCTTGGTTTGATGTTACACTGTCATTTGGCTTGCCAATCAGCCAAATCACGGCACCCTAACATAATGGCGATCACGATGGGACCTTCTGAGTTAGTGACAATCTATGTACTCCTTAGTAACTCTCAAAGTCTCATTCAAACTTAGAAAACTTAAGTGTTGTCTGAAGAGTAGAAAATAGCTCCTTCACCATCTTAGCAAAATGATGAGTCAGTTATAGGAAACTCTTCCAAACCTTAGAAATACATAAAACTTGGAAAACCCCAAAAAACTCCCTTAGATTGGTTTTTGTCAGTACTGGTGGTGGACCATACACATATACCTCAAAACAACTAAAAATCCACCTGGCGACTCCACTAACTTCCAGTAGGCCCTACTAATTCACTAAACTCTAGGCTACTATCCAACTGAGCCACCTCATCGCCACACTAACATAATGGCGATCATGGTGGGACTATGAGTATTAAACAAACTTAGTTTCCCTAATCTTTAGAGACTTTTGAGAATATTAGTTGGCTGACTTATCCCACCGCTCCCTAACATAATGGCGATCACGGTGGGACCTATTGAGTACATGATAGTCTAGCGAACTCTTATAGACTCTTTAGTCCTTCAACATCTAAACTTAGGCCATCAGCCTTTAGAATCATTTAGAGTAAACTCTCTGTTTCACCATCTTAGAAAACTGATGAATCATGTTTATAACACTCTTACATACTAGGCTGCACATAAAACTCAGAAAAAACCCCAAAAAAGCTCCCTTAGATTTGTTTTTTTTAGTACTGGTGGTGGACCATACACATACATCTCAAAAACAACCAATTTCCACTTGGCGATTCCACTAGCCTCTAGTAGGCCTTACTATTTTATCGAACTCTAGATTACCATCCAATTGATCTATCCCATCGCTCACTAACATAGCGGGAGATGGTGGGACACTGAGTACATGATAGTCTAGCAAACTCTTATAGACTCTTTGGTCCTTTAGATATCTAAACAAACCAGCAGTCCACAGACTCACTTAGAGTAAACTCTTGTTGTTATCACCGCCCTAGCAAAGTGTTGAAACAAGTTTAGAATGCTTTAAATCATAGGCTACACATAAAACTCAGAAAATCCAAAACATTCCCAGATTAGTTACTTGTGGTGGACCATAGCTATCTTCACAAAACAACCAAGTTCCACCTGGCGACTCCACTATTCCATCCCTTTTATTTTGACCATCCTTCACCTTAGTAGAAATTTAGAGAGACCACCCATCCAAAACATTCGTCAATACCATCCTCTCTAAACTCTAGATCCAAAATCTGGCTTCACGAAGAATCAACACCAGATCCCATCCAGACCCAAATCCCCCTATCATAGTAGATGACCCAGAGAAGATTCTGTGGAAAGCTTCCAAAACTGACCATCTAGCTACCGGTAGATCCATCCGTAAAACAAGATCAGTGCCTGAACATCTCACTATCCTACCGGATTCACCTTTTGAATTAGAGTCATCAAAAAATCTTTTCAGAAGCAAGTCGCATAGTAAGATAAAATTTGATGATCTTGAAACCCCTAGACCAACCACAGAGTCATAGTAGAGAAGCCTCACCTTCCACCCCCCTGACTTTCAGCTTCTCCATCACTTTGGCTCCTACCATCCCGGATCTGCTCAAAACCAGATCACTAGTCCAAGTTCATCCGCCACACCTGTCCAAACCGCCACTGTTCAAACCACCCTCAGCTCATCCCACTAGTCCTCATCTTGTACATCATCCATTAGCTCCCATCATGGCAGCCTGGTACGCACCTTTGGTGTTGCCACTACCTTTGGCTCCTCTCCCAAATAAATATCAAGACAAAATCCCACACTTTACCAGGGAAGACACCACCACACCTCAACAGCATATAAGTAGGATTAGTGATGCTTTTGAATACCTGGAGGTACAAGACGAGACCGCCAGAATGAGAATATTCGCCCAAAGCCTGGGCGGAGAACCCAAAACATGGTTTAAGAGCTTAGCTCCAAACAGCATCCACAACATCCCAAAACTGTGTCAAACCTTCAGAAACAGGTGGGAGGTCCGAAAGAACCCTATTCAAATCCTGTCAGAATATAACAACCTAAAACGGGAAAACGGGGAAAGTGTCCAGGCTTACTGCACTAGGTTCAATAGTGTGTATAACTCCCTCCCACCTCATTTCAAACCCCCACTTGGTTTAGCCTTGGAAAAATTCCCCGAGGGTTTCGATCTGGACATGACATATCATCTGAGAGACAAAGATCCCCCTACCTTAGAGGAAATGCAACAAATAGCCATAAAAACAGATGCCAACTTAGTAGAAAAAAGGGCTAGGACTAGATCAGAAAGAAAGGTCACATATAAAGATGAGGTCTCCACTTCATCTCCTTCCCTAGATCCTAGAATAGATGACTTAGTCAAAAACATGGCCAAAATGTGGGAAAAGATAAATGAAAAGGCTCCTGTAAGAGACAACCAGCCAAACCCTCCAAACAGAAACCGAAACCAAAATTTTAGGAGGGAGCAGCCTCAAAACAGACCAAGGGAAAACGACCAACAAATTAGGCCACCATTTAATGAAAATTATGTGGAAGAAGAAGATAAGGATACCGAACCCATTGATGAAAATCATTGGAATCTCATAGGTTCTGATAACGAGAGTGAGGTTTACCTCACAGCAGAAGAGCAAGAGTTATGCTCTCCAGGTCAGGACGAAACCAACTATGAAGATCTCGAAGATCCCGTCATAGACTTTCAAAATTCCATTATAGAAGCTCACAGGCAGTATAACCTTAGAAGTAGAAAAAACCAAGACCGCTCCAAAAAGGGTAGTCCTGAAATTACTAAGACCTCCGATACCATCCCTAAAAAGGCTATGGATAGAAACACAATCATGACCAAGGAAATTGACCAAAACAAAGATAAAGCTATTCAAACAAGTCTTGGCTCAAATACTCCTAGTACCTCTACAAAAATCCCCGAGATGGCTGTGTCAAACCAAATCCCTTACCAAAGTCAGCAAATTAAGAGCATAGAAAAATTCATGTCCGAGAAAGCTGAAACAAATATGTCCAGACCACAATTTCCTTTTAGTTTCGAAGGGAAAATGTCCAAAATAAAAATTACCATACCCCTTACTGAACTAATAACAATAGATAGGTATAGATCTCAAGTCTTCAAAGTTTTTGACATAGGAAGCGAGGCAGATACTTTGAATCTAACTGATGACAAACCTGAGCTCCTATTCGGCCCGAAGATAGAAGGTCAATACCAAGAGGGATCTGTTTCCCCTTTCTATGTGAGTCTGAACATACGGGACAAGATACTACATAATGCCATGTTAGATTCTGGTGCCTCCCATAACCTAATGCCTAGAGCGGTCATGGAAAACCTGGGACTAGAAGTAACTCAACCTTACAAAAACCTGTATTCCTTTTACTCAAGTCAGGTCAAACGTTTAGGTCTGATAAAAAACCTAGATTTTTCTCTAACATAGCTACCAGCGAAAAACTTGGTCATGGACGTAGTAGTAGCCGATATCCCTCCTAATTATGGAATGCTACTATCAAGGGCATGGGCTGCCAAAATACAAGGTAGTCTCCAAATGGATATGTCATTCGCTACCATCCCCGTTTTTAACCAGACTAGGAGATTATACCGAGAAACTCACATGAAATACATGGTTAGTAACCGGGATAAGCCAAACAACACTCCCATTTATTCCATTCATTCCGATTTAGATTCTTTTATCTTATATAATGAAAGTGATGTGAACAAGCAGATAATAGAAAATGAAGAGGTTTTCAAACCATCGGAAACACACTTCCCATTACTGAAAATAGAAACCAATGATCAAAGCACCAAGAAACCTGAAAAACAGCTTAGTATCTTGTATGAAAGGGAAGTTCTTTGGATTATAAGCTTTGATGGTTCTTGTGGCAAAACTGGTTCAGGGGCCAGTATCTGGATACAAAATACTAATGAAGGTCATTCTTTTAGATTAGAATTCCAGTATACTAATAACATTGCGGAATATGAGGCCCTTCTCATTGGTCTGCACATACTTAAGGACTTAGGCGCCAAAAAAGTATCAGCCCAGGGAGATTCAGAACTTGTAATCAGGCAAATCAAAGGTGAATATTCAGCAAAAAACCCCAGACTAAGGGAATACAGGAATGCAGCTTTAGATATCCTCAAAACCTTCGACAAGTATGAACTCACCTTTATCCCTAGGATTCAAAATAATCTGGCAAATGAGCTCGCCTTTGCTGCAAGCAATAGCCAAACACCATGTCTAAGTGAGCAATATGACATTCAAGTTAAACATCGCCCTACTGTACCAGATAATATCAATCATTGGAAAATATTCAAAGATGATGATCAAATTGATGATTTTTTACAATCTAAGAATGAATTTGAAGAAACCAGAAAAAACTTAGGAAATGAAGAAAGGGAATACAGACACAATCAAGACCGAGAGCTAAATCTACCTTCTTTGCCAGATCTAAATCTGATAAACCTTTCATCTGGAACTGAGATAGGAGAGGATGTTGACCCAAGAGAACTCGAAGTCTTACATTGTGAAAATGACACCATACCCAGAGGGCTTGCACCTCTAGAAGAATTGTTTGATTTTAACGATGTGGCCAAAAAGCCGAAAATGGAATCCACTGAGGTCGACATAGAAGAATATAACATAAGAAGCTCGGAGGAACCTAGAAAGGTCAAACTGTCCAAAACCCTCCCACCTCATATAAAACATAAATACATTGAGTTGTTTAAAGAATTTAAAGATGTGTTTGCATGGGGATACCAAGATTTGAAATCATATGACACAAGCATCATCCAACATAAAATTCCCCTCAAAGAAAACCAAAAGCCTTTCAAATAGAAGTTAAGAAGGATAAACCCAGTATTACTACCGTTGGTTGAAAAAGAAATCAAAAATATGTATGATGCCGGGATAATAGTGTCTCTCCGATACTCTGAGTGGGTCTCAAATCTAGTATCAGTTAGGAAAAAGACTTGTGAAATCAGACTCTGTATAGATTTCCAAAACCTAAATAGGGCATGTCTGAAAGACAACTATCCTCTGCCCAAAATGGACCACATACTTCAGAAGGTAGTAGGCGCTAAAAGAATCTCATTGCTTGATGGTTTTTCTGGTTATAACCAAGTGTTGGTTTACCCTACCGATCAGCATAAGACAGCTTTCACCACCCCTTGGGGCACTTTTATGTACGTTAAAATGCCTTTTGGACTGATGAATGCTGGCGCCACATTTCAAAGAGCCATGGACATAGCCTTCTCAGAAGACATAGGTGTTTTCATAGTCATATATCTTGATGATATAACAGTATATTCTAAATCAGATGAAGAACACCTAGCACACTTAAGAAAAGTTTTCAACAAATGCAGAAAATATGGTTTATCCCTAAACCCCAAGAAAACACTTTTCGGTCTAGAGGAAGGAAAACTCCTAGGTCACATTATTTCGGAAGAAGGGATTAAAATAGACCCACAGAGAATCGAAGGTATATTGCAAATAAGTCACCCCAGAAATATAAAGGAGTTGCAGTCTTCTATCGGAAAGATAAATTTCTTAAGGAGATTCATCCCAAACCTTGCCGAACTCCTGAAAAATATCAAAAATATGTTGAAAAAAGAGGTCGGGGTTAAATGGACTATAGAAGCCAAAAAATATTTTGAACTAATTAAAAGGGCTTTAACTGAAACACCAGTGTTGATAAGCCCTGACTTCACCAAAGATTTTTACATTTTGTCATTTGCTTCAGAACACACAATAGCCGCTGTACTGTTACAAAAAAATGCAGCTGGGCAAGAACAACCCATTGCCTTTTTCAGAAAATCCCTGAGAGATGCTCCCTTGAAATACAACATCATGGAAAAACAAGCATTCGCATTAGTAAAAGCACTGAAAGATTTCTGAGTTTACATCTTGCATTCTCATGTCATAGCTTTTGTCCCTAATACTGTCGTCAAGGACATTCTGAACCAAGATCCCGATGGTAAAAGGGGAAAATGTATCGCTATCATCCTAGAGTATGACTTAGAAATCCGACCTACCAAACTAGTTAAAGGACAAGGACTTGCAAGGCTAATGGCTGAAACCAACCTCCAAGCTTTAGATATAAATTTTGTTGATGCCTTAGAAGAACAGGAAGAATGCACACTCCCTCCTATTGATCAAATGTTTCTGGATTCACCTTGGTATGCAGATATTCTTTATGTATTAACTTGTCTAAATGCTCCTCCGACTTTATCAAAAACAAAAGCAAGATTTCTTAAACAAACATCTTTAAAGTTTTGCATTATAGATGGTTTTCTGTATTGGAAAAATGCCACTGGTATGCTGCTTAAATGTTTGCTTGAGTCTGATGCAGAAAAAATTATGCATGAAATGCATGAAGGGGAATGTGGGGGCCATCTTTACTGGAAAACCACAACAAACAAAATCCTTAGGGCCGGTTATTATTGGCCTACCTTATTCCCTGATGCTCACAAACTAGTTATGACATGCCATAAATGTCAAATTTTTTATGGCAGAAAAAAGCTTTTACCTTTGCCCTTACATCCCATCATAGTCGAAGGACCTTTCCAACAATGGGGTCTAGATTTTATCGGGGAAATTCACCCCTCCTCATCCGCTCAACATAAATGGATCCTCACATCCACTGATTACTTTACCAAATAGATAGAAGCCATACCTTCCCGGAATGCCACCGATTCAGTCATCATCAAGTTCCTAGAAACCAATATCCTATCTAGATTTGGCTGTCCCAGAAAGATCATTACAGATAATGCCGCTGCCTTCTCCTCCAAAGAATGGTTGACTTCTGTCACAAGTATCACATTTCATTAGGACATTCCACAGCCTATTACCCTCAAGGTAATGGTTTAGCCGAGTCCTCTAAAAAAAGCCTAGTCAACATCATCAAAAAACTTCTTGAACAAAATCAAAAAGCATGGCATGGGAAACTAGTACACGCCTTATGGGCTGATAGATTAACCACCAAGAAATCCATAGGCATGTCTCCTTACCAACTATTTTATGGCATAGATGCCATTTTCCCAACATCTTTAGGGGTTCTGGTAATGAAGCTATTACAAGAAGTTCAAATAGAAGAAAATGACATGCAAAGGAGGGTAAATCAGACTATCCATTTACAACAAACCAGAGAAGAAGTTTACCAAAGGGCTCAGTTAGCACAAGACAAAATAAAACAGATTTTTGACAGACGAACTAAGGAAAATGATTTCCAGATTGGAGATAAAGTGTTAAAATGGGATTCTAGAAGAGAAGACAAAGGTAAACATGGCAAGTTTGAAAATTTATGGAAAGGGCCTTACATCATCAGCTCAGTCAGTGGAAACAATGCCTTCTTCTTGCAAGAACCTGATGGGACTGAAATTTTTGGAGGTCCTGTAAATGGCAGGACATTAAAGCATTATTTTTGTCAAGAGCTCCAGTTCTAAGTTTGAACACTTCATTCATTGTATATACCACTGTTTGAAAAATAGATGAACAGAAAAGTAAAAAACAGTAAAAGATAGAAAAGAGGGCAGGTGAAAAATAGGAAAAAGGCCCCATGTTCCAAAAATAGTCCTTCGGAAAGCGCGCAAGTCTAAATTCCGCTACTAGTACTTAAATTTCTTGTTCAACTATCTAGCCTAATCATAGCTGAACATGTTTAAATTTAATTGCTGATAAGTCAGTGAGCGAAAAAGATGGTCAACATTGTGTAAGATTGACTTATCACAGAGAGTAGGTTAGGGAGAGATTCTGGTTCCACATGCCTAAAACAGAACCAAAGAGAGAAGCGAGGGATGAAAAACACATTGTACATCTTAGCCTCGTTTTTCTAGATTTCCTTTTTGCAAAATAATATTTGTGTGCAGTTTGTCCTGTCATGCCGCAAATACATGACAAATCAGACAGTTTAACCCTGATTTGTTCATTTTAAATTTCTTGTCTTAGATTAGAGAACAAAATCCTGTCAAACATTTTAATCTTGACAGTTGATCTAGTTTAGGTAGAGTAATGAAGGAGTTCATCCGTTTAATCTGAAATCCCGACAGATATAAGGGTAGAAATAGTTAGGTTCATTTTACAAAAGAAAAATATGCATTGTCAAAAGGCTGCTAGTTCAAATGCACCAAACAGAAGAAAAAATGTTAGGAAAGATAGTGGGGTAGGTAGAAATATCATCGATGCTAATCATGTTGTCTCTTTCAGAAGTAGCATCAAAGAAAAGTGAAAATTTGCGCCAATGGGTAAGGCATTGGTCTTCATAAGCCACAGATCTAAAATTATGGACACGTCCCGAAAAGGAGCTGCCCTCCCCAAATGGAGCCACTATTAGTCATCAATATTTTTTACTAGTTAATGATGACTAGTTCAATAGCCCAGTTTTCCAACAGCTGATCCTAAAATTTTTCAAATTTTCCAGCTGGGAAAACACCCATAAAAATTTTTTCTCTCCTTCCTTTCCAGTTCGCCCATGACAAGTTTAAATCCCATTATCAAATCCTGCCTAACCTCAGCCATACCAAGTATGCCTGTCAGCTCTAAAAGGACAATCCAAGTCTGTTAAAAAAACATCCCCTAAGTTAGGAAGTGGCGCTTTAAGGCATTTCACCCTTGGCAACCATCAAAAGGCCAAAAAAACTCCATCTGCTACAGACCGATCATAACAGACCTCCCACTCTGCTAATGAAGTTAGTCATAGCTCTAAGTCGCGCCACTTACACGCCCCTAAGTCTCAGCACTGCATAGACCACAGTCTCAAGCTGATTATTAGGTGTTTTACACTGTTTATGGATTTTACAAGCGCAGGAAACATGTCAGCTCCTCAGAAGAAAATTCCTGGCTCCACATGAGAAGACAACTGCTTCTCAATGTGAACATGAGCCTAAGATGTAATTGCAGGACAAAGAGTTACTCATCAAGATCTTGCATCTTCATTCAGCATGATAACACAGCAGAAGAAAAGAAACATTGTCAAGAGGCTGATGTTATGAAGACCAAGAAGTGCCTCCTTCATTTATAAGTAGAGGGCAAATGGACAAAGTTGGATTCTAAGAGATGCACTAACTGTAAGACAAGTTCTGGTTACAGTAAGACAACAAATGGAGAACCCTGCATAAAATCAAAAGATAATAGTGAAGCCCAGGCTTCTTATAGACTCTTTCATAGAAGAACTAAAAGGCAGCTCTCCCTTGCTCAATTTTCAGATCTAAAACATCATCCCCTGCCTTATCTCCTCAAAAATGAAAACTGGATCATTCTGTAAATCTGAGGATAAGTTGGTGGTTTTTGAGTTTGGATACCTTTGTAAATAGGATTTTCACTTACAGGTTGAAACTAGTTCTTTACCCACAGTCAAAGAAGAGGCTCAAGCATTTTTTGCCATCTCATTCAGTTTCCACAGTGGGCAATATCATATCCAAAGCATCAGAAGCAAATACTTCTAGTATAGGTTTCAAAAGGTGAAGCTATCTCCCTCATAATGTCAAAGAAAAACCTCACACAAACCAGTGACAGAAGGTGAGCCACAGTAGCTCATAGCAAAACTCTCCCCACAACACAGATATCGGAAAAGGAGGTTTTCATTCCTTAAAATAAGTGCTCAGTGCCACTACAACACTTATTAAAACAAAAGGGTTTCCAGTTTTGATATAAAAGGGAGCTTTTTCCAAGTATCTTTTGAAGAAAACCTCACCAAAAAAATATGAAAGAAGCTTTGGTCTTCTTCATTTTCAAAATAGGATAAGAACTGTTGCAAAACCTTTTTGAATCACTCCAAATACAAGATAAACTCTCTTTGCTATTTCCCTGAACCAGAGAAGGAATCTTTGAACGAAATGACAGAGTTTTGGAGGTTTTAAACTTGCGCGACGCTCTTGGAAAAGCCCGCGGCGCTCCTGGAACGAGATTTACAAAGGGTTATAACGTGCGCGCGGCGCTCCTGTAGCGGCGCGTGATGCTCCTGTGCGCGTCGGTCCTGTCGGCCTGACAGTGACCCGACAGAGCGGCGCTTTCATTAACAAACGTGCTGCACATATATTTATGATCCAAAATGCCTCCAAATCATTTCAAAGTAGCTCCAACATGCAAACAAAGGATTGGAATGATGTTTCAAGGGAATTTTTGTCTTGCCTGCCCTTTGAATCAAGTTACTAGACATGTTTATGAAGCATCAAGGGTCATGGTACAAGTCAAGTGTGTTAAGTGCCATTTTTGAAGAGGGATGACAGTGATTAGAGGAAAATGTTGTTGGATGAACTCAAGGTTTCTTTTTGTGGTTATGACTGTCACACTCCTAAACATTGATCATATGTGCAAAGCTTTGCCACTCCACAAAGTGATTTCTCCGTATTAAAAGACAAACCTGATGCATGCCTTCCATTTCTCCATAAAACAAGATATGCTATGAAGGTTTTCAAATCAGTGGAGAGTGATTGGTTTATCTTTGTATAGAAACCAGTAAGCAGCAAAAGAAGAAACTGTTTGAGGAAAGATGTCATTTTGTTTTATAAATATAGGGTTGTTTGTAATCACACCAAAAACACAAGGAATTGGATGACCTCGTCCAAGCTCAGGAAAACATTCAGCTGTGTATATGCACTCTGGCTGACTGTGTTTATGATTGTTAAATCCACTGGTGGAAAAGCACACCAAAAAGGAGGGCAGTGCTTTGTTTGAAGAGGAGTTTATTGGCATTGGACTGTTACAGGTTTTGTTACCACAGCATAAAAAAAATTTCAACTCTGTCACCATATCCATAAACTAGTGCTTTTTGCTGTGAGGATATCCTTTGTTTAAAACTGTGGTATAGTGCTGGATATGCTGACGAAGTGCCTTCAAAGAAAAGGGTCTTGAAATCAAAACTATGTTTTCACCTTGCCTCTTCAAAGGAAAAGGGTATCTTATATCTTCAAAGCATCAAAGGGCAGGGTACCATCTCCACACACACAGAAAAGATCATTGTTGGCTGTGTGTACTGATTGACTGTCCTTTTGTTCTTCAAAGTTTATTTGTTAAAGGTTGATATTCAGAGGTTGGAAAGGCAGTATTCTAGAGAGGCAGGGTTTTATGTTGAAAGGGAGCCTCGACTGTTTAAAAGAAAAAACTCCTACAAGCCTTTTGTTAAAACCTCAAAAGCATTTCAAAGCTCTGCCACCTTTGTTCTATAAACAGTGAAATTGACTGTGTGTCTGCACTAAAGTTGACTATGTATATTGTGTGGAATTGACTGGTTGAGTTGCATACCAACCGAGAGCAGTGTTTTTGAATCAAAGGCTTTTGTCTTTTCCTTCCTCTGCAAAGACAAGGGTGCCCTATTGCCTCGAACATCAAAGCTGGGTACCTTTACATAGGAAGGTCACCTTGACTATATTTTTTCCTTTGACTGTGTATTCATTATGAATGTTGACTGATTGATATACAAAGACTAGAAAGGCATCATTCTGAAGGAACAAAGCTCTTACACCAAAGAAGAGCATTTTCACACTATCTTTGAAATCACTTGTTGCTTAATAGCAAAGTTGACAGGCTAGGACAAAGTTTGGTTTAAAGAAGGCATTCCAAAGACTTGGAAGTAGTTTGGTGTTTCAGGAGCACATCTAGATCAAGATGCCCCTCTAGGCAAGACAACAGGAGCAGCATGACAGTGGTAAAGATGAGCAGCAGCAGGAAAAAGAGGAGAAGAGTGCTGAACATCAGTAATTCAATAGTGATAAACAACAGTTTCAAGAATAAAAGGGAGAAAGACACCTTCAAACTTGGGATTTTGGCCCGATATTCAGAACATATTGCTAGGAACCCTTGAGGGTCATGCACACCAATTTCGGGCCCATTTTGACAACTTTTGGTTTTTTGGCATTTTTGAGTTTTTGTTCAAAAACTCATAAATTCTCCATTTCATTTTGAGGATTCATCAAAGGAGAATAATGGTATCATTGGATGCCATAATTTCATGAGCATGCCCTCAGCGATTTTCAGAACATTTGGAGATCATTTTCCCCCTCAAAATGGCGAAAAAGGCTCTCTTTTTGCACACTCTGCCCAGTCTATCAGCAGACTGTAATTTTCTGGCTTTTACACACAGGTGTAGATTTGGAGGACTTATGGGCATCAGATTGGGGAAATTTTAGTTGCGACAGAAAGTAGACACTAAGAACTTTCTAACGAGCTATCATGAGCCTCGTTTTGACACCGGGAAGGCTGCCAAATGTTTCCAGCAAGTCAGGGGACCTTTTGTTGATGAAAATTTGAAGTATTTTTGTAATTTTTGAACCTCTAAAATCTACTTTTTCCGAATGTGCGTTTAGCTATTTTTGCACATGAAAAATTATGCAAAGTCAATTAAATTCCCTTTTTTAGCATTTTTTAGATATTTTATGAGATATTTTGTGCCTTGGGCTTTGCAAAGCCTCAAGGACAAGTTTATATATTTTGATTAGGCCAATGAGGATGCAAGTTGAACCATGAGGTTTTCCTCACTTGAGCCTATTTATTCCACCAGCTCTCATTTGTAAAGGAGGCTGAACTTGAGAAGAGAAGCAATATATGGTCATATGAGCTTTGGAAGAAAATACTTGTGTTATGCTTTTGGATTGCCTCTTGGATGTTCTTGGATGAATGATGAAGGATTGTTGATGGATTCCATGACTTGGTAGAATGGTATAGTGTCTCTTGCTTTGTTGTTGTCTTCTAGTTTTCATTCATGAATACATGTTTCTTGCTTGCTATAGATCAGTAGAGAACAAATTTGAGACATGCCTATGGAGGCACCTCAAATTTCCTGTTTCTTCATAGCCTCTTTGTTTTCTTCTTCCTAAGTAACATTAAAGAATTCTTGACTGCTCTTTAAATATTTACGATATTGTTTCTTGTTTCATTCATGGTTTTATACATGCTAAGAAGGACTTACGGTACGCCCTGCTTACCTATGACTAGCTATAGTTCCATCCATGAAACTTCTCTTTGATTGATTGGATTATCATTTTGTTTGAACCAAGGAGGCCTAGTTTTGATCTAGCCCTTTGCCTAAAACTATGAAAATCTTGTTGTTCAAAGTGCCCAATAACTTGAAGTTCTATGTTTAGGCATTCCGGCATAGTGTTTTGAGTTGTTTGTCTTCCTTAAGTGTTTTTCCCCAAATTCTGATAGCCATTTCCCAAAGTTAGAGGGTCTTATACTTCTATGCATGGCTTGAATGTTTATTTCTATGTATTGATTAGCTTGTAGTTACACTTTTCAAGATTAATGGTTTTCCCTACCATGTTTATGTTATCTATTGAACTAGTTATGCTTGAAACTCTTTGTTGTTCACAAACTTGATGTCCATTTACTCCATTTTTCCCAAATATCCTTTCTACCTTGAATCAAATCGGCCCTTCAACAGCCTTGTATCGTCATCTAATAGCTTTCTTTACCTTTTCACCCCATAGCCCAGTTAATCTAACATCTTGTTACCTATTTCATATCTTTGATCAGTTTCATCCCTCACAACTTAAAAAACCAAAACCAAAAAACAGACTCCATAACTAGCCTAAAATCATAAACATAATAAGAAAACACACAGATATCCCTTACACATATAGAGAGAGCCCTCTCTGAGTCCAGGAAGGCTAGGTCCTCGGGCTCCAAATCTTGGTTTGATGTTACACTGTCATTTGGCTTGCCAATCAGCCAAATCACAGGACCCTAACAGATGGATCATGACATATGTGTCCGTATTATAGGGAGCTCAACAAGCTCACTATTAAATATAAATTTACTATCCCTATCATTGATGAATTACAAGGAGGAATTTACTTCACCAAGTTGGATATTCTTTCTGGATATAATGAAATTAGAATGAAGAATGAAGACATTTCAAAAACAACATTCAGAACTCATGAGGGCCATTATGAATTTTTGGTCATGCCTTTTGGCCTTACTAATGCACCTTCCACATTTCAAGGTTTGATTAATTCCATTTTCAAACCCTTCATTAGCAAATTTTTGTTAGTATATTTTGATGATATACTAATCTACAATAAGACTTGGAAGGATCATGTTTAACATGTTGACAGGGTGCTCAAACTATTGTAGGAGAAACAATTATATGCAAAAATCTCCAAATTTTTCTTTGGAGTACAAGAGATGGAATATTTGGGTCATATTTTATCTCATGAGGGTGTTAAGGTAGACCATAAAAAAATTAAATCCATTAAGGAATGGAATATCCCCACAACCATAAAACATCTTCGAGGATTTCTGGGGTTAACATGACATTGTTGCAAGTTTGTTAAGAATTATGGGAGAATATCGACACCTCTAACATAATTACCGAAGAAAGATGCATTTTCTTGGACTCCATAAAAAAATAAGGCCTTTTAACATCTTAAAGAGGAAATGTGGCAAGCACCGGTCTTATCTATGCCATAATTCACAAAATTGTTTACTGTGGAATGTGATGCCTCAGGAAATTGAATTGGTGAAATTTTAATGAAAGAAATAAGACACGTTCTTTTGAAAGCTGTCCAATCAAAGGAAAGTATTTACAAAAACCTATTTATGAGAAGGAAATATTGGAAATACTACATGCACTAAAAAATGGTGAACTTACCTTGGGAAGAAAATTCAAGGTAAAAATTGATCATGATAGTCTTAAATACTTTTTGAACAAAGATTATCTTCTGGAGAGAATAAAAAATGGGTCACAAAGAAGTTTGCTTATGAATTTGAAATAATCTACAAAAAAGGGAAGAAAATTTTTGTTGTGGATGCACTCTCAAGAAAGGTTGAGGATGTGGAAGCATTTCTTTGTGCCATTACTATTATCTAACTTCAGCGGATAACTGAAGCAAGGGATGAATGGAAGAATGATGAAGAGGTTTGGACACTCATTCAAAATTTGTAGCAATATCCTAGTACATCTGAAACATTTAGTTGGGAAAATAATTCATTATGGTAAAAATATCGCTTATATATTTGTAAGAATTTCCAACAAAATCAAAATATTCTTTTGGAATTGCACACCTCTCCCTTAGGAGGGCACTAGGGATTTAAAAAAAATTACCACAGGGTCAAGAAGTATTTTTTTGGGATGGCCTTAAATTTGATATTAAAAAATTTGCGGAAAAATGATTGGTTTACCAACAAAATAAAGTTTAGACAATTAATACCCCAGGTTTGTTACAACCTTTATCCATTCCAAGTCAAAGTTCGGAAGTGGTTTCAATGGATTTTATCATAGGTTTACCCAAGTCCGAAGGAAAGATTGTCATCATGGTGGTAGTTGACAGACTTACCAAGTGTGCACAATTTTGTGCATTACCTCATCCATTTAAAGCCAGTACATTTTCTACTATATTTATGGAAAGAATTCAAAAGCTACAGGGAAACCCAAAGATCATTGTAAGGTACAAAGATCCCATTTTTACAGGAAATTTCTGGATGGAATTATTTTCTTGTTTGGGTACTCAATTATTTTCTTGTTTTGGAAAATTGAGATAGTGAATAAATGTTTGGAATGATATGTCCATTGTTTTATATCTGATAAACAACACAATGGGTCAAGTGGTTACCTCTCGTTGAATTGTGGTATAACACTTCCTTCCATACTGCAGCAAAAATGACCCCATTTATCTAACTTTATGGATATCATCCACCATACATCACATCATATTTAAGATAAAATTCTAAGGTTCAAGCAGTGGAAGATGAAATCGAGCATAAAAACAAGTTCTCCTACTCTTAAAGGATAAGCTAAGTTTTTGTTATGAAACCAACTCACAAAATAGAAGAAAAGAGAGATCAACGACTTAGAAATCAGACTCTTAGAGAGGGAAACCACTTTTACATTACATAAATGAACAATTCTTGGATGATTCAAATGACAAACCCTCCTTTCTATATATAGGATTCCATGGGGTCACAATATAATCCTAGCCGACCTACCAATAATAATGTAAGGGCACAACAATAACAATAAGGGGGCTACACTAACCACAATAAGTGACTACACTAGTAATATAGTGACCTAACATGCACCTCTCCTTAAGAAAGGTGTTGTCCTTAATGCTTGGGTAGTTCTGGATGCTTCTGTATAAAATTATCGTCCTCCCATGTGAAATATTCAGTGGGTAAGTTCTTCCACTTGATGAGATACTCTGAAATTGATTGATTTTTTAGATGTCAAGTTCTTGTTTCCATGAATTTTTCAGGTTCCAATATGATTTTTTCTTCCTCATTAAGTTCTGGAAATATTGTTTGAAATGGAAGTTTTTCACCTATAACCTTCTTTAAGCATGAAACATGGAAAACTGGGTGCACTCAAGAAGAATCAGTAAGCTCAAATTTGTATGCCACAGTACTAATCTTTTGCAACGCCTTGCAAGGACAATAGTACTTTGGCGATAATTTATTATCCTTCTTATCTTGCTTGAGGGAAATTTGTTTGTATGGTTGTAGCCATAAAAATACCCAGTTGCATACATCAAAATTTCTCTCGATGCGATGTTGATATGCATGTTGCTTCATTCGATTTTCTGGCAAATTTAGGTTATTCTTTAAGAGTTGGAGAACTTGTTGTTGATTCTCGATGTGATCCTCCACTACTTAAACCTTAGAATTTTCTCTTAAAGATGATATGATCGATGGTGGATGATATCCATAAAGTACCATAAATGGGGTCATTTTTATTGCACTGTAGAAGGAAGTGTTACACCACCATTCAACCAGAGGTAACCGCTTGACCCATTGTTTCTGTCATTCGGGGAATTTTGAGGTCTAAAATGGGCCTCTTAAGGAAATTATAAAATAATAGTGGAAATATTAAAATATCTATGTGATATTCCACTGCTTTAACCTTATAATTTTCTCTTAAAGATGATGCGATGGATGGTGGATGATATCCATAAAGTGCCATAAATGGGGTTATTTTTGCTGCAGTGTGGAAGGAAGTGTTACACCACCATTTAGCCAGAGGTAACCACTTGAACCATTGTGTTTGTCATTAGGGGAATTTTGAGGTCTAAAATGGGCCTCCTAAAGAAATTATAAAATAATACTGGAAATAATAAAATAAGATTAGATTACATCATCAAATTTTATAGGGAAAAAAGAAAAAAACTACTTTTTCAACAAGTATTTTCAATTTATCTCCTGATGGGTTTACTCAAATTTCAATAGGGAACACTCGTTCGATGCATAATTTGTTTCTTCACCCAAGGATTACCCATGTTGCATACTTTTGATGGACCATGCTACACGAAAAATGAAAAGTACATGAAAAGTTGTGATTGCAATCACATTATTTTCATGTATGTCTCATTTTTCATGTAGAAAGGTCCATTGAAAGTATGCAAGATGGGGAATCCTTGGATGAAGAAGTAAATTTTGCATCCACCAAGTACTAATCCTCGAAATTTGAGTAAAACCTTAGGGAGATAAGTTGAAAATACAAGTTGAAAAAATAGTTTTATTATTTTATTATTTTTTAATCTTTTTATTTTTTTGCCTAAAAAATGGTGAATCATCCCCCATGGTTGAAATTTTAATATTGAATTTTATTGGTTCTTATAAAGGTTATTTTGGTTGTACATTTTCCTTAAGAGTCCTGTTTTAGATCTCTAAATTTCTCTAATGTTATCAGATACAAAGCAACGAAGATATCATTCGAAACATTTGTTAACTATCTTACAGACCTAGGATGATAAGATGAGCTATGAGCTAGTTGAGTACCCAAACAAGAAAATAATTCCATCCAAAAATTTCTAGTGAAAATGGGATCAATGTCGCTTACAATAATCTTTCGGTTTCCATGTAGCTTTTGAATTGTTTCCATAAATGCAATAGCAAATGTACCCAATTTAAATGGATGAGATAATGCACCAAATGGTGCATACTTGGTAAGTATATCAACTACGACCATGATGACACTCTTTCCTTCGGATTTAGGTAAACCTGTGATAAAATCCATTGAAAACTCCTCCCAATGTTGACTTGGGATGAATAAATGTTGTAACAGACCCGAGGTATTAATTCTCTCAAATTTATTTTGCTGGAAAACCAAACATTCCGCCACAAAATTTTGAATATCAGATTTAAGACCATCCCAAAAAAATTATTTCTTCACCGTGTGGTAAGTTTTAAAAAATCCTGAGTGTCCTCCTAAGGGAGAGGTGTGCAATTCTAAAATAATATGTTGTTTTAGTTGGGAATTATTACAAATATATAAGTGATATTTGTACCATAAGGAATCATTTTTCAAACTAAATGTATAATATGTACTACGATCTTGCTGCAAATTTTAAATGAGTGTCCACACTTCTTCGTCATTCTTCCATTTCTCCCTTTCTTTGGTTATCCAATCTGGTTGGATAATAGAAATGATAGAAAGAAATTGTTACACGTCATTTTGTCACCATGACATTTGACTATTCATATGGTTCTATCACCATCCATATCATGTTCCCTTACAGGTAAAAAACACTCATGTTCCTTAATCAAGTCTTGGAAATTGGAGAAAATATTTGTAAAACCCTTAAAATATTGCCTATGCATTTTTTATAGAGTTTTCTTGCACATGCGTCGATGCTTCTTCCATTAGCCACGACGATCATCACTCTGTTCACGGCTAAAACCTGTGCACCCCCATGAAAAGCAAGTAAAAATAAAAAGTAACTTCTAGAAGCATAGTTGGTCGAATATTCTCCCAACTGGAAGCCTATAGAGTCGCACTAGTTTAAGATTTATCCCTCCACTCATGGAGCTTATCCCTTGGTCCAAGGAACTCAAATCCCTTCATGGGAGGAATCCATTCCTCTCTTAATGGATCTGAAACTACTTCAATCTCCCTATATATTGAGCTCAAGTTTTAGGTTCAAGGGTAGATACCTGAGATACTAATGTGAATAGAGACTGATTTGTATAGTTTCTAAGGTGGAGAGAGTTCATAGAGTGCATAATTTCTATACTAGTGAGTTGTTGACACATTGAAGATCACACCTTTGTGCCCATGACTTCATGCTAGTCATTCTAGAGAGGAAGGCTTATCAAATTGAAGGAAAATAATTTCTCAGACACCCGAGAGGAATATTTACAACATCAAGGCATCTGGATGTAATATTTCTCTTTCTAATTTATGATAATACATATGGATCTATTCTTCTCATTGTCTTGTTTCTGAATTCATGGGAATGATTTCAATACTTAGATTCCTTGATCACTAAGTTGGATTAGTATTTTTTTATTATTATATATTGAATATTCTTTGATTATTTGTCTTGTCTGTGATTGCAAGTTTTACTCATCATTGAGAAATACATTGGATCAAAAGACAAAGCACTACATCAGATAGATGGATTTAAAGTTAGGAGCATGTGCTCTCTACTTTACTGTTGTAATGATCTTAAAATACAAATAATATAGAGAAATAGATATTCAATGGACCTATGTGTCTAGTTACTTGTATGAGTACTAGGGAGATTGCTCTTGTCCGTAAAAGGAATTAATCCTGGTAACAACAATGCTTCCACATCCTCATCCTTTCTTGAGAGTGTATCTGCAACAACATTTAGCTTCCCTTTTTTGTAGACGATTTCAAAGTCATAACCCAACAACTTTAGGAACCATTTTTGTTGCTCTTCTAAAGATATTATTTGTTCCAAAAAATATTTAAGACTATCATGTTCAATTTTTACCTTAAAGTGCCTTCCCATTAGGTAAGGCCACATTTCTTTAGTGCATGTAGTATTTCCAACATATCCTTCTCATAAATTTCTTTCTGTAAATACTTTCCTTTGATTTCATGACTTTCAAAAGAAATTGGTCTTCCTTGTTGCATTAAAACAAAACCAATTCCATTTCTTGAGGCATCATATTCCACGATAAACATTTTTGTGAATTCTGGCGTAGCTAAGACCGGTCCTTGACACATTTCCTCTTTAAGGTGTTTAAAGGCATTAGTTGTTCAAGATTTTATAAAAATTCATATTTCTTCAATAACATTGTTAGAGGTGCTACTATTTTCCCATAATTCTAAACAAACTTGTGATAATACCATGCTAACCCAAGAAATCCTCACAATTGCTTTATGGTTATGGGGAATTTAAATTCCTTAATGGATTTAATTTTTTTAGGGTCTACCTTAACACCCTTAACACCCTGCTCAAATACAATATGACCCAGATATTCCATATCTTTTACTCCAAAGAAACATTTTGAGGTTTTTGCATATAATTTTTTCTCCTCCAATAGTTTGAGCACCCTTTCAACATGTTGAATATGATCCTTCCAAGACCTGATGTAGATTAGTATATTATCAAAAAATACCTACACAAATTTTCTAAGGAAGGGCTTGAAAATCGAATTCATCAACCTTGAAATGTAGAAGGTGCATGGGTAAGGCAAAAATACATGACCAAAAATTCATAATGACCCTGATGAGTTCGAAATGCTATTTTTGGAATGTCTTCAGTCTTCATTCTAATTTGATGATATCCTGAACAAATATCCAACTTGGTGAAATAATTTTCTCCATGTAATTCATCCAATGATTCATGAATCACATGAATGGGAAATTTATCTTTAATAGTGAGCTTATTGAGCTTCCTATAATTTGGACACATGTGCCATGATCCATCCTTCTTGTGCACGAATACTATTGGACCAGAGAAAGAACTTTGACTAGGCTTAATTATACAGCCTCTAGCATTTTTTAAATCATACATTGAATGTTACTCTTTTGGACATAAGGATATCTATAAGGCCTACTGTTTGAAGGAACACTTCCTGGAATGAAATGAATAGCATGGTCAAGATCACGAATAGGTTGGATTCCTTTGGGAGTTTCAAACACCTTGGATTGATTGTCCAATACTTTTTGGAGATATGGAGAAATAGATGATTTCGATATTGGAACTTCTAGTAAGCATAATTGTGAAATTACACCTCGTTGTTATTTCTTCATAATATTTTTTATGAAATTAGAGCTTATTATCTTTCTTGGCTTCCCTATGGTACCCTGTAGTTCAACTTCCTTTCCTTCTAAAAAAAAATTCAATAAAAGTTCTTGAAAATTAAAAGCTATCATCCCCAAAGATTGTAACCATTGTCCTCCTAGTACAACATAAGCACCACCCATTGGAATGTAAATCATTGGAGTATTTAATACATATTCCCCCATGGTTAGCTTGATATTATGGCACTTTCTAGAGAAATTTATAGTTCCTCCATTTGCAACCATCACTTGACACTCTAGTGCTGGGTATAGGAAGAAATTCAATTCCTTGGCTACATTACAATGATTAAAATTATGTGTACTACCTGAATCAATCAACATTATTAATTTTTTCTTCTTGATATGTCCTTCTATCTTGAGAGTTTTAGGAGTGGTAACTCATGCCAATGCATTATAGAATATATTCAAATTCATTTATTCTTTCTATAGGGTTGGTTCCTGTTGTATATCCTCTTATTTTGAAGTTTCTTGTTCATTTTCTTCATCCTCTTTGCAATCTATGTAAGATAATTTTTTCTCAGCACACTTATGACCTTTAGTGTATTTTATATCACAACTATAGCAAAGCCCTTTTCCTCTTTTTTCTTCTAATTGTTGTGGTGTCAACCTTGTAGGTTGTGGAAGTCTAGGAATAACAAAACTTCTATATTTATAGATATGAGAGGTAGGCTTCCTAGTTGCCATAATTTTACTTTAATTTTCTTGCCAACATGAACGCCTTCTCCAATGAATTAGGTTCCTAAAGGCGAACCTAATGTTGTATGTTATCCTTTAAATTTCCTATGAAGACATCAATCATGTTTTCCTCTGGAATATTAGTTACCCTTATATTCAATTTTTCGAAGTCCTCAATGTGCTCCACCATTGAAC
The DNA here is from genome assembly GCA_034641835.2 of Pinus albicaulis. Taxonomy (NCBI): domain Eukaryota; kingdom Viridiplantae; phylum Streptophyta; class Pinopsida; order Pinales; family Pinaceae; genus Pinus; species Pinus albicaulis. The sequence goes on from CM076578.1 coordinate 177,708,431, forward strand.
GATTTTGTTTGAGATTTATCAATTGGCTAAAGAGCGTGTTTCTCTTTGTATCCTCATAATGTGCTATCATTTCCTCTGTAAAAATTGACCAAGTGAGAATTTGTTTACGAGAGAAAAGCCATCGATACCATACAAATGTATTTTGTTCTAAATTTAAAGTTGCAATACGTACCTTGTGTTTTTCACATTATGGAGATCAAAATATTGCTCCATATGTAGTATCCATGTTACAGTGTCCTTGCCATCAAACTTATTCATATCAATCTTTGGAATATGGTGGGTCATCAATCCAAAATTAGAGTTTATGAAATCATGATTAACGTTTATTTTTTTCTCATCACGATTTTCCTATACTACCTTTTCGCCATTAGGAATAATTTCTTGTAGAAACTTAGCCAAACCTTCCTTCAAACCTTCCATGTCTTATTTTATATCATTCTTTATATCTTCCATGTTTCCTTTCAATTTTTCTTCTATACCATCAATCTTAGCTTCCATGCCATCCATCTTAGCTTCCATGTCATCCATCTTAGCTTCCATGAAATCCATTTTAGCTTCCATTTCATTTTTGGTTAGTTTTTGCGAGAGAAAAATTGGTTGCACTTGGTCTCGTAATATTGATATATCATTTTGCACTTCTTCCTCTTCATTCATCATAGTAGAGATTTCAGAGGGATTAATGGGTGTGGAATTATTTTTGGGAGGCATTATAGAATCCAATACTTATATCTATGCTTCAATATGCCCTTGGAATCTCTAAAAAATTATTTTTGAAACAAACGTTATGCAATTTAAAAAAAAAAATACCTATATTTTTCTTTCTTTTTAGGCGGTCGATATTGAACTTGAATTATCTATGTGATTTTGGATCTTAAATATTTGAAATTTGGTCCTATAGTAGACCTTTGAGTCTTATTTCCAATTCCACAAGTTAGACCTAATTTGGATTATTCAAAACCAATTTATGCTCGATCTACCACAATCAGTTAATTATGGGTTGGTTCAGTAGAGCGAACCTGCACGGTACGCCACATGCCATTATTTCGACCTTTGGTTCTAAAATCAATATAGAAGAAACTATTGTTTTTGTTTCAGCCACTTTTAAAAAAAATACAATATCATGCCTGAAACAAAAGTTATGTTGATTTTCCCTCGGTCCCCTATTTGAGATGAAATTTCGGAGCCTACTAAAACCCTAACTTCCAAAGATCATATCTTCGAAAATATTGTGAACCAAGATCTGCAATTGTTACATGACGTTCCTTAGGATTTGAGATCAAATGCGTTTTTTTTTAGGTTCTGAACCTTCGTAGAAAAACAATTATAGTGAAAATTCCACGATGGCTTGTTTACAACAGCGAAACCCTAGAATCCAAAGCTATGATACCAAATTTTATGAAACTAGCTGAAAAAATAGAAGAACAGAAAGATCAACGACGTTTAAATAAACCTCTTGAAGGGGGAAGCCTCTATTGTGGTGGATTAGACACATGGGTGTACGAAATCACATGAGCTTAGAGAGTGTGGTGTACTCTCTAAAGTATTGGTAACAGGTAGTATGTGGGGGGAGCTTAAAAATCATAAAACTTAAATGAAATAATATGCTGAATTATGCTCTGGTTAAAAAACTAAAACTAAAAACACAAAAGAGGCTATATAGAGAGCTCCAAATGGTAATAATGTAAACAATGACTCGATGGCCTCTTCTTATTGAATGTTCGGAATAAAATAAAATCTTACCCACTTTCCAAAGGGCCCCTAGGCAATGGCTATAGGTCTCGATGCAAGGATGTTTGTCTTTCAGGTTCTACCTTCGATGCAGTCTTACTATCTCTCTCTGTTGTGGCGGAATAAGATGTTGGGTGGCAAACCATCGAGTCCTCTTTAGCTCCAGCTCTTGGGTCATGCACAATGTTGGTGTTGCTTGGGAAACTTTGGCCAGCATAACCTTGTGATCACCTTTTGTTCATCTCTTGGTGGGTTTATATAGGTGAGCTTCAAATCCTCCTTCACTCCCTTGGTACATGATGGATGGTGACCCAAGGTAGAGGTTTGATTCCATTGTGTGCTCAAATATTCTTTTGTGTGCTCACATAATGTCTAAGGAGGCGCTGGTGGCTGTCCTTAGGCAGCTTTCACATAAGGAGTAACTGTCCTTTGCTTGTCGTGGTCTCAGAAAATGAATTTTTTCCATTTCCAGGAATACGCCCTTATCGGGAAAAAGGGCGTGCAGAAGGCGCTCTTCTCAAAGGAAAAAGCGCACATTTGAGCATTTATGACTAGTTCAAATATGATTTTCTCAAAACCTTAGAGATTTTTAATACTTTTTGATTCCATAATGTATTCATGTCCTGTAAATCTTTGGGCTTGACATTAATTGATGTCGTCTTCTGATGTACGATTTTCCAATGTTAACAGTTGCCCCCTAATGTGTGAGGTCTAGGAAGAAATGTATAGCTGAAATACATTATAGTTTCTTTTCTGTATCGTACGTAAAGAGAGAGAGAGAGAGAGAGAGAGAGAGAGAGAGAGAGAGAGAGAGAGAGAGAGAGAGAGAGGTCTGCATGTACTTTTGGAATAGACAACACCTTGCACTATTTCCGAGATAACCATGGCCTAAGGGACCCCCTGCAAGAAGAAAAAATATACATCATATTTACAAAATTTTAATGAGGCGGGCATGTCCCATGCTCATGATGCTATGACTAGTTAAACAAAATTGACAGATACGTGTGCTGTCTGTGCCACCACTATGGTAGTGCTGCTAGTGGTTGTTGATGATGACTGTTGACACCCTCAGGGGAGTTTTTTCTTTGACAATAGGTGGAATGTGGTACCCATATGCGTAATCCTGGTATGGCATATCATTGTGCCATGTACATATATGTACTGGCTGGGACCTTCCCATGTAAGCATTGTTGTTAGAGATGCTTATAAAGGCACGGGTCTTCGACGGATCTTGATCAAAGTGCAATGGTTGTAAGGTACGATACCATCGTGACATGAAATATTTTTCTGTAGTCGAATGTCAAGAGGATCGATGACATCTATGGACAATGATGTCTCCCATAGTGCCACCCGAGGATACCCCTTTGCATGGCGAGGGGTCATCCAAGGTATCGCTTCCTTTTTGGAAAAGAGGTGTTGAGGTTGAAAAAAAGGAAGCCTTAACCAAACCATGATGGGTTTAACATAGGCATGTTGGTGAGCGATAGCTGAAAATGGATGATGTGGATTTAGTGGCCCGAGGTCAAAGTATACTCGAGCAGCTTGGCGGTAGTCATAGGTATTTCTAAAGGGAAAATTCCCTGGAGTCAGTAGGACTTCTAGGGCGAGTATGAATTGACTATGATTGTCATAATGGTGCGTGCATGGGGGGGATGAAATAATTTGACCAAAGGAGATGGGGGACTCCTGCCATGGGATAAAAAGGTGAAATATGAAGGTGACGGGGTGAAGGGAATCGTTTGCGGTCTTTGTACACTTACCAAAAGAATAAAATAATGGGGTTTAGTTTGTACGAAACACAGAGACGGGTACCCCAAAACATGAAAGAGGGTCGCTCACTGAAGGTGTGAGGATGGTGTTTTGCTAGGGGTAGGGGTCCCATTCGTTGGTCTCATGTGCGGGGTTGATGAAGCGGAAGATGTCGCAGATGGGAGTATGCTGATGGAGGTATGGTGGGCCAAATGCGGTGCGAAAGGTGCGCTTTCATTCTGCTTGTAAAACCTAATCAACTGGGAAGGGGGTTGAGTTTAAATGGTGAGCTTGACCTTATGCATGATGTGTGGATCGGCATGAGGTGCTTCCCGGACTAAAATGGTATGGCCATGGCATCACTTGTGGGGTGATGTATGGTCTAATTTTGGATGATGATCGCCATGGAGGGGAAGCTCTACCGACCATCGCGGACGTTTATCATATGCAGGGTGAGATGATGATAAACGTGGTCGGGTATGAGGACCTTATGGTTTATTTCTAATGGAGAAATGACGTTAGTATATGCAAATTTTTATGGGACTCTATCATGCTGAGGGTAGAATGATACCTGCTCCAGAAATTTCAATGGGTGGTGCTGTGAATGGTTTGCGGGTTCTTCCTACAAAAAAAAACTACCTCAAGTGAAAACATCTTCTTTTCATCCAATATTATTGAAAAACATGAATTTTGGAAAGGAAGATGGGAGGGTGCATACCTGCTGGTGCTTGAAAAATATTTCTTCAGAAAGTGAATGTGGGGCATCGCTTTCGTTCTTCATGGTATACTGATGATGGTGAAACTTACGGTTTTTAGAACGGACCTTCTGTTCTCCTGCTATGGACCTCCGGACTTCTGAAAAAGGGCGATAAATATGGGATTATGGCCCTAATCCTATTCATTTGTACTTGCTGAGTTTTGGGAGATCAGAAGTGATAACAGAGCCTTTCTTGCCGTTGTAGTTAGCCTATGTACAAGGGATTAGCGATATTATGCCGAGGTAACTTCCATGACGTCCTGAATTTCAATTTTTTCAGTTTCGTGATGCGGGGGGCCATACAAATTGGGTTTGTACGGCCAAAAAGGGGATTTTTTCCCTAGATTGCATGGGTGAACTAGGTAAAGAGGCACACTCGATTTGTGCCTATTTTTGAGGTACAGCCACGTGAAGGCATGCTGTTCCTTCCTTATTGCGTGCAAGGGTAAGGGCAATGCTTTTGAAAAAGTTGGGTTTTTTGCTTTCCCTTTTTGATGTTTCTCCTCTGTACTGATGGGTGCCTGTTGCTTGGCAAGTTGGTGTGGAGAGAACGATATTGGCCTGAGATACATACCACTCTGGCTGCTGATGTTGGGGCACGTTGTCAGTTGGCCACATGGGACCTCTTGAAATTTGCTAAAAACGAGTTTCATCGGTCACAGGACCAATTGTTACGCTATATCATACAACATTGGCACAGGAGGCACAACATGTTTTTCCTAAGGGGGAAAAACTTGATTATCTATCCAGATATGGATATATACTTTGTGATGAAATTGTTGCCTTAGGGTGAGGCGCTGAGGTATCCACTTCCTGCTGGACGAGTGAACCTGGACAGGTTCTGGAGGAGGCATTGCAGTGGTGCGCCTCTTACTGAGGGGTGCATCAATATCACATCAGTGATAGATTTGGCTGAGCAGCGTGCACTGTCCATTATTGTGTGACTGGCGGGGTCATTTGCACGACATAGGGCATCGGGTGCACAAGTGGGATTTTTACGCCATTTGAGGAACGGGAATTTCTTCGATTTTTCCCCCTTCTGCTTTGATGGTATGGTGTCACGGCTGAATAGGGTCCAACGTGGATCCAAATCATTTATGTATGCTAGCATTTTGTGTAGCATTATGTATGAGAGGGTCATGTTTTTGAGGTCTGTGGTGGCTGTGCCTATTGGGGGGCTGAGGGAGCCACACATGAGGAGGTGGGCTCCTGTGATGCCACGCGACAGTGGTGGCATGGTGGGTCATTATTGGAATGACACGACGAAGGCTTGGTTTGAGGTCAATCAACAGATGTTTTTTCCATACCCGTACGCAGGGATGGACTTTCAGGGTGATCCAGATATTGGTCTCCCTTTCGGTTATGTTTTGGGTCCTGCAGGTACGTGCTATATTTCTGCATTTGTTTGAGTTTTTATGTACTTGAGTGTTTTTTACTGACACTGACATTATTTTGGTTATTTGTGCAGATGTTAGTGAGGTGGGACACTCAGTGGCCCGACTGGTCGGTCACGATCCTCTACCACGACCGCTGGGTGGTCGGGGAGGAGGTGCCGTAGGTGGACCGGGCAGGGGTGCCGGTGGACCTGGCGAGGATGGTGCTGGACCTTCTGGTGAGGGCAGAAGCTCGGCTGCAGTTGAGGTAGTAGCTGAGAGAGCTCCTGTGGATGCAGCTGAGGCACGCATCGTAGTATTTACGGCTCAGGTGGAGGCTCTAGAGTATTTCTGGGGTTGAGTGGACCGTTTGACCCACGGGATGCCTGCCCGAGGTTTTATGGATGACTTCGAGGAGGCATGGCTAGAGAAAGTGATGGCATGTAAGAGAGACTACCGGCCTACTCTACGACGGGTAGCTATCGTAGTGGCGACAATAGCTCTGGCGGTGGTACCAGGAGCAGTGGTGGGCCCAAGTGCTCCTCTTGAGGGGGCACCCCCCTAAAGTACATTTGTACACAGGGAAAGCACCAGTTATGAGGATGCTTCCCTTATTTTTGATGACCGTTGTATTTTTGGGCTGGCCAATGGGCCAGTGATACTATTTTTGTACTCTGATACACATATTTTTTTGATATATATATGAGAGGTCTTTTTTGTGGCTCTACATGGTGTGATATCTATTTCGGTTTATGAATTTTGTGTTATGCTGATGGATATATATTTTTTTGGTTTGTTATGTCTGATGGTTTATTCACGATGCATTCCAGTCTAGGATATTGTTAGCTATGCGATCAACGGTTTGGTTTTGATTCCTTGATACATGTGAGAATGTAATGTAATCAAATTGTCTGATTAATCTTCTGGCATGCAAATATTTTCTAAATAGGTTTGCGTCTCTGGTTTCAAATTTTTGGTTTAACTGTGACACCACTAACTGGAGATCTAGGTAGACATGCATATGGAAGATGCCCTGATGGAGGGCCTTGAACATAAGTTCGATAACAACGTCATATTCTGCCTGATTGTTGGTTGCTGATCCGATGCACATGCCGTTTGAACAAAATGGTGATCGGTTAGGGTAGTAGATGACCCAGGCAGCTGCAACTAAGTTTTGAGACCATCGCGATGCTCCATCAGCAAATCCAAAATAAGGTTCAAGTTGGTGATCCATAGTGCCACTTTGAGCGCATTTAGGTTTTTGGGTCAAAAATATTTTGGTATTGGAATTTTGGTGTACTATAACTCTAGGGGATAAGGGCTATAGGGGCCCTTATGGGTATAATTTCTTGAGGTAAAGGCCGTTGATGGGGTTAGTGAGGTAGGTCCCATCCGGTTCTGTCAAGATGTATGCCCCCTGCCGGAGACAATGTTTGATGATATCGAGCCCTTTCCACAAGGTTTCAAACTTTCCTGGCCCTAAGGCTTCTTTCACGACATCATAGCGAAGGACTAGCTCTCCCTTGGTAAATGAGCAAGGGGTGATATGGCGATCGAAATATGCTTTTACCCTTTTTTTATGGGCTTCATTGTGTTGCAATGATTGTCGCCTATTTTCATCAACTAGCTCAAGTTGTACTAAGCGTTGTTCTAGAGGCTGGGTGTCATCAAGGAGTTCGATGGCGGTATGTAAGTTTGGGATCTTGCGAAAATATATGCAAAGGCATAAGGTGCCTTGGTATTTTGTGACAGGAATAAAGCGAACTTCCTTTGATGAGGAGGTGGTTGAAATCATGTTTTGGGTGTGTGATGACACAAGTTGTATGTGATGAATTGTATCACTGGCATGCGACGGGGGAAGGATCTCAATAATGGAGTCCTTTGTGAGCTGATGGTTGGATTTCCCATAGGATAGTCGATTCCTGGTAGGTGGATGTTGTTTTTATTACAGGGGTGCCTGAACGCTTGTAGCAGCGGGCATTCCTCCAGCACGTGATTATGACTGGTGCAAATGGTGCAAGGTATCACAACACTGACAGAGTAGATAGTGTGAGATTTTACAATACTCGATGTTCGAGACGTGGACGCTTGGAAAAGGTTGGTTGCAGACTAGGTTGTCTTATGTTTCCATTTTTGCGTCGTAGGTTGAGACTTTCCTCCCTTTTTGGTGGGTGGTTGACTTAATGCTGCTCTAGTTTCTCTTAGCTTGGGGATATGTGTGCACTTAAATGTATGATGAAAGTGTGAGCAAATTCAGCAGCAAGTGCGTGTGAACTTCTCTTGATTAGAGAGAATTTTTTGAGGGACAGGCGAGATTATGCGAAGACTATTTGCAACGGATTTGAGTTCTCTACATTGGTTGATTCGGTGATTTTTTAGATCACATAGGCTGCATGTTATCCTAGGCTTTTCCTGGGGTGCACGTGACTGGTGTGTGGTCTTATCAGGCTTGACACACCATTGTGGTGGTGGGGATGTTGAGCTGGTGACATCTCTTTTATGCCATTCTTGGACATCATTCGTCCTCTTTTCTACGACATTAATCATGTCGATAGTGGGACGGATCCGTGAGACACAAGTACAATGTCGGTCATAATGATTACCCTGACATATCAGGAAAAATGTCCATGATATGGGGGTCCCATCATGTGTGGTCTGACGCCAAGCGGGGTACCATCATCGCAATTCTGCTAAGTCAGGGTAGTGGACTACTATATGGTCCATCTGTTTGCATAAAATGCATGCGAGTGGGTTTCGTGAAGTGCCTATAGGGGTAACTAGGGGTTCCCTACTAGGTCGTTCTTCGACTGATAAGAACATGATAGACCTGCTCATCTCCTTCGCTTGGGTAATGGAGTTTCCGATGGATTCGGCATCCATATCATCTTCTTGGGAAAGAGGAACTATGGCTGAGTGGAGGCTAGGAAGGGCTAGCCGAAATCGAGGTATGTAGTGACAATCCTCCAATAGGTGATTGTCGGTGCATAATGAGCATGTGAATTGGGCTTCCTGTAGCCCCACGTAGTAAACTCTTTTGATTGGATACCATCTGTGAATGAGTTCCAATGTAGCACACTCTTTGAGGTAGTGGCCATGTTCATCGCATAGTTTGCAACGTATAATGGGAATTACTAGAGGGCGCTCTACGTATCGGTGCTCTTCTTGTAAGTATAGGATGGTACGCAACTCGTCATTGATAGGTTGGGTGGAGGGATCCTCTTGATAGGATCACTCGATTGCGTGTAAGGCATCCCTATACCGTGGTATTTCTATAAAATGGTGGGTATAATGCCCATAGGTGTCATAGAGGGCGCATGGGTGATTGGTACGCATCGGTTTGCCTGTACTTTTGGTGGCAAGTTTCTTTTTATGGGAATGTCATTTTAAGGTTCCTGCCTTGCAGCCGAGGAGTGGTTTTAACTTGTCCAAATCTAGGAATATGTGAGTAGGGTGTCCTATGACATCACATATAGTGTAGGCTGATGACTTCCTCTTCATGGTGGGGGTCACCACTTTCTTTCCTTTCTTGGCGATTTTCTTTATCATGGTCGTCAGTTTCACACTAGGGATTTCCATTGCGGGGGTGGTTTTGACTACTACTTGAGTAGTTGGGGCTTCTCGGCACCAGGGGGCTTTAACCCAAACCCAGTAACATTGGTAGTTGGCATTCCTGTAGGAGGAAAAAGATACCACACTGGGAACGCCAATGATATATTGGGTAATACCAGTGTTCCCAAGACCTACCAGGAGGTGAAGCCAGGAGGTGGGTAGAGGAAAGGAGTTTGGGAGGCGGCATAGACTAGGGAGGCTGTAGTAGCTGATGCCTCGGTGTCGTTACTGCTTGAGTCCGTGTCCTGACTAACCTCGGTGCTTGATGTGGACATCATGCATACCGAGGCCCCTATGGCATCGGGCGATACCTTAGGGATAATAGGAGGACCTCCTAGGAATGACCCTAGGACAGACGAAAGTTTGAATTGGCTAGGGCCATATTCTTGATACTGTAAAAAACCATCTATGGTTGTATCTACATAGGGTAGAACCATATCTGTGTTGGTCAAGGGACGCTTTTTAGTTTGCATTAGTTGGTCTACTGTGATGATTCAATCCTCGTGGGGGAACATCATGATGCAGAAAATGGAGGATGCTATGGAAGACATGGTGTACATGTAACTCCGCCCAAGGAGTATATTGTAATCTATGTGAACATCCAAGACTTTGATGTCTATGTCGACCATCTTTTCGGCTAAGCAGACTGGTACATTTTGGAAGAGACCGACAGGGGTCTAGGGACGGCCGTCATATGCTTTGAATGTGATGATGGAAGGTTTGAGTTCGGGGGCTCTTAACTTCTGCCATACATTTTTTGACATGTTCCATGTGGATGCACCCTCATCAATGACACATCGGTGAATAGTGATATTTTGTACCGATACTGGTATCTGGAAGGCGACCATGGAGGGAAGCCTAGGGGTGGCTTTGTCTAAGTCAAAATCCATCATGTGCGTGTCGGTAGGGTCAATGGCACCTAATGCAGATTGTAGGGCTTTCCATTGATGTGGGCACAACTGCATTACATCCAAAAAGGACATAGCAATGGGTGACTGAGCTAAATCGTCTACAATGTTGTAATTGTGGGCTACTTTGGAGTAGTTACCTGCTCGCCTATTAGGCCGTTTAACCATTTTTGGTAATGGTTCCAAAGGAATATTTGGAATGGTTAAAGGTGTAGTCGGCGCACTCGCACTAGCCCCTGATGTACTAGTGTCCAGTGGGATGTCATAGATGCGATTCTGAGTTTGGAAAAACATTTCTTCCCCAACCATGTAAATTTCGTGGTTGTTTTTCTCGCAATCATTGGGGTTTTTCTACTGAGTGCTGATCTTTCCTTGATGGGGGAAGGGTTCTTGCATAACCACAGTTGTCTGGGAAGATCCTCCTTGTCCTCGGTTACTCTGAAGCTTTTTAAGCTCAGGGAGTTTGGGAGAGTCGTGAGTATAGTGCTTGTACTCACCACATATTGAACAAGAATGGTTTTTTCGTAGAGGTGGCCTTTTGCCTTACTTTTGGGCATTGTTTGGCTCCTATTTTTTATTATGGTTGGAGTTACCTCCAGCCTAGGATTGCGGTGGGTGTTGTTGATTTCTGCCCCCCTATCTAAGGTTCCCTTGGGGCTTTCTTTTTACCTTTCTTTTAACCACGTTAGGAGGGTAGTTCTCTTGATCATGCTGGTGTGGTTTATTCTGGGACAAATGCACAAAGTTCGCCTGTGCATTGTTTTGTGTAGGTGGGTTATGTTCTTGGTACTGAGCATACTATTGTCCTATGTTTGCACCTGACCGTTGGGGGGGAGTTCTTTCGTAAATTTTTCTTCCTGCGTACTGGGTCCCCTTAGCCGGAGGATAAGGTTCTCCTTGGTGATACACTGTCGCCCTATTAGTCAAATTTTGTTGCTGCATGTGATGAATTTGAAATCCAGGTTGAGACATGTTATGGGTAGACCCATGTGTGTAACCTGGATTCTGACTGCTGTTGCCTAGGTACCCTTGGGTCATTGACCCAATAAGTCCATCTATAGAGTTCGACACACTTGGAAATTCTTAATAAGATTGCAGGCGCGGGGCATTGGATAGGATATTGTATATGTATCATGATTATGTGTAGATCAGTTCAAGCTGTTGGGCTTTACTGATTGTGTCCTCTTTAGATGTGGGGTTACGTTGCACCACATCATTTTAAATCTCCATCGTCAGAGTTTTCAAGAATAAATCTAAAATGACTCGGTCGTCGAGTTTTGCTTTGCATAAACTGCGATGCCGTCTCCACCCATGGAGATGTTTTGAAATATGGGTAGAGGAGGATTGTCTGAAATGAGTCAGTAACTCCATTCCTGAATCGTGGTGAATGGGTAACTGAAAGTATGTGAGGAACGCAGTAGCAAGGGCGCTAAAGGTTCTATGTGAAGAAGGAGGTTTCTCCACGTACCATTTCGCAGTCCCTCATGTAAGAGTGCGTTGAAACAACCTGAACCGAATGGTATCGTCAATGATGCTATTCGATGAGCACCACAAGTGAAAGGTCATTATATGATTTCCTGGGTCTTCTGCTTGCTTGCCTTCAAACTTTGGTATGTATGAAGGGAGCTTCGTGGGCATGGGAGGCCAATTGGGGTCGTGTGCGATGGGGTCAGTGGTGAGCTTGGTCAAATCCGGTAGATTTAACGCTGCTAAGAAGGGTGACTGGGAGGTTGATACCATGGAAACATGTGAAGACACGAAGTTCTAGTTAAAACGAGGGTGACTCTATGACGTACCCTATTTTGAATTCAGTTGGCTTCCCGTATGGGATGCACTCCTCTGCCCCCAAGGGACGAGGGGGGAGTGGTGTGCGATGTGGTTTTGGGAGACAAACTAGAGTTCCCAACTAAGGTTTCTCCAAGAAAGGAGGAACCAACCATTGTGGCAATGTTCCATTTTTTATGCCTAAATGGAGAAAGACCTGAAACCGCTCTCGGTAATGGGGGGAGGTCCAAAAGATGCCTGGACCGACGAGGTTTTGTTGGAACCATTTGAGTGTCAACTAGGTTAGGTTTTGGAAATTTTTTTTGAGGGGATCGAGTCTTTGATCATGAAAAATTTATGGCCACATACATAAAACAAAGCGAAAATGAAATGAATTTTCCTTTAACTTAATTTATGTGATCAATAAAGAAAAAAATGGTTTTGTTTGTTTGCGCGTGATACTCAAAATCCTAGAAGACTTAATACGTCCTCAGACACTCAAAATTAACTGGTACTTGAGAGGATTTCTTGCGAGTGCTGGCACAACATCCCGTAAGAGCTGGTGACACCCCTAGTCAGCCGAAGAGAATCAACCAAGGTAAGGGTAGAGGGTCTAGCGCTTGCCTGCACCGTCACCTATAGGGTAAAGGATGCCCTTGTTTTGGCCACTAAGAACCACCGTCCCACGTGAGTATTCGATTCTTGGGCTTCTTGGTAGTCAGCTAACACTACCGAGTATCAGCTGGGTCAGGTAGCCCCAACTGATACCGCGCACACTCCGCCTAAGCCTAACCCCCTCTGAATCGGGTCTTTGTCATGCTCGGGTTTTATTTTCTATGGGATGATAGGTGGATTTTAAAGCTCCCTAAAAATTCAAATTCTATGTTTCAAATGTGAAGCGCGATCAAGGCGGATTTTTGGATGCCTACCCCCTGGATCCTAACTTAATCTATAATTTCTCTTGTGGCCCCTGTGGGGAGAATTTAGTGATTTGATTTAAGTTATTTTTAGGTGGCTTTCTTTTCTTAGTGGGTGAATGTGTGTGAGCGTATGGTGAATAATCTCATAATTTGAACATATGGATATCGGTGATCCTTTATAAAAGTCCCCTAGTTAAACTATGTGACGTTGTTCCTTGCTCAAATAGAAAGCATTCGCGGATAATGGGCCGCTTCAAAAACCTCCTAGTTAGTCCATGTGAGTGATTAAAGGGAGATGGTGAATCACAAATGTAGAGTGTTCATATGCTTGTCTAGGTTCACCAAATGGTACAAAGACAACAGAGATTACTTTCTCTAATTAGTGATTCAATCCTAGTCCCGCAATTTCCTAAATGCAAAATTTGAATTTAAACTAAACAATTTCTACACTAGCTTATGCATGTGTGGTCATGAGCCACTTACTTGGACTATTTAAGCTAAGTGTGCATACCAGAATGTGAAAAAAACATAAATTGTTTGGAAAGCAATGGTTAATTCGTCCCCTACTTAAACTATGTGAACACTTTTTTCAAAAACCAACTTAAATGAAAACTAACTAAATGCCTACGAAAAGCAAAGAAAAATAAGTTCTCAAACGCCGTGGGGTATCAACACAGGTGTTGGTAGATACATTAGGGGCTACCTAAAACACATACAAGCAGAAAAAATGCAGAAAATAGGGAGAAAAAAAATCTCTCAACAATTTGCGCTCAAAAACCCTTGACAGGTGCGCTTTCCTGCACGCATGTCACTCTTGAACGCACGCAATGTGCTTCTGTGTGAAAAAAATGTGTGCAAAAGTCTTGCAAGTAAAATATTAGGAGCTTCCTTCTTCAGTCTGTCACCTCAGTGAGTCTAGGGACTGCAAGATGGGTCAGAGGACTATCAGCTCCACTCCAGCATAGAAAAAGGGTCTCCTGCAAAAGATGGCACAACCACATAAACTTGAAACACGTCAGTGGAGTCGCCAATCCTGTTGTGGTGGATTCGACACACGGGTTTACAAAATCACATGATCTTAGAGAGTGTGGTATACTCTCTAAACTATTGGTAACAGGCAGTATATGGGGGGAGCTCAAAAGCATAAAACTTAAATGAAATAATATGCTGAAGTATGCTATGGTTAAAAAACTAAAACTAAAAACACAAAAGAAGTTATATAGAGAGTTCCAAACAGTAATAATGCAAACGTTGGCTCGATGGCCTCTTCTTATTGAATGTTCATAATAAAAGAAAATCTTACCCACTTGCTAAAGGGCCCCTAGGTAATGGCTCTAGGTCCTGATGCAAGGATTTTTTTCTTTCAAGTTCTACCTCTGATGCAGTCTAACTCTCTCTCTCTCTCTACTGTGGTGGACTAAGATGTTGGGTGGCCATCCATCTAGTTCTCTTTAGCTCCAACTCTTGGGTCACACACAATGCTGGTGTTTCTTGGGAAAATTTGGCCAGCATAACCTTGTGATCACCATTTGTTCATCTCTTGGTGCGTTTATATAGGTGAGCTTCAAATCCTCCTTCCCTCCCTTGGTACATGATGGATGGTGACCCAAGGGAGCAGTGTGAGTCCATTCTGTGCTCAAATATTCTTTTGTGTGCTCACATAATATCGAAGGAGGCACTGGTGGCTATCCTTAGGCGGCTTTCACATAAGGATTAACTTTCCTTTGCTTGTTGTGATCTTGGAAAATGAATTTTTTACATTCCCAAAAATGCACGCTTATCGGGAAAAAGGGCGCACAGAAGGTACTCTTCTCGAAGGAAAAAGCGCGCATTTGATCATTTATGACTAGTTCAAATATGATTTTCTCAAAACCTTAGAGATTTTAAATACTTCTTGATTCCATAATGTATTCCTGACCTGTAAATCCTTAGGTTCGACATTAATTGATGTCGCCTTCTGTTGTATGATTTTACAGTGTTAACAGCCTCCTTTGCATTACATAAATGAACAATTATTTGATGATACAAATGAAAAAACCTCCTTTCTATATATAGGAGTCCATGGGGTCACAATATAATCCTAGCCGACCTAACAATAATAATGAAAGGGCACAACAACAAAAATAGTGGGATTTTATGGGCCACAATAATAACAATATGGGGAATACAAGGGTACAAAAATAACAATAAGGTGGCTATACTAGCAAAAGTAAGGGACTACACTAATAATATAGGGACTTCACACTTTGACACATAATTGAATAAAACAACACGTAGATCAACATCGCAATGAAATAAGTTTTGATGTACGTGACTAGGTATTTCTATGGATACAACCTAATCTGAATATGGGAAAACTTGGTATTATTGTGGAAGCTCCCATATTAGTATTAAAAATGTGTTTATGGATCGGCTCATGTTAACCACTTGTGAAGGGGTTTATGTCTGTAGTCTCATGTGTTTTTGAGGATAAAATTATGAGCTAATTAACAATTAAAAACTAATATACAACAAATGAAATGCAGAAACATAACTCAAAACAATCACTTAACATAATGGATGATGATGGAGTTCACCCCTCCTGGGCTACATCTCCGTGGACCTGCTTTAACTAGCTAGGCCCTCTTAGGATTAAGAGTAAATTTTATGATTACAAGCACCAATATTTCTCCAATGGATTTGGTGACTATACCATTGGCTCCAGAACACTCAAATACCCGAAAAATGACTATCCAATCTCTGAATTTGGTTACAAGCTCCTCTAGGCTTGACCTCCATCCCCGATGGCCACTATCGTGTTTAATCTCCAAAGAGACAAAATAACCTTTAGATGTGCTCCAATGCCTCTGAAAACTATACCATTGTGTTTAGAGCATCAAATAAATCAAAAAATTATTTTCATTCCCTCCATTTGGCCTTTAGCTGATCTGGGCATGGCCTTCCCTCCTGGTGGCCATAGGCTTCAAAATTCTTCAAGTGGCCATAAACACCTGTCTATTTTCTCCATTTCCTTTGCAAGCTATTCCAATGGATTTAGAGCATGCCAAACTAATTGGAATGACTATTATTGAGCGCAAATTGGTCGAAAATTTCTCAATATAGGCCTCATTAAAGTTTCCACTAGATTCTGCCTCTAAATCTGGAAAACTGCCAGTTAGCTCCACCAAATATGGAAGTGGCACTAAATTTGGGGAATCTGCTAAAAATCTGAAAACTGTTAAGCTGATTTAATTAAAGGCTAACTGCAATTAATGGTGTGATAAGTGCACACTAATCCACACTTAACTGGGTGCTTAAAACTTGGTTATATGAGAAGGTCACGTGGGAGGCAGGTTGGCCCGCGGGGCTAGCCCCCTTTGCTCCACCATCTGAAAACACATGCATTTAAATATAAATTCAATGCCTTCATTTTCAAGTTTTATGGTGGTGGGGTGTTGGTATAAAGGTGGAATGGAGTGGGGGAGGTTAAGGGGTCAAACCCCAACCTCACCCCATATATATGTTTTTGGCATCGTATATTTAAATGTTCCAAACATTTGTGTTGAAACATTTGGATATATATTTAATCCATAGTTTATATCACCATGAATTTTACTGTGGTTGCACCACCGTAATAAACCAAATCCACTCCTCTATACTTTGGTTAATGCCTTCAAAAAATTCACAAACCAAACAGGCGAATCCAACAGTGACAATTGTCACAGTCCCATTGGAAAAAAAGAAAAGAAGATTCTCTGCATGCTCACTCGACTGCCATGTCATCAGTTGTACTTGTTTGATAGTATTTTTTTTTTTAATTTGCATGTTCTGAATGATGATCAGTAGACCATAACTCCTTCATCCGAACATGGTTTTCAATGAAATGACTTGCATTAGATTATTGACAATGGGCCAGTCGATGTCGTTCTAGTATGGTGAAATTCTAAGAACATTGAATTTTGAGCTAATTTTTGCCCTTGATCTAGATTCTGATTAGTCCTGCACACTGACATGCTTTTGGACCCACAAAAGCTTATTATCTCATAAGAGCTAAAATCTCTTCTATTTCCCAAGTTCTATCATCTTGATTCTACTTGGAAACTTTGCTATGAAAACCACTTGTTTACTGACATGCCTTTCCTTGCCTTGCAAATGGCTTGGCTCTTCAACCATTTTTCTCCTTTTGCTACTGACCCAATCCAAAAATTGTTGGCTACTTGCTGATATAAAATTTTTGTTGTACCAAATCGATTCCTAGGTGCCTTCCCATTGATAATATTGTTCCTCCTTTGCACAATGAGTTAACTACAACAACGAGTTCTAACATCAGTAAAAAGAAAAGAAAAGAAATCACCATTATTTTGCCTCCACAGTTCCAAATTCCACATCTCGAAGAATTCATTCATTATCTCCTTCTCTTCTTGGAATCAACACAAAACATGGTTTACAATTCCTACAAACGTTTTGACATCTTGTCTCAAACATAAGATATTCAGATTCAACCATCAATCTCAAAAACACATCATGCAAGAAATAACTTGACGACATATCCTTTTCCTCCTTCAAAGTAACTAATTTCACATCATGTGAACATTTACATGTACTCTCACATATTCATCGACCAAACACAAGTCAACAAAAACATGTCTCTTTAAAAGATTAACTCTCAAGTCAAGCATAAGCATGTGAAATAACTTGACGATTCTTTTCCCAAAACAAAAATAAATTCATTTATGATGAAACACTTCGTCAACATCTCCTTTTCATCTTTGGAGACAAAATAAAATCTTCCAAGTCGATATGACATGCATGCAACACACAATATATCAACACAATTCGACACTCATGCATGTGCAAATAATCAACATGTTCAAGTTGACAAAACATGCATGATAAATAAAGCAATCGACCAACACATGTCAATTACTCATGCATGTTCAAACACAATGAAACCATCAAAATTCCATTGTTCATACACACAAAATCTCATGCATGTATAAAATTATTCAACTCTCTCTGATCTAAAACGACTATTATTTTGATGTAATAAGTGTATTTTTAGTTACAAAACATGTACATATTTGTCTCCATTTGTTTGCTTAAGGACTGAGGAATTTGAGCATGAAACATAGATGAAATTTTGAATTTTAAGCATGTAAATAAGCCTAAATAACACTGCAAAATTGTCTATAAAAGAGATATAAAACCACACATAATATTTACACAATAGGCATGATGAAGCAGTTCACCCCTCATGGGCTACATCTGTTGGTCCAGCTCCCAATGGCATGCCCATATTTCACTATGCTAAAATTTTTCCAAATATATGTGTTTACAAGCCTCCAATTGATGTTGTATCTGCACCAATGGCTCCAGAATGCTCAAACTAGTCTAGGTAGACTATTTTTTCACCCAAATTAGTCAAAAATTTCCCTGACTAGGTTTGGTTTCCAATGTCCCCTACAAGACCTCCACTAAAATTGGAGGATTGCAGTTTAACTGCAGTTAAATTAGGCATAAACCTCTGAATTTGGAGGCACGCTAACTATCCCATTGGAAATCTAGCCGCAACATTAATTGTAATGGTAAAGTGCGGAGGGAAAATGTGACAACCTTGAGTATTAACCACCAGAGTTAATGGTCGCAACAAATGTCACGAACTGTGCATATCGCATGTGATAAGTTTGTTGATAGCCGCCAGAGTTTTACGGTAATGGAACCGTCGGATGGTATTATATGCCACGGTTATAATATATATACCATGTGACCAATCTAAATGGGGCCACTGATGGGTTAGGACCGCCGACGGTCCCCCCCCCCCAATGTAAAAATTTAACAATCTTAAATATATCCGTAGCATTTATGGAGTAAGAAAAAAATGATAACAGAGTTGGTGGAAGACATTGTGGGAGCGCCGGAGGTCACAGGGTCGAACCCCCTGGACCCCAACAAAATTTTACTGAACCGTATAGGGGACACGTGGTAGCCTCAGGGCTGGCCATGTGTCACCCATCCATAGGTCCAAAAAATCCTTCGTACAACCAAATCCAATGCTCCAGAATGCGCGACGTGTATAGATCTCGTTGGCCTAGAGAAAATAAAATATTCCCAAAATATTCACTTTTGCTGACTATACACCTGCATGCTGACTAGGCATCCCACTTAAAACCTGTCGCAATTTTAGTTTTTTTGGAAAACGATCAGAATGTGAAATTTCCCTCATACGAAATCGGTTTTTCGAATGGTTCATGGCACTGGATTCATAACCACGAGATATACCAAGTCACTCAGGTTTGGTACAGTTTCGAGCACTTTCAATTTTGACCAACTTCATGAATTTCTGATCACACCCCCCATTGGGAAGATTTTGGACCCGAAAAGACTTTGATTACCTCTTTAGTAGCTAAGGGTACAACTCCCTCACCTTTCCAGCTTCCATCCACTTTTCCTTTCTTGGATTACTGCCTTTGAGCCCAACTCAAAGGTAGTCAACACTTCCCCTCTTAAATGCTCTTGTCCTCCTATCAAGAATTGTATCCTCCTTGAGCTCATCCAGAAATTATGGCGAGAAATATTGAATAGAAGGTAGATAAAAATCACTTCCTTGATCATTGATGAAAGGTGGCTCATAAAAACGTAAGTTTTCAACATTAACAACTGAATACATTTTCATATATGAAGGCAAGTCAAGTTGAAACTCATTGTTACGAACTTGCTTTATGATCTTGAATGGTCCATAGCAAATCGGCTTGAGATTTTTACTGTCTCCTTGCATTCTTTCTTTCCTTATGTGAAACCATACCTCATCTCCTTCTTGAAACTTGTGATCACCACTATTTTTGTCATGCCTCGCCTTGTATTTTATTTGACTCTTCTCAAGATGTTCTTGAACTTGTTGATGAATAATATGAATTTGGTTAATGAAATTTTGAGTCTTGTAAATATCACTATGCCCATCAATTCAAACATCCTTCTCAAAGATGAAGTCTAATGGAGATTTCGACAAATTCCCAAAGCATGCTTCAAAAGGTGATGTATTTGTAGAAGAGTGCTTTTCTCGATTGTAAGTGTGCTAAATGTAATGCAGTTTTTCATCCCACAACTTGGGATGTTTGCTGCAATATCCTCTCAATAGATGCACAATGGTTCTATTTTCCACCTCGGTTTGGCCATCAGTTTGTGGATGAAAAGAAGTACTCTTTTTCAACTTTGTGTCCATCATCTTCCAAAGACTGCACAAAAAACTCCCAATGAAACTGGAATCCCTATCACTAACAATAGAAGTTGGAAATCCATAATGAACCCATACATGTTGAAAATAAAGTTCAGCAGTTTGTTCAATAGTTATGGTTTTCTTACATGGCATAAGTATACACATTTGGCTAAATCTATCCACAACTACATAAAGATAATCATTTTTTTTTCTCGACATAGGTAGACCTCCAACAAAGTCGATGGAGACACTCTCCCATGGCCTTGATGGTATTGGTAAGGGTGTGTACAACCCAAGATTCCTATTGCTAGGCTTTCTTGTTACACACATAGAACAATCTCTTATAAAATGTGACACACTATCTATCATGCAAGGCCAATAGCAATACCTTTGTAGATGCACCATTGTTTTGCTTACCCCAAAGTGTCCATCTATAAGAGACGAATGAGCCTCTCTCATGACACTAAGCCTCTCTAATTGTGGTATACACACCTTGCCCAAATGAAATAGCAAATTTTTATGCATGTGATAATCATTTTCCTCAACTTTATTCCCTTCACTCAAACTACCATACACATCTTGAAAATCAACATCATGTGCATATTGTTTTATGTAACTCTCATGTACAATATAATCATTTTAAATTAAAGTAGAAGCACTTATGATTGGCCTTTAAAGCATATCAACAACTTTATTGAAAATACCTTTCTTGTACCTTATAACCAAGTGAAACTATTGAAGAAATCTTATCCACTTGAAATGTCATGATTGCTGCAATTTTGTTTGCGACTGCAAGTACTGTAATGGTTGGTGATCGGTATGTATAGCCATCTATTTACCCATCGAGTAGTGTTTCCACTTCTTGACACTTTGTACCAATGCATACAACTCTTTTTCATATGTAGGATAATTAGTTGCATCACCATTGAATGTTTCAGAATGAAAAGCGATAGGCTTACCATGCTGCAAAAGTACTGCACCCATGGCATAATCACTAGCATCGGTTTGTATCTCGAATGGATGTCTCAAATTCAGTAATGCAAGGACTGGAATTGAACTAATCTTTTCTTTTAAAGCTTTGAAAGCTTGCTTCTATTTTCATCCCCATTGGAAGAATTTCTCCACACTTGTCACTGGATGCATGGGAGTTGCTGTGGTAGAAAAGTTAGGAATAAACTTTCTCCAATACTGAGATGCGCCTAAGAAACTTACCTCAATTACTGTTTTGGGAGTGGGCCAATTCACAATGGCTTCCACTTTAGAAGGACCAATTCTCAACTCGCATCCTCCTACAATTGGCTAAAGAGCGTGTTGCTCTTTGTATCCTCATAATGTGCTATCATTTCCTCTGTAAAAATTAACCAAGTGAAAATTTGTTTACGAGAGAAAAGCCATCGATACCATACAAATTTATTTTGTTCTAAATATAAAGTTGCAATACGTACCTTTTGTGTGTTTTTCACATTATGGAGATCAAAATATTGCTCCATCTGTAGTATCCATGTTACTGTGTCCTTGCCATCAAACTTACTCATATTGATCTTTGGAATATGGTGGGTCATCAATCCAACATTAGAGTTTATGAAATCATGATTAATGTTTATTTTGTTCTCATCACGAGTTTCCTATACTACCTTTTCGCCATTAGGAATAATTTCTTGTAGCAACTTACCCAAACCTTCCTTCTAACCTTCCATGTCTTGTTTTATATCATTCTTCATATCTTCCATGTTTCCTTTCAATTTTTCTTCTATACCATCAATCTTAGCTTCCATGCCATCCATCTTAGCTTCCATGTCATCCATCTTAGCTTCCATGAAATTCATCTTAGCTTCCATTCCTTTCTTCAAACCATCCATTTTAGCTTCCATTTCATTTTTGGTTAGTTTTTGCAAGAGCGAAATTGGTTGCACTTGGTCTCGTAATATTGATATATCACTTTTAACTTCTTCCTCTTCATGCGTCATAGTAGAGCTTTCAGAGGGATTAATGAGTGTCGAATTATCTTTGGGAGGCATTATAGAATCCAATACTTATATCTGTGCTTCAATATGCCCTTGGAATCACTAAAAACTGCTTTTTGAAACAAACGTCATGCAATTTAAAAACCAAAACAAATACCCATATTTTTCTTTCTTTTTAGGCGGTCGATATTAAACTTGAATTATCTATGTGATTTAGGATCTTAAATATATGAAATTTGGTCCTGTAGTATACCTTTGAGTCTTGTTTCCAATTCCACATGTCAGACCTAATTTGGATTCTTCAAGGCCAAGTTATGCCCGATCTCCCACAATGAGCTAATTATGGGTTGGTTCAGTAGAGCGAACTTGCATGGCACACTACATGCCATTATTTCAACCTTTGGTTCTGAAATCGATATAGAAGAAACTATTGTTTGTGCGATTTCAGCCACTTATAAAAAATATACAATCTCATGCCTGAAACAAAAGTTATGATGATTTTCCCTTGGTCCCCTATTTGAGATGAAATTCCAGAGCCTACTAAAACCCTAACTTCCAAAGATCATATCTTAAAAAATATGGTGAACCAAGATCTACAATTATTACATGACGTTCCTTGGATCTGAGATCAAATTTGTTTTTTGTTTAGGTTCTGAACCTTTGTATAAAAAAAATTATAGTGAAAATTCCACGATGGCTTGTTTATAGTAGAAAAACCCTAGAATCCAAAGCTATGATACCAAATGTTATGAAACCAACTAAAAAGATAGAAGAACAGAAAGATCAACGACTTTCAAATCAACCTCTTAAAAGGGGAAGCCTCCTTTACATTACATAAATGAAAAATTATGTGATGATACAAATGAAAAAAACCTCCTTTCTATATATAGGAGTCCATGGGGTCACAATATAATCCTAGCCGACCTAACAATAATAAAGAAAGGGCACAAAAAAAAAATAGTGGGATTTTATGGGCCATAATAATAACAATATGGGGACTACAGGGGTACAAAAATAACAAAAAGGTGCTTATACTATTAAAAATAAGGGACTACACTAGTAATATAGCGACTTCACACTTTGACACATAATCGAATGAAACAACACGTAGATCAACATCACAACAAATTAAGTTTTGATGTACATGAATAGGTATTTCTATGGCTACAACCTGATCTGAATATGGGAAAACTTGTTATTGTTGTGGAAGCTACCACATCAATATTAAAAATGTGTTTACGGATCGGCTCACGTTAACCACTTGTGAAGGGGTTTATTTGTGTAGCCTAATGTGTTTTTGAGGATCAAATTATGAGTTAATTAAAAATTAAAAACTAATATGCGACAAATGAAATGCAGAACATAACTCCTAAAAATCACATAACACAATGGATGATGATGGAGTTCACCCCTCCAGGGCGACATCTCCATGGACCTGCTTTAACTAGTTAGGCCCTCTTGGGATTAAGAGTCAATTTTATGATTACAAGCACCAATATTTCTCCAATGGATTTGGTGACTATACCATTGGCTTCAAAACACTCAAATACCCCAAAAATGACTATCCAATATCTGAATTTGGTTACCAGCTTCTCTAGGCTTGACCTCCAACCCCGATGGCCACTGTCTTGTTTAATCTCCAAAGTGACAAAAGCACCTTTATATGTGCTCCAAAACCTCTGAAAACTATACCATTGTGTTTAGAGAATCAAATAAATCAAAAAATGATTTTCATTCACTCCATTTGGCCTTTAGCTAATCTGGGCATGGCCTTCCCTCTTGGTGGCCCTAGGCTTCAAAATTCCTCAAGTGACCATAAACACCTATCTATTTTCTCCATTTCCTCTGCAAGCTATTCCAATGGATTTAGAGCATGCCAAAATGATATGAATGACTATTATTGAACCCAAATTGGTCAAAATTTTCTCAAGATAGGCCTCATTAAAGTTTCCCCTAGATTCTGCCTCTAAATATGGAAAACTGCCAATTAGCTCCATCAAATCTTGAAGTGGCGCTAAATTTGGGGAATCTGCTAAAAATATACCAACTGTTAAGCTGATTTAATTAAAGGCTAACTTCACTTATGTTGGGTATGTGTTATATTATTTCCACAACTAGTCCCACGCACTGTATGTTGCGCTGGGCGCAGCAGGGGGGTCACTTTCGGCCCCTGGTATTTTGTAGATTTGGTTAAGGGAACTACGGTTATGTTCTAATCAAGGGTTAATGGATTGGGGTTTATGTATGCTTTGGCATGTATATATATGTGTTGTAACACTAAAAGTAATATAATGAAAAATCAATGTTGAGTAACCAGCTCCAAAAATAGAAGAAAAGAGATATCAACGCCTTAGAAATAAGCCACTTCGAGGGGGCAACCTCCAATAAATTACATAAATGAACAATTCTTCGATGATACAATTTACAAAACCTCCTTTATATATATATGAGTCCATGTGGCCATAATTTAATCCTAGTGGGCCACAATGGAATCCTAACCGACCTAACAATAATAATTTAGGGGCATTATAATAACAAAATGGGGGTTACAAGGTTACAATAATAACAATAAGGGGGTTACACTAATAACAATAAGGGACTGTACTAGTAATATAGGGACCTAACATTCCCCTCTCCTTCAAAAAAGTGTTGTCCTCAACGCTTGAGTAGCTCTGGGTGCTTCTGTATAAACTTCTCATCCTCCCATCTAGAATCTTCAGTGGGTAAGTTCTTCCACTTGACGAGATACTACGAAATCGATCGATTACGCGGTAATCGAGTTCTTGTTTCCGTGACCGCTTCGAGGTTCCAATATGATTTTTTCCCTTCCTCATCAGGTCCTGTTTGTGATTTTCGCCTATAACCTTCTTTAAGCATGAAACATGGAAAACTGGATGCACTCGCGAAGAAGCAGGAAGCTTCAATTTGTATGCCATAGTACCAATCTTTTGCAACACCTTGTAAGGACCATAGTACTTTGGTGATAATTTATTATCCTTCTTAGCTTACTTAACGGACATTTTTTTGTATGGTTGTAGCCGTAAAAATACCCAATCTCCTACAACAAAACTTCTCTCGTTGCGATGTTGATCTGCGTGTTGTTTCATTCGATTTTGTGCCAAATTCAGGTTATCATTTAAGAGTTGGAGAACTTCTTGCTGATGCTCGATGTGATCTTCCACTGCTTGAACCTTCTAATTTTCCCTTAAATATGATGTGATCGATGGTGGATGATATCCATAAAGTGCCATAAATGGGGTCATTTTTGCTGCAGTATGGAAGGAAGTGTTATACCACCATTCAGCAAGAGGTAACCACTTGACCCATTGTGTTTGTTTATCAGATACAAAAAAACGAAGATATCCTTCCAAACATTTATTTACTATCTCGGTTTGACCATCAGATTGAGGATGATAAGATGAGCTATGAGCTAATTGAGTACCCAAACAAGAAAATAACTCCGTCCAAAAATTTCCAGTAAAAATGGGATCTCTGTCGCTCACAATAACCCTTGAGCTTCCATGTAGCTTTTGAATTCTGTCCATAAATGTAGTAGCAACTGTACTTGCTTTAAATGGATGAGATAATGCACAAAAGTGTGCATACTTGTTAAGTCTATCAACTACCACCATGATGACACTCTTTCCTTCGGACTTAGGTAAACCTGTGATAAAATCCATTGAAATCTCCTCCCAACGTTGACTTGGAATGGACAAAGGTTGTAGAAGTCCCGGGGTCTTAATTGTCTCAACTTTATTCTGCTGGAAAACCAAACATTCCGCCACAAAATTTTGAATATCAGATTTAAGGCCATCCCAAAAAAAATATTTCTTCACCTGGTGGTAAGTTTTTAAAAATCCTAAGTGTCCTCCTAAAGGAGAAGTGTGCAATTCCAAAATAATCTTTTGTTTTAGTTGGGAATTTTTACAAATATATAAGCGATATTTGTACCATAAGGAATCATTTTTCCAACATTAGAGTTTATGAAATCACGATTAACATTTATTTTTTTCTCATCATGAGGTTCTTCTACTATCTTTTCACCATTAGGAAAAATTTCTTGTATCAACGTTGTCAAAACTTCGATGTCTGCTTTGAGATCATTCTTCATGTTTTCCATGTTTTCTTTCATGTCATCCATCTTAGCTTCCATGCCAGCTTCCATGCCATCCATATTAGCTTCCACGCCATCCATCTTAGCTTCCATGCCTTTCTTCAAACCGTCCATCTTCACTTCCACACCTTTCTTCCAAACTTCCATTTCATTTTTTGTTGCTCTTTGCGAGAGTGAAATTTGTTGCACTTGCTCTTGTAATTTTGATAGATCATGTTGCAGTTCTTCATCTTCATGAGTCATAGTAGAGCCTTCTGAAAACTTAATGGGTGTTGAATTATTTTTACGGGGCATCTTTTAGAACCGAATACTGCTATATATTCTACAATATGCCCTTGGAATCAATTCAAATTGATTCTTCAAAGAAGACTTATGCAATTTGGAAAGAAAAAAAAATATACACACCTTTTTCTTGCTTTTGAGGAGCTCGATATTGAAATTGGATAATCTCTATGATTGCAGCACTTCAATATTTTGATTTTAGTATCAACGTAGCCCTTTGAATTATCTTTCGAATGCCATAGGTCTGACCTTATTTGGATTCTCCAAGACAAAGTTGTGTCCAATCTCCCAGAATGACCTAATTCTAGACTAGTTTAGTGGAGCGAACTTGTATGAGTTGCCACGTGTCAAGGTTTCGTCCTTTGTCTCTGAAATTGAGAGCCAAGAAACTAGAGTCTGTGTACTTGCGACCACTTTTTACATCACTCCAATCCGATTCCAAGAGAGAGAGTTATTGAAATTTTCCCACGATCACCTCTTTGAGATGAAATTCAGGTGCCTGAAAAAGCACTACCTTCCACAGATCATATATCCAAAAATATTGTGAACCAAGCTCTAAAAGCTTTTGAAGAATTTCCTCAGGGTTTGAGCTTCGTACCATATGAATTTCAGATTCTAAAACTTCGTAGAAAAAAAGTTATAGCACAAATTCCACGATGACCTGTTTAGGAGCCTGAAACAAAACCTAACTTCCAAAGATGATATCTCCACAAATATTGTAAACCAAGCTCTGAAATTTTTATGAAATCTTCCTCAGGATTTCGGCTTCGCACCCTAAAAATTTCAACTTCTGAAACTTCGTAGAAAGAAAGCTATAGCGAAACTTCCACGATGACCTGTTTGGAGCAGCGAAACCCTAGAATCCAAAGCTCTGATACCAAATGTTGAGTAACCAGCTCCAAAAATAGAAGAAAAGAGATATCAACGCCTTAGAAATAAGCCACTTCGAGGGGGCAACCTCCAATACATTACATAAATGAAAAATTCTTCGATGATACAATTTACAAAACCTCGTTTCTATATATATGAGTCCATGTGGCCATAATGTAATCCTAGTGGGCCACAATGTAATCCTAGCCGACCTAACAATAATAATTTAGGGGCACAATAATAACAAAATTGGGGTTACAAGGGTACATTAATAACAATAAGGGTGTTAGACTAATAACAATAAGGGACTATACTAGTAATATAGGGACCTAACAATCAAGCTGGTCGTCCCGATTTGGGATCCAGGGGAAAATCTCTGTGTTTATCTATTTTATGTTTTATGCTCTCGCTATTGTTTATTTTCTGTTATAAGATTCGTGTGTGGATAATTTTTGTTCAGGGTTAAAACCTACACTTGGTATTAGAGCAGTTTCGGCTACAAGGGGACGCCTTTGCTGCTGAGGGTTTTTTGCTTGGGCCTGAGGTAGACCCTGTTCAGTGGGAGATCTGCGGGATCAATTATTGCTGTGAAAGAAGATGGCGAGCGGCGGAAAGATAGAGATCGAGAAATTTAATGGTCAGAGTTTTGAGTTGTGGAAGCTCAAGATGGAGGATCTGCTGGTGGATAAAGATCAGTGGATCACGGTAGATCCAGGTACTAAACCAATGGCAATGTCAGATGAAGACTGGAAGAAACTGGATCGGAAGGCTAAGAGCACAATATGGTTGTGTGTCTCAGATTCAGTATTGTTGAATGTATATAGGGAAGCTATGGCGAAGAATTTGTGGGAAAATCTTGGGACTTTGTACCAATCTAAGTCTCTGGTGAATAAGTTTTTCTTGCGAAAAAATTTTTATAACCTGAGGATGAAGGATGGAGACTCGGTGACAGAGCATTTGAACGCCTTCAATAATGTGGTAAGTCAGCTGTCATCTGTTGATATTAAAATCTCATATGAAGATAAGTGCATCAGTTTGTTGTGTTCTCTACCAGACTCATGGGATAGTCTGGTTATTGCAATAGGTATCAATACAACTACCTTGAATTTTGATGACATTGTCTCTGCCTTGCTGTCGAAGGAAATGAGACGGAGAAATATGGAGGGTCAAAATGGAGATGCCTTATCTGTACAACGAAGTTCCCAAAACATAAACAAGAATAAGGTTTCGAGTGGGAGAACTAAATCTAGAGGGAGATCTAAATCTCCTGGAAAGTTTGTAAAGGTGTGCTGGAAATGCGGAAATGAAGGGCACTACAAAAAGGAGTGCAAATCTAAAGCTCCTGAGAAAGGAAAGGGATCTGATGATGCTCCTTCTGCAGAGGAAAAAACCACCTTGGATGAAGGTGGGGATGTGTATTTGGCTTCTTCCTCAAGTACACATTTAGATCATGAGTCATGGTTGATTGACTCAGGTGCATCCTTTCACTTCACTCCCCATAGGGAGTGGTTCTGCGAGTATGAGAAATATGATGGTGGTGATGTCTTCCTAGGGGATGATAGGAAGGCCATAATCATTGGACGTGGAAAGTTCAAGCTGAAGCTGCAAGGTGGAAGGATTAGAACACTTCCTAGTGTTCTGCATATTCCTGCATTGGCCAGAAATCTGATTTCTGTAAGCAAGATAGATGATGCAGGAGTAAAAACAGTGTTCGAGAAAGATGCCTGCAAGATGGTTCGGGGAGCACTGGTATTAATGCGGGGAGTTCGGATTGGAAATATGTACAAGCTACAAGGTAGCACTGTTATTGATGGGTGTAACAGTTATGTGGTTCCTGAAAGTGGAGCGGAAAGCCTAGCTGTCTCTGGAGAAAAGACCATGCTATGGCATCAAAGGCTTGGACATATTAGAGAGAAGGGCCTTCAGATACTGCATAGAAATGGTATGGTAGAAGGTAGGTCTAATTGCTCTCTGGATTTCGATTTCTGTGAACATTGTGTATATGGGAAGCAGAATCGGGTGAGTTTTCCTTCTGGTGCTAAGAGGGAAAACAAGATATTAGAACTTGTGCACAGTGATGTGTTTGGACCTGTGTCAGTTCCATCACTGGGAAAGTCTGTGTACTGTGTTTCATTCATAGATGACTTCTCAAGGAATACATGGATATATTTCTTGAGGAGGAAATCTGAAGTCTTTGACAAATTTAAAGAATTTAAGGCACTGGTGGAAAACCAGACAGAGAAGAAGATAAAGGCACTGAGAACATATAATGGTGGGGAGTTCTGCAAGAAGGAATTTGAAGAGTTCTATAAGAAGTGTGGTATAGCACGGGAGAAGAATACTCCATACACACCTCAGCAAAATGGAGTTGCAGAAAGAATGAAAAGAACACTGATGGAAAAGGCAAGAAGCATGCTCAGTGGTACTGGGTTAGGACAAGAATTCTGGGTAGAGGCAGTGGAGAATGCATGTTACTTAGTTAACATATCACCTTCATCAGCGTTGGAGGATAAGACTCCACATGAGGTATGGACTGGTAAGAAACCCTCTCTTTCACATCTAAGGGTATTTCGATGTGATGCATATGTACATGTTCCAAAGGAGAAAAGGACCAAGTTGGATAATAAATCTAAAAGGTGCATCTTTATTGGGTATAAGGGTGGTTTAAAGGGTTACAAGCTTTGGAACCCAGAAACAAGGAAGGTTGTGTACAGCCGAGATGTGGTGTTTAGAGAGGTGAAAGATGTTGTTGCACATGAAGTCCTACCAAAGGAACCTGAGAAGATAGAGTTTGAGCTAAAGGAGGATGAATCAGACTCTACAACAGAAGAAGATTCAGAAGAGGAAGATCCACAAACCCCAGCTTTGAGAATATCATTTCAGGAAAGAAGGCAACCAGAAAGGTATAGTCCATCTGCTTTTTGTTCAGGTTTTGCCTTAACTATAACTGATGATGATCCCAGAACTATCAGGGAGGCAGTAGATTCAGAGGATGGAAAACTCTAGAAGGAGGCCATGGTTAATGAAATGGCATCCTTGCACAAAAATGAGGCATGGGATCTGGTGGAGTTGCTGGCTGGAAGGAAGCCCATCGGGATAAAATGGGTGTTTAAAAAGAAGATGAATGTAGAAGGCAAGGTGGAGAAATACAAAGCTCGGTTGGTAGCAAAAGGTTATTCCCAGGTGTCGGGAATTGATTTTGGTGATATTTTTTCTCCTGTTGCCAAAGTTACTTCTATTAGATTACTTTAATCTGTTGCTGCTGCATTTGATTTTGAGATAGAAAAGATGGATGTGAAGACGACATTTCTTCATGGGGATCTAGAAGTGGAGATCTACATGAAGCAACTTGAAGGCTTTATGGTGAAGGGTAAGAAAGAACTGGTATGCAGGTTGAAGAAGTCTCTGTATGGGTTAAAACAGTCACCAAGGATGTGGTATCAGAAATTTGATGCCTATATACGGGGACTTGGCTTCACCAGAAGCAAGGAGGATCACTGTGTTTATTTCAAATTAATTGGTGACCATGTTATTTATTTGGTCTTGTATGTGGATGATATGTTGTTTATTGGAAATGACAAATAAATTATCCAAGATTTGAAGACCCAACTATTCTCCAAATTCTACATGAAGGATCTTGGTGCTGCAAACTATATTTAGGGCATGTAAATTAAGAGAGATCGGGAAAAGAGGAAGCTCTGGTTAAACCAGAGGAAGTACGTTGAGACTATATTGCAGAGGTTCAATATGCAGGATAGTAAACCGGTGAGTGTTCCTATTCCTGTAGGTGCAAATTTGTCTGCTGAACAGTGTCCCAAGACACAAGAAGAAGAGGAGGATATGTCCCGTGTTCCATATGCAAGTGCAGTGGGTAGCCTGATGTATTCAATGGTCTGCACTAAACCATACATTGCACATGCAGTGGGAGTATTGAGCAGGTTTATGTCAAACCCAGGGAAGGAGCATTGGACAACAGTGAAGCGGGTTTTCAGATATTTATGTGGCACTAGTGATTATGGGTTGTGCTACCAAGGAAGACCAGGATTAGAAAGAATTTTGGACATTCGTGGTTTTGTTGATGCAGACTGGGCTGGAGATTTGGACCAAAGAAGATCTACAAGTGGGTATGTGTTTAGCCTATTTGGAGGTGCAGTCAGTTGGATGAGTAAAAGACAGTCTGTAGTGGCGCTTTCAACTACAGAGGCAGAATACATAGTAGCCACTCATGCAAGCAAGGAATCAATTTGGTTGCAGAGATTGTGTTCAAGTATGGGGTTGGTACAACAAGCTATAAGGATAGACTATGATAGCCAAAGTGAAATTTTCTTGGCTAAGAACCCTGCTTACCATTCAAAGACAAAGCACATTGATGTTCAATATCACTTTGTTAGAGATATGGTTGAGGCTAAAAGGGTGTTGCTGGTAAAGGTGGACACTTTGAAGAATGTTGCAGATGCATTGACAAAGTCTGTAAGCACTTAGAAATTCTCTTGGTGTAGAGAAACAATGGGTGTTGAAGAATTGGCCCAATGACTAAGCTCTCCTATGGCCCCCTGTGGAAAGAAAACAACAAGTGGGAGAATGTTGGGTATGTGTTATATTCTTTCCACAATTAGTCCCACATGTTGTATGTTGCGTCGGGCACAGCATGGGGGTCACAGGGGGGGTGGCAGCACCCCGGCGAAATTTTTTTTGGTATGCGGTCCCACTCATATTCGAACCCACCCATGTTTTGTGCATGATTTTTCACATGGTTTTGGGGTACGATGGTTTTCGGCCCCTGGTATTTTGTAGCTCTGGTTAAGGGAACTACGGTTATGTTCTAATCCAGGATTAATGGATTGGGGTTTATGTATGCTTCGGCATGTATATATATGTGTTGTAACACTAAAAGGAATATAATGAAAAATCAAGCTGGTCGTCCCGATTTGGGATCCAGGGGAAAATCTCTGTGTTTATCTGTTTTATGTTTTATGCTCTCGCTATTTTTTATTTTCTGTTATAAGATTCGTGTGTAGATAATTTATGTTCAGGGTTAAAACCTACAACTTAATGGTGTGATAAGTGCGCACTAATCCAGACTTAACTGGGTCCTTAGAACTTGGTTATATGAGAAGGTCACGTGGGAGGCAAGTTGGCCCATGGGGTTGGCCCCCTCTGCTCCACCATCTGAAAACACATGCATTTAAATATAAATTCAACGCCTTCATTTTCAAGTTTTATGGTGGTGGCGTGTTGGTATAAAGGTGGAGTGGAGTGGGGGAGGTCAAGGAGCCGAACCCCGACCTCACCCCATATATATGTTTTTGGCATCATATATTTAAATGTTCCAAACCTTTGTGCTGAAACATTTGGATATACATTTAATCCATAGTTTATATCACCACAAATTTTTCATGTGGCTGCACCACTGTAATAAACCAAATCCACTCCTCTATACTTTGGTTAATGCCTTCAAAAAATTCACAAACCAAACTGGTGAATCCAGTAGTGACACTTGTCACAGTCCCATTGGAAAAAAACAAAAGAAGATTATTTGCATGCTCACTGGACTGCGATTTCATCAGTTGTACTTGTTCGATAATATTTTTTTTTTAATTTGCATGTTCTGAACGACGATAAGTAGAACATAACTCCTTCATCCAAAAATGGTTTTCAACAAAACAACTTGCGTTAGATTACTGACAATGGGCCAGTCGATGTCGTTCTAGTTTGGTGAAATTCTAAGCTCATTAAATTTAGAGATAATTTTTGCCCTTGATCTAGATTATGATCAGTCCTTCACACTGACATGCTTTTGGACCCAAAAAAGCTAGTTATCTCATAAGAGCTAAACTCTCTTATGTTTCCCAAGTTCTATATCTTGATTCTACTTGGAAACTTTTCTATGAAAACCACTTGTTTACTGAAATGCCTTTCCTTGCCTTGCAAATGGCTTGGATCTTCAACCATTTTCCTCCTTTCGCTACTGACCCAATCCAACACTTGCTGGCTTCTTGCTGATATAACATTTTTTTTGTACCAAATTGATTCCTAGGTGCCTTCCCATTGATAATATTGTTCCTCTTTTTCACAATGAGTTAACTACAACAACGAGTTCCAACATCAGTAAAAAGAAAAGAAAAGAAATGACCATTATTTTACCTCCATGGTTCCAAATTCCACATCTCGAAGAATTCATTTACCGTCTCCTTCTCTTCTTGGAATCAACACATAACATGGTTTACAATGGCTGCAAAATTTTTTACATCTTGTCTCAAACATAAGATATTCAGATTCAACCATCAATCTCAAAAACACATCATGCAAGAAATAACTTGACGACATATCCTCTTCCTCCTTCAAAGTAACTAATTTCACATCATGTGAACATTTCCATCTACTCTCACATATTCATCGACCAAACACAAGTCATCAAAAATATGTCTCTTCAAAAGACTGACTCTCAAGTCAAGCATAAGTATGTGAAATAACCTGATGATTCTTTTACCAAAACAAAAATAAATTCATATCTCATGAAACACTTTGTCAACATATCCTTTTCATCTTTGGAGACAAAATAAACTCTTCCAAGTCAATATGACATGCATGAAACACACAATCTATCAACACAATTAGACACTCATGCATGTGCAAATAATCAACATCCTCAAGTTGACAAAACATGCATGATAAATAAAGAAATCGACCAACACATGTCAATTACTCATGCATGTTCAAACACAACAAAACCATCAAAATTCCATTGTTCATACACACAAACTCTCATGCATGTATAAAATTATTCAACTCTCTCTGATCTAAAAGGACTATATTAGTTTGATGTGCTAAGTGTCTTTTCAGTTACAAAACATGTACATATTTGTCTCCATTTGTTTGCTTAAGGATTGAGGAATTTAACCATGAAACATAGATGAAATTGTGAATTTTAAGCATGTAAATAAGCCTAAATAACACTTCACAATTGTCTATAAAAGAGAAATAAAACCACACATAATATTTACACAGTAGCCATGATGAAGCAGTTCACCCCTTCTGGGCTACATCTATTGGTCCAGCTCCCAATGGCATGTCCATATTTCATTATGCTAAAAATTTTGCAAACAGATGTGTTTACAAGCCTCCAATGGATGTTTTATCTGCACCGATGGCTCCAGAATGCTCAAACTAGTCTAGGTATATTCTTTTTTCACCCAAATTGGTCGAAAATTAACCTGGCTAGGTTTGTTTTCCAATGTCCCCTACAAAATCTCCACTAAAATTGGAGGACTGCAGTTTAAATGGAGTTAAATTAGGCATAAACCTTTGAATTTGGAGGCACTCTAACTATCCCATCGGAAATCTAACCACAAAATTAATTGTAATGGTTAACTGTGGAGGGCACATGTGACAACCTTGAGTATTAAATACCAGAGTTAACGGTCACAACAAATGTCATGAACCGTGCATGTCGCATGTGATAAGTTTGTTGATAGCTGCTAGAGGTTTACGGTAATGGAAACATAGCGAATGGGCTTGAGATTTTTACCTTCTCCTTGCATGGACCATAGTGAATGGGCTTGAGATTTTTACCTTCTCCTTGCATACTTTCTTTCCTTATGTGCAACCATACCTCATCTCCTTCTTGAAACTTGTGATCACCACTATGTTTGTCATGCCTCGCCTTGTATTTTCTTTGACTCTTCTCAAGCTGTTCCTGAACTTGTTGATGAATAATATGAATTTGGTAAATGAACTTTTGAGTCTTGTAAATATCACTATGCCCATCAATTGAAACATCCTTCTCAAAGATGAAGTCTAATGGAGATTTCGACAAATTCCCAAAGCATGCTTCAAAAGGTGATGTATTTGTAGAAGAGTTTTTTTCCTGTTTGTAAGCGTGCTAAATGTAATGCAGTTGTTCATCCCACAAATTGGGATGTTTGCTGCAATATCATCTCAATAGATGCACAACAGTTCTATTTGCCACCTTTGTTTGGCCATCAGTTTGTGGATGAAAATAAGTACTATTTTTCAATTTTGTGTCCATCATCTTCCAAAGATTGAACAAAAAATTCCCAATGAAACTGGAATCCCTGTCACTAACAATAGAATTTGGAAATCCATAATGAACCCATACATGTTGAAAATAATGTTCAACAGTTTGTTCAATATATATGGTTTTCTTACATGGCATAAGTATACACATTTGACTGAATCTATCCACAACTACATAAAGATAATCATGTTGTTTTCTTGACATAGGTAGAACTCAAACAAAGTCCATGGAGATGCTCTCCAATGGCCTTGATGGTACCAGTAATGGTGTGTACAACCCAAGCTTCCTATTTCTAGGCTTCCTTGTTGCACACATAGAACAACCTCTTATAAAATGTGACACACTATCTATCACGCGAGGCCAATAGAAATACCTCTGTAGATGCACCATTGTTTTGCTTACCCCAAAGTGTCCATCTATAAGAGACGAATGAGCCTCTCTCATGACACTAAGCCTCTCTAATTGTGGTATACACACCTTGCCCAAATGAAATAGAAAATTGTTATGCATGTGATAATAATTTTCCTCATCTTGATTCCCTTCACTCAAACTAGCATACACATCTTGAGAATCAACATCATGTGCATATTTTTTTATGTAACTCTCATGTACAATAGAATCATTTTAAAGTAAAGTAGAAGAACTTATGATTGGCCTTGAAAGCATATTAGCAAATTTATTGAAAATACCTTTCTTGTACCTTATAACCAACCTAAACTGTTGAAGAAATCTTGTCCACCTGAAATGTCGTGATTGTTGTAATTTTGTTTGTGACTAAAAGTACTGTAATGGTTGGTGATCGGTATGTATAGTCATCTCTTTACCCATCAAGTAGTGTTTCCACTTCTTAACACTTTGTATCAACGCATACAACTCTTTTTCATATTGGGATAATTAGTTGCAGCACCATTGAATGTTTCAGAATGAAAAGCGATAGGCTTACCATGCTGCAAAATTACTATGCCCATGGCATAATCACTAGCATCTGTTTGTATCTCGAATGGATGTCTAAAATTTGGTGATGCAAGGACTGGAGCCAAACTGATCTTGTCTTTTAAAGCTTTGAAAGCTTGCTACTATTTGCATCCCCATTGGAAGCCTTTCTTCACACTTGTCATTGGATGCGTAGGAGTTGATGTGGCCGAAAATTTAGCAATAAACTTTCTCCAATACTAAGTTTCACCTAATAAACTTCTTACCTCAGTTACTGTTTTGGGAGTGGGCCAATTCACAATGGCTTCCACTTTAGAAGGATCAATTCTCAACTTGCATCCTCCTACAATGTGTCCCAAATAAACCAAAGAAGTCTTTCCGAACTCACACTTTGACATCTTAAGTAATAATTTCTCTTTCTTCAAAACATCAAGCACCCTTTTTACATGCAAGACATGTTATTCTCTTATTTTTCTGAAAATTAGTATATCATATAAATACACAATCACAAATTCATCAAGAAATGGACGCAAAACATTATCCATAACAAGCATGAAAGTT
Organism: Pinus albicaulis; assembly: GCA_034641835.2. Taxonomy (NCBI): domain Eukaryota; kingdom Viridiplantae; phylum Streptophyta; class Pinopsida; order Pinales; family Pinaceae; genus Pinus; species Pinus albicaulis. The sequence continues at coordinate 177,745,193 of CM076578.1, forward strand.
GTCGGTGCATTACACAAACCAGATGACACAACCAACCACTCAATGATTCCTTGTTTGGTTTTGAATGCAGTGTTCCATATATCACTTTCTACAATTCTTAGTTGATGATATTCACTTCGTAAATCTAAATTTGTGAAAATAATTTCTTCTTTCAGTTAATTAGGCAAATCATCTATCCTTGGGAGTAGGTATCGATTCTTTACCATTATCTTGTTCAAAGCTCTGAATTCTACACGCATGCGCCAAGTCCCATATTTCTTTAGAATCAAGACTATGGGTGAACCACATGGCGAAGTGCTAGGCCTTATAAGTCCCTTGTACAACATGTCCTTGATTTTCCTCTTAATTTTTTCATTCTCCATTATCGATATGCGATACATGCCACTGTTTGGAAGAGGAAAATCTTGCTACAACTGAATCTCATGTTGAATCTCCCTTTTTGGATGCAATCCTTTTGGCTCCTGAAACATCTCATGATGTGCATCAACTACATCATATAAATCTGATTTCAACTTAGGATCAAAATCCTCAAATGAGTCATTATTAAAATCATCTTTAGGCTTATTCATTAGAAGAAAAAAAATCTTACTTGAATTCACCAGCCTCTTTACCTGTCCAACATTTACCATAGCAATATTTGTCTTCTTGGGATGTCTCTAGAAATTTAATCCTTGCCATCTTTGAATAAATGGTATTTTTTCCCATGGTGATGGAAGATTGTTTTCCTTTCATACAAGTAAGGACTGCCCAACACAATACCTGTAATATCAAGCGAAACCACATCTAATTCAACTGTGCCAACAAAATGTGCAATTATTGCAAAACACAATATGCACTTCTTTGAAACCTGTAAATTTGCATCCTTAAAAATCCAACCAAGTGGATATGGTTTTGGATGTGGAATGGTATCAAGATTAAGTTTCTTGAAAAAGTCTTTATAGATTAAGTTTTCTTGTGACCCACTGTCAAACAGTGTGTCAATCTTTAAAATGTTTGGATATGACCCTCACATGAAACAGTTCAATTGTCTCTTCTTCATTTGGAGCTTGTATGTGACAGTTTGATGTAATAGTACTGGCTTTAGTTTCAATTTCTTTCCCCTTCATGTTCTTCAATCCAATGGATGTAATTTTAGATTCATCACCTAAATCCACTCCTAAATCATGTTGAGTTGTAGCTATAGTTTTTTGTTTCCCTTTGTTGTTTTGATGTTTGGGCCTCTTTTCAGGATGTAATTTCCAACAATGATTTTCATCATGGCCTTCTTTTGAAAAATGTTTGCAAACCACTTTTTCTCCCTCTTTCTTGACAAATGCATTATTTTTTCCTTTACCTTTTGAGGTCTTCTCTTTTTTTTCCCCTTAAAAGGTTTGTTTCTACCCTCATTAGAAATGTTTTTCCCTCTAGCTTCTAGATGTGTGGCTTGAACACATACCTCATCTAGACTTCTGGGGTTAAAAATGAGAATATTGTGTCTTAGGTAGCTATGTAACCCTCCTATGTACTTGAGAAAAGTATCGTAGCTCTGCAAATCTACCCCTAACAAGAGATATCTTCTCCTAAATTATTGAGTGTAAACTTGCGCATTCTGTCCTTTCAATTGTCTAAAAATTTTCCAGTTCATTATGGCTTTCTGCATATGAGCTAATGGATAAAACTGTTCTTTTATTATAATAATGAAATCATTCCATGATAGGATAAAATTACCATGCTTCTTGATCTCCTCCTTTGTCTTGGCTTCCCACCAAACAAGTGTTGCGCCTTCCACTCTTAATGAAGCTAATTGGATTTTGGTATCATCATCATGAAGGTTCTGAATTCTCAAATAGACCTCTCATTGCCTAATCCAATTATCAATATTTTCTACATTGACTTCACTATTAACCTTGGCAATTCAAACTTAACATCAAGTTTTAGAAAAGGACTTTTACCAATGTCCTTTGACTTGTGTGGCTGATGTACTGAAGATGACATAGAGTATGATGATGATGAGGGTGAGGACGGTGACTTTCCACTTCCTCCATTTCCTCCATTGCCCTTCTTTGATTTATCTTCATAATTTGGACCTCCTGATGATCTGTGTCCTTCCTTGAGAAGTTTGGATCCTTATAATTCTAGTTTCTCATTCCTTTCATGATAAAGGATTCTCACCATCTCAGTCATGTCAAGGAATGGTTTCCTAAACACTCTTTATTCTTCTTTGGGATCCACCTTTTCATGGATTTCCTATTTCTCTGGAGGCATGCTTATTCATGCTTTTGCTTCTTTAGGAGGCGAAATATGTGTTGGAGGATGTGGAAATATTTCCCTCATTTCTTGTGGCTCACTTTGAGACCCTCTTGCTTCTTCCAATTTTCCTTCTTCTCTCTTAAGCTTGAGCCTAGTAAGCATGTGAACACTTGAAAATAGCTAAACAAATATTTTCACACAAAAAAACCAGAGAATAAACTCTAGCTCTGATACCAACATGATCTGAAAGGACTGTATTAGTTTTTTTTGCTAAGTGTCTTTTCAGTTACAAAACCTGTACATATTTGTCTCCATCTGTTTGCTTAATGATTGAGGAATTTAACCATGAAACATAAATAAATTGTGAATTTTAAGCATCTAAATAAACCTAAATAACACTGAACAAAAATGTATAACAGAGAAATAAAACCACACATAAGATTTATAAAATAGGCATGATGAAGCAGTTTACCCCTCCTAGGCTACATCTGCTGGTCCAACTCCCAATGGCATGTCCATCATTCATTATGCTCAAAATTTCACAAATACATGTGTTTAAAAACCTCCAATGGCTCCAAAATGTTCAAATTAATTTAGGTAGACTCTTGTTTCACCCAAATTGGTTGAAAATTGACTTGGCTAGGTTTTATTTCCAATGTCCCCTTCAAAACCTCCACTAAAATTGGAGGACTGCAGTTTAAATACATTTAAATTCGGCATAAACCTCTGAATTTGGAGGCGTGCTAACTATCCCACCAGAAATCTAGTCGCAACATTAAATGTAATGGTTAAGCGTGGAGGGCGCATGTGACAACCTTGAGTATTAACCTCTAGAGTTAACGGTTTTCATAACTGTCCCAAAAGATGTCATGAATTGTGCATATCACATGTGATAAGTTTGTTGATAGCCGCTGGAGGTTTACAGTTATGGAACCGTCAAATGGTGTTATATGCCATGGTTATAATATATATACCATGTGACCAATATAAACGGGGTCGCCAGCAGTCCTACCTCCCCCCCCCAACATGCAAAGTTAAAAAACTTAAATATATCTGGCGCACTTATGGAGTAAACAAAAAATGATAGCAGAGTTGGTGGAAGAATTTATGGGAGCACCAGAGGTCACGGGGTTGAACCCCTTAGACCCTAACAAAATTTTGCTGAACCGTACAATGGACACGTGGCAGCCTCAGGGCTGGCCACATGTCACCCATTCATAGGTCCAAAAAAATCCTTTGTACAACCAAATCCAATGATCTAGAATGCGCGACCTATCGAGATCTCATTGGCCTAGAGAAAAAGAAATATTCCCAGAATATTCCACATTTGCTGACTGTACACTAGCATGCTGACTGGGCATCCCAGTCAAACCTGTCACAATTTTAGTTGTTTTGGAAAATGATCAGAACATGAAATATCCCTCATACGACATCGGTTTTTCAAACCATTCACGATGCCGAAATCAGAACCACGAGATCTACCCAGTCGCTCAGGTTCGATACAATTTCGATTACTTTCAATTTTGAGAAAAAATCATGAACTCTTGATCACACCTCCCCATTGGGAAAGTTTTGGACCCCAAAAGACTTTGATTACATTTTCAGTAGTTGAGGGTACAACTCCCTCACCTTTCCAACTTCCATCCACTTTTCCATGCTTGGCTTACTGCCTTTGAGCCCAACTCGAAGGTAGACAACACTTCCCCTCTTAGATGCTCTTGTCCTCCTGTCAAGAATTGTATCATCCTTGAGCTCATCCAGAAATTATAGTGAGAAATATTCAATAGAAGGTAGCTGAACATTACTTCCTTGATCATCGATCAAAGGTGGCTCATACAAACATAATTTTTCAACATTAACAACTAAATACATTTGCATATATGAAGGAAATTCAAGTTGAAATGCATTGTTACCAACTTTCTTTATGATCTTGAATTGATCATAGCGAATGGGCTTGAGATTTTTCCATTCTCCTTGTATCCTTTCTTTGATTATGTGCAACCATACCTCATCTCCTTCTTGAAACTTGTGATCAAATCTATGTTTGTCATGCCTCTCCATGTATTTTCTTTCACTCTTCTCAAGCTGTTCTTGAACTTGTTGATGAATAATCTGAATTTTCTCAATGAATTTTTAGCCTTGTCAATATCAGTATGGCCATAAATTGCAACATCCTTCTCAAATATGAAGTCTAATGGCGATTTCGACAAATTCCCAAAGCATGCTTCAAAAGGTGATGTATTTCTAGAAGAGTGCTTTGCTCAGTTGTAAGCGTGGTGAATGTAATGTAGTTGTTCATCCCACAAATTGGGATGTTTACTGCAATATCCTCTTAATAGATGCACAACGGTTATGTTCACTACCTTGGTTTGGGCATAAGATTGCGGATGAAAATAAGTACTCTTTTTCAACTTTGTGTCCATCATCTTCTAAAGGTTGGACCGAAAATTCCCAATGAACCTGGAATACTTGTCATTAACAATAGAGTTTGGCAATCCATAATGAACCCATACATGTTGAAAATAAAGTTCAGTAGTTTTTTCAACAGTTCTGGTTTTCTTACATGGCATAAGTATACACATTTTACTGAATCTATCCACAGCTACATAAAGATAATCATGATTTTTTCTTGACATAGGTAGATCTCCAAAAAAATTCCATGGAGACACTCTTTCATGGCCTTGATGGTACAGGTAATGGTGTGTAAGACCTAAGCTTCCTATTGCTAGGCTTTCTTGTTGCACACATAGAACAACCTCATATAAAACGTGACACACTATCTATCATGTGAGGCTAATAGCAATACCTCTTTAGATGTGCCATTGTTTTTCTTATCCCAAAGTGTCCATCGATAAGAGATGAATGAGCCTCTCTCATGACATTAAGCCTCTCTCCTTGTGGTATACACATATTGCCCAAATGAAATAGAAAATTGTTATGCATGTGATAATCATTTTCCTCAATTTGATTCCCTTCAATCAAACAAGCATACACATCTTGAAAATCAACATCATGTGCATATTGTTCTATGTAACTCTCATGTGCAATAGAATCATTTTAAAGTAAAGTAGAAGCACCTATGATTGGCCTTGAAAGAATATCAACAACTTTATTGAAAATACCTTTCTTGTACCTTATAACCAAGTGAAAATCTTGAAGAAATCCTATCCACCTGAAATGTCGTGATTGCTGCAATTTTTTTTGTGACTACAAGTACTGTAATGGTTGGTGATCGGTATGTATAATCATATCTTTACCCATCAAGTAGTGTTTCCACTTTTTGAAACTTTGTACCAACACATACAGCTCTTTGTCATATGTAGGATAATTAGTTGCAACACCATTGAATGTTTCAGAATGAAAAGTGATAGGCTTACCATGCTGCAAAAGTACTGCGCCCATGGCATAATCACTACCATCAATTTGTATCTAAAATGGTTGTCTCCAATTCGGTAATGCAAGGACTGGAGCTGAACTGATATTTTATTTTAAAGCTTTGAAATCTTGATGCTGTTTGCCTCCCCATTGGAAGCCTTTCTTCACAATTGTCACTACATGCATAGGAGCTGCTATGCAAAAAAAATTAGCAATAAACTTTCTCCAATACTGAGCTATGCCTAAGAAACTTTTTACCTCTATTACTGTTTTAGGAGTGGGAAAATTAAAAATGGCTTCCACTTTAGAAGGATCAATTCTCAACTCGCCTCCTCCTACGATGTGTCCCAAATAAACCAAATAAGTCTTTTGGAACTCACACTTTGACATCTTAAGAAATAATTACTCTTTCTTCAAAGCATCAAGCACCCTTTTTACATGCAAGACATGTTCTTCTCTTGTTTTGCTGAAAATTAGTATATGATCTAAATACACAATCACAAATTCATCAAGAAATGGACGCAAAACACTATCCATAACACACATGAAATTTTCCGGTGCATTACACAAACCAAATGGCATAACTAGCCACTCGAAGAGTCCTTGTTTGGTTTTGAATGCAGTATTCCATATATCACTTTCTGCAATTCTTACTTGATGATATCCACTTCGTAAATCTAAATTATTTAAAAACTTTTCTTCTTTCATCTAATCAAGCAAATCATCTATCCTTGGGAGTGGGTATCAATTCTTTACCATTATCTTGTTCAAAGCTATGAAGTCTACACACATGAGCCAAGTCCCATCTTTCTTCAGAATCAAGACTATGGGTGAACCGCATGGCGAAGTGCTTGGCCTTATGAGTCCCTTGTACAACATGTGCTTGATTTTCCTCTTAATTTCAGCATCCTCCATTATCGACATGCAATACATGTCGATGTTTGGAAGAGGACAATCTTGCTGCAACTGAATCTCATGTTGAGTCTCCCTTTTTGGAGGCAATCCTGTTGGCTCGTGAAACATCTCATGATGTGCATCAACTACATCATATAAGTCTGATTTAAACTTAGGATCAAAATCCTCAAATGATTCATGATTAACATCATCTTTAGGCTTAGTCATTAGAAGAAAAAAATTCTTACTTGAATTCACCAGCCTCTTTACCTGTCTAGCATTTACCATAGCAATATTTGTCTTCTTGCGATGTGCTCTAACAATGTACTCCTTGCCATCTTTAAATAAATTGTATTTGTTCGCATGGTGATGGAAGATCACTTTCCTGTCATATTAGCAAGGAATTCCCAACACAATACCTGTAATATCAAGTGGAACCACATCTAATTCAACTGTGTCAACAAAATTTGCAGTTATTGTAAACTGCAATATGCACTTCTTTGAAACCTGTAAAATTGCATCCTTAAAAATCCAACCAAGTGCATATGGTTTTGGATGTGGAATGGTCTCAATATTAAGTTTCTTGACAAAGTCTTCAGAGATTAATTTTTCTTGTGACCCACTGTAAAACAATGTGTCAATCTTGGTATGTTTGGATATGACCCTCACATGAAACAATTCAATTATCTCTTCTTCATTTGGAGCTTGTATGTGACAGTTTGATGTAATAGTACTGGGTTTAGTTCCAATTTATTTCCCCTTCATGTTATTCAATCCAATGGATGTAATTTTAGATTCATCACCTGAATCCTCTCCTAAATCATGTTGAGTTGTAGGTACAATTTTCTGTTTCCCTTTGTTGTTTTGATGTTTGGGCCTCTTTTCAGGATGTAATTTCCAAAAATAATTTTCATCATGGCCTTCTTTTGAACAATGTTTATAGACCACTTTTTCTCCCTCTTTCTTGATAGATGCATTCTTTTGCCTTTACCTTTTGAGGTCTTCTCTTTGTTTTTCCCCTTAAAAGGTTTGTTTCTACCCTCATCGAAATTTTTTTTCCCTCTAGCTTCTACATGTGTGGCTTGAGCACATACCTCATCTAGACTTATGGAGTTAAAAATGAGAATATTATGTCTTAGGTAGCTATGTAAGCCTCCTATGTACTTGAGAAAAGTATCTTGGCTCTGCAAATCTACCCCTAATAAGAGATATATTCTCCTAAATTCTTGAGTGTAAACTTGCGCACTATGTCCTTTCAATTGTCTAAAAATTTTCCAGTTCATTATGGCTTTCTGCATATGAGCTAATGGATAAAGCTATTTTTTTATTGCAGTAATGAAGTCATTCCATGATAGGATAATATTACCATGCTTCTTTACATCCTCCTTTGTCTTGGCTTCCCACCAAACAAGTGTTTCACCTTCCACTCTCAATGAAGATAATTGGATTTTGGTACCATCATCATGAAGGTTCTGAATTCTCAAATAGACCTCTAATTGCATAATCTAATTATCTATATTTTCTGCATTGACTTCACCATTAAAAATTGGCAATTAAAAATTAAAATCAAGTTTTAGAAAAGACTTTTACCAGTGTCGTTTGACTTGTTTGGTTGATGTACTGAAGATGAAGTAGATGATGATGATGATGAGGGTGAGGATGGTGACTTTCTGCTACCTCCATTTCCTCCATTTCCCTTCTTTCATTTATCTTCATCATTCTCATAATGATCCTTGTCCTTCCTTGTGAAGTTTGGATCCTTCTCCTTCTAGTCTCTCATTCCTTTCTTGATAAAGGATTCTCACCATATCAGTCATGTCAAGGAATGCTTTCCTGAACACTCTTTCTTTTTCTTTGGGGTCCACCTTTTCATGAATTTTTTCTTCTTCTGGAGGCATGTTTATTTCTGCTTTTGCTTCTTTAGGAGGTGAACTACGTGGTGGAGAATGTGGCAATCTTACCCTCCTCTTTTCTGGCCCAATTTGAGACCCTGTTTGTTCCACCAATTTGCCTTCTCCTCTCTTAAGCTTGAGCCTAGTAAGTATGTGAACACTTGCAAACATTTAAAAAAATCTTTGCACACAAAAAAAACTAGAGAATAAACTCTAGCTCTGATATAAACCTGATCTGAAAGGACTGTATTGGTTTGTTGTGCTAAGTGTATTTTCAGTTACAAAACATGTACATATTTGTCTCCATTTTTTTGCTTAAGGATTAAGGAATTTAACCATGAAACATAGATGAAATTGTGAATTTTAAGCATGTAAATAAGCCTAAATAACACTGAGCAGTAGTGTATAATAGAGAAATAAAACCACACATAAGATTTACACAACAGGCATGATGAAGCAGTTCACCCCTCCTTGGCTACATCTGCTGCTCCAGCTCCCAATGGCATGCCCATCTTTCATTATGCTCAAAATTTTGCAAATACATGTGCTTACAAGCCTCTAATGGTTGTTTTCTCTGCACCAATGTGTCAAAAATACTCAAATTAGTCTAGGTAGACTCTTGTGTCACCCAACTTGGTCAAAAATTGACCTAGCTAGGTTTTTTTCTAGTGTCCCCTACAAAACCTCCACTAAAATTGGAGGATTGCATTTTAAATATAGTTAAACTCACCATAACCCTCCGAATTTGGAGGTGTGCTAACTATCCCTTTGGAAATCTAGCCACAAAATTAATTTTAATGGTTAAGGGTGGAGGTTTCATGTGACAACCTTGAGTATTAACCGTTGGAGTTAACCAATTTTCAGGACCGTCACAACAAATGTCGCAAACCGTGCATGTCGCATGTGATAAGTTTTTTGATAGCCATCGAAGGTTTACAGTTATGGAACCATTGGATGGTGTTATATGCCATGGTTATAATATATATACCATGTGACGAATCTAAATGGGCCTGCCGACAGGTTGGGACCACTGACGCTCCCCCCCCCCAACGTGCAAAGTTCACAACCTTAAATATATCTGGCGCACTTATGGAGTAAGAAACAAATGATAGTGGAGGTGGTGGAAGACTTTGCAGGACCGCTGGAGGTCACGGGGTTGAACCCCCCGGACCCCAACAAAATTTTACTGAACCATATAGGGGACATGTTGCAGCCTCAGGGCTAGCCACTTGTCACCCATCGATAGGCCCAAAAAAATCCTTCATACAACCAAATCCAATGATCTGGAATGTGCCATGTGTCCAGATCTTGTTGGCCTAAAGAAAATGGAATATTCTAAGAATATTCCACTTTTGCTGACTGTACACATGCATGCTGACTGGGCATCCCAGTCAAACCTGTCGCAATTTTAGTTGTTTTGGAAAATGATCAGAATGCGATATCTCCCTCATAAAACATCGGTTTTAGAACTGTTCACGGCACCAGAATCATAACAATGAGATCTACCCGATCACTCAGGTTTGGTACAGTTTCGAGCACTTTGAATTTTGAGAAAAATTCAAGAACTCTAGATCACTCTCACAAGTACAATCATAATTACAAGAACTCCATTCATATGTACATTTACTTAAAGCTGAAGTGAAAAAAAAAAATCCGCAATAATAGTGAGTCACCATAACTCCACTTTCAATCACCTTCTTGGCATAAAGATGCAACATGCATTCCATTGGAAAAGAAATGCATCAATCAAAAGACATGTAAAGCCTTAATTGGATAAGAAATCTAACCATTTCTTACCAAACCATTTCAATGGTGCTTCTTTCAACTGCACATCATCATCATGTGAATCATCTTGACCCGCATCAATTATGGAATCTTCTTTTCCATTCTTCCCATTCTCTTTATCTACCTCCTTCAAATGTCGTGGATGACTTGCTGGATACAAAGTCGAACACTTGTCTACAAGATGACCTTGCTTATGGAAATGAGTGCAAAACAATTGCATCTTCTTTTTAGCACGGTTTTCCTTGGATTTTGGCTTCCTTGCTTGAAACGTTTCCTGTGCATGGCTATCTTCTTACAACACTTTGAAAAATTATGGTTATCCAAACCACAAAGGAACATGCAACTTATTCTCCAAATATTATGTGAGAATTTTCCATGTTTATCATAATCAAAATTAAATTGATTAAAAGCAGATTTATACCTTGAACAGTCACCTTTGTCGCCTTCTTGATGAGGTGAATTTGGTGAGGTAGTGGCTCTCTTCAGAATACCAATAATGCATTCAACAACCTTAGAGCTTTCAACATCCTCTTTTTTTCCATTCTCATTAGCTGCATTCTTATGAGCACCTTCTTGGAAAGTGGGTGTAAAGCTTTTGCATTCCTCATGAACACAATATTCACAAGATTGAGGTAATGAACATGAAATGAAATTCCTTCTTGGAACACCTTCATGTGCCTCCTTGTATTTAGAGCTTTCTCCATGATGTTTTCCATAACCAAGACCCAAATACTTAGCCCTTTCCTCAACAACAATTGGCTCAATTATGCCTTGTGCATGTTTTCGCAATCCTTTACCTTCATAGCCAATATTCATCAATAATTTGGACCATATTCCTCTAGTGTGTCTTTCAAAAGCACCTACACATTCATTTTTAGAGGAAATTGAAGATAAAATTGAATTGCATACCTCTTTTTCATGTACATACATGGCTAAGGCTTCCTTGGCAATATGGAGTTGAGTATCCATCTCATGCATCCTTTCAAGGATATTATTTGCAACATGGAGTTGAGTCTCCATCTCATGCATCATTTCAAGAAGCTCTTGCTTCTCCTTATTCTTAATGCTCTCCCTCTTATCTTCATACTTCTCTTGCATCATATTAATCATGGTGTAGAGTTTATGCAGCATATCTTTATCAAAGTGTTTTGTTAAGGAACATTGACTAGAAACATCACTCAATGAAGTTTCCATCACACATGCAATACATACAAATATTATTTGTTGCGATTTGAGATTCCAGATCTCAATTTTGACGTTGTCCTTCACACATTAACTTGGAAAGCTATTAAAGTGTCCTTGCACAAATTCAACAACCAATAGATATATAATAATTAACTAACCTTGGCTAAAATGAGTTAAATTTTTTCTCTAATACCAACTTGATCTAAATATGGGATAACTTGTTATTTCTATGCAATCTCCCTCATCAGTATTAAAAATGTATTTAAGGATCGCCTCATGTTAACCACTTGTGAAGGGGTTTATGTATCTAGTTTCATGTATTTTTGAGGATCAAATTATGATTTAATAAATAATTAAAGAATCATATACAACAAATGAAATAAAAAATCATAACTCACAAAAATCACATAACATAATGGATGATGATGGAGTTCACCCCTCCTAGGCTACATCTCCATGGACCTGCTTTAACTAGATAGGCCCTATTGGGATTAAGAGTAAAATTTTAGATTACAAGCACCAATATTGCTCCAATGGATTTTATGACTACACCATTGGCTTCAGAACACTCAAATACCCCAAAAATGACTATCCAATCTCTAGATTTGGTTACCATATCCTCCAGGATTGACCTCCAACCCTGGTGGCCATGGGCTTTTTTAATGTAAAAAGTGATGATGCCTCTGCAATCTATACCTCTATCATCACATCATAAAATACATCAAAAATTGACTATTCATTCACTCCATTTTTCCTTCAGCTGATCTGGGCATGGCCTTCCCTCCTGGTAGCCTTAAGCTTCAAAATTATTCAAGTGACAAAAAACACATGTATATTTTCTCCATTTCCTCCGAAAGTTGTACCGATGGATTTAGAGCATGTCAATATGCTAGGAATGACTATTCGTAAGCCCAAATTGGTTGAAAATTTCTCAAGATAGGCCTCATTAAATTTCCCCTAGATTCTGCCTCTAAATCTGGAAAAATGCGAGTTAGGTCCACCAAATCTGGAAGTGGCACTAAATGTGTGGAATCTGCTAAAAATACACCAACTATTAAGATGAGATAATTAAATGATAACTACACTTAATGGTGTGATAAGTGCACAATAGTCCACACATAATTGGGCGCTTAGAACCTAGTTATATGAGAGGGTCACGTGGGAGGCGGGCTGGCCCCCTTCGCTCCACCATCCGAAAACACGTGCATTTAAATATAAGGACAGTGCCTTCATTTTCAATCCTTATGGTGGTGGTGCATTGGTAGAAAGGAAGAGTGGAGTAGGGGAGGTCAAGGGGTTGAGCCTCGACCTCGCTGTTGAAAAGTGTAACTAGGTTGGTCTTCATATTGACTATGTAATTATGTATTTTTATGTAAAGAAGAAGACAAAGATAATAAAATATATTTTGTACTTGCCTCATGGGTTTCATGAGCATGATTTTATCATAGGTTAAAAAAACTTGTTCTTGATGTCTATCTAGGGTTTTTTTCTTCTAGATAAAAATGTAATTAGTGTCATATATGAAGGATCTAGAAATGCTCCAAGACCAAGTCCAGAACCTATGGAAGAGTAGCTCTCATTAACCCTCACTCAAACGTGGAAGAAATGTTATATAAAGTGTATCAAGTCGGCCTCCCTACAACATGAAAAGTTGGCCTAAATTAAGTGAACGTTATCCTATATACATATACAAAAGCTGTGGATCATTTGTGAGAAGAAAGGATTGCGGATTTAGTGCTAATAAATTACATATATTGAAGAGACAATTGCAAAGATAATGGTGTGGTAAAAATATGAACAAATGCATATATGTTCAATAAACAACGATTGTAGACAAGTCTAAGGATTTTGCGGAATTTTTTCAAAAGGAAATAAGCAGAACTACAACATCAAAAATTGCAGATTCCCCTGAGATGAATGCAGAAAAGTATGAGGTAATTCTGTGGATGGTTCTATAAAAGGAATTTCGTATATAATGAAATAGGAATTGCAAATATACCGAGACAGGAATTGCAGATATATAAAGACAGGAATCGCATATATATCAAGACAGGAATTGTGTATATACTATGATAGGAATACGTGCAGATATATATATATATATATATATATATATATATATATATATATATATATATATATATATATATATATAGGAACATTCAGTGAACATTTACCTGGAGATAGTGCAGACTTATACCAGAATATAGTGTGGACATTTTGGGAAGCATAAGTGCTGTTAAGGAACAGTAAAAGATGCTGATCAATTTCATGAATATTTGTGGATCAAATCTCAGGAATAATTGCAGATATAAAGGAAGTCAAGGAGTGCGCACAGATCAGTGAAATAGGGCAGAATCTGAGTGTGAACAAGTGCAGGAAGGAAGATTTAGGATAGTCAAGGACAATCAACATATAATGAAGGATGTTTTGCAAGGGCTATGATAACAAGGTGAAGATCAAGGTCTTGGAAGCATATCTAGGTTAAGGCTCTAATTTTGGGTCATGGTACTTTTCATTTGAAAATCTATAAGAAGACTTCTTTATGGGTTTTCCTCTCCAGGAGGGAGAGGTTTTTCCTTGGCTCTAGGAGCCTAACTTTTGTGTCTTGTGCATTTTGATAATTTATTTGATGAAAGATTAACTAAGAGAAGACATAACTAACACAAGTAAGTTCACAAGTAATTACCAAGAAGAGAGTTTTTATTAACCTACAGCCCGCCAAATTCTCAACACTCGACCCATATATATGTTTTTGGCATCATATATTTAAATGTTCCAAACCTTTGTGCTGAAACCTTTGGATATATATTTAATCCATAGTTTATATCACCATGAATTTGCATGTCGTTGCTCCACCATAATAAACGAAATATAATCCTCTATACTTTCGTTAATGCCTCCAAAAACTTCATAAACAAAAGTAGCGAATACAATAGTGACAATTGTCATAGTCCCATTGGAAAAAAATTGAAGAAGATTTTCTGCATGCTGACTGGACTGCCATGTCATCAGCTATACTTGTTCTGTAATATTTTTAAAAAAATTTCTTGTTCTAAACGATGATCAATAGACCATAACTCCTTCACCAAAAATTGATTTTATATGAAACAAGTTGTGTTGGATTATTGGTGATGGGTCAGTTGTTGTCATTCTAGTTTGGTGAAATCCTAAGCACTTTGAATTTTGAGCTATTTTTTTTCCCTGATCCAGATTCTAATCACAACCGTACAAACAAATGTCTCTCAAGAAAGCTAAGAAAGATAATAAATTATCACCAAAGTATTATGGTCCTTACAAGGTGTTTCAAAATATTGGTTCTATGGCATACAAATTGGAGCTTCCTACGTCTTCCCAAGTGCACCCAGTTTTCCATGTTTCATTCTTAAAGAATGTTATAGGTGACAAGCTCCTAGTTCAAAACATATTTCGAGAACCATACAAAGAAGGAAAAATCATATTGGAACCAGAAGAAGTCACAGAAACAAGAACTTTAGAGCTACAAAATTGATCAATTCTAGAGTATCTCATCAAGTGGAAGAACTTACCCACTGAAGATTCGACATGAGAGAATGAGAATTTTATACAGAAGCACCCAGAACTACTCAAACATTTAGGAAAACACTTGTTTTGGAGAGGGGCGTGTTAGATCCCTATAATACTAGTGAAAACCCTTATTTTTATTGTTAGTACAACCCCCTTATTGTTATTGTTGTGCCCATGTAGTCCCCATAATGTTATTATTGTGCCCCATAGAAGTCCACTATTGTTATTGTTGTGCCCTTACATTGTTATTGTTATGTCGGCTAGGATTATATTGTGATACATTGGACTCCTATATATAGAAATGAGGTTTTTTCATTTGTATCATCCAATAATTGTTCATTTATGTAATGTAAAGAAGGTTTCTCCCTTGAAGATGTTGATTTCTAAGTCGTTGATCTCTATTTTCTTCTATTTTGTGAGATGGTTGCATAAAATCTACCCACTTCATGATGAACCTTATCATTTTTGGATCTAGTGCAATGCCCTGCTAGGAGACAATATGTTCCATGTAATGTACCTCAATCTGGAAGAAACTGCACTTTTTGAGCTTACATACAACTAATGCTATCTGAACAATATCAATGCTGCTGCTAAATGTTCGACATTTTATTCTTCATTCTTAGAATATACCAAGATGTTACCGACGAAAAAAATCACAAACTTGTCCATACTCAGGATGCAAAACACTATTCATAAAACACATAAATGTAGCTGGAGCATTAGTCAACCCAAATGGAACCACAAAAAACTCATAATGTCCATACCTAGTCCAACAGGCTGTCTTGTGAATTTCATCTTCTTTGATGTGTACTTGATGATATCCTGATCTCAAATCAATATTTGAGAACATTGCTACTCCCTTCATCTGATCAAACAAGTCATGAATCCTCGGAAACGAATACCTATTCTTGATGGTCACATTTTTTAAATCCCTATAGTCAATGCAAAATCTCAGAGTACCATCCTTATAGTTCAGAAAAAATACTGGTGTGCCTCATTATGATACAATTAGCCTAATGTAACCTCTGCCAATCATCTCTTTTAGTTGCAATTTTAACTTTACCAACTCAGGTATGCTCATCATGTAAGGTTCTTTTAATGCTAGAGCTACCCTTGCTACAAACTCAATAAAAAAGTATACCTCCCTCTCAGGTGGCAACTCTAAAATATCTACAGGAAATACATCCTGAAACTACTGTAGAATTGGGTAACCGCTCAAAACATCTACATCCTCAACTTCCTTACCTTTATCACTAGAAATATGCATTGCAAACAAAACACACCCTTTCCTACGACTGCACTTGGCTTGCATTGTTCTCACCATTCTTACCGGTGTTGTTTTATTCTTACCTTGTAATACTCTTTTATTCCCCATTTTCATTGAAGTATTCAATGGCCTTATCATAAAAATATACCTTGGTTCTATGAAGGTATAGCCAGTCCATACCTGAGATCATATTGTACAATCCTAATGCCAATATGTTCAAGTGCGCTACTATAGACATGGCATTCAACTAAGATGCACAATCTCTTACCCAGTGATGAACTCTCTTCTTGGTACTTGTAGCCAAATGCATTATGAAATACTCTACATGCACTTCTCTATTCAAACCACACTTATCCACCACGCCAGGACTAACATAACTATAATTAGATCCAGGATCAATCAAAACAAAAAAAACTTGATCCCAAATGTTACCGTACATTTCAATGATAGATTCTTGATGGTCTGCTTGCCTGTTATCCAAAGCTGCATAGAACCTAGGAATACTAAGCCCAACATATCCCAATGTCTGTGCTACCTACGTAGTCTATATTTACAGTCTACCACCCTAAAGATGTGGAAAATATCTCCTACGATGATCTCCTCCAGAAGTCCAACACCGCATGATCTCCCTATTTTCATTCTTATTATGCTCCTTAGACCGAATTCCCTATCCTCTACCAGATGTATTGAACTTCTTAGGTGGTGAAACATTATCTTTGTTACCTTTATCCTGAGGTATTTCTCGCTTCTTGTCCCATTTTCATTTGTTTCTTGCACTATCTTTCCAGACCAGTTTAGTCTCATAAATGTGATTTGATTGCTCATAACAATGATTTTTTTCTTAATGGCCTCCTATAATGATCTGGGCTCATCAAACTCAATCATGTATTTAAATTTTATCGACAACCCACTGATGAATCATTGAATATTGGGATTCTCCTCTTTGAGGTAAGGCACATATCTCCGTAACTCCAAGAACCTAATAGTATACTCAACATCTATCATGGAACCCATCTTCAGCTCATAGAATTCTTTTTCCATATCATCATAGTATCTCTCTAATAGATACTTCTTCCAGAATAGAATCTCAAACTCACTCCAAGTCAACTCCTCCTCATAAATATCTTTTACATTATTCACATCATCTCACCAAATATATAATCTACCTTTGAGACTGAATGTATCTATTTTGGCTTTCATGTTTTCTGAGTAATTATGTAACCTGAAAAAATTATTCATACCAAGAAACCATACTTTTTCATCCTATAGTTTCTTCATCTCTCTGTCAAATGTGGGTGGCTTTTCCTTCATAAACTCATTTGGAAAATATCCCTTGTCACTCTTCCTGTAAGGATGATAATGATGATGATCATGATGCCTGTCAGAACCAGAACTAAAACGATACATGTGTCTGTCACCTCTCCTTTCCGGAGTGTCCAAGAATCCTCCATCTCTAATCATGTCATCACTACTCAAAACATGACCACCGAGAGATATAATTCCATATGCTTCATTAGTACCATCCTCCTATCCATAACTGATCCGAAGTGGTCCATGTTTATCCAAATATGACAAAATTTGAAGGATGAGTACATTAACCTCTACTTGATTTTCTTGTGCATGCATGCGTATGTAATTATCTTCTTTGAAACTCCTCATTTCCTCCTTTAAAATTCTCATTGTGTATTCCAAGTCAAAAGAGTTTCCAACACCATGTTTCTAATCTGATTCATAGGGAGAATCTTTGTAGTCTACCATCTTGCTATTCATCTTTGATTTCTTTCCTTGCAATGCATACTATGTCAGCTAAACCAAATCACAATAAACAAACACACCTTAGCATAATTTAGGGAGGATATCTCATCTGCAAAATAAACCAATCATCTTAATACATGTATAGATATAATGATATCAATATATTGACATATAACACATAGGTGTACCGATCATATAAACATCATTCTAACTAGAGTCCAGCCATCAATGCATGACCATATCACTACACATACCATGACCTCATGCATGACAACATTCACCATACCAATGTACACGGACAATACAGTAGCATAAACACAGGAAATACACGAAAATAAACATAAACGATACACAATCATAAACAACATGCAATCAAGCGTAAATGGACAATACCTGTGAGAATAGGTAACGACATGTAACCAAACATACATAAAAAATAAATGTAAAAAAATATAACAACATGTAATCAAACATACACGAACAATACATGTAAGAAATTTACATGAAAAAAAAACATGTAACCAATCATACACTCATGACAACACAATGTACAAAAACACCATCAGCGTACACATGGCGACATCACTGTAACCATGAACACAACTGCGTGGATGCAATAAGCACATACACCACAAGTATGAGAAACACATGTAACCAAAAAAAATGAATGACGAACACATCGCCCATCTAGTCCACGGGGTAAACCATGCTCTGATACCACTCTGTAACACCCTCCTCCCACATATACCCAAGTAACCAGAAAAACTGGTTAAACATGTGACAAAGAGTTCCTATGATTTGATTCAACCTCATAGGTGACCTTAAGGAAGTGGAACTGACATAAAAATATCAAACATACCTCCCAGATCAACAACATAACTCCTAGAAGCCATCCTAACCACTAAGGCATCCAACCCCTGTGTCCTAATGAGGTTTTATGCCTTCAAACCCTTGGATTCTCCCACAATATATGCATGGGTGCATTTAGGAGGTTCTGAATGATCCCATAACATATGCATGCATGTGTCCATGGAACTTTTCCCACAAAATTGAGCTAGCGTCCTCGAGCTCTGAGCCAATTTTTTAGGCCCAGATCTCAGGTTACTGCTGATAACTCAATGACAAGTTCTGAAGTGAAATATAACAATGAAACAAAGGTGCACAAACAAACATTCAAATAAGGACTTGAATAGACGTCTACTAGCCATGAAAAACATTTCATCAAACATTTCACAAGGACGTAATTTAAAACTTTAAATAACATATATAAGATTAGGGTTCTCATAATTATCTAAGAATCGTTAAGAAGCATTGTTTCTATGTCACATTAACTACATTATAGTATATTTAGGCATAGATACATTAGTAATTAATTTACGAATCAAAATATTCTGAGAGCCATACTTCATCACCATCATAAAACTCAGTCATTACCATCATATAAGCAACAAAAATGACAAACACATAAAAACCATATAATCCATATAATAACAAGCATATTTACCCATCAATACAAGGGGAAAAGAGCTCTTATTTCCATAAGAAAATGCAACCAAGTCTAGGACTTCCACATTCCACCCAACCATAGACATAGCTAAGCCAAATCTCTCTTTAGCCAGTCACCCCCATCCCATATTCCAAGCATGAATTTGGGATCTCATAAACCAAATCCATCGAAACTAAACGAGGGCTTCCGGAGCCCAAACTACCTCAAACCTCAACTAGTGATTCCACCTCATGATTGGACATCACATCCATAATTCTATTAGTATCTACCCAAGATATCAAGGTCTCCAAAGTGTTTTTTCCAACCAGGCTCTAGGACTAGTAACTCAACCCCAGTTGTTTCCGAGCTCCAGAGTGTTTGTCCAACCAATGATCTAGGACTAGTAACTCAACCCACCTAGGGCTCCAGAGCGTTTTCCCAACCAAGGCTCCAGGACTAGTAACTCAATCCAACAACTGTCTGTCAGGCTCCAAAGTGTTTTTCCAACCAAGGCTCTAGGAACTAGTAACTCAACCCAAAACTAAAGGAACATGAGAACCATATAGAAAACAAAGGTAACCCACAAAAACATGACTATCCAAGAAATGGAAAGGCTAGGAAAATCCACTGTCACTCTGGGAAATCATCCATTCCGACGACAGATCACGACAAAGAAATGACATGGATAGACCATGGATACCCAAACTATTGAGGAAAACATTCATGCAACTTGGTACTTGCAATAAAAACCCGTTGTAACTTCTTATCCTGATGTCCTCTTACGCTTTCCTGCTCTTCCTTTGCCTTCTTGCTCCAAATTTCTAAGTATGCCACACCCTCTAAGAGTGCTCTAAGAAAACTCTAAGTATCCAAGAGTATGAGAGAGAGAGACAGAGAGAGCGAGAGAGAGTAATGAGAGCTCCAAAGTTGCACTAAGAAAAAGCCATGAATTGATCCTCAGAAGCCTTTTTATTAATTAGGCCTCTATTTTCTTCATTTTCCATTGTTTTCCTTCATTTTCCTCCTCACATGCAACATGTGACCTTTCACCTCCCTTTTCTCCCAATTTCCATTATTTTCATAAATAAATGCCAATAAATCCCACTTTGCCTTTCCAAAGCCTTAGCCATTTCTTTTTCCAATTTCCAAAGCCATAATAAACCATATGAACACTCGCACTAGGATGTTTTGCTCAACATTAAGCTTGGAATACATGTCCCATGACCTTGGTTATTATTTTTCCTTTATTAGCTTTTATTACATGGAATTTTCACTAGGGTTGTTACAATTTTAGTAGAGCCAATACAACAAAATGAATAGAGGAGCTTGAGTCTAAAATCAATATATCAAATGTTGAACCAATAACAGTCAAAACATGACCCATAACTTTATTTTTTGGTGGCTTGTTTTTAGTCTTATTCTTGATATTATCCAGGATTGAGTAATATATATTATATTATTGAAGTGATTTGGTCATGAGATCAATTTTCTTCATGATATAATAAATCTTTAGATAAAATCGTCTATTTAGAATAGTTCCACTTTTTTCTCTCCTTAGATTTTCCTCCCGTGGGGATTCAAGTCTCATTATTGCATTCACTTCTTTCTCAATATATTTGATCAATATCTCTTATGTTTACCTGCTTCTTCTTGTCATAATATTTCATTATAATTTCATGGGAATTGAGAGACTTGGGGACCTCAATGTCGATGACCCTCATGTGAATGATTTTCATCTTCACATTTATCGAGGAGTTAATAGAATCATCGATAGATGACATCTTCAATTTTTATCAATAGAGTATAGTGGTATAAAATTAATAGACAATGATACAATATCGAGGACGATGTTCAGAAAACTGAGAGGATGATTTGTTCTTCTTTCCTAGCTATGTCGCAAGCTTCTACCCAAGTCATTAAAGTCTTGTACCATGAGAAAAAGTCTTGAAGAATATTGAAATTATTGGAGTATAGAGTGTCCATCTCATTCTCTAGTTAACATCTCTCAACTCATCTTACTTGCCAATAAAACCCTCCAATTTGTTCCATACATCATGAGGGCATTGCACATGCTTATACTTAAAATAATAAGTAAAGGAAAATGGACAAGTTAGACAATATCCCATAGGATTCATCAATTGGTCTCCCCATTTGTCCCTATAGTGATCTTGTAGAGTCCCTTACTTCACAATGACAATTGGATCTTTCGCCTCCAGTCAAAGAAATTGAATGGAGTGGGGATCATAATGAGCTAGTCCATTTTCTTTGGAATATTCTAACTTGTCAAAAATGTAATACTTTTCTTAATCCTTATAACAACTTAATTCCTTGATTCTATGTTGAAGCATAAGCACATACACATGATCTATTGTGTAAAAGTTACTACACTAGAAACTACATAACAATAAAGAAGAGAGAATGAAATTGCATCAAGAAAGAATAAGTAGCTAAATAGACCAATTCAAATTGCTCAATAACTCTTGTATGTATGATTTCTTGACATGAATACACTTAAATAAATCTCCTTAAGAGAGAAAAAAAGCACACTAGATTGGGGTTTCATAATGCACACAGACTAGAAAAAAAACACATTTCTTGGTTAGCTAGTAGCCTAAAATTAGAGTAGAAGACCCTAAAATATAGTGAGATTCTATGGTTTACTAAAAAAACATGGAGCCAAAAATCACTCAAAAGTAACTTAGATTTTATGTGTAGACTCTCTCATGCAACTCTTAACTCAAAAATAGCTAGCACCTCCAAAAATAAGATTGTAAGTAATGTTGATGTTAATAGGTGAGTGGATAAGATATTCTGCCAAAAAAGAGAAGAAGTGTGCATTCATAAATGATAAGGTTAGATAATAGCCAATTCATAATAATGGATAGGTAATGACCATGTCACTACACAGTGAACACCAGTCCCAACCACATGTCATCCTAGATGTCACCCTTTCTCATCCTCGATATCACCCTTCAAAAAAAGAAAAAATAAATAAACATACTAAAGATAGAAAAATGCTAAAAATAAAAGACGATTCCAAATGGTAGTGACCAAAGAAAAATGGTCATATGCACTCCCAATAATGTATGAAATATGGTCAAATAATGTCCTAAAGGAAGCCCTAATAAAATCTTGATTATAAATATATTCTAATAAATAAAATATAAAAAATTATATAAAAATAATCAAAATTCAAAATATAAAAACTTCAAAAAAAAATAATCAAAATTCAAAATGTTTTTCTTCCATTCTTTGATATGTAGTAACAAGAAATCCTTTAAAATATACACTTTAGTTAAACAAACTATATGCCTTAATATTATGCTCCACTTCTTACTTCCACAACGAAAATCCAAAATTAAACTAATAAAAAGACACAACAATAATGAAAATCCAAAATTAAACTAATAAAAATACACAATAATAATTGTTATTGAAATTATCGCATCAAATAAAATTAAAAATATGCACATCAAATTAAAATGTTAAATAAATTCTTAGTAATCAACAATATATAAAAATAAATATTTAATAGCATTGAAAACAACGAAATAAGAAATAATGATAGCTTTCATGGAATTGCAATGTCAAATCGAATGCAAAGCAATGCAAGCTAAATTGCATGGGCTATGTATTATAAAAGGGTGCTAATGATATAATACTAAACATATATTGTTATAGGTAAGATTTAGGATTTAAGAATGATGTTTATTAAAATATTGTGCAGAGAAGAAAAATCTCACACACATATATATAAATGAAAGTATGTAAACAAAAGGCATTAAAAGTATAGAAGGTTAAAAGGTTGAAATAAGTTATAACTTTTCATTAATTAATTAATTAATTAATATATATAAACATGGGTTTTTATGCCGTTGAAAACGATACTTCGTGCTTTATTTGTCTGCAATAAAGACTTTATATGAAAATTTATAATCAATACCAATAGCCCACCATCTATATGTAGGTAAATATCTTTTTAATGAAGTCATTATTGATTTTTTTTTCCCAGTTTTGAATATATTTTTTTGGTTAATTATAAATTAAATTATGATTTTTATTTTTATTTTTATTTTTATGTTATTATATGTATGGGAATGTTTGTTAATTATATTTATAATTATCATAAATTTGTTTTAATCTTAGATTTATCAAGCATTCAAAAGTTTAAATTTTTCAAGATATAAACTTTTTTAATATAAAATTTAAGAAAAATGTTGACATATAGAAATATTTGATTTCTCTTAATTCTAAATTTAAAAAAAAAATATATATATAAACACATTAATATATATATACATCAAAATATTTTATTTATGATTCACATTTTATTCATTCAAAAGTTAATACATATTCCAATCATATCCATAAAATTCTCTCTATAATATTATTTTTGTTATATACTCTCTATATATAATGCTACATCGCAATTCCATATTAAAATATTAATGAATCATAAAATTTCCTTAAAAAATCATTAATGGAATAAGAATTGTCATTCTTAATGTATATAAAATTTCAATATTATTTTTTTAAATCAATTATATATATATATATATATATATATATATATATATATATATATATACATATATATATAATCCTCATGATAGGTAGAAGAAGAAAATATATATCAATCAGACTCTATTTATATATAATAGTATTTTTCTTAGAAATAATTTTTTAAAAGTTACACACATATGTTAATTCCATATTAAAAAATGAATGATTTTAGATATTCCTAAATATTTTGTATTTGATTCACGTTCTACATGCCTCAAATATAAATAGAAAACATATGTCCATAGAACATTTTCTATATATTTATTATTTTTTCTATTAATATTTAAAATATTATTTACCAACTCCATATTAAAATAATGTAAAAACTTATTAACAAAATAATTATTCTCTCTATATATAATTGTTCTTTTGTTATTAATATTTTGTACATATTATATATCAAATCCATATTAAGAATGTAATCAATTACACATATCCCTTACAAAAATGAAAACATATATATATATATATATATATATATATATATATATATATATATATATATATTCTTTTTCTTTTTTCCAAAAAAAAAAATCTTTATTCATATTTGAATAACAGACCGACCTCTTAGGAGTTTTTACATTGCTTCTTGAGTTGTATCATTATAGAACCTCATAAGATTGTCAGTGAATACCTCATTATACAAAAACTGATCAAAACCACAAAAATATGTATGAACGGGATATGTTTATGTTCTTCTTTGGAGCTTCATACTATCACTTAATATACAAAATATTACTTCCTCTTTAGAAAAGGAGGCATCGATTATTAACAAACGTCCAGGCTGTAACATTAGAGGTTGCTTTGATAAGAAATCTGCCTCTACATTCAGTTCTCTGTATATATAAATAAAAGTATGTAAACAAAAGGCATTAAAAGTATAGAAGTTTAAAAGGTTGAAATAAGTTATAACTTTTCATTAATTAATTAATATATATAAACATGGGTTTTTATGCCGTTGAAAACGATACTTCGTGCTTATTTGTCTGCAATAAAGACTTTATATGAAAATTTATAATCAATACCAATAGCCCACCATGTATATGTAGGTAAATATCTTTTTAATGAAGTTATGATTGATTTTTTTTTCCCGGTTTTGAATATATTTTTTGGGTTAATTATAAATTAAATTATGATTTTATTTTTATTTTTATGTTATTATATGTATGGGAATGTTTGTTAATTGTATTTATAATTATCATAAATTTGTTTTAATCTTAGATTTATCAAGCATTCAAAAGTTTAAATTTTTCAAGATATAAACTTTTTTTAATATAAAATTTAAGAAAAATGTTGACATATAGAAATATTTTATTTCTCTTAATTCTAAGAAAATTTAAAAAATAGATATATATAAACACATTAATATATATATATATAACATCAAAATATTTTATTTATGATTCACATTTTATTCATTCAAAAGTTAATACATGTTCCAATCATATCCATAAAATTCTCTCTATAATATTATTTTTGTTATATACTCTATATATAATGTTACATCGCAATTCCATATTAAAATATTAATGAATCATAAAATTTCCTTAAAAATTCATTAATGGAATAAGAATTGTCATTCTTAATGTATATAAAAATTCCATATTATTTTTTTAAATATATATATATATATATATATATATATATATATATATATATATATATATATATATATATATAATCCTCATGATAGGTAGAAGAAGAAAATATGTATCAATAAGACTCTATTTATATATAATAGTATTTTTCTTAGAAATAATTTTTTTAAAGTTACACACACATATGTTAACTCCATATTAAAAAATGAATGATTTTAGATATTCGTAAATATTTTGTTTTTGATTCACATTCTACATGTCTCAACTATAAATAGAAAACGTATGTCATTTAAAATATTATATACCAACTCCATATTAAAAAAATGTAAAAACTTATTAACAAAATAATTATTCTCTCTATATATAATTGTTCTTTTGTTATTAATATTTTGTACATATTATATATGAAATCAATATTAAGAATGTAATCAATTACACATATCCCTTACAAAAATGAAAACATAAATAATCTATTGATGGAATATATATATATATATATATATATATATATATATATATATATATTTATTTATTCTTTTGTCTAAAGAAAAAAATCTTTATTCATATTTGAATAACAGACTGACCCCTTAGGGGTTTTTACATTGCTCCATGAGTTGTATCGTTATAGAACCTCATAAGATTGTCAGTGAATACCTCATTATACAAAAACTGATCAAAACCAAAAAAATATGTATGAACGGGATATGTTTATTTTCTTCTTTGGAGCTTCATACTATCACTTAATATACAAAATATTACTTCCTCTTTAGAAGAGGAGGCATCGATTATTAACAAACATCCAGGTTGTAACGTTAGAGCTTGCTTTGATAACAAATCTGCCTCTACATTCAGTTCTCTGTATACATGTTTGAAAGAAAGAGAGGAGAATTTGGTGAAGAAATGTTGAATGGCTCGTAATATTGCTTGTACGTGAGGAGCCAGAATCTATGACCGTTGTGAAGCCCATTCCACTACTACTTTTGAGTCACCAAAGCACTGCAAATTTGTAATACCTCTGGTGTGTGCTACAAATAAAACGGCCCCAAAGAGTAGCCAATTCAGCTCTATTATTTGAACCATGACCAGGAGCGAATTTGATTAGTAACTTTTTTCCAGAGTTAAAATGGAGGGTAGCTCCTGCACCAGGGAGAGGAGGAGACCTTTGGCTGGCTCCATCAAATAAAGCCCATGGTTTGTCAGGGTTGATGATAGGAGGTTGAATAATTCTGAATTTCTTCACTTTTGGACGACACTTGTGTTCATTGGTCCACTGAATAATCAAAGACGCATTCAGTTCTTCTATGATAATTTTTTCATTAAAAATTGTCATGTTCGAGCCCACCATATCCCATAAGTGAAGAAAGAGGGGAAAGCAGCAAAGGTGCTTACCCCGGGGATGCTCCACCATTGATTTGCTCGGGATAGAAAATTTTCAGCTGCATCCAAATGAACTGATGTAAAAGCAGAGACATATTTGTTCCATACTGACTTTGTATAAGAGCAAAAAACTAAAAGGTGAGGGCTTATCTCCGCATTGGTTCCACATAGAGGACAACGACTCGATCATTCCCATCCACGTTTTTTCATGTTTCCCATGTAAGGAGCTTATTTTTTAAAGCCAAGCATAACACAAGTTTGGATTTTAATTGTCCACGCGTTTTCAAAACAACTGTCTCCCATTCCTCTTTTGCAACTAAAGAGGATTACTTCATATAAGCCTTATATCCTCACTTTGCAATGAAAGATCCAGAAGTTGAGTGTTTTGTCTAGACCAACGTGTCATCCGCATCTTGGTCAAGATGAATAAAATTGCTAACGAGAAGGTGAACATAAGAAGACCATTCCAAATAATTCTCCTCACTGAGCCATAGGGAGACTGGTGATTTCCAACCTGAAGATTCCCATGCCTATGGAAAGGAGGAAGTTGCATCTGCTATGGTGAAAATTTGATTTGTGTGTAAAATATTTCAACGCCTCTCAGAGAGCTTATAATTATTTCCTGCCCCAACCCATGGACCCATACCAATTCTGACTTGATTTCATTTACCAATGTTCCACACAGTCCATTCACCAATTAGAGGAAAGGATTGAACAAGTGCCTTCAAACCAATAGAGCCATTCTTATGAGATTTTGTTTGAGAATGGAACCAAGTTGAAAAAATTATTCCTGGGATGTATTTAGCACATAAAATTCGTCCCCACATAGAGCTAGGATTCTCCGCAAGTCTCCACAAAGACTTTGTAGCTAAAGATAAACAGAATATAGGAAATTTTTTTATTCCCCATCCTCCTAGCTCTTTAGGAAGAGCTAAATAAGACCATTTTGATAAAGGGATTCCATCATTCTTTTTATATGCAGTCCATATAAAGGAGAAGAAAATTTTCCTGACTTTGTGAAGAGTTCCTTTTGGAATGGCTGCAATGGTGGCCCAATAAACAGGAATGCTTTGGAGAACAAATTTAAGTAAGACCAACTGACCTCCTTTGGAAAGGCATCTATTGGTCCTAAGAAAGTTGTGTTTTCCAATATTTTGATAGAGCCATAGCTAGTCCCTGAAAACATATGAATTAGGCTTGAGGGAGAAACCCAAATATTTGAAGCCAACTGCCCAATCAGAGAGAGGAAAGGGCAAAGAAGATCTAAGGTCTGATAAAAATTGATTTGAAGAGATGTTATGGATCAGACAAGACTTATCACAATTTATCAACATTCCAGTGGCTTTTTGATAAAGGTCAAGAATATAAGAAAGGGTGTTAGTATTTTCTTTCGAAGCAACTCCAAAGAGGAGAATGTCATAAAAAAAAAAGGATATGTGTCAAGAATTCACATCCCGCAATGTGTATACCTTTGAAAGATCCAGTATCACGAGCTTGTTTTACAATATTGCTTAAAGCTTCAGTTAAAAGGAACAAAAAGGGAGACATAGGGCATCCTTGATGCAACCCTCTAGATGGATGAAAAAAAGCAGAGGGACACCCGTTTATTAGGACATCAAAGGATGTTGATTGAATGCATCCCATGTTCCATTCTACAAACTCCACAACCATCCCAATCTGAATTAATAAGAGTCCGAGAAAAGTCCAGTTAACCCTATCATAAGCTTTTGATAAATCTAGTTTGAGCGCAAAGGATTCCTTTCTATTAAGATGAACATAGTGCAAAACTTCTTGGGCCAAAGACAACATAATGTATTTAACACTTATGTAGAAAACTGAATTGTTCCTCTAAGATGATACTACTTAAGATGGCCTTCAAACGTTGAGAAATCATTTTTTAAATGATTTTATATATCATATTGCAGCAAGATATTGGACGGAAATCTCCAAAATTAGAGGGGTTTTGATTCTTGGGAATGAGTGCAATAAAAGTAGAATTCAAAGAGCCCAGGACCTTTCAAGATTTTTGGGATTCCTTTACTACTTTTAGTAAATCATCTTCTAATAGATCATAAGAAACCAAGTAGAATTTTATGGTCATTCCATCCGGGTGAGGGCTCTTATCTTTTTTGAAGGATCGAAGAGTATGTTCAAGTTCTACATCATCAACTTCTTTTTTAAGAACAATATTCATATCTTCCGAAATCAACTAGGGAACAGATTAAGGACTTGTAAAATTTCCTGGATCGGGAAACCTTCAAGTGCTGTGAAAGCATTCTTAAAATGTTATAAACCAGGATTTGATTTGTCCTTGAAAGTGCTTAATTTTACACCATTTGAATTTAGAATCTCTCGGATAGTGTTCTGATTTCTCCTATGAGATGCATATCGATGAAAAAAACTTTTTGTTATTATCACCAACCTAAATCCAAATTGCACGAATTTTTAAACACCATAGTTTTTCCTCCTTCAAGAGAAGGTCATCTCATTTAATCTCTAG
The DNA here is from genome assembly GCA_034641835.2 of Pinus albicaulis. NCBI lineage: Eukaryota > Viridiplantae > Streptophyta > Pinopsida > Pinales > Pinaceae > Pinus > Pinus albicaulis. The sequence goes on from CM076578.1 coordinate 177,774,645, forward strand.
AGATCTTAAGGTTTGAAGATCTGTATCAGAGAGACACCAAATTTTATTTGAATAGAGACTGGCTAAGTCAGCTTCAATCTTTTTCAAATTTTCTTGTTGACTAGCTTGAAAATTATGAAACCATCTCTTCGTAACCTTTTTTATGTTGGCCATGTTTGAAGCCCACTGTTTCATAAATGGAATGGGTTGATCCAAAAAGAGATGCGACCAAGAATTTGAGATAAGAGACCTATAATCCTCCTCTAAAAGCCACGTCGGGTTGAATTTAAAAGGAGAGGGAGGTTTTGACTCGAAGGCATCAATGGATAGAATTATAGGGAGATGATCAGACAAACCGCCTAATTCCACCCAAGACTGGACTCTTAACTTCCCATCAATAATATCATCTGAAATAAGAAATCTGTCCAGCATTTTTACTACAGCTTCATCACCTTTTTGCTTCTTTCTCCAAGTAGGGGAAATTTTGCAGGGCATAACATCCACCAACTTATGAGATTCTAGCAGGGAAAGAAAGAAAGGGGCCAAAGGGTCAAGTCTAGCTAACTTCCCCAAAACCTCCGGTATAGAAAGGGTAAAATTTAGGTCTCCTCCCAAAATCAAGGGTCGGGGAAGAGCGGAATTAGGGGATAGAAGGGAAGACTAGAAGGTCCTTTTATCAAAGAAGGGAAAGAAGGGAAGACCAGAAGTTCCTTTTATCAGAGCAGGGACCGTTAATATTAAATAAGGTGAAAGATAACCTGGTATTTCGGTTAATGCATGATGAAGAAATAAAAGCCTGGTGGAAATTAGAGGATAGGACAAAAATGGAAGGGAAACACGCTGTAACTAGGCCACCAGCCTATCCCACAACATCACTGAAAACAAAAGACAACATGAGAACCCGAGACTTTGGTTTCTTGCAAGAGAATGGCATCGAGGGATACCATTTTTATTAACCATTTGAGGGCTAATTTAGATGGGGCACCCCCAATATCCCGCAAATTCATCGAAATAAAAATCATAAGAGACCCTTTTTTGGGAATTTTCCTGCTCCAAGGACCTGTTGAATAGTTTTATGTCTACCCGCACTAATATCCACATAGGCTTGGTTCTGTGCTTTGGAAAAGTATGATTTGTGACCTAAAATTATTTCAGGTGTCATATCGATAGGCAGGCCACCCTTCACAGCAGTGTCAGAAAGAAGAGAGGAGTGGGAGCGAAGCTTTGAAACATAGGAAGGAGAAGGAAGGGAAGGGGAAGGAGCATGGAAAACCTGAGGTGACTTAATTTGAGGGGGAGAAGGAAAATAAGGCAAGGGAGAGGGTGAACTAGGTGAAACACACAGAGGCATATAGGCGCCTAAGGGGGAGGAAAGAAAGCCTTCATCATCAGTACATAAAGGAATAATTTCAGTGGAAGGAAGTGGAGGAGAACAAAAGGGCATACCTTTTTCAGCAGAAGAAACAACAACATGTTCCTGATGGTACGCATCCTTCATCTCCTTCGAAGCTTTAGACTTAGAGGCAAGAGAGACGTTTTGATATTTCGGGTCTGAGTCAATATTTTTTAACACTTTCTTATATCTCGGATGCGAGAGGTCTGGACATGGGAACTGCATGGCAAGGTGGCCAACCTGTCTGCATAAGAAACAATGGAAATGAAATTTCCAATAATCGAGCTTCTGTGTCTAAGAGCTTCCCTGCATTTCAAGAATTATGCCTTCAAATAAAACTTCACGAATGTCCAATTAAACTTGGATTTTTTCACATCTATGGTCCAATTTCATGTCCCAGTCTTCTTCAAGTGTGATGAACATGCCCAATTTATTTCCAATGGCTTCAAGCAGGGGATGTTTCCAGAAGAATTGATGGAGGCCCGACAGGATAACCCAAACACTCTGCAACTATTGGGGGGCATTTTCAACTTTGAAATAAATGCCCCATTGCTAAAGCACAAGGCCTATCAGACCCCAATTCCACAAATGGTCCATCAATTTTAATTTATCATCTGCCGAGATTAATCTGAACAGGAGCCACCCACGAGAAAGTTGATGAAACAAGGGAGAGTATCCCAGCAGGGATCTCCATTGTTCATTAATCCAAGCAACAATAGCCTTATAAGACGTCATTCGACAACAAAAATGACCCACAAGTGGGTTCTCCAGGTAGTCTGGTACCTCTGAAATGGAAATGTCTTCACCAAAAATGAGCTTGGCGATACCAGACTTTGGGCGGACACCTTTCCTGGCTTGTTTTTTTTTTTGCGACCGTATGCCTGAGGATCCTCCCTGAAGCAAGAGGTACGGCCACCGTTAGGTGCTTCAGAGGCACCAACATGTCGAGGAAAGAAGGAAGGTGAAAGATCATCAGTCTGAGTGCCTTGGGATGTGCATTATGTTAGTGTCTCGTGATTTAGCAGATTGGTAGACCAAATGCACAGGGTAACATCAGACCAATTTTTGGAGTCCTAGGACCTAGCCTTCCTAGACTCAGAGAGGGCTCTCTCTATTATGTTTGAAGGATGTAAACTTGTTCACTTTAGATGGTTGATTTTAGGCTAGTTGTTAAGTGTAGGGTTTGCTGTTTGTTTGGTTGGGTAAGATGATCAAGTAGGATAGGTGGAGGTAGAGGTCATCAAATCAATTGGGCTATCGAGTTTATGAAAGTCATTAATATCTCAATAATGAGTTGGGGTACATCATAGGGAAAATCCAGTGTAGTCAATGGATCTTTAAGGTTTATTTGTGAAGTGAGATGGACATTAAGTTGGGGAAACAAGGTAGGGCAAAGGGAAGTTAAGAATCCTTTGTCAAATACCTATGAAAAATAAGGTATTAAATACTCATAAGAAAAATATACTAATCATGAGATAGGGCACACCATTTACTCAATGACAATAATTTAAACAAATAAACATTCAAGATGAACAATTCAGTGGAACAAAGAAAGCAGGAAAACTTATCTAACTTCAATGGTTCTACTTTCAAGATTTGAAAACATATAAGATGACAAATATATTTAATAAATAAAGAGAGAACTCCTAAACATCATCCATCAAACTATAAATAACTTTGAGGCAAACTGATAGGCATGGAAAAAGGGCAACGTCGAAACAAGATCCCTTTGGCTTAACCTAACAATCAATACATCAAAGAGAGGTTCTAAGAAAGAGTTTAGGTAGCATCAAATAAGCAGGGCTTACCATAAATCATATTTGGAAACTATCATATTAATCCATTAATGAAACAAACAAGCTTAGGTGCGCCTAAGGAGAAATTAAGAATTCCTTAAACTAACCCAGCAGAGGAAAACATAAAGATAATAGCAAACAAGAGGACTGAGGTGCCTGAAACAACATTTCTCAACCTATACTTTTCTGAGATATTGCAACATAGAAGTATGAACACAATGATAAACAAGGAAAACATGAAAAAATAAGAGACACATCACCATTAAACAAACTCAGGGATCATACAAGCAAGCCTTCATCATCGTCAATCAAGGAAAATCATCCATAAGCTCCACAACACCAAATCACTCTTCAACATCAAAGAACCATGTATTGCTCTAAAAAGTCATCAAATGCCAACATTAACAATGAGTCCTCAATGCTCTATTTAACCAGAAAGGAAGAGAAAACCTAATAGAGTATCTAGAAGCCTCTTGGCTAATTAGAAATGTCATTATTGTCCTTGTGACCTTGCAAGGCCCAAGGCACAAAATATCTAAAACAAAATATATTTTCAAACATTTTTTGCAAAGAAAATGATATTTGAGGTTTAAAAAGCCTCCTAAAACTTTCCAAGCATACATTTTTTACTTTCCCTCTTCTAAGGGCGCAACACTGTGTTTAGGAGGAATTTCCATGCCAAGGGCATAGCACAAGAGTAGGAAACATGGGTCATCTGGCAGCAATGTTTTGAAGGCCTTCCTGATGTCGGAAAAGGCTCCGTGATGGCTCATTGGAAAGCCCTGGAAGTATAATTTCCAAATCTACCCTTTTTTAACTAATATAACCTCTAAAACATATTCAAAAACCAAAAATTCCAAGTTTTTTAAAGGCGTAGCACTTGTCCTGAAAAGCAGGCAAAATGGTGAAAAATTGGGTGTTTTTGACCCTTTTGGAGGACCAAAGAAACTCAAATTGATCTGAAACTTTGTGAGCATGCTATATTATTAATGAGGATCCAAAAAATGTAAGCCTTTCCTCCTAAATATGCTCTGAAAAAGAGCATAGCACCATGTGTGCTACCCCCTTGGCCTCAAAATTAGCAAAAAACAAAAACTTGTCAAAATTCTCCCAAATTTGCTGGATGAGTGCCTCATGGGTTTTGGGAGACCTGTAGAGAGGCTTGTGCCAATATTCCAAGCCAAGCTTGGAATTTTTCTTCTTTTATTGTCTGGAGCTTGTCCTGAGCCTTTTTCAATTTAGCCCTTGCAATTTGGTTCCTTTGGGCATAATGCTTACTCATTATTCTTTGTAAATCCAAATCTTTGTTTTCCTTCTCCAGCTTGGTTTCAATGTGTATGTTAGCCCTCTCAAGCCATGATTCCCTATTATGTTCAATTTCCATTGCAAGTAGTATATTGAGAGAAAAATTTTCTGCTAGGGTTGATTCTTCTTCCCTTTGTTTTTCCAATGCTTTCTTCAATCCCATGGTTCTAGGTTTCCTCCTAGAGTATCCTTCCTCATCACTACTCCCCTCATAAGTGCCTTTTAAATCCTCTATATTTATTTGTGATTTTTGGGCTTCTTTCCAGGCCTTAAGGGCTCTAGCTTCATAGATTTCCATTTGTGCTCCTAGCTGCCTATTTTCCAAGTCAAGGGCATCATTTATACTCTTGGTCCTATCTAAATGTGCTTGGAGGTCTTTGATTTGTGCATTTGTGTCTTGGAGGAGCATGTTTGTAATTCTTGCCTCATTCTCCTCATCACTATCTACATGAATGATCTCAAAATACCTCACCACCTTATGGTCTTCTTCTTCTTCCTTTACCCTTTCTTTCCCTTTGTCCAATTGCGGAGCTGATGCAAGGTCCCTTGCCTTTTGGAGGCAGAAAACACTTTCCTTGGCCCCTTTTGATATGTGAGAGGGAGAAAATAAAATTTGTCTACTAGAATTCCCTCTTCGTCTTGTTCTTGACTGCCTTCTTGAGAGGCACTTTCATTTTCCCTCATGCTACCATCACTATCATGATCTTCATCATTGTCATCAATCTCTTGACTTGTTTTTGGGTTCATAGTGACACTGTTGTCATTATCTTTAGGGATATCAATCATCATGGTGTCTTCATTATCCTCCTCTATGTTTGCAACATTATCATTGTCATCCTCATGTTCTGTGTTGTCACTATTTCAGGTGTTTTTATCAGAGTCTTCATCACTGTCTTGTGCATTTTTATCTTCATGGTTGGTCACTTTGTCACTGTTCCTTTCACCACTACATTGTTCACTGCCTTTTTCTTCATGATATGTCTCTTCATTACCTCTCTCTTCTTCATTAGTGTCGTTTTTTTGCCCACTACTTTTGTTTTCATCTTCATTGTTTTTCTCATCAAAATCTGCCTCTTTCTCTTGACTATCATAATTTTTTTCACCCTCTGTATTGTCCTCTCTAAAACTGACCTTGTCTTCATAATCTGTCTCTTCATCTATTTCTTCTTCATTGTTATTTTCTGTGGGGTCACTGTTAGAGGGACCTTCATAAGTGTCTTCATTACTATCTTGAGCATTTTCATCATTTTCATTGTTTTCTTCTTCTTCATCCTCATTTGGCTGACTGCCTTCTTCTTCTTTTTCATTTTTCTACTCATCTCCTTTGTCCTAATCATCTTCTTCATTATCGGTGTCTTCATTATGACTATAATGGTCTGTTTCCTCATTTGTTTCTTCTTCCTCATTATCACTTTCTTCATTTATATTTTTCTCTTCCTCATCATTTGTTTCTTCCTCTTGACTGTCATTTTATTCTTGGGGAGAGGATTCATGTGTTGATGAGGAATCATGGTTAGTGGGGTTTGATGGAGGAAGGGAGGGAGGTAGATGAGATGATGAGGGTAAACTTTGCAGAGGAAGAGACTGTGGATTGGTGAAAACATCATGGGTGATGAATGCTTCCCATGGGATACTTTGTTGCTCTAATTGATGTAACACAATCATTTTGATAAGATAATAGTGGAAAAGACTCTGAATTTGTTGTGAAGGAGGCCTCTTTTGCACAATGTATGACATCTTATCAATACTTCTAAAAATGTAATATGGAAAATGTAGTAGCTCGGCCTTAGTGAAGTGCATGAGCAGTCTTACATGTTAAGAATAAAGCCTAGAAAACCTACCCTCACAGGTGAAGTACTTCATGATGAGTTTCATTAAGGGTGCATATCTCTCCAACATATGTGAAAATGGAAAAATGGATTTGCAATCAGCTTGGTATCTAGGTTTTAAGAAAGGTTGATAATGGCTTAGGTCTAAATTCATCTTCTTGAGCCATTTTTCTCCCATGCAAGGTATCCCAGTTGCCATGGAAATCGTATTTGTGGTCAACTCAAAATCACTCCAGCTAGATGCACTTGATGGTTATGGAGGTTTAAGATGAAAATTTTGGTCAACTCAGGGTGAATTTTGACTCTTTGTACCTTTTCATAGAAATCAAAACATCCTACCTCTTGGAAGTATGAAATTGTGGTACGGGAGTGTGTCAAATTTTTAGTGTTTACAAGCTCAAACTTGTTGACTCTCCCACCCTTTCTCTATTTTTCTCTAGGCCTTTCGCCTCCCTCACCCCTATCAACACTTCCTTCTCTAGGAATTTTTCCTTTTCTCTTGCTTTGAAATCAAGACCCTGATATGTTTGGGATATGATATGGAGACGGCAAGTGAGATGATAATGAGACAGGTAGTGACTGCAAATGAAGGGGAAGGATGAGTGAAGAAAACCAATTTGGACCTCAGTGTGCTTTCAGTATGAAAATGGATGGGTGCCTTTTGAACATGAGAGTTGTTAGCAGGAAATTAGGTGTCTTTCTCCTTCCTTAGGGGTTTTTCACATTTTCTCTAAGTTTTACCTTTCAAAATAGTATGAGAGGGAGGCATGGATCTAAATATCTGTTATGAAAATCCTCAGGAGATGATAAGTAGAGAAATGGAGAAGATTTGAGTAATTTTTAAGCTTGCACGACTTAAAAAACCTCCTAGTTAAACCTGCATCACAGGAGCATAGCGCTCGGGCAGATCTGCACCAGGTGTTGGGTCAGCTTGAACGACCTAGCGCGTAGCACTTCGGAGGCGTAGCAGTGGGGTGTTAGGCGCCTTCATGTTTTTGGTTCGGCCTGAACGACCCAGTGCGTAGCATCCAGGTAGAGCACAAGAGTGCAACATTTGGCAGATATGTCGGGATTATACACTGAACGGGGCAGGCGCATAGTAGCTCGGGTGAGTCAGTCGGACTTCTGCACTAAATGGTGTAGGCGTGTAGCAGCTTGGGTGAGTCGATCGGGCTTCTGCACTAAATATTTTAGCACATAGTGCACATCTACAAGAGCGCAATGCTCTGTTATAATTTCCAAAGAGGGTGCACACAGGTGCGCAACACAATTTTAGAGGAGCGTAGCGCAGTTTTATTTCCCGAATATCTGCCAGAAATCCCTAAAAATTCTCTCTTAAGACCCTTTCAATATTTTTTGCAAATTATAATGAGCTAGAGTGACAATGAAATGCTTTTATACCCTTGGAATTTAATAAATTAAAAACCAAAACCCACTTTGCTAATGTCTATTTGTGGTCTTTTTATACCTTCACTAATATTTCTTTTTCTTTTTTGCAAGAGGTGATTTAAGCATAAAAATGATTCTTTGGTGGGTGATTTTTGAAAATGTAGCTTTCTTCTACCTCCTACTACTTTTGACAATCCTTTGATAGTACTTGAAAATTAGGTAGCCTTCACTGATACTCTATAGAATTTCTCCCTTTGGTGCAGTGGAAAAATGTTGCCTTGACAAACCATATAAGTCACCTTCAACATCCTTTTTTGAAAACCTCTTGCTGTCATGGTGAAAGTATATCATTTTAATTTTTAATAAATCTTCAATTTATGTTCAGTGATGCTGACGTATCTATGTCTTTGTGATCCTTTGCATGGACTCCTCGCTGGGCAACACCTTTTTTGCCAATTAGTTAGAAAAACCCTGATACTCTTTGTTTCATAGTCATGCTGTCTCCCCTTTGTTTTGAATGTCCTTGAGGAGTTTGGCTTCTCACCTTGCCTCTCTTCTATTGATAACCATCATAAACCATTCGTGCAAAAAAATTTTAAGATAGGCAACTGTCCTTTTGCAAAATTTCTGCTTTGATCAAAGGAGGTTTCTCTTGAGGGTTTTTGATACCTTTTGGAAAATCATGAGCTAACCCTCCTTTCCTTTTGATTTACCTAATTGACACATGAGACACCTTGATTTTGAATATTCAAAATAACCCTACAACTGATGAACCCTAATGACCTATTGGGATTCCTTTTGGACTTGGTCTTTCGCTGAAAACTTGAATCAAGGTTCGGAGGTGTAATACAAAGTATTGACAAACCTTTATGCATCACAATCCCTGAAACTGATGAATTTGATTTATCTAAAGAGCCTAGAAAGGTAGCTTAAAACCATCAATGCTTGAGGTATTTTGTGAATAGGGGAAAAGGTTAGGCTACTTGGCAATCCAAGGTGCAAGTAGAAACAGAGTGGTAAGGTTAGAGGTGGAAAACATAGTGAGAATGAGTGGCATAAGTCCATTATTTGGTCTTCTGGGAGTGATAGGCTAGCCATGCCTTGATATAGTAGTAGAATAGTGAAAAGTTTATCCTAATGATAATGAAGGCAGTGAGATTTCTAGAACTCACAAGATTCATGAATTTTGTTTCTAGAAATCTAGGATAATAATTTAGTCATATATAAAGGAAAAAATTACCGATGACTAACAGTGGCTCCACTTGGGGAGGGAAACTCCTTTTCAGGAGGTGTCCAGAATTTCAGATCTCTTGGTTTATGAAGACCAGTGCCTCATCCATTGGGCAGACTTTTCTTCTTTCATTTATTGCTGCTTCTTTGATGTAATGATCTCAATAATATGAAAAACATAATTACTTCAAATTCATATCTACTTACCCAGTCTACTTGCCTAAAATTTTTCCTTCCTTGGGTGCACTTGAACTGGAAAACCCCTAACATTCCTTTCTTTCGAAAACAAAAAAAAACTATCTACTTTCTACCTTATTTCTTCCAAGAGTTCAAATTATGCTAATGAACTCCTTTTATTCTCTACCTAGACTAACTGACTATCAAGATTGAACTATATGACAACCTTCATTCACTAAGCTATTGACATGAAATTGAAAACATGATTTGAACTAGGATTAGACAATCTAATTCATCATGATTTGTGGCATTGAGACAAGCTGCACACAAACATTATTTTCATAAAAACAAAACTAGAAGGTATGAGGGTTGTGTTTCATCATTAGTTAATCCTCCCTATCCTTCTTTTTGGTTCAGATTTAAGCATGTGGAACCAATATCTTTCATTCCTAATCTATTTTCTTTTGGTAGGTCAAGCTTAAATGATTTGACCAGCATTCTTTCACTAACCTATCAACAATAAATTGAAAACATGCTCAGCCATGATTAGGCTAGATGACTAAACAAGACCTTCTTTTTGAACAAGTAGTGGAATCTAGGCTTGCACACTTTCAACATTACTATTTTTTGGGTATGGGGCTGTACCTGTTTTCAAATTTGCCCTCTTTTTCTATTTTTCTATTTTTGTCTTTTTCTCTTTATGACCTTTCATCAAACAATGGTATGTACAATGAGTGAAAAAAAATTTAAACTAAGGGTTTTTATAGCAATGGTACTTGAGCATCCTGTCCTCAAAAGGATCTCCTAACATTCTTTGTCCATTCAGCTCTTATAAACAAAAATCATAGTTACCTCCATTTGAAAACATGGTACAGGGATTTCTACAAAAAATTTCAAACAATTCATGCTTTCCTTGGTACTTCCACTTTGAGCCTTGCTTCCCAAATTTGTTTCTGTCAAAGATCCTTCTTAGGTAGAAAAGGTATTCTTTATCATCTTCAAAACAGATGATGATGTCATCAATGTATATCATAGTGAAGAAGTTGAAAACAAGGGTCATGGCTCTTTGGAAGGTGTCTTCAGCATTCCTTAGACCAGGAAGCATTTGGTCAAACATGTAGTTGTTCCAAGGAACTTTGAAAATTTCTTTATGCTGATTGATTTGAAGCGGTATCATTTAATGGTAACCTGAAATACTGTCATGTAATGACATTTTAGAAAATTATACCATTGGCATAAGATGATTTATCTTTGGAAAAGGGTATTTGTACTTCATGGGGGTTTTGTCTAGGTACCTAAAGTCTATACATAGTCTGTATCCTTTGGCCGTCTTTGTTAGTGATACAATTTTCCCAAGGGTTTCACGGTCTTTCTTGGAAGGAGACCTCTTTTGAATAATGTCTATGTCACAGGGCTTTAATCTTTGATTCCTATATACAAAAACATTTTGAAACTTCTTGCATAGTCTTAGGTATTTCAGTTTTGTGTGAAATGAAAAGGTTCTGGACAACTTAATCATATTGGGCCTTCCTAGGTAGTCATCATTATATTCTTCTATATCAGTTCTAGTAGATACCTCTTTAGGGTTCATAGCAACATTTGTGAAAGTAAAAAATTCTTTTGAAGGGACACAACTCTTTTATGATGAAGTATCTATGTAAGGCAAAAACATAAGACTGTCTTGATCCAGATTCCCAAATATTTTTGTTCTGTGAGGCTATTTTAGTGCTTCTAGATTGGAAAAAGGAGACAATTGTGTTTTTGGGGTTTGTGATTCATTTCAACAACCTGATTCATATACTAGACTGATTTTTCATTTTGAAATCTCATTTTCAGTTTGCAGAAAGCTAGTTTTAGCTTTATCATGATGTTGTGTTTCAGGGTTGTCACAGTTTTGGTTGTTGAGTTCTTCATTCAGCGATTGGTTTGACTGTTGTAATATGTCTAGATGTGTTACAAATTCACTTACCTGCTCATCAAAGTCTCCTTTGGTATGTAAAATGAAAGAATAAATACCTGAATGTATGGAATAAAGAGGTGTATTGTCTGGCCTTTCTTGACTGCTAACCGTATACTTCATGTGTGACTCTCAGTATAATCTCCTTGTCTGGTTAAAAACAGGGATTGTAGCATAGCACATGCCTAGTTGAGGGTTACCCTGAAGCTTGGCTCCCCAAGATCTGGATAAAAGCATGTCATACTTGGGGGAATATCTACCACTATATGTCCATAACTAAGTTTTTAGTCAGTACTTGTGCCAGATTGACACAAAGATCATTTATTAGGCCCAAACACTTGACTCTACTCAAATCGAAAGAGTACAATCCTTTGTAAGGTTTAGTTATTTCTAGGCCTAATCTCTCCATCACAACCTTTGGCATAAGATTATGAGAGGCACCGGAGTCTAGCATGGAATTATGTAAGATCTTTTCATGTATGTTTAGGCTGATATAGAAAGGGGGAATGGCTCCTTCTTGATATTTTCCTTCTATTTTGGGTCCAAATAACAGCTCAGGTGTGTCGTCATCCAAGTGTAAAGTATCGGTATCATTCCCTATGTTTAGAACATTGAGAACTTGATATTTGTATGTGCCTTAGGTAGTCAATTCAGTGAGAGGCATGGTTATCTTGATTTTAGCAATCTCTCCTTCAAAGCTGAAAGGTATTTGTGCTTTAGACATATTTACATTAGTTTTATCAACCATAATTTTTTCTACATTTTTAATTTGTTGATTTTTATTTGGGCCTTTAGACAATAATTTTTTTTCAGGGCCACTAGTATAGGTACTAGGTAAACTTGTACTACCACTTGGTTCACTGATTTTGTCTCTGTTAGGATCAGTTTTCTTGACCATAGTGTTGACACTATTTTCTCTTTTTTTAGGAGTGTTTTCTGGAGCTCTACTAACAACAGTGTCTATTTGGTTTTTCTTGGAGGCTTCTTGGTTTCTTTTTCTCCTAAGGTCATATTTCCTATGGGCTTCCATGATGGCATTTTCGAATCCCAAATGATAGTCTTCAGACTCCTCATAGTTTGTTTCAGGTTTATCAAAGGAAAAGAGGCCTTGTTCTTCTTCTGTGAGAAAAACTTCATCTTCATTATCAGAACCTATTAGGTTTACATGGCTTTCCTTCGGCTGTTCAATATCTCTTTCCCATTCATCTACGTAGTTATTTTGAAAAGGGGACTTAATTTGTTGGTCATTTTCCCTTTGTCTGATTTGGGGTGGGTCTCTTCTGAAGTTTTGATTCCGGTTTTTGTTTTGGGGATTTGGTTGATTTTCCCTAGGGGGTGTTCTTTCATTTATGCTTATTCTCTCCATCATTCTCTCCATGGTTCTAAGTAGGTTTTCAATCTTGGAATCAGATGAGGAGGTAGAGGGTATGGTTTCATCTTTGTAGGTTACCCTCTGTTCTGATCTCAGCCTAGCTCTCTTTTCAATTAGGCTGGCCTCTATGCTTATAGCTCCCTTTTGCATGTTTTCTAAAGTTAGAGGCTCTATTTATCTTAGCTAATAGGCCATGTCTAGGTCAAAACCTTCCGGAAACTTTGTTAAGGCTAGGCCTAGTGGGGGTTTCATGTTTGGTGGTAGTGCATTGTAAACACTATTGAACCTAGTGCAATAGTCTTGGACACTTTCCCCTGTGTTTATCTTAAGATTGCTATATTATGAGAGGATCTGGAGAGGGTTTTTCTTAATCTCCCACTTGTTTAGGAAAATTTTATAAAGGGAAGGGAGATCATGTATGCTATTGGGAGTTAAGTTTTTGAACCATTTTTTAGCTTCTCCTCCTAGGCTTTGGGAAAATGTCCTCATATTCATAGTTTCCTCTTCTAATTCGATGTATTCAAAAGAATCATTTATTCTATCTACATGTTGTTGGGCAGTGGTAGATTCAGCCCTAGTAAAGTGAGGGATTATGGACTGGTAGTCATTTGGAAAAGGTACCAAAGGTTGTGGTAAAACTAGGGGGGCATACCAAGCTACCATGATAGGAGCTAATGGTGGATTTACAAGCAGAGGGTTTGTGAGATGTGATGGAGTGGTTTGTACAGTGGTGGTATGAATGGGTGTGGTGGAAGTACTTGGACCAACTGACTGATTCTGAGAAGATTTGGTATGGAAAGAGCTAAAGTGGTGGAGAAGTTGAAAATCAGGTGGGGTGGAAGGAGGGGCTTCTCTACTAGAACTCTGTTGTAAATCTATGGGCTCAAGGTCAGTATCGTCAATCCTACTATGTGACTTAGTTCTGAAAAGGTTTCTTGTGTGTTGCAAGTCAAACTGGGGATCTTGTAAGGTTGTGAGATGTTCAGGTACAGAGCTTTATTTATGAATGGTCCTATCAATATTTAAGTTTCCAGTTTTAGAACTTTTCCACAAAATCCTTTTTGGGTCATCAACCATAGTAGGAGGGTTTGGGTCTGGATGAGATCTAGTACTGATTCTTCATGAAGCCAGATTTCAAACTCAAAATTTAGAGAGGCTAAAATTTTTTGAACTTTTTTGAAAATTTTACCTCTCTTAGTGTTTACTAAACTCACATAGTGTGTGACTAGGCTCATAGACTTCTCGGGGCTGATTTAACACAAACCTAAGGGAGTCTGTGGATACTAGTAAAGTGACAAGGCCTACTGGAGGCTAGTGGAGTTGCCAGGTGGATTTTTTTAGTTTGTTTTGAAGATATGTGTTTATGGTCCACCAACAATAACTGATAAAAAACCAATCTAGGGATGTTTTGTGGTTTTCTGAGTTCCTATATGTAGCCCTAAGGTTTGTAAGAGTATCCTACAACTGAGTCATCATTTTGCTAGGATGTTGTGTAACCAGCTCCAAAAATAGAAGAAAAGAGATATCAATGCCTTAGAAATAAGCCACTTCGAGGGGGCAACCTCCAATACATTACATAAATCAACAGTTATTGGATGATACAAATGAACAAAACCTCCTTCTATATATAGGAGTCCATGGGGCCACAATATAATCCTAGTGGGGCCACAATGTAATCCTAGCCGAACTAACAATAATAATGTGAGGGCACAATAATAAAAATATGGGGGTTATAGGGGTACAATAATAACAATAAGGGGGGATACACTATTAATAGAGGGACTTAACATGCCCCTCTCCTTCAAACAAGTCTTGTCCTCAACGCTTGATTATTTCTTGATGCTTCTGTATAAAATTCTCATCCTCCCATTTGAAATCTTTTACAGGAAAGTTCTTTCACTAGATGAGATACTCTAAAATTGATTGTACTTCTCGAGTTCTTATTTATATGACTGCTTCATAACTTCTTTCGATGTCATGTTGATCTTCCTATTGTTTCATTAGATTCTGCACCAAAGTTGGGTTATCCTTTGAGAGTTGGAGAAATTGTTGTTGATGCTCGATGTGATCTTCCACTAATTTATCATCCATATTTGCTATTATTTGATCCTTAAAACCATCCAACTTAGCCTCCATTTCTACTTTTAAACCATCTATTTCATCTTCAATTGCTCTTCGTAAGATCGAAACTTGTTGCACTTGGTATTGTAATTTTGATATCTCATACTGCAACTCTTCCTCTTCATGTGTCATAGTATAGCTTTTTGAGGGATTAATGGGTATCAAATTATTTTTTGGAGGAATTCTTAAATATGCCCTTGGAATCAATTAAACTTGATTCGATAAAACAAGACTTATGCAATTCGGAAAAAAAAACAACACACACCTTTTTCTTGCTTTTGAGGAGCTCGATATTGAAATTGGATTATATCTATGATTGCGGACCTTAAATATTTGAAATTAATAAACGAAGTAGCCCTATGAATTCTATTTTGAATGCCACAAGTCTGACCTGATTTGGATTCTCCAAGACAAAGTTATGTCCAATCTCCCACAATGACCTAATTATGGACTGGTTTAGTATAGCGAACTTGTACGGCTTTCCACGTGTCACTTTTTCGTCCTTCGCCTATGAAATTGATAGCCAATAAAATAAAGTCCATGTAATTGAGACCAATTTTTACGGCACTCCAATCCGATGCTCAGAGAGAGAGTTATTGAAATTTTCCCACGATCACCTCTTTGAGATGAAATTCGGGAGCCTGAAAAAGCACTACCTTCCACAGATCATATCTCTGAAAATATTGCGAACCAAGCTCTGAAATGTTTTGACAAGTTTCCTTAGGATTTCAGATTCGCACCATAAACATTTCAGATTCTAAACCTCAGTAGAAAAATAATTATAGCGCAAATTCCACGATGCCCTGTTTAGGAGCTTGAAAAAAGACCTAAATTCCACAGATCATATCTCCGAAAATATTGCGAACCAAGCTTTGAAAGTTTTATAAAATATTCCTCAGGATATCAGCTTCACACCCTAAAAATTTCAGCTTCTGAAACTTCGTAGAAAAAAAGTTATAGTTAAAATGCCATGATGACCTGTTTGGAGCAGCGAAACCCTAGAATCCAAAGCTCTGATACCAAATGTTGTGTAACCAGCTCCAAAAATATAAGAAAAGAGATATCAATGCCTTATAAATAAGCCACTTCAAGGGGGAAACCTCCAATACATTACATAAATTAACAATTCTTGGATGATACAAATGAACAAAACCTCCTTCTATATATAGGAGTCCATGGGGCCAAAATATAATCCTAGTGGGGCCACAATGTAATCCTAGCCGACCTAACAATAATAATGTGAGGGCACAATAATAACAATATGGGGGTTACAGGGGTACAATAATAACAATAAGGGGGGCTACACTAACATAATAAGGGGCTACACTATTAATATAGGGACTTAACATAGGATGGTGAAACAACCAGGTTCTATTATTTGGCTATCAACTTGAATTCTCTATGATTTGATAAGGTTTTTTGAAGTCCTAAGGGATGCCTAGATTTTCATTGACATTAGGGGTTGCATCATGATCACCATTGTGTTAGTGATAGTGATGACGTGGTTATAAATCATAGGATATTGTTTTGACAAGGGCTTCTAAATTGCTTAAGGATGTCTAAGATTGTTACTTACTCAGAAGGTCCCACCATGATCACCATTATGTTAGTGTCCCGTGATTTAGCAGATTGGTAGACCAAATGCATAGGGTAAAATCATACCAATATTTGGAGTCCTAGGACCTAGCCTTCCTCGACTCAGAGAGGGTCTCTCTATTATGTGCAAAGGATGTAAACTTGTTCACTTTAGATGGTTGATTTTAGGCTAGTTGTTAATTGTAAGGTTTGTTGTTTGTTTGGTTGGGTAAGATGATTAAGTAGGATAGGTGGAGTGAGAGGTCATCAAATCAATTGGGATATGGAGTTTATGAAATTCATTGATATCTCAATAATGAATTGGGGAACATCACAGGGAAAATCTAATGTAGTCAATGGATCTTTAAGGTTTATGTGTGAAGTGAGATGGACATTAAGTTGGGGAAACAAGGTAGGGCAAAGGGAAGTTAAGAATCCTTTGTCAAATACCTATGAAAAATAAGGTCTTAAATACTCATAAGCAAAAGATATAGGGCACACCATTTACTCAATTACAATACTTTAAACAATTAAAAACTCAAGATGAAAAATTCAGTGGAACAAAGAAAGCAAGAAAACTTATCTAACTTCAATGATTCTACTTTCAATATTTGAAATCATATAAGATGACAAATAGCTTTAATAAATGAAGAGGGAAATCATAAACATAATCCATCAAACTATAAATAACTTTGAGGAAAACTGATAGGCATGGAAAAAGGGCAAGTTCGAAACAAGACCTCTTTGGCTTAACCTAACAATCAATACATCAAAGAGAGGTTCCAAGACAGAGTTTAGATAGCATCAAATAAGCAGGGCTTACCATAAATAATTTTTGGAAACTAGCATATTAATCAATTAATGAAACAAACAAGCTTAGGTGGGCCTAAGGAGAAATCAATAATTCCTCAAACTAACCTAGCAGAGGAAAACATAAAGACAATAGAAAACAGGAAGACTGAGGTGCCTCAAACAACATTTCTCAACCTATAATTTTCTGAGCTATTGCAACTGTTACACCATTTTTTGGTCATCTAACTTATTATCATTAGATGGACCCAAGTACACCATGTAAGACCAGTTTTACCCTAAGTAAAACCGCTTTCACTATGTTAAAACAAGAAACCCCAAAAGGAAATATTAAACAAACCCATATTTGTTTGATTTTCCTCATGGAATAATTAATTAAACCATAATTTAATTATTATTCCCAGTCATGTTTAAACCAAAATCAAAGAAATTAATTAGATAAACCTTTATTTATCTTATTATTTTCTAGGAATAATTATTTAAATCTTATTTAGATAATATTCCTTGTTAAATATGACCAAATCACCCACGAATAATTAAATAAATCATTATTTATTTGATTATCTTTCAACCACTTCCTTAAAAAGATAAATAAATCATTTATTTATTTATTTTTGACAAATAAAGGGATTTGACCCAAGTCAAATACTTTTTCCCTCCAAGAAATATAATAAAATATTCCATAAAAGGTGGATCTAGATTTGGTTAACATTATTTTAATCATGCACCAAGATCTAGAATGACCCAATATTTTGTTATAAATAGGAGGGTTTTCCCCATCATTCTTCACCTTTTGTTGCCTATTAGATCACTCTGGATCTATACACTCGGTCACCATTTTCTGCCATTTGCTCCCATTGAGCTCTACTTTTTGCATTGGGTTTTCTACATTAACTAGAGAGAGAAATCTTAGATCTGAAGTGCTGAGGACTCCTAAGAACCCATCCCACTGAGGGGAATTGGATACTCCTTCTGGTTTTCCTCCCAGGTGCCCTATTAATACAAAAATTCTTTCAAAAACGTTCTTGTCTTGTCTGTTGGATGCATGGAGCAAACCCTTTATTTTACTGCTTAATGTCTTTCCATACATAGATCTGGTGTTTTGCAGCTATTTTCTTGTCTAACTAATCGCAGATCTGAAGATATTGGCAGCCACTTCTGTTGTTAGGGCTATTATTTATGCGTAGCTAAAGTGGTCCTTTTTCGTACACTTCGACAAAGGATTCATACTAACAAATGGCGACTCCACACGGGTTTTAAATTACGACCGCTGTCGTTTTTCATATTCTTGCATATCCAGCTACTTCAGACCCTAGGGTTTCTTTTCAGCTGTTTATTTTTCCTATTTTCATGTTGTTTTTCTCACATAAAACCCTAAAACATCAAAATTTCTAACTTCCGTGTGTTTCTGGCCCTATTGCGCAGGTAAGCGACACCAGCTGCAACTGAGACGGCAACTTTTCTGAAAATCTGCCGCCGAGACAACCGGAAGGGGGGGGGTCGCACTTTTTGGCCCTAAACCTGCGACCTGGACCTCCAGGTTGCACTTTTCAGCCTGTTTCCTGTGACCTGCACTGAAATCAGGTCAGAAACTGCGACCTGCCATTTTTTCAGTGAATTTTCTGCAATTTCTCTGGGTTTTGTTGCAGCTTCTGTCAGGGTCTTCCAGCCTCTATCTCAGCCCGCCTTGACCAAGTTCTAATTTTTTTTTACTCATCTAAGTGGGAACCTAGCCCCCTAGGGCTTTAGTACCCTCCACTTTTTGTGGAAGAGTTTTTGCTGTTTCAGCCGTCTGTTTTTCAGAGCTTCAGCCCCCTTTTTCCAGATCTGTTACCTCCCTTTCAGATCCTTTGAAATCAGCCTTTCTTCCTTTCAAATCACCTCCTGTCATTTTTTTTGGACCTCCTTTGCAGGCCTCCGCCTTGCTCCCTTCGGTTTTTGCTGATTTCCTTCCTTTTTTCCAGCCACCTTGCCTCTGTCTCTTGGCTGTGATCTGCACCTCTTTTCAGCAGCTTTATCCTTTAGATCCCTGTCCCTTTCGACCTTAGATCTATTGGCCCCTTTTTCCGTGTGTTTTACATAGTTTTTTCCCTTTCTTTTCAGATTAGTTTTGAGAGACCCACCTTCTTGGGTTAGATAGATGCACAAGTAGCTGTTATTTTTCTGTTATTTCAGCATTATATACTGTTCTCTGTAGGTTTATTTTCAGCTACGCAGCACACTTTTTTCTTGCTCTCAAAACGGAAAGGGTTTAAAAATTAAAATTAATGCACGCCACACACTGACCCTAAGTGAAGAAGCGCCTGGTTAACACCGCCTGGCAAAGACTCTAAAATCAATTGTCACTGCAACTTATCTGCCCTTGACATTATTTGATTCTGTCCCTTTCTACCCTTGTCGGTTTCCTTCTTCCTGTCATCATTGCGCCCCCAAGGCGCCTGTCCCGGAGACTTCTTGGCCTTCACCCTCAGTTTCCGGTTGATCGACCTGCTCCGCACCGCCGTCGTCGAGCCAGTCTTCTTTCGAGTCCGCACTCCGACTCCTCTCCTGATTCATCGGGTTCTCCTTCTCCTCCTGGTTCTCCCCCTGTTACCTTCACTATGTCTGGTCCAGGGCCTAACACTAGCGGTTCCCCCGGCCCCAATGCCGGCCCTACTACTAGCGGAACTGCAACAGGAACCACCCCGGCCAGCCCTGTGCTGCCATACATTGCAGGCCTCAGCCTCCCCGATTTCCATCAGTTGATCAATGACCCCATTCACCACAATGCTAACTGGCCCGCTATGCCAACCAAGCTCCCCTCCGACATCCCTAAGTTTGAGGGCCTTACTGGAGAAGATCCAACCAATCACGTCCGATATTTCCACATGTGGTGTTCCTCCAATTCCATTACCGATGACTCCATTCGTCTTCGTTTGTTCCAACGCACGCTTACCGGCGAAGCTTCTAAATGGTATGTCGAACACGCCACCTCTTCCCATACCACATTTGAGACTCTTGCCCAGGCCTTTTTGTCATACTTCCAGCTCCCTCTCCGATACGATACCGGCACGGAGCTCTTGACTTCCTTCAAGCAATCCTCTTCAACACGCCTTTCTGCCCATGTTCAGGAATGGCGACGAAGACGGAGCTTATGTCGAGCCCCTCCCTTTGAAGATCGGGTTTACATGGACTGGTTCCTTCGCACCCTTCCCTCTCCCATCGGCAAAGATGTCGCCTCTCACTTTCCTCAAACCGAAGAAGCCGCCCTCCAAATAGCATTGAAATATGACCTGATCTACGCTCAATCTGGTTATGTTTATACTGTCCTTCCTGACATCCCCAGGCCCGGTGGCGCTAACGCCCCAGGGGCATCTCATTCCACCGACGGTATCGTTGGAGCTCTTTCCTATCCATCTGCTCAACCTCATGTGGGCTATGGTCTCCCTCAGGGATGGGCCAGCACCTCAAGCACTCTTCCCCCTCCCGGCAGCATTTATCCAGGATACGGCATGCCTCCTCCTTTTGCCCAACCCCCTGCTTACCTCAATGTTGCCCAACCCAACCCTTACCTTTATCCACAGCCTGGTGCGCCAGCTCCTCCAGCAGATGTGCTTCCACCTCCCTTGCCTCCTCAAAACCCGCACCAGCACTTACAGCCCCCTCTAGGGCAGGTATTTGCACAGCAGGGCGCGACTAATCCCCCTTCTTCTCAAAGAAGGCGGAGAGGCAACCAAAACCCATCTACCACTGGTAACCGAGGACCCAATTCTGGTGTGGACCCTAACACTAGCAACCAGCAGCAGGGCATTCAGCCCAAGCCGGACAGGCCGCTTCGCACAAACAAGCCATGTTCGTGTTGCGGTGTTTATGGTCATTACACCCACGATTGTCCCCTTTTACCCCAGATGCGGCAGATGTGGGAGTCTCAAGCCACATTGCGCGGACAACACGCCTCACCTCATGCTCCTCCTAATTTGGCCACTACTCAACCAGCTGTGTTTACCGATCCCTTCCCTCAGCAAGGATTCGTGGCTACCCAACCACCTGATAACTCGGTCGCCACTCCCCCTTCCATTTCTGGTTCCTCCGATTACCAGATCCTCATGATGCACTCCGATCCTAACCCGCCCGTCGATCTTCACCTTCAAACTCGGTCTCGTCAGTACCCCAAGCCTCCTGCTCCGTCTGCCCCCGACCCTCCCTCTTCAGGTTCTACAGAGCCTCTTTCGACCTCCACTGGCCCCTTACATATCCCTCAACCCAAAGTTGAGGTCCATACCAAGATTCCTAAGGGACCATTACGTCAAAATGCTGCTTCTGGTCGAGCTGCTCATTCGTATAGTATAGTAGATGATTTGGCGCAATCCCCTGCTGCCATTTCCACACTGGAACTCCTCCAGTCGTGCCCTTCCCAAAAGAAGGCTCTACTATCTGCCGTGGGCGCTGTAGATCCTGCTGATGACCAAATGATTGTTTTCGACACCACTCAATCAGACCATCCTCCTCTCCCTCCTTCCGTCGCCCTCCAAATCCCAGTCAAAATCCGGAACGCCAACGTGTCCCGGTGTATCATTGATGAGGGGGCATCCACCTGCGTGATGTCCGCCTCGGTTTGGAAGAAACTCGGCTCCCCTGAACTGGCCCCTTCCACGATCACCCTTCGAGCGTGGGATGGTCATGCCTCCCAGCCCATCGGCCTGCTTCGTAATTGTCCTATCACCCTCGCCGGTAAGACTGTTTGCATTGACGTCGAAGTCATCGACGCCCCACTAGATTACAATATTCTATTGGGGCGAAGCTACACCTATGCTATGTCTGATGTCCCATCCGCGGTCTTTCGCAAGATGTCT
This sequence comes from Pinus albicaulis, assembly GCA_034641835.2. Taxonomy (NCBI): domain Eukaryota; kingdom Viridiplantae; phylum Streptophyta; class Pinopsida; order Pinales; family Pinaceae; genus Pinus; species Pinus albicaulis. The sequence continues at coordinate 177,796,410 of CM076578.1, forward strand.
TTCCCCCATAATGGAAAGATAGTCACCATTGACCAGTTGACATATCACGAGCCAAAATCTCAGACCTCCCCTGAGATGACCATCTCTTCTGTAGCCAACAAGAAAACCGTTGATTCTTTGACCAGTGTCTCCCCCGGCGTTTACAAAGATTCCTCCCTGCTCGGAACTTTCCCTAACCTTCCTCCTCCTCCCATCACTGATCCCATCTCCTCGAATGTTTGCATGATGCAATCATCTCAGGCTGCCCGTAAGCGGACTGCCTCGGCTGGTCAGCAACCTCCCCCTCGCCCTCCGCAACCCGCTCCTAGCCATTCATCTCAACCAACCGACCCTCCTCCTTCTGGCCCTCCCTCTACAGCTGGTATCCCTGAACCTCTTTATCCTCCTGGATCTTTTCCTCCTGGCCTCAACCACCTCGAAGCCATCCCTCCTGGTCATTTCCCCGCTGGGCAGATCCCTTTCCTAGCTCCCCCTCCCGGAGTATATTCTGTCCCCGTCATGGCCACCCTCTCTCTCCCTAACTTGACCTTGGGCATTCCGGTCTGGTACCTTGATCCCCCAGCCGCCACCCCTCCCGGTCACCCCAAACCTTACATGGCTTTGACACCGGTCCAACTGGTCCCCCTTGCTTCCTCCATTGCCACTGTGCCCCCAGCACCTCCACAGGACCCTTCTCCTGTTGTGACAGCTCCCGAGAAAAAAGGTAAAGCCCGCAAGGGGGCACCCAAAGACAAGACCACCACGACTGACTCGGCTCCTCCTCCGCCCGCGAAGCCTTGTGCTTTATGTGATGTCACCGGTCATGCCACCCATGCTTGTCCTGAGTTACCCCGTATTCAGCCCATGGTGAAAGTCGCGTTCCCCGAGTCTACGGTCCCTGAAGCCTCCACTCCTTCTTCGTTCGTAACCAAGAACCCCAAGACTCTCCGCACCAACAAACCCTGTGCTTTGTGCGGGATCCATGGCCATTACTCCCACCATTGTCCTCACCTGACGCATTACCGCGCCTCTTTAGAGGTGATCCGCGAGTATGAGGTTGAACAAAATCAATCCGCCTCTCCCATCCTCGCGCAGTATGCTTCAGGCCAACCTGAGAATTTCCCTGGCCCCATCAACATTCTCCCCCCTGATGTTCTGATGACGGAGTCTACTGTTACCATTATTTACCTATCCTCCTCTACGAGACACTCGGAGCCTAACCCATCTGCATCCTCCCCTGTTGTGTCCCCTGCCCACCCTCTTCCTACCCATATACACGATCACTCCACCCATGTCTCTGTTGACCTCCGCAGCCCGAGTCCTCACCATGCTTCCGATAGCCCTCATATACCACTCTGTATGAGTCATGATCATCCTGCCCCTTGCACTCCCTCCTGCGATTACCGCCCGATGACTTCTATCCACTCACGCTGCCGTCATTCCCTTTCCTCCCCTCATTTATTGTCTTGTCACACCATTCTGCAGGACCCCCCGTCCACACCCTTTATCAGTTATGCCGATGGTGCAAGTCGCTACTCCAGGAATCTAGCCTCGGCAGGTTGGGCCATTTTCACCCCCTTACATGCCCTTGTTCTCTCTAACGGGGTATGCATTGGTTCTGCCACCAACAATCAGGCCGAATATGATGCAGTGCGTGGTATTTTAGCTGATGCCCTCTTTCATCGCATCCTCCATCTGCACGTTCGTTTAGATTCCCTTCTTCTTGTAATGCAACTAAATGGTGTTTATCGTGTGCATAACCCTGTGCTGTTTAGACGCTATTTACGAGTGAAAATCTTAATACGTGCATTTGAAACCATAACTTTCAACCATGTACCTCGAGAACAGAATCACTATGTAGATAGTATTTCAAACCATGTTCTAGATTGGCATTTATCACACACATTTCATACAAGACCATAACATTAAATAAACCATCAAAAAATGATGCATATCCATAATATGTGTCGCAAAACATGTGTTTAGAGTCCATCTACTCTGATACATACGACATGCCCATAGCATGTTACAAACATCAACCCAAAATTGGGGGCACCACGTGCCCCTACATACATCATAGGGGGCACCACATGCCCCTACCCCTAATCACTATCTGGAGGCTCCCGGGCCAATGGCTCTGCCCCTGCAGCATGTAGATCACGCATAGCCTGATCGGCCATCGCCATGCGCCGCATGACACCTCGCCACTCCGAGGGGAGACCAACACATGGCTCTATGTACTGGTCATCTAAGTCCTGCCACCCGCGCTCTGATACTCCGGTCAACAACCTTTCGCTTCTACGGCGGATGTCCTCCAGCAGGGCGGTTGCATCCTCATTCTGCGCCGTTCTCGACCCACTTGGACCTGTAGCTCCAGACGCTGCTGGTCGTCCCATATATCCGGCCGGTTTTACCGGTGCTATATCTGCATACCAACAGTACATGAATTAGTATCATCAATTACTATTCAAAAACTTTAACATGCCCACACAAGAATAGCAATTTGTCACTTACCATCGGGCCCCCAGACTCGACCAGGCGGAAGTGGCAGATCCGGATCCCCAAATTAGCTCATCCCACTATATGGGTAGTCGTCTATGCACAGCGGCATATGATCCCAATGGGCAAAAAAATCTGGTCGAAACACCCGCCCGACCGCCCCTCCTCCTCCTCTGCACAGTAGCCGTCCCCAACGGCGCATCCTGGGCTCCCTCGGGCCCCCATCTGGAAGCTGTACCCGAGGCCTCAAGGTCGGGATCTTCTCAAAGAAGAAGGCGCACAACAAAGTCCCATATGAGCAGTCATGATTCACCTGCCGCCTACATAGCGAAAACTGTCGCTTTAGCGACACCAATAACATCTGGGCCCACCCATAGTAGGTCCCACCCAACACACTTTCCACGATCATCATCTGCCCCCCAGTGATGTGGTGGAACGCCTGGATGCCCAGAATTCACAGCATAGCTGCGGCCACTGCACGGGTCTCTAGCCTCTCTAGATCCCCGATCGGTATTCGAGTCCCCTTGACTTGAAGACCCGGTCGACAATGGCGTTCCACGAACTCCATGATATGCCGCCCCCGCAGCAACACTGGTTGTGTGTTTCCCACCATCCCCAGTGGCGGGAGACCAGTCAGGAAGTACACATCCTGGACCGTCAGCTCGATCCTGTGCCCCTGCACTACAAAGATCTCCTGATCTGGATCCCAATAACTGATAATCCGGGCCAGTAACAGTTCCCCTGCTCTCATCAAAGGGTTCTCCAAGAACTTGAGAACCCCAAATCTGGCCAATACACGACGGATGCCCTGATCCGCCTGGATCTCTATCCGTAGTGTCCGCAGATCTCTCTCTCTCCAGTTGACCCGTAACTCTGCCATACCTGCACAAAAACATCATTTTTGTCAGCGTACAGATCGGGAAAACCATAACCAACCACCAAAACCCAGCTTCCAGCGATAAAATAGCACCAAAACCCCCTCATCTCCCAGGTCGCAGTTTTCTGCCCTTTTCTGGACCAGGTCTCACTTTTTGCCCTGATACCTGCGTCCTAGGTCGCACTTTTTGCCCCAAAAAGTGCGACCCGGCCGTAGAGATGAAGGAGGGTATGTTCTTGGGATTCTGGGCCCTAAACTAAAAATGTAATCCATCAAAATGCAAGAGAAAGGTTAGACCTCTTACCTGCAACTGACGGATCACGATTCCAACGGTCGGTTTGTCCGCTACGTTCGCCGCAAGATTTAGGGCCTTCTCTCCTCTCTACATTCACCACAGCAACAATAGCAAATGAGTGATTTTGGAGGGAAAACTGCCTTATTACAAGAGGACCCATGTTTCTTCTTTCGACTGCTGTGACCACACCGTAGCCCCGTTTGACGAACCGTCTACACCGTTGGAAAGCTCTCACCGAACCCTCAAATGGGTATCTGTTAGTTTTTTGAGATCTGATACTCCACCAGGACACATCTTGTCCAAGAAGGGTCACTTCACACCTCCTCAAAATCGAATTTCCTCACTTACGACGCTTGTACTTGGGGCACCATCTTGCCCACTTACTTGTCCATGTTCGTGATGATTTTTGTCATGAGTCCCCACCTTGGACTCATGTTTTTATGGTCCCCCATTGGGCCTTTTACTGTGTGGCAGCACCATAAAGTCGCCCTTGTTTAGAGCATCCAAGTTGAGTCATCATTCCCTCCATGGAGCCTATACCGAGTCCCTTTGTACCCCACTGTAGCCCTCCATCCGTCATTGTTTGGTCTCTCTCTTGTGTCGAACACTATGACCTTCAGTTCCACTGTCCTCTGCCCCTGATGCTGTTGTGTCAGTCGCTGCCGTGTCATTCATGCCCTTTATGCTCTAGCAAGGGAAGTCGTCCATTAGCTACTCAGTCCTTTCCACTTCACTATCATCATTAGTGTCAGTCTGTCCGTCGCTCTACTCTTTTCTCTCGTGCCTTAGTTGAGGGTCTCTCATTATCTCAACTATGGCGGACCTCCTTCTGTCGGCATCAGCTCTTTCATTCCAGAAGCCAGGTCTAGAGGGTGGTGTACCTTGGTTCCAACTCCCACTCTTGTTCGGTGCCTTGGATCAGGCAAAGGGATACCTCCTTTCCCTTTGGCTTGATTGTTTCTCTAGCTCTTTCAGCATGATCGAGATCCATATACTTGATGGTCCAGTGATCCAGCAGCAGCTCTTGATGATTCCCGGGTGTGTGTGAGATGTTTCAACCCTCATGAGGGGGTGGCCCTGCAGGTAGGCCCCCACATGCCCGGATGACCTCTTCTTTGCAGCCTTCGATGCAGCTCCAGATATTTGATGATGTTGGCCATAGCCACTTGCAGCGCCTCTTCGATTTGCATGTATCAGTCAGATTTTGTGAGCCCTTCCCCATTTGCAGGGGGAATTTCGGTTGTATTTGTATCTCATGTACTCAGATATTATTGTACAAGTCCTGGCTGTTATCCCAGGCACAGCATGTATATGGGATTCCTCATTGTATTTTTATCTGGCTCATGATTATGCCGACTGTACTTTATGGTTCGGTCCCTTGTTTACTGGACACACTATTCTTTTGTACTTTGTCTCGGCGGGCATAGGTATGCCTCCCCCGCCGCCTTCAGCACAGGTACCCTCTCATAAAAGAGACTTGTTGCACCTGCGAGTCTCGTCTCCTCAGGGTCTAGTCCTTCAGCACACTATCTACCTCACATTTCTCTCTCTGACACCCCTTTTGTTGTCTAGTGATTGTGTTCTTACAACGTACTTCGGTCATACGATTTGCTCCCGACACTCGCACGCTGGGGGGCAATCTGTTACACCATTTTTTGGTCATCTAACCTATTATCATTAGATGGACCCAAGTACACCATGTAAGACCAGTTTTACCCTAAGTAAAACTGCTTTCACTATGTTAAAACAGGAAACCCCAAAAGGAAATATTAAACAAACCCATATTTGTTTGATTTTCCCCATGGAATAATTAATTAAACCATAATTTAATTATTATTCCCAGTCATGTTTAACCCAAAATCAAAGAAATTAATTAGATAAACCTTTATTTATCTTATTAATTTCTAGGAATAATTATTTAAATCCTATTTAGATAATATTCCTTGTTAAATATGACCAAATCACCCACAAATAATTAAATAAATCATTATTTATTTGATTACCTTCCAACCACTTCCTTAAAAAGATAAATAAATCATTTATTTATTTATTTTTGACTAATCAAGGGATTTGACCCAAGTCAAAGACCCTTTCCCTCCAACAAATATAATAAAGTATTCATAAAAGGTGGATCTAGATTTGGTTAACATTATTTTAATCATGCACCAAGATCTAGAATGACCCAATATTTTGTTATAAATAGGAGGGTTTTCCCCATCATTCTTCACCTTTTGTTGCCTATTAGATCACTTTGATCACACTGCCACCATTTTCCCATTGCTCCCCATTGAGCTCTACTTCTTTGGGGCTGGGTTTTCACATCAACTAGAGAGAGAGAAATCTTAGATCTTGAAGTGCCGAGGACTCCCAAGAACCCATCCCACTATGTATCTGACACTTTCCTGTTTTCCTCCCAAAATCTTCTATTAAGACAAAAATTCTTTCAAAAACGTTCTTGTCTTGTCTGTTGGATGCATGGAGAAAACCCTTTATTTTACTTCTTAATGTCTTTCCATACATAGATCTGGTGTTTTTCAGCTATTTTCTTGTCTAACTAATCACAGATCTGAAGATATTGGCAGCCACTTCTATTGTTAGGGCTATTAGTTATGCGTAGCTAAAGTGGTCCTTTTTCGTACACTTCGACAAAGGATTCATACTAATAGCAACATAGAAGGATGAAAACAATGATAAACAAGGAAAACATTAACAAATAAGAGACACATAACCATTAACCAAAATCGGGGATCCTGCAAGCAAGCCTTCATCATCATCAATCAAGGCAAATCATCCACAATCTATACAACACCAAATTTCTCTTCAACCTAAAAGAACCATGTATTTCTTTCAAAACTCGTCAAATTCCAACATTAACAATGAGTCCTCAATGCTATATTTAACCACCAAGAAGGAGAAAATCTAATAGAGTATCTAGAAGCCTATTGGCTAATTAGAAATGTCACTATTGTCCTTGTGACCTTGCAAGGCCCAAGGGATAAAATATCTAAAACAAAATAACTTTTCGGACATTTTAAGCAAAGAAAATGATATTTGAGGTCTAACAAGCCTCCTAAACTTTCCAAGCATACATTGTTGACTTTCCCTCTTCTAAGAGTGCAACACTGTGTTTAGGAGGAATTTCGATGCCAAGGGCGTAGCACAGGAGTAGGAAAAATGGGTCATCTTGCAGCAGTGCTTTGAATGTCTTCCCGATGCCAGAAAAGGCTCAGTGATGGCTTGATGGAAATCCCTTGAAGTCTAATTTCTATCTCTTCCCTTGGTTCTCTGATCGGACCTTTGATACCTATTCAAAGACCAAAAATTCCAAGGCTGGTAAAGGCGTAGCACATGTCCTGAAAGGCAGGCAGAATGGTGAAAAAATGGGCCTTTTGGACCCTTTTGGAGGACCAAAACAACTCCAATTGATATGAAACTTTGTGAGAATTCTATATTAGTGATGAGGATCCAAAAAATGTAATCCTTTCCTCCTAAAGATGCTCTGAAAAAGAGCGTAGCACCATGTGTTCTACCCCCTTGGCGTCAAAATTAGCAAAAAACAAAAAATTGTCAAAATTCTCCCAAATTTGGTGGATGAGTGCCTCATGGGTTTTGGAAGACCTGTAGAGAGAATTGTGCCAAGATTCCAAGCCTATCTTGGCCTATTTCTTATTTTAGTGCCTGGAGCTTGTCTTGAGCCTTTTTCAATTTAGCCCTTGCAATTTGGTTCCTTCGGGCATAATGCTTAGTCATTCCTCTTTGTAAATCCAAGTGTTTATTTGCCTTCTCTAGCTTGGTTTCAAGGTGTATTTTATCCCTCTCAATCCATGATTCCCTATTATTTTCAATTTCCATTGCAAGTAGTTCATTGAGAGAAATTTGTTCTGCTAGGGCTTATTCTTCTTCCCTCTATTTTTCCAATGCTTTCTCAATCCCATGGTTTTAGGTCTGCTCCTATATTGTCCTTCCTAATCACTACTCCCCTCATAAGTGCCTATTAACTCCTCTATATTTATTTGTGCCTTTTGGGCTTCTTTCCAGACCTTGAGAGCTCTAGCTTCACAGATTGCCATTTGTGCTCCCAACTACCTATTTTCCAAGTCAAGGGCATCATTTATACTATTGGCCCTATCTAAATGTGCTTGGAGGTCTTTGATTTGTGCATTTATGCCCTGGAGGAGCATATTTTTAATTCTTGTCTCATTCTCCTCATCACTATCTACCTGACTGAAAGGTTGATAATGGAAAAATGGATTTGCAATCAGCTTGGTATCTAGGTTTTAAGAAAGGTTGATAATGGCGTAGGTCTAAATTCATCTGCTTGAACTGTCTGTCTCCCATGCAAGGTATCCCAGTGGCCATGGTAATCTATAAGTGGTCAGCTCAAAATTCACTCCATCTAGATGCACTTGATGGTTATGGAGGTTTATGATGAAAAGTCTAGTCAACTTAGGGTGACTTTTGAATCTTTGTACTTTTTCATAGAAATCAAAACATCCTACCTCTTGGAAGTATGGAATTGTGGTAGGGGAGGATGTTAACTCTTTAGTTTTTACAGGCTCAAACCCATTTAATATCCCACCCTTTCTCTATTGTTCTCTAGGCCTTTGGCCTCCCTCACCCTTGTCAAGACTGCCTTCTCTAGGAATTTTTTCCTTTTTCATGCTTTGAAATCAAGACCCTGATATGTTTGGGAAATGATATGGAAAGGGAAAGTGAGATGATAATGAGATAGGTAGTGACTGCAAATGAAGGGGAAGGATGATTGAAGAAAACAAATTTGGACCTAAGTGTGCTTTCAGTATGAAAATGGATGGGGTCCCTTTGAACAAGAGAGTTGTTAGTAGGAAATTAGGTCTCTTTATCCTTCTTTAGGGTTTTTTCACATTTTCTCTAAGTTTTACCTTTCAAAATAGTATGAGAGGGAGGCATGGATCTAAATACTTATTATGAAAATCCTCAAGAGGTGATAAGCAGAGAAATGAAGCATATTTGAGTAAGTTTGAGGCATGAACCGGCTTTAAAAAACCTCCTGGTTGAATGCGCAGCACACGAGCGTAGCGCTCGGGCAAAGCTGCATGACGTGTTAAGTTGGCCTGAACAACCCAACGCATAGCACTTCAGAGGCGCAGCAGTGGGGTGTCGGGCACCTGCACACTGTCCGATCGGCTTGAATGGCCTAGCGCATAGCGACTAGGTGAAGCACAAGAGTGCAGCGGTTGGTAGAGTTTCCAGGCTTCTACACCGAATGGGGTAGGCGGGTAGCAGCTCGGGCAAGTCGGTCGGGCTTCTTCACTAAACGGTGTAGGTGCGTTGAAGCTCGGGCGAGTCGGTTGGGCTTCTGCACTGAACATTTTAGCGCGTAGAGCACATCTACAGGAGTGAAAAAATCCATTATAATTTTTGAATAGGGCGCACACAAGCGCGCAACGCAATTTCATAGGAGTGTAGCACAGTTTTCTTGCCCAAATATTTGCCAGAACTCCCTAAAAATTCTCTCTTAAGACCCTTTCACTCTTTTGTGCAAATGATAATGAGCTAGAGTGACAATGAAATGCTTTTATACCCTTGGAATTTAATAAATTAAAAACCAAAACCCACTTTGCTAATGTATGTTTTTGGTCTTTTTATCCCTTCAATGATATTTCTTTTTCTTTTGTGCAGGAGGTGATTTAAGCATAAAAATTATTCTTTGGTGGGTGATTTTTGAAAATGTAACTCTATTCTCCCTCCTATTGCTTTTGACAATCCTTTGAGAGTACTTGAAAACTTAGGTAGCCTTCACTGATACTCTTTATAAGTTCTCCCTTTGGTGCAGTGGAAAAATATTGCCTTGACAAACCATGTAAGTCACCTTGAACATCCTTTTTTGAAAATGTCTTGCTGTCATGGTGAAAGTATATCATTTTAATTTTTAATAAATCTTCAATTTGTGTTCATTGATGCTGATGTATCTCTGTCTTTGTGATCCTTTGCATGGACTCCTTGCTGGGAAACACCTAGTTTGCCAATTAGTTAGAAAAACCATGATACTCTTTGTTTCATAGGCATGTTGTCTCCCCTTTCTTGTGAATGTCCTTGAGGAGTTTTGCTTCTCACCTTGCCTCTCTTCTGCTGATAACCATCATAAACCATTCCTACCATCATAAACCATTCCTACAGAAATGTTTTAAGATAGGAAAATTTCCTTTTGCAGAATTTATGCTCTGATCAAAGGAGGTTTCTCTCGAGGGTTTTTGATACCTTTTGGACAATCATGAGCTAACCCTCCTTTCCAATTGATTCACCTTCTTGGCACATGAAACACATTGATTTTTAATATCCAAAATAACCCTACAACTGATGAACCCTAATTACCTATTGGGATGCCTTTTGGACTTGGTCTTTGGCTGAAAACTTGAATCAGGGTTCGGAGGTGTAAAAAAGAGTATTGACAAACCTTTATGCATTGCAATCCCTAAAAATGATGACTTTTATTTATCTAAAGATCCTAGAAAGGTAGCTTAAAACTACCAATGTTGAGGCATTTGGTGAATAGGGGAAAAGGTTAGGCTACTTGGCAATCCAAGGTGCAAGTAGAAGGGTTAGGCAAGAAGAAACTGAGTGGTAAGGTCAGAGGTGGAAAACATAGTGAGAATGACTGGCATAAGTCCATGAATTGGTATTCTGGGAGTGATAGGCTAGCCATGCCTTGATAGAGTAGTAGAACAGTGAAAAATTTATCCTAATGATAACAACGGCAGTGAGATTTCTAGAACTCACAAGATTCATGAATTTTGTTTCTAGAAATCTAGGATAAGTATTTAGTCATCTATAAAGGAAAAAATTACTGATGACTAACACATTGAAACAAATGATTTCTTGTACGCATGAAATCAAATTGTCCTGGAAGAATGTGGCCGACCTCCAGGTTGTAAATGAGATCCACATCTTCTTCGCTCATGGTGACGTCAATGGACTCGTTGCCCGCGTGAGGAGGAGGAAACGAGCAAAAGATGTCAAAGGGGAGGAAGGAGAAAAGGTGGTGGCACAGAGAAATGAAAAGAAAAGGAAACGTGTATCCCCTCGAAGCCTATGGCAGAGACTACCCACCTCCACAGAAAAAAAACCTGGAATATATATATATATAACTTTTTTTAATTAATATTTCTAAATTTTTATATTTCAATTCGTATTAAGAATCCAATACATATTTTATTTGTTATTAATATATTTTTATTTTACTAAACATGCTAACTAAAAACAAAATGAATTATATATCATGTAATATCAATTATTATATCAAGGAGTTGATTTTTTTGTTGTTTGTATTTTTTGAATTTTTTATTGAAAGTATTATTTTATTATCTTTAAATGTAATTTTACATGACAAAATCTCATTCATAATAAGTGGTAGAACACCTCTAATCTTATTCATAATAATTTGTAGAACACCTATACCAAGGGCCGAGAGGGATCAAATCTCTTGACTTGCAAACATTTCCTTAAGTTTTGCACTAAAAAATAGTGGCTTGTCTTTAGATATTTGATCCCTTTAGGCATCTGGGGTTAGGATGGATCTATGATGTATATCTATGATGGTTTATATACTAGAAATACTTATTGTTTTTTATTTTGAGAAAATTTAACTTCCACATTTTTTTTTTATAAATACGATCTCAATTAACTTAATTTGTATATTTAAAAGACAAATTGTTTTTAACTTTGATAAAATTTATCCCACACGCATACAAACATAATTTTTTCAAGGAATATTTTAGTTTGGTGAGTATTCCAATTTCATGAACATTTTACACATAATAAGAGTCAATTTTAAATTTTAGAAAATAATATTATATGATTTTTTACACTATTGACAAAGTATTTTCTGTATAATTCCCAATTAGAAATCAAAGCCAAGCATAATAAGGAATCATGTGTTAGTAAGTTTTATAGTTGGATGAGTTTATTGTCCCAAGGTGAAGGGAGACAAAATTTAGAGTCATAATATTATTTCATTACTATATTTTTCATATTATATAGATTAATAATTTTTGAAGAACAAACATACCTTAATTGAAGGATATTTATTTTTTCTACTAGGCTAAAAAAAACCTTATACTCTTTTTGTTTTATTGAATTTTGTTCACCCTTAATGTTGCTTTTATGATTGAAAATATTATTATATATATGTGCTTTTCGTTAAAATTTTTAATAAAACTTAAATATTCAATATTATTTTATATTTTCCATTAATTAACGAACCTATATTTTTAATTTTTTTAATGTAACATTACCTCACAACATCTATGTCTTGTACAGCAACAAAATTGATATCTATATTATTATTTTTTGTTTATAGAAAACATTGTTTTTAAATACTCTTCTTATGTGTTGTCATAAATAAAATTATATAAATAAAAATATTAAAAAGATAGACAATTAAAATTAAATATGTGACCGAGAGCACCACGTTACTATGATGACAAAAGTCATTTTTCATTTTATTTCTTCAGTTTTGGATATATTTTCTTTGTAAATTATAAATTGTATATTAAGATTTGTTAATTATTTCTATTATCATCATCGTTTTATTTTAGTCATGGATATCAAATTATTCAACGTCTAAATTTTCTTTGAATGTAAAATTTAGGGAAATGTTTTTAAGTAAAAATATTTGATTCAAAGATGGATATATATATATATATATATATATATATATATATATAGATATATATATGTTATATATATATATATATATATAAATTATGATTCACATTCTACACTTTAAAATGTTAATACACGTTTCTAATTATATTTGAGAATAAGAAATATATATATCTATAGAGAGAGAGAGTACCTATTTTATTTATGATCTACATTCTACATATTAAAATGTTAATATATGCTCGGATCATATGTGAAAATATAAAATATATATGCATATAACTTTATTTTTTTGTTATAATTACTTTTTTTAAAGTTATATGTGTGTGTGTGTGTGTCAATTTGATATTAAAAAATGAATGAATTACAAATCTTCTTTAAAAAAGATTTTAATTGAATACTATTTCTGTCTTTTTTACACATATATCCAGAGAGCTCTCTATATGTTATTTTTGTTATCAATATTTAAAATATTATATGCCAAATCCATACTAAAAAATGAAAGAACCTATTATTGGAATAATAATTCTCTCAATCTATGTATATATAACTTTTCCTTTGCTATTTATATTTTTAACATGTTATATATCAACTCCACATTAATAATACAATCAATCACACATATCTCTGATAATGAAAAGTGAGAACATAAAGAATATATATATATACTTACTTTATGTTCTCACTTTTCATTACAGTATATATATATTTTTTTATTAATATTTTCTAAATTTTTTATATAAACTCGTATTAAGAATTCAATATATTGCACATTTCTCTTAAGGTTAGTAGTAATTTTTTTTTTGTTATTAGTATATTTTTATTTTATTAATACATGTTAACTAAACATATAATGAATTTGCTGCAACCATAAGGCCACAAATACCCACATACGCAGAATCTTAACTATGTCTTCCCGTTTCCACAATTTTATTAAGCAGAAGTATACATAGTCATTAACATAGGCTTTGTGGTACCCCAGGTTAAATCCAAAACCATTATGTTATAAAATTTGTAACCATAAAACGCTTTAATTTTCAATCCCCGCTTTGTTCTATTATAAAACCTTCATTATATAATTATGTCGTAAATGATTGGGAACACATATAAAACCCTTAAACTTTCCCTTCCATATTTTGTATGTGACTATGCATGTTTACCAAGATTCTACACATTTATCGAGGCTCTTCCTTGCGTAATCTCGCATCGCAATCCTCCAACGCACTTTTTTGAACTTATCTCAAGTTCATTGATTTGTCCACATGCAATTTTTGGAAACTTTGTTCAAATGCGATATGTGATAGCGATGTCACATCAAAGTATCACAACCTAAGCTTCATCGTGCATCGCAGAACATGCCACTTCGAAAATCGGCGATTATAGCATTTCACACATCAGTGATTTTAACATTTCGCATGTGATCAGGAGTTCATGAATTTTTCTCATAATTGAAAGTGTTTGAAACTGTACCAAACCTGAGCGAATAGGTAGATCTCTTCGTTCTAATTCTGATGTTGTGAATGGTTCGAAAAACCGATGTCATATGAGGGAGATATTGTGTACTGATCAATTTCCCAAATAGCTAAAATTGTGACAGCGTTGACTGGGATGCCTAGTCAGCATGAAGGTGTGCAGTCAACAAAAAGGGGAATATTCTAAGAATATTCAATTTTCTAAACCAATGATGTTTCACCACGTGGCGCCTTCTAGGTCGTCGAATCTGTGTACGTTGATTTTTTTTAATCCAATGGTTGGGTGACATGTGGCCAGCCCTGAGACTACCACATGTACCCTAGTTGGTGGTTTAAATCTTTTGTATAGGTCTGGGGGGTTCGACCCTGTGACCTCTAGGAACGACCGCAAAGGCTTCGACCATCTCGGATATCATGTGTTGCTTACCCCATAAGTGATCCCGACTTATTTGATGTTTTAAACATTGCAAGTTTGGGGGGGGGGGGGGGGTGGAGGACCGCGGAGGTCCCAACCCGCCAACAGCCCCGTTGATTGGTCACATGATATTTTATATCCGCAACATTTATTACATTCAAAGGTTTATCACCATAACACTCCTCGGAGTTAAAACATATCACACATGTGGTTCGCGGCGATTGTTGCGGTCGACGGTTTTATAACCATGACATCTGGCAGTTAACCCTTAAGCCTATCACATGCGCACTCCCAAATGTAATGTTGCGGCTACATTCTTGGCAAATAGTTTAGTGGCCTACAGATTCAACGCTATTTACTATTTTTAACTGCAGTCCTCTAGTTTTAGTAGAGGTTTTGTAGGGGACATTGGGAAAAAGCCTAGCCAGGTCAATTTTCGACCAATTTGGGTGAAACAAGAGTCTACATAGACTAATATGAGCATTTTGGAGCCATTGGTGTAGAGAAAAAAACTATTGGAGGCTTGTAAGCACATTTATTTGTAAAATTTTGGGCATAACGAAATATGGACATACCATTGGGAGCTGGACCAGCAGATGTAGCCGAGGAGGGGTGAACTACTTCATCATGCCTGTTGTGTAAATCTTATGTGTGGTTTTATTTCTCTGTTAGACACTATTTTTCAATGCTATTTAGGCTTATTTACAGGCTTAAAAATCACAATTTCATCTATGTTTCATGGTTAAATTCCTCAATCCTTAAGCAAACAAATCGAGACAAATATGTACATGTTTTTTAACTAAAAAGACACTTAGAACATCAAACTAATATAGTCCTTTCAGATCAGGTTGGTATTAGAGCTAGAGTTTATTCTCTGATGTTGTTGTGTGAAAATATTTTTTGAACTGTTTGCAAGTTTTCACATGCTTACTAGGCTCAACCTTAAGAGAGGAGAAGGCAAATTGGTGGAAGAAAGAGGGTCTGAAAGTGAGCCACAACAAAGGAGGGAAATATTTCCACTTTCTCCACCACCTAGTTCACCTCCTAAAGTAGCATAAGCATCATTAAACATGCCTCGAGAGGAAGAAGAAATCCATGAAGAGGTGGATCCCAAAGAAGAAGAAAGAGTGTTCAGGAAAGCATTTCTTGACATGAATTAGATGTTGAGAATCCTTTATCAAGAAAGGAATGAGAGACTAGGAGAAGGATCCAAAATTCACAAGGAAGGACAAGGATCATTAGGAGGTTAAAATTATGAAGATAAATCACATAAGGGAAATGGAGGAAATGGAGGCAATCGAAATTCACCATCCTCACCCTCATCATCATCATCCTCTACTTCATTTTTAGTACATTAGCCACATAAGTCAAAGAACACTGGTAAAAGTCATTTTATAAAACTTAATGTTAACTTTGAATTGCCAATGTTTAATGGTGAAATCAATGCAGAAAATCTTCATAATTGGATTAGGAAATTGGAGGTCTATTTGAGAATTCAGAACCTTCATGATGATGATACCAAATTTCAATTAGCTTCATTGAGAATGGAAGGTTCAATACTTGTTTGGTGGGAAGCCAATAAAAAGGAGGAGATCAAGAATCATGGTAAGATTATCCTGTCATGGAATTTTTTCATTACTACAAAAAAACATTAGTTTTATCCATTAGCTCATATGCCTAAAGCCACAATGAATTGGAAACTTTTTAGACAATTGAAATGACAGAATGTGCAAGAATACACCCAAGAAGTTAGGATAAGAGCTCTCTTATTAGGGGTAGAGTTGCAAAGCCAAGATACTTTGCTGAAGTACATAAGAGGCATACATAGCTACCTAAAACATACTATCCTCATGTTTAACCCTACAAGTCTATATGAAGTTTGTGTTCAGGCCACACATCTAGAAGCTAGAGGGAAAAACATTACTGATGAGGGTAGGAAGAACCCTTTTAAGGGGGAAAAAAAGAGAAGACCTCAAAAGGTAAGGGAAAACATAATTCATCTGTCAAGAAAGAGGGAGAAAAATTGGTCTCTAAACATTGTTCACGAGAAGGCCATGATGAGAATAATTGTTGGAAATTACATCCTAAAAAGAGGCCCAAACATCAAAACAACAAAGGGAAATAGAAAAATGCAGCTACAACCCAACATGATTTAGGAGAGGATTCCAGTGATGAATCTAAAATTACAGCCATGGGATTGAAGAACATGAAGGGGAAAGAAATTGAAACTAAACCCAGTACTAGTACATCAAACTGTCACATACATACTGTCATGTGAGGGTCATATCCAAACATTTTTAAGATTGACACATTATTTGACAGTGAGTCACAAGAAAACTTAATCTCTGAAGACTATGTCAAGAAACTTAATATTGAGAAAATTCCACATCGAAAACCACATCCACTTGGGTGGATTTGTAAGGATGCAAATTTACAAGTTTCAAAGAAGTGCATATTGCGGTTTGCAATATTTTCACTTTTTGTTGACAATGTTGAATTATATGTGGTTCCGCTTCATATTACAGGTATTGTGTTGGGAATTCCTTACTTGTATAATAGGAAAGTGATATTCCATTTCCATGAGAACAAATAAAATTTATTCAAAGATGGCAAGGAGTACATTGTTATAGCACATCGCAAGAAGACAAATATTGCTATGGTAAATGTTGGACAGGTAAAGAGGCTGGTAAATTCAAGTAAAAAAAAAATTCTTCTAATGATTAAGCCTAAAGTTGATGTTAATCATGAATCATTTGAGGAATGTGATCCTAAGTTGAAATCAGATTTATATGATGTAGTTGATGCACATCATGAGATTTTTCAGGAGCCAACAAGATTGCCTCCAAAAAGGGAGATTCAACATGAGATTCAGTTGCAACAAGATTGTCCTCTTCCAAACATCGACATGTATCGCATGTAGATAATGGAGAATGTTGGAATTAAGAGGCAAATCAAGGACATGTTGGACAAGGGAATCATAAGGCCAAGAACTTCGCAATGCAGTTCACCCATAGTCTTGATTCTGAAGAAATATGGGACTTGCTGCATATGTGTAGACTTCAGAGCTTTGACAAGATAATGGTAAAGAATTGATACCCACTCCGAAGAATAGATGATTTTTCTGATCAGCTGAAAGAAGAAAATTTTTTTACTAAGTTAGATTTATGAAGTGGATATCATCAAGTAAGAATTGCAGAAAGTGATATATGGAATAATACATTCAAAACCAAACAAGGACTCTTTGAGTGGTTGGTTATCACATTTGGTTTTTGTAATGCACTAGAAACTTTCATGCGTGTTATGGATAATATTTTGCATCCATTTCTTGATGAATTTGTGATTGAGTATTTAGATGATATACTCATTTTCAATAAAACAATAGAAGAACATGTCTTGCATGTGAAAAGGGTGATTTATGTTTTGATGAAAGAGAAATTATTTCTTAAGATGCCAAAGTGTGAGTTCAGAAAGACTTCTTTGGTTTATTTGGGACACATTGTAGGAGGAGGCGAGTTGAGAATTGATCCTTCTAAAGTGGAAGCCATTTTGAATTGTCCCACTCCCAAAATAGTAATAGAGGTAAGAATTTTCTTAGGCACAACTCAGTATTGGAGAAAGTTTATTGCTATCTTTTCTACCATAGCAGCTCCTATCCATGCAGTGACAAGTGTGAAGAAAGGATTCCAATGGGGAGGCAAACAGCAGTAAGCTTTTGAAGCTTTAAAAGACAATATTAGTTCAGCTCCAGTTCTTACATTACCAAATATTAGACATCCATTCGAGATACAAACCGATGCTAGTGATCATGCCATGGGCGCAGTACTTTTGCAGCATGGTAAGCCTATCACTTTTGATTATGAAACATTCAATGGTGATGTAACTAATTATCCTACATATGACAAAGAGTTGTATGCATTGGTACAAAGAGTCAAGAAGTGGAAACACTACTTGATGGGTAAAGAGACAATTATACATATCGTTCATCAACCATTAGATTACTTGTAGTCACAAAAAAAATTGCAGCAATCATGACATTTCAGGTGGATGGGTTTCCTTCAACAGTTTCACTTGGTTATAAGGTACAAGAAAGTTATTTTCAACAAATTTTCTGATATGCTTTCAAGGCGGATTATAATTTCTTGTACTTTACTTTAAAATGATTCTATTGTACATGAGAGTTACATAGAACAATATGCACATGATGTTGATTTTCAAGATGTGTATGCTAGTTTGAGTGAATGGAATCAAGTTGAGGAAAATTATTATCACATGTGTAAAAATTTGTTGTTTCATTTGGGCAAGCTGTGTATACCACAAGGAGAGAGGCTTAGTGTCATGAGAGAGGCTCATTCATTTCTTATTGCTGGAAACTTTGGGGTAAGCAAAAAAATGGTGCATCTACAAAGGTATTGTTATTGGCCTCACATGATATATTGTGTGTCATGTTTTATAAGAGGTGTTCTATGTGTGCAACAAGAAACCCTAAAAATAGGAAGCTTCGTTTGTACACGCCACTACCGGTACCATCAAGGCCATGGGAGAGTGTCTCCATGGACTTTGCTAGAGGTCTACCTATGTCAAGAAAACAACATGATTATCTTTAGGTAGTTTTGGATAGATTCTGTAAAATGTGTATACTTATGCCATGTAAGAAAACCATTATTGCTGAAAAAACTGTTGAACTTTATTTTCAACATGTATGGGTTCATTATGGATTGCCAACTTAAATTGTTAGTGATAGGGATTCTAGGTTCATTGGGAATTTTTGGTCCAGTATTTGGAAGATGATGGACACAAAGTTGAAAAAGAGTATTTCTTTTCATCCACAAACTGATGGCCAAACCGAGGTGGTGAACAGGACCGTTGTGTATCTATTGAAAGGATATTGTAGCAAACATTCCAAGTTGTGGGATGAACAACTGCATTACATTCAACATGCTTACAACTGGGCAAAGCACTCTTCCACAAATATTTCACCTTTTGAAGCATGCTTTGGGTATTTGTCAAAATTTACATTAGAATACATCTTTCAGAAGGATGTTGCAATTTATGGGCATAGTAATATTGAAAAGGCTCGAAATTTCATCGAAAAAATTCAAATTATTGATCAACAAGTTCAAGAACAACTTGAGAAGAGTCAAAGCAAATACAAGGAGAGGCATGACAAACATAGAGTTGATCACAAGTTTCAAGAAGTAGATGAGGTATGGTTGCACATAAACAAACAAAGGATGGAAGGAGAAGGTAAAAAGCTCAAGCCCATTCACTATTGTCCATTCAAGATCATAAAGAAAGCTGGTAACAATGCATTTCAACTTGAGTTGCCTTCATATATGCAAATGTATTCAGTTGTTAATGTTGAAAACTTACATTTGTATGAGCCATATTTGATCGATGATGAAGGAAGTGATATTCAATTTCCTTCTATTGAAGATTTATTGCAAGAATTTCTGGACGAGCTCAAGGAGGATACCATTCTTGATAGAAGGACAAGAGCATCTAAGAGGGGAAGTGTCAACTACCTTCGAGTTGGGCTCAAAGGCAGTAAGCCAAGCAAGGAAAAGTGGATGGAATTTGGAAAGGTGAGGGAGATGTACCCTCATCTACTGAACAGGTAATCAAAGTATTTTGGGGTACAAAATCTTCCCAATGGGGAGGTGTGATTAGGAGTTCATGAATTTTGCTCAAAATTGAAAGTGCTTAAAACTGTACCGAACCTGAGTGACCGGGTAGATCTCGTCATTTTGATTCTGATGATGTGAATGTTTCGAAAAACCTATGTCGTATGACGGAGATATCGCATTCTGATCGATTTCCCAAACATCTAAAATTGTGACAGGGTTGACTTGGATGCCCAGTCAGCATGCAGGTGTATAGTCAACAAAAAGGGGAATATTATGATAATATTCCATTTTTGAAACCAATGATTTTTTGCCACGTGGTGATGTATGGGTCGTCGGATGTGTGTACACTTGATTTTTTTTAATCCAATGGTTGGGTGACATGTGGCTATCCCTAAGGCTGCGACGTGTCCCCTAGATGGTGGTTTAAATATTTTGTATAGGTCCGGGGGGTTTGACCCCATGACCTCCAGGCACGACTACAAAGGCTTCGACCATCTTTGCTACCAGGTGTTGCTTACCCATAAGTGCTTTAGACTTAGTTAAAACATATCACATAAGTGGTTCGCGATGATTGTTACGGTCGACGGTTTTATAACCATAAAATTTGGCAGTTAACCCTCAAGCCTATCACATGCGCACTCCCAATTTTAATGCTACGGCTAGATTTTTGGCGGATAGTTTAGAGCCCTCTAGACTCAACACTCTTTTTTATTTTTAACTGTAGTTAAGCTACAGTCCTCCAGTTTTAGTGGATTTTTTGTAGGGGACATTGGGAAAAAGCCTAGCGAGGTCAATTTTCGGCCAATTTGTGTGAAACAAGAATCTAACTAGACTAATTTGAGCATTCTGGAGCCATTAGTGTAGAGAAAAAAACCATTGGATGCTTGTAAACACATGTATTTGAAATTTTTTTATCATAATGAAAGATGGACATGCCATTGGGAGCTGGACCAGCAGATGTAGCCCATGAGGGGTGAACTTCTTCATCATGCATACCGTGTAAATATTTTTTTTTTCTAAGTAAAAGTAATCTATTAATAGAGGAAATTATGTACAGCAGGCCATAGCCAGATCATTTCCCAGTGTTGTGGCATTTTGAACAGGAAAAAACCGGTGATGAACACTGCCCTTCAGGAGGGAAACCAGTGTTAAGTAATTTTCAACAAAAATCCCACGTAGGGGAGTCATTGAGTTCTGATTTTGGACAACAGTGCTAGCAAAAATTAAGACATGAACTTTAGAAAAAGCAAAAAAAAGCCCAAGATTAAGGGCTGAAACAGTGCAAAAAAACCAGATAGAAAAGGTAGTGCTACTCATTAGGAGACTCCTCAATGACCCTGCACCATAATTCATCTAGTTTCCCGTCACTCTTGTACAGGTCCTTAATTGAATTGACTACCTTTCTGGAGGTAGAAGGGTCATGTGTCTCGCTCGCTTGACCCCCATCCATCTGCACCACGCTCACTTGATCTCTAGCCCTCGGCACCTCACTCGCTTGCTCACTGCCGTCATGCACCATGGCACCCTCCTGCAATCCGCACGTCCAACCCAGCAAGTTCTTACTCTCCGAATCCTGAGAAGCCTTGCTTCTCGTACCCTGCAAGACCAAGTTCTCTGGGGGCAGCGACCTAGCATGTAGACCCGACGACAGAACCTCTGTGTTTCTCAGCCCCACCAGGCAAGAGTTGGGTGCAGCACCTTGAGGTTCTTCGCGAAAAGAAACAGTGATGGAGGCAGTAACCTGAGGACGATTGAGGGAGCACTCGAAGGAAAAATGCACTGTGTGGGTCTGAGTGGGGATAGGAGGAGGAATGGGGGAGTCAAGACGATGACCCGAGCGGAGCCTACGACCTCTCTAAGCACTCCTACTATGTAAATATTATGTGTGTTTTTATTTCTCTATTATGCACTATTGTTCAGTGTTAATTAGGCTTATTTACATGCTTAAAAATCACAATTTCATCTATGTTTCATTGTTAAATTCCTCAATCCTTAAGAAAACAAATGGAGACAAATATGTATATGTTTTGTAATTGAAAAGACACTTAGCACAGCAAACTAATACAGTCCTTTCATATCAGCATGTCACAACTTTAGCAACCCGCAACTTATATTATCGCAATTCACAGCTTTTAAATCCACCGTTTAACCATTATACCATATCACATGCGCTATGCGATATGCGCTTGGACCTCCACCGTTAATCTTTTCCTTGATCCTTGCCATCCGATCTCTTCCTTTGGAAAATTTATAAGGCTTTTCTCTAAATCAATTTCTTCTGTTTTTCGACTACCGTCACTTCTGTAACTTCATCTTTTTTTTTTCTACTTCCTCCTGAGCTTACTTCTATTCATTCGTTGTGATATTTTATGATCATGCTACTGCACACTTTAGCACGTTGTTCAATCCATAATACCATTTGTATTCATTCACTGCTTCCAGAATTCACATTTGTTTCTCTTTTGCTGTACTATTCCTCGAAAAATGTGCTGCCTTTCCCCTTGAAAACTGTGCCTCAATGCTGCTGTACGGACTACTATACAGACTGCTGTACAGATTTCTGTGCTGTTGTACGACCAAGCTGCCTCGGTATCTGTGCAATCTATTACTGCCTCGACAACCATGCCCTCTTTGCTGCTGTACAAATTTTCTGAGTTTGCCTCTCCTTCACCTTCTCAAGCTCTCTCCAGAAAAAGCCTCCAGCTCTCCTTCTCTTCCTCTCTCAATATGCTCATGAAAGAATGAATGACCTTTTCCCTCCTTTTCCTCCTTTAGCCTAACCCTAAGTGACTTTTGGGGAATCCCTAAATCTAATGGCTGAAATAGATTGAGATCTAGGGCTGAGATTAAATGCTCATTTAAATCTCACTTTCTATTTTTTAATTCACCCCACTTTAATAAAGACCCACTTAGTCATTTATTTCCAAAGTCACTTTTCCTTTCTAATTTTACATTGACTTTATTAAAGTCACTTTAAAATTAGACTTTAATAACTTTATCACTTAAAGTCACTTTTAAATTAGATTTGACTTTATAAAAATTATAAAGTCACTTTAGGAGAAAAATTAAATTCTTTTGGACACTTTCCCTAGGCCAAAGATAAAAGCTTTAGGGAACCACCTGTCCTCCGGTAACCAAATTTCAACAGACATACCACGCCATCAAGTGGTCAAAAGACCTGGTTTCCCATCCTGCGTGAGTTGAGGCCACCAAACTGATAAATCTGGATGTATGTTGATTATAAAATGAATGAAAATGGAGTATTACCAAGGTTACAAAAAAAAAAATACTTTATCTCTATAGAAAATGGATGTAAAATTAAAGTGAAAATAAAAGTATTTTATTTATGGAAACATTGTTTTTTTTGTTATTAGTATTTTTTTAATTTGTTATTTCAAATATTATTTTATTATTTTTAAATTTAACTTTACATGACAACGTATCCCTCATACTACATCACCTCCCTCATACTTACAACACATCTAGGCACAATTCAAGAAGCACATCAAACATAAAATATTCTTCTAATAAATTTGGGCCATTTCCTTTGTTGGTGGTTTTTGATTTAGACAAGGAATGATTCATTAGCAAAGACATTAAATGTGTGACAACATGGGGGTGAATTTAATCATTTGAATGCCTTCATAGATTGAGAAAACCCTTCCACCAATTCAATCTATATACTATGTTATAGACCAACTACATCTATGTGAGTACAATAAGACAAAGCATGACATTATGTGGGTATTATTTTTTTATAGAGGTGTTAATGGATGAATTATTTCAAGGGTTACACACTTTGTATGGTGCATTCTTGCCCAAATAAAAATAATATAGAACCAAGTAGTGCAAAAAGCCTCAGTCTCACCCTATTTATTTTGTTTCACCAAAGAAAATTAAATCCCAACAGACAACAAAAAAAGAACAGAGCTAATTATCGGATTAGGGCACTAAAATTCTACCATAAGAGAAGCCCAAATATCTGCGAGAGAACACGCAGAGAGCCTCAATATTTTCACATATATCTGGAATCAAATTAGTAAATGGAAATCCACAAACTCATGTTTATGTAATCTACAATACGTGCCACCGAGATATGCTTCTGTTAAACATTTAGAAATTTTGCAAATGATTCAAAAATATGGCTCAAGATGCCCTAAGTTAACCCATGAACTATTGGAGAATCTAATTCGAACCACCTGCTAGGCCTTGAAACCATCCATCCAAGTGTCCGAGTTCAGTTTCAATTAGTACAGTTTAATTCGGGTTTCAATCTAGTTATTTATTACTAATGTTTCTAATGTAATCATATTTAACTAGTTCATAATACTCAGAAGAGTAATCCTATGCTCCAGTTCTTTTCATTTTTCAATTATTGGCATGGTATCAGAGCTAGTTTGCATAAGAATCATGGAGAAAGCAGCAATGAGAGTGAAGTTGGAGTAGTAAAGAGAAGAGGCGAGCCTACATAAGACTCTTTGATAGAGCATTAGAAGTTTGAAGATGCCTCGTGTGAAGAATTAGTCTTGAATGAATAATTTAGTTAACACGGTGAAGCTAATGAAGGTGCCGATGAAAATAATTGAAGAAAGGTCAAGTCAAAATCTATTTTTATTTATAAAAAAAATTTAGCATAACGCACTCCACGCAATGCAGCCAGAGCGTTATACTACAGAGCGAGATGTATACATGAGTGTTAGTACATGTGTTACTAACGCTGGATTCCATAGCAAAGGAACGTGTTATTAACACAACACTCCAAATAGAAGACATGCGTTAGTTAGAATTTGAAGATGAGTTTATTAAAGTTTTAAAGTTCATATATATGGGTTTTAACTTCTTTGAAGAGGATTTTATGAAAGTTTGAGTTAAAAAGTATTGTGGTTGTAGAGAAATTGCAAGTCTTTTTGTTTGTGGAAGAGAAATGGAGAAGCCACCACAAAAATGTCTACAAATTAGTTTTTCTGTTGACCCACAGTCAATGAATACTCAACAAATGGGAAAATCCAAGAGGCTAAAGCAAAAACAGGAGATGTTTTATATCTTTTTAGATCTGGAAGTGAAGAGGAAAAAATATTCCTTTGCATTAAAATTCATAAAATAATCAATGGATGTCAGCATTCTTCCCTTGATTTTAGATGCCAAGACATCCAAGGAGGCATGGGATGCCCTTGAGAGTTTTTTTGGTACAAGGGGGAGCATTGAAGTTGAATATGAAGGTGGATCTATAGCAACAGATCTACAGCAAGATGAAAAGACTCAACCACACGTGGATGATGTCTATAAATAAATTGAAGAAGTAGCAAAGAAGCAGCATGAAGATTCTCGTGAACCCCACTGTGCACAACCAAAAGTGGATGAAGATTTGATGAATCCAGCTATAGAGCTTGCTGACAAAAATATGGTGAATCCAACAACACAACTTGCTAATGAAAATTTGATGAATCCAGCAACAGAGCTTGCTAATTAGGACTTGGTGATTCCAGCAACAGAGCTTGCTGATGACAACTTAGTGACTCCAACAATAGAGCTTGTTAATGATGATATGGTGAATACAACAACAAAGCTTGCTTAGGAGAGTAAAACTACTATGGTAAATCCAACAATTAATATTGTTGATGCAAAATTTGATCAAGATTTTTTCGCTAATGATGACTCATTGGATATGATGCAAAAAAAACATGATATTGACATGATGCTATTTGGTCAGATAATCCCACTTCCATCAGTGGAAGACAACATGTTTTCACCAACACAGGTTAGTGATGTAAAGATAGAGAAAGAGACAAAGACAGATAAAGACAGATACAAAAACAAAGATAAAGGCATATGCAAATAAATAAGTCTTCAAAGATAAAACAAAAACAAAGAAAGAAGCATAGAAGGAAGTGCAATAGGAGAAGGTTCCCATAGCATAGAAGAAGGAAACAGAGACAGAAGTAGAAAAGGAAGCACAACAAGAAAGAGTTCTCATTGCAGAGCAGAAGGAAACATAGATAGAGGCAGAAGCAGAGAAGGAAGCGAAACAAGAGAAAGTTTCCATTGCAGAGCAAAAGGAACAAAACCAATGTGGTTTTGGAGATGTTTTTTACACTTAACATTGATTTCCAATGTGCTGGTACACATGATGATTAGGAAAAAGAGTTAAAGTTCCTTGAAACATGGCTAGAAACACCATGTCTAGATGAGGTCTACATAGAAGCTATAGATATGAATGTTGAAGACAACATGCATGATGAACATGTCAATGAAATTTTCAGGTATTGGAGTTTTGAAGATAAAATATTATTATTGTCTTATGTTGCAGCAGATTGATGATGAAAAGTGCAACACATAGAACAATATGTGGTAGCAACCCACATAGAAGTCATTTATTGAAGAATTCAAATACATGCTTAGGAAACCTGGAACAATAGAAGACCTGCACCAAAAAATGAAGAATCTGAGGTTTGAGGGATGCAATAAAGAGAAAAATATGAAACAATTTAGAGGCTATAGAATCCAAAAGAAGAGAAGAAGAAAAATAATATTTTAAATTGCAATCCTCGCTAAGACATAGACCAACATGTATCTTAATTAAATTTTTATGTGGTTGTAATTAAGGGGGAGTGTTGGAGAATATAATTCCAACCACCTGCTAGGAGTCGAAACCATCCATCCAAGTGTCACAGTTCAGTTCATTTAATACAGTTTAAGTTGACTTTCACTCTAGTTATTTATTACTGATGTTTCCAATGTAATACTATTTAACTAATTCAGAATACTAATAAGAGCAATCCTCTGCTCCACTTATTTTCAGTTTTCAATTCTTGTCCTAAAATTGTCACAAAAAATCGTTACAAAATGGCTAGCCAAAGAACCTAGACGTCAAATCCAAATGAAACTTTCTAGAATTCTCACCTCCCTCTTCAGATCTTCACAATTGTACTTAGTTGTAGAGCTTGATATATATAAAGAGAAAGTTCTTGAGCTTGAATGAGAGATATCCATCCTTATTTATAGTGAAATATAGGGACTCTTAGAAAGTTGTATCTATTCAACAAGGAGGGAAACAAAAAATTTAAATTTAGGAGCCAAAACCCCAAAAATGTTTTGAGGACAAAAATTATTTTATATTCTTTGATAAAATGTTGATCCCTCCACCTATACAAAATAATTTAGCAAAAAATTAATTTGATTTTAATTTATTAATGAAGGTCCTTTTCTCCTCATTACTCTAGCCAATGATAAGCTACCATTTTGTCCCACCCAATGGGTTTGGTTCTTCCAAAGGGCATAACTTGCAAACCACGAGAAGTATTGTGACGGGCCACATACTATTGGAATCAACATGACAAGAAGAATCCAATGGTGGAGGTTTCCGGAGAAATATCCTTGATCTTCATCCCCAAATGATTCCACCAATGTGGGGTTTCTAGAGTTTTATAAGGGTTTGACCAATGGTGCTTCCAAAATATTATGTATATTAAGAGCTTTCAATAAGAACCGTTGGCATCAATTACAACACCATTAAACATGAAACATTTATTGAATGTTTATTGAAACACACTAGATGTTCAATCAATGTTATGAAACTTGCATCCTAAAAATGATAAAATATTGATGGTCAAGTTCACTTATAAGGGAAACATCCATTTTCAATGAATATAATATATAATACAAGATTTTATGAACATAAGACTTGGTCTCATTAGTGTATATATAGAAGAAAATGGGTACAATTATAATGAAACAATACAATTAAAGGCTCCAGCTAACATATCAATATACCAATAGGAATGTAATAACTCAAAATATATGTCTTAATAAGGGGTTTTAGGCTTAACATGGGGCCCTATATAGGGCTTAACATGCCCCACTCCTTCAAACAAATGTTTCCCTCAACGCTTGACTAAGTGTGGACGTTTTTGCATAAACAACTCGAATTTCCATGATGCCTCATAAACTTGTAGATTCTTCCATTTCATGAGGTTCTCAATTATTTCTTCTTTACCCATTTGTTTAATAACTATTTTCAAGATTTTTTTTTTTCTAGTATGGTTTTCCTTCTTTATTAGTATTTTTCAAATTAGTTTGGAAGAATATTTTGTCACTAATGAACTTATTTAAGTGATAAACATGGAATACTTGATATAAATATGAATATGGAGGAAACTCCAATTTGTAAGCCATACATGAAATCCTCTGCAACACCTTATATGGATCATAATACCTCCATGCTAATTTATTGATCTTCTTTGGTTGGTTGAGGGGAAATAATTTATATGGTTATAGTATCACAAATACCCAATATCCCACTTCAAATTCCCTTTCACTGCGATGTTGATCTACTTGATATTTCAGCTTATTCGTTGATATAACTATGTTTTCCTTCAGTAGTTTCAGAACCTATTATTGGTTCCATATGCAGTCATCCATTGCTTGATCCTTTAAAGTTCCTTTCAATGGAAATGTGATGGATGGAGAATTATATTCATAAAGTTTCATAAATGGAATATTTTTGATGAAATATGGAAGGATGCATTGTTGATCCAAGATCATTTACTTTAAGGATGAATTTAGAATTGCATATAACAGAGCATGTTAACCAACTAATTTAAATCATGTGAAAAGAAGCAAAAAAAAAATAAGCAATCATGAGATCAAAGACACAACAATTCGATTATGGAGTTCACACAATGTGGGCTACGTCTTCGAGCCTTGCTCAATACTGGGGAGGCCTTCTTTTATTAAGTGGTATCAAAGAAATCAGTTACAAGAAACTTTACAAAAATGACCTTTATACCTCCAATTTGGATGATGACTTAAAAATGGAGAGCTTAGCTCGAGAAAAAGACGTCCCCATTGTATTCGTGTTGTGAAGTTGTACAAAATTGACTTTTAATTTGCTAAATTTTGTCACCGAAACCTCTGGCCCTCAAAGGAAATCTTTCTGGCATATAGCTTATTCCCCTCCTCATGGTTCCACTCCTCCTATGCTCAGGGTTCTACTATCCTCCACTGCTCTGCCCCGGTCGAATGAGTTTGAGAAGCTTAAATATATTTTGACGGTGGAGACTCTAATGTATGAGATCTAGGCCCAATGGTGGAGTCGACGTTTGGAGGGGAGAGGGGTTGGGTTCAAAACTCACCCGCTCCATTTTAAAATAGTGGTTAATATATTAACAAGGCCAAGAGGTTAACATTGTATCAGTGGTATATATTAATGTTGGTGTCGGTGGGATCCACAGAGCACGTGGACCCGACTCATTATATGTTACTGTTGGAGAGGTATATCCCCTTCGCGGACATAGGCGATCCCACTAGCCCAAGAGTGGGTCTAGCAACAAACAAAACACGCTACGATACCGATTCCTAGTTACAAAAGACAAAGCTACGATAGATAGCCTACCTCAAGTCCTACACTGTTGTCATCAAAGAAGAAGTGTTGCTTCCCATTCCTAGCTTGATAGATCACAATCCTTCTGCTCACCACATCTGAACACCTATACACATGCAGAGAAGAAATGATGGCATACAACGTAGTAATTAAAAAATGTAACTATCAATCAGTCGGAAAGGATTGAACTAAATTGCATTACATAGATAAGCAATACAACAGTGGAACCAATAACGTAGTTGAGCATATATTAAAATGTAAAAGAAATATTACAACCAAGTTCTGACGTCACATTCTTCCTTTTGGCAGGGCTTCCAGCAGAGCATGTCTCACAAAGGTTGTTGGGAATTTGGACAAGGCTCTCTCTCTTACGCGGTTCTCCTTAGCTCTGCTTTCAATAGTCGCTCAACTATAGTTTTCTTCCGAAATGTTCAGCTAGCTAGCAAATGGAGAGGGCAGGCTTTTATAGAGGGAGGAAGGGAAGTTGGGATCCCTATAATCATGGGATAGAGTCCTATCTCATGTGAAGGTTCCATGAGAGGTGGAAAACCACTTCCTAAACAAGGAGATATGGAGCCAAACATCCCAACTTCTTTCTGATGATTCATTCTGAAGTTGTTAGAACCAAACTTCTGCCATTTATTTTTAAAAAAAATTCCTTAATAGGCTTGGCATGGGCACAACACAGGGACAGAGCACCATCTGACACGCCCACTAGTGTGTATTTTCCCCATTGGCGCGAGGGATGAACTGGTTATCCGCGCCAATGCCAAAACATGGGTTTTTAGGGTTTTCCAGAGGAAATTTTCTTTAGGAGAAATCTTTCCCTTATGCAGAAGGATACCATCAAGGTGTTTTCAAGACATTTTACTGTTCAGAGGTCACGGGAATAGTCGTCCAATGTACGGGACAAGGGATTGCAAGGACGGTGACAAAATGTTCTGTAAAATATGCCCCCTAAAGCATGAGGTCCGAGAGAGAGGGAGGGGTGAAATTCTTTATGAGAATGTGTCCAACTAAAAACATTGTCGTCGGAAGACCTGCGATTACAAATACAACTGAGATCTCTGATACATGATATGTGGTATGGGCGCAGCCATCCACAACAGAGTGTACAAAAACTGGGATCCAAGGTATGGATGCAGCCATCCAGTAAACAAGGATCAACAAGTAGACTCAGGTATGGTCGTAGCCATCCAATAAAAAGATTCATGTAATAAATCATAATATCCCACAAAGAACCCGCAACCTAGATGTTTATGAGACAAAATCTAGGGTCTTGTGCTCCATTCTCGACCCGAATGGAGTACAAGTTTGAGCATGCGAATATGTGAGCTGAAGTCGAACATGCAAGAACATCATCTGATTACTGGCCAATAATGAAAGCCGTTAACAGACGCGAGAGAAACCACCAATAATGACGATGGCTTTGAAGGTACAAAAGGTACCATCCATGGAATGTGAACAGTGAGCTGACGTCAAACACCCACAGAATCATCCTGTCGAAGGTTAATAATGAAAACCTTGCATTGAATGCAAAGAACCTACCATTGAGGCATGCAGGCTCCAAGGCACCTGAAGGGAGTCTCTAGATCAACTTCCTGGATAATGAGTTGAAGTCGATAGGAAGTGACCTTGATCGAAGGTGGGCCATAATGTTTCCCACATCATTGACACGAGACAGAGGAACATGATGTTTGCGAATCAAGACCAACAGAGAATCAGAGGGAGGTTGAAAACTATAGAGGCCAACTTCTCTTGAACATATCGGTGGCACGACATTGGATTTGGCAGTATTTTACATCGAGGGATCTGAGGTCATGGTGATGTGGAAAAGAATAGATGAGCAGTCAAAAGAGATTACCCAAACCCATGAAGGCAAGCAGATAATGAGATGAGATGTCCCCAACCTGACACGAATGCGGACAAGTGCCATGTTTAAGAGCGACATACTGCCGACACAATTATGATACTGGTTCCATTTTCCCCCACCATTTCTGGCGAGTACCCCAATTATTTTTTTTAACAAGCTTGATGGGGATAGCATATGCTTGTGCTGTAAGTTTTTCCTTCAGAAAAATCAAACCTAGTACATTTAACGAGCCCTATCAAGGAGGAACTTGAATAACGTCATTACGACGAAGTCCGATGTCATCCGTTCTTAATGAGTCTGACAAAGGAAGAACTCTGTGTCTTTTCATGTTTAGAGAGTTTGAAAATATGGCAGAAAAGAAAACTCCAGTATTCCCTTTTCGTAGGTAGTCCCTTAGATCTGAAAAGGTAGAAAACTATGTCTAAGAGAACCTCTTAGTCGCGATCGGCTAAGGTATTCCTTTTTCGTAAATAATCTATCCTATCCCGAAAAAGGGGTAAATGTATACTGGGGAGATGTCGTTTCGTAGCCATTTAATGAGTTCAAAACGACAAGTGTCTCGACAATCTTTTCATTTTTAGAGAGTCAGAAAAGAGCTAAAATATGACTCCAGTAGTGATTTTTTTGTGTTTTTACCGAGTTCGAAAAATTATAAATACAACTTGTGTCTTTTTCATAATCGAGTGAAAACCTGTCGCTGCATAAAAAGAAAGTGTAAACCCCATTTTTTGACAAAAATATAATAAAATATTGGAAAAACATGTCTTAAAACCTAATTTGAGAAGTTATAAATATTACAAATAGTAAAAAATTATTCACTTTTCACCTTTTTACCTCTTTGCAGAGTGATAGTGAGCCATTTCCTTTGTGATCTTGAGGCGACGATTGTGAACAATCCAGTGGACTAATCCGGATTCCCTCTTCTTCAGGTAAGAGCTGCTTCCATTAGCCATCTTTTAAGTCATATTTCATAGGTTTTGATTGCAATTTGGCATCCCTGAGGGGAGGAATTTCAAAATTAGGGCCTCCACGGTTGGCGCGGGTTTCAGGCACAGACCCGCGCCAGCTGACCCTTTTTCACACAGGGGCCACACCAAGTGGTGCGACTGTTATCAAAATAGCTGTGCCAACCGTGAAACCCAACATTCCGTTTAAATTTAACAAAAACACAAACAATGAATTGTTGTTTTAAGTACCCAAGGGATCTTACAATGTGTTCATGACCAAATTGATGCAAGTACAAAGAAAAAATGGTAATTGAATGGAAGGAAAGAGAGCACAGTGAAGAAGATGAGAAGGCAATGGGGAATGAAAAATGTATGAGTGCTCTCAAGAACTGTGGGCTCAATAAATTCTTCATGACACCGTGTCTACATGCCCAACCCAAATTAATACAATATCTTATCAGTATCTGGGACAAGGATCAGGAGAATTTCAGACTTCGAGATCAAGAACTTGAACTCGAAGTGTGAGACGTATATTTCATCATCGGACTGTCACACAAAGGTGCAGTCCCCATTTTGACCGGTACATGACCTTCTGGTGAAAACATGACAATGGTCATGAACAGGGTGTGCCCAGGGGCACGAAAGGGAACATGCAACGGCAAAGTAGAGATTCAGACTGTCCCCAATATAGCACTTAGAATAGTTCTACACACCATTACGCATATTGCAAGGTCACAAGCACCGTACGAAGCCACCAAGATGCAACTGTTGCTTGCTTCAGAGTGCATGAGCCCCACCATTTTCAACTAGGCAGAGGCTATAACAATGAATATCAAGCGGCAACTCACAAAACGCAAATAGACTAAACTGAAATAGTTTTGATATGGATCGATTTTGGTTTCGTTCTTCCTTGAACGACTGCCTATCTTCCAGTGCCAGGAGCACATAGTCCCGGATCCACCACTGAGGGAGCCATGGATGGCTCAATGGGTGGCACTAATGTCGAGAGCAGGGGCGGCTAGTAGATGTCTTGGAGGCTTGAGGTTATTTGGGTGGCTCCGAAGACAGCTCATCATCTTGGAGGACTGGCCCTATGCCGACACAAATTTTACTGGAGACCCAGACCTCCCACTCCCAGACGGAGAGGATTGAGACGAGGAGCTTGGTAAGACTCTTTTTAATTTTATGAGTTTTATAATTTTTTAGTATACATGCATGTTCTAATAGCTACCCTATATGTATGCAGATGTTGGCCCAGAGAGTCCCACCGAGATGCCACCAATAGCGAGGAGGACCCCTCTTGCTTATGACCCTCAAGGTGAGGGCGGCGAGGGGGACGAGCTTGTACAAAACCTAGAGGGGATTGCTCGTGGGGTTTCGGATTATGCTCATTTAGCTGATGTCCACTTAGCTTATCAGAAGCATACTGTGGGGGTGCTGAGTCATCTCCACCGCTTATTGAGGCGGTTGGTGTGGGTAGTGACATTCTACCATGAGCACCATGCCGATTAGTCACCTAGGATTTTTATTTGCATACTTTTTAGAGACATGTCGTCTCCGGATGTAACTAAAACAAACATGTATATTATTTTTTTTATATGATGCACACGTTGCAAACACTCGAAATATATATATACATCTATTTTCTACATGGATATTGCTTACATATGATGATGTTTTTACAAATTGCGTAAAAGTCTATCTAATACCATGTTGGCTACTGCATCTGTTAGTGTATTCATTCGTCTAGGTATATGTTGATATGTGATGTAATCAAAATTTCTTTCAAGTAAACAAATACGTAGATATAGTCTTAAAATGCATGGGTTTCTAACTAAATAATGACCATTGAGCTGTAAAACCACAAGCTGTGAGTCTAGATGTACAAGTAACACGCGAATGCCGAGGTTAACAACCTCGATTAATAATTCCAAAACGACACTATATTCTGCGACATTATTTGTAGCAGGCCCTAGACAAACACCTTGTAAATTAACCAACTCACTAGCAGGATCGTTATAAATTACCCAGGCTACCAAAGACAGGTTCGTGGTACTACGGGAGGCACCATCTACGAAACCGACATGATTAATAGACATATGCACAATTAGGAAGACCCAATAAGCAGAAAAATGCTTACAAAGTACACCACACCACACATGCATAAAAATGAAAAATCATCTATGTACATATACTATGCAAGAATGATTCAAGCATAATATTTCTTCAGGTACAACCCATTTCTAGGCTGCCCCAAAGGAAGACCTTCATAATCGATCAGCTCATAAGCCCCATTTTTCAATACACGTTTAACAATATAGGGCCCATGCCACATAGGTTGGAATTTTCCTGCCCCAAGCTTGTCATGAGCTTGATCATACAAGAGTATGAGGTCCCCTTCGATAAAAGAGTGCGGAGAAACTGTTTGATCGAAATTAGCTTTAACCCGCCTTTTCTATGCCTCGATAACCAAAGCAGCTAAGCGGCGAGTTTTGTCCAATCTCTTGAGATATAGGAGACGTTCTTCCTCGAGTGAAGTACTGGGCAGTAATTCCACAGTCAATTTTAGTGAAGGGATCTCACATTCAACTGAAAGAGTAGCTTCCAGACCATACACCAACTAAAATGGTGTGAATCTGGTCGCACTCTTCACTGATGTTTGGTAGGCCCAAAGAGCTGAAAACAACTGGAGATGCCAACTTGATTTGTGTATACCAATTGTTCGTTGAAGCATCATGACAAGCACCTTGTTCACGGATTCAACCTGGCCATTTTCCTAAGGGTAATATGGCGTTGAGCTATCGTGACGCAAGCCCATCTTAGATGTCAGCTCTGCCATCATATAGTCCCAAAAATGAGAGCCATGATCAGTGAAGATGGCTTGAGGAATAGAAGGATTGTTGTCCTCATGGCAAGGGATGAAATGATGGTATTTTCAAGGCACACTGCTTATTGGTCACAAAAATGACCCTCCAATGGGCGAGATGGGGATCATAGGGACAGTGACAAATTACTGTGTAATAGATGCCCCCTAAAGTATGAAGTTTGAACATGAGTGAGGGGTGAAATGCTTTATAAGTATGTGCAAGGAACCAGATGTTGTTTTCGAGAGACCTGCAAATCAAGCATAGATACATATACATAACTGAAATATCTAATGAAAATACATTAATCCATTATATAGTCGCAGCTATCCATCAAGAAAAGGATCATGTGCATGGATCCTCGGCATGGACGCAGCCATACGAATGAAGCGATCATATGAAATAGATCCATGGTATGGGCGTAGCCATCCGTATAGAGAGGCTCAAAACAACAGAATCCACAGTATGGTCGCAGCCATCTG
The DNA here is from genome assembly GCA_034641835.2 of Pinus albicaulis. Taxonomy (NCBI): domain Eukaryota; kingdom Viridiplantae; phylum Streptophyta; class Pinopsida; order Pinales; family Pinaceae; genus Pinus; species Pinus albicaulis. Next base: position 177,831,759 of record CM076578.1, read on the forward strand.
TCTAAAGAATCATGTATATAATCATGAATGAATCATCACTCCTCAAAACCTGGAATTTTATGATTTAAGTCCAGTGTCTTGCGCTCCAACACCACCCGATCAAAGTACAAATTCCAACATGTGAATAGACGTGTTAAAGTCGAACATGCTAGAAAATCACTTGATTACCGGTCAATGATGTGAACTGTTAACAAGTGCGAGAGAAACCACCCATAATGTCAATGGCTCTCAAGCTACTACTAGTACAATCCACGGAATGTGAATAGTGAGCTGAAGTCGAAAACCCATGAAATCACATGATCGAAGGCCAATGATGTGAACCTGTCATTGAATGAGAAGAACTTGCCATTAGGGCATGCAAGCTCTAAGGTACTAGAACGGAGTCTCTAGATAAACTTCCCGGATAATGAGATGAAGTCGACAGGAAGTGATCCGTTGAAAGAGGGTCATAATGAATCCCACATCATCAACACAAAACAGAGATGGTAATATGAATGTGAATCAAGACTGAAACAGAGGATCAGGGAATGTAAAAACTACAAAAGGATTTCTCTTGAACATATCGGCGAGACGACTCTGGAATTTGGCAGCATTTGACTCAAATAGGATCAGAGGTCCTGTTGAAAAAATTGGTAATCGAATGAGAGGCAAACATATTTCCCAAACCCGTGGAGGAAAAGTGACAGAGTGAAGATATCCCAACCCGACACGAACTGTAGACAAGTGTCATGTTCAAGAGTTACATGCTGCCGACACAACTGACGAATAACTTCCATTTTCCCCCACCATTTCCGGTGAGTACCTCTTTATTTTTACACAAGCTTGAAGAGGATACCATATGCTTGACATATAAGTTTGTCCTTCGGAAAAATCCAACCTAGTACATTTTGCGAGCCCTAGGAAAGAGGAACTCAAGTAACATCATGACGACGGAGTCCGATGTCATCAGTTTTTAACAAGTCTCACAAAGGAAGAACTCGGCATCTTTTCATATTTAGAGAGTTTGAAAATAAAGCGCAAAAGAAAACTCCAGCAAGGCCCTTTTCATAAAATAGTCCCTCAGATCCGAAAAGGTAGAAAACTATGTCTGAGAGAACCTCTTAGTCATGATTGGCTAAAGTATTCCTTTTTCGTAAATAATCCATCCCAACCCGAAAAAGGGGTAAACATATACTAGGTAGATATCACTTCGTAACCATTTAACAAGTTCAAAATGACAAGATTCTCAGCAATCTATTCAATTTTTAAGAGTAAGAAAAGAGCTGAAAGTTGACTCCTCCTGAAGGAACGAGTGGTATAAAGGGTAGCAAATGGTTTCAGTAATGGTGGAACTGCTCAGAAAAATTAAAGGTTAAGAGGTTGTCTAACAAGACCACTCATCGCAACGGTTCCTTAGGATTGGGTAAAACAACCAAGTGAAGGCATATGATCGGCCAAGCAGATAGTGACGGTGGAATGAGAAAACCAAGGCTCATCTGGCAAAACAGGCTAATAAAATGGTAATCACAAGAGGTAAAATGGGAATGGTTTCATTTTTTCACAAGCTTGAAATCAAGAAACTCTGCTTGAAGTTGGTTTAATTTTTACACAAGCTTGAAACAAAGATAAACTATGCTTGAAACCGGTTTCATTGTTACACAAGCTTGAAATGGAAACAAACTATGCTTGAAAAAGTTTGCATGCCCCAGCATGGTGACTCAATTCGAGGTACATTCCCCCCAAGCTTCAATCCATATGAAAGGAAGATGGAGTGAAGGTCCAAGTTACGAGATCAAGAGAAATAATCGACTGGGATTTTATGAGATCTTATCAAAGACTCGAATTGAACAGGAACATGTTTCATTGTTTTAATGAGGTTGACACATTAAAAGAACTATCCTCATAAAATAATTCATTTTTTAATGAGGTTGACATAGAAGATGAACCATCCTCATATGACCTTGTTTCACTTTTTAACGAGGTTGATATAGAAGACAAACTATCCTCGGAACACTTTGTTTCATTTTTGAACGAGCTTGACACAAGAAAATGAACTATGCTCTGGACACCTTGTTTCATTTTTTAATGAGCTTAACATAAGAAAACGAACTCTGCTCCAGACACCCTATTTCATTTTTTAACGAGATTGACACAAGAGAATGAAATCTACACCAGAAACCTTATTTCATTTTTTAACGAGCTTGACACAAGAAAACGAACTCTGCTCCGATAGACCTTGTTTCATAGTTTAAGGATCTTGACACAAGCAGATGAACCATGCTCCAACAGACCTTTTTTCATGGTTTAAGGAGCTTGACACAAGCAGATGGACCATTCTTCGACATACCTCATCATAATGAATAAGAAGTCATAGCTTCCAATGGTTTACCGTCCGATGGAAGGGAAACATCTTGGAAGTCTGGACCTAGTGCCCCCAGCACTCGATGTACAACGGCACTATCACTGAATATGAGCATAGGACAGGTAGCCACATAATTGACATGCGGCGAGGATGACACAACCAGTGGATAAATATCTAGCAGGGATGATGGTGGACTAGCTACCATATTAGGACCAAAGAACGCAAGCTGATCGATGGTCATGATCCGACCTTGGTGCGGAAAACACATCACACGAAAGAGGGAGGAGACAAAAACTCCCATGGCATAAGTATAATCACGACCAAGAGTAAATTAAAGTCCAAGGGGCCAGGAACAACCATCATGTCCATATGGACAGTTTTCCCTCCCAAAGTAACAGGTAACTTCGGAAGGAGCCCTAACAGTTGACTAGTTCCTCTGTTAAACACCAAAAAATTCTGGGTAATAGGCACAAGCAGAGGCGAACCAAACACTTTCCAAGTAGTTGAAGACAAAATACTGATAGACGTGGCTTCATCTATAATGGTGCTAGGTACGACCAAATGGAAGGCCTGTACCGTGATCTCAAAGGGCACATAAGAAGGAAGGTGATAACCTGTGAATCAACCCCAATAGAAGGAAGCGACCAAAATACTTGGAGGGGCTACCATAGAACCGAGATGGTCTTCCCCTGGTGTTACGAGAGAAGAGGGAGCATCCTCCTCCACCTCCATCATGGAGGCAGAAGGAGTATCCTTCGGGACCTCCATCATGGGAGGTGGAGGAACAGCTTCCTAAGATATAAGGATAGGAGAATCTTTCTCCAAGTCCGAGGAATCTGAAGAAACAAGAAGAACCTGAGGGCTGTGAGATTCACTCTCAATGGAAAATACCTGGTGCATCATATATGGGGCCAGCTCAACTGATCCCATGACCAATGGTTGGTTAGGGATGGATTCATGATGGTGAATTTCTGGGGGAGCGGGATCAAGAAAGGATGACTCTTGACTGATCGTTGAATCAACTGGTGAAGGACTCAAAGAAATTTGTTTGTAACCAGCCAGAAGGCACAGTGTAGAAATAGTATATTTGTCCAAAAATCTATTGGCTTCATCCATATATGGACTAAGGTGAATGGCATGGTGCCCTTCACACAAATTATAGGGATTGGAAAGCTTACCCTTCTTCTTAGGAGCTTTACCATCACTAGCTGAAGACGTGCCCTCAACCTGACTCCTAGAAGCCAAAGGCAATGGAAGACGACCTTTGGACCATACTTCGAGCACCTTGGGAATGCCAGGGCAATCTCAAAGAAGATGGTTTCCCTGGCACAACATGCAAGGGAACTTAAATTTCCGTGGAGGTTTGGAAGGTTCATCAAGAGCAAGTTTTTTAGAAGCAACAACTGCAGAATTAGCCTCTCGCTTATCTAACTTCTTCTTCTTAGTCTTCTTCTTCTTCTTCTTATCCACCTGGGTACTAGAATCCAAACTTTCACCAGGCGAAGTAGAATATGAGGACGAAGAAATAGGTGAAGAAGGGGAGAGGTCCACCTTCGAATCAACATGGCATTGCTCAGGCAGAGGAGTGGATGGTATGGTAGCCAAAACACTTGAGACCGCAGAGGTTGAAAACAACCAAACAGGCAACCCAACAGTTAACCCAGGGAGGGATAACATGGCGATATAAGGAGCACCAATATTTCCTAAAGAAGGAAAAGGAATAGGAATCCCTTCAGAGGGGACTCCTTGATTGGAAAACTCCAGAAAAGTTGCCATAAGAAACGACCTTGAAATAAAACACTAAGGACAAAAATTATAACCAAGAATATTTCCTGGGCGATTAATTTTTAAGACACTGAAACCAGACTCTGTTGTTTCATATTTTAAGAGTCGAGAAATAAGCAAAAGGTGACTCTATCGCATTCAGGTTGGACACGATCATGAAAGGACAAGAGCTTGATGATCTTTTCAGTTAAAAGAGTCAGTAAAGATCAAAGTGACTGCTCTGGTAATCTAGGTAAATGGGTGTACCAGATATCTATGAACTACCATTTACACCTTGGTAAAAATGAAAGAGAAATCAACCAAGGACTAACGTATGTGCAGGTAATATCACTGAATGTTGTGTTTGGTGTATCCCGGGCAAGAGGCGGCAAACTCGGCGTCCTATGGATAAATGATTTGCAACCTAATGGGGTCTCCCTTTATATACGCGACGGTACAGGGAGCACAAGTTCGTACTAGCACTGTCTGAAGCCAGATGGCGAGTGGCAGCTGCTAGGTTTAAAGATGCCGGAACACGTCTCTAGCCTAGACCACTAAAAATGTTTCGTTAGGTTTCAATGCTTCCTTAGGTTAATTCAATAAATTTTAAAGTTGATCTTGAATTATGTCTCGGTTTCAAGGCCCTACTGCATGTCATATGACAATCTCCTATATGCAGCTATATGAGGAAAGAAATCTTTCAATTCAATGAATGTTATCTAGTTAAGGGAAGAGTTCCAAACAATGATGCAACAAACATCAATACTGAAAACGAAACTTTTTCCAAACTAGATGACTTTCACTATCCAAAAGTAGTATAAAACATTCAACGATGTGAATTATGCAATGTAATCTATGCAAAATACTCTTTTTTGAAAACTATGCAATTGTAATCTATGCACAATTTCCTTTTTTTGAAAGAATAAGAATCCACTCAATGCAATTTTCGATGAAATGAGAATCTACTTAATTCATGCTTTTAATGAAAGAGAATGCACTCGATGCGATTTTTAGCTTTCAATCATTAAACAATCTGATCTAAGTTCAATGATAATTCTCAAAAATACTTTTCAATGCAATGTGATCTAATACATTTTAACGAAAAGAAAACTTTGAGACAAAAACTAAATGATGCAAATCTCCTTAATTAAGGATGAATGCAAAAGAGATGTAAACAAACACTAAGAATGCAATCGTTGTTTTAAACACTTTATAATGAAATTCCTCAAAATGCTATAAGACATATGAAGTCAAGCACAAAAAGGAGTTCCAAAGCATGAGCTCATAACAAGGCATTCATTCCCTTTTACATCAAGCAATCAAAGAAATAAGACCTTTTAGTTGAACAATGAGCAATGTAATCTATGTTCACAAGTGAAAAATTAAAGGGGAGAACATGTACATCATACAGAGAAAAGGACCAGAAGGGCAAGACACACTAGTGAAGGATTTAGGGAAAAACCTCAATTTTTCATACACCCTGAAATTGCCACGACTTTGGTGGGTGAAACTAGCGCCAACTAGCGCGACTTGCTCATTGACAACTAGTGCTAATGGGAAATTGGCGCGGGTTGCTAACTGAAAAATTGCGCCAATCGGCTCTACTGTCAGAAAAATAAAAGCGCCAATGCCTGAATAGGAAAAAACAAAGAATTTCTTCCAACCAAGACCAGACTCCCCACTTCAAGCAAAAACTAAAAGATTGTAATTGATGAAAAACATGGGAACAAATAGGGAAATGGTCGTTCAACTAAATACGTCGAATGAATAAGACCTCAAAGAGTGACAAACTCAAAGGAAAATCCCCAGCGAAGTCACCAATTTGTTGGAGAGGTAAATCCCCTCTGCTGACAGAGGCGATCCCACTAGCCCAAGAGTGGGTCTAGCAACAAACAAAACATGCTACGATACCGATTCCTAGTTACAAAACACAAAGCTAAAATAGATAGCCTACCTCAAGTCCTACGTTGCTATCGTCGAAGAAGAAAACCTACTTCCCATTCCTAGCTTGACAACTCACAATCCTTCCGCTCACCGCGTCCGGACACCTGTACATATGCAGAGAAGAAACGATGGCATACAACGTAGTAATTCAAAAATGTAACTATCAATCAGTCGGAAAGGATTGAACTAAATTTCATTACATAGATAAGAAATACAACAGTGGAACCAATAACGTAGTCGAGCATATATTAAATCTAAAAGAAAGATTACAATCAAGTTTCGACGTCGCGTTCTTCCTTTGGCAGGGCTTCCAGCAGAGTATGTCTCACAAAGCTTGTTGGGAATTTGGACAAGGCTCTCTCTCTTACGGGGTTCTCCTTAGCTCTACTTTCAATAGTCACTCAGCTATAGTTTTCTTCCCAACTGTTCAACTAGCTAGCAAATGGAGAGGGAAGAATTTAAAAAAGAGTGAGGAAGGGAAGTTGGGATCCCTATAATCATGGGATAGAGTCCTATCTCATGGGAATTTTTGATGAGAGGTGGAAAACTAATTCCTAAACAAGGAGATCCAGATCCAAACAACCCAACTTATTTCTGATGATTCATTCTGAAGTTGTTAGAACCAAACTTCCACCATTTATTTTTAAGAAAAATTCCCTAATAGGCTTGGCGCGGGCACAACACAGGGACAGAGCGCTAGCTGGCGTGCCCACTAGTGTGTATTTTCCCCATTGGCACGAGGGATAAATTGGCTACCCATGCCAATGCCAAAACATGGGTTTTTAGGGTTTTCCAGAGAAAATGTTCTTCAGGAGAATTCTTGCCCTTATGCAAAAGGATACCATCAAGGTATTTTCAGGACATTTTACTGTTCACAAGTCACGGGAATAGTCCTCCAATGTACGGGATTAGGGATTGTAGGGACAGTGACAAAATGCTGTGTAACGGTTACGATATAGATATGTGTTGGTTCAGGGGGTTTGGGCAGGTCGACCAGGGGTAGCCTGCCCAACCCATTTTTAATGTATAATATATATCAGATTTTTTGGGTTTGACCTCTTCCAACTGACCCTTTATATATAATTTTAATTTTTTTTTATACAATACCAACTATTAAAAAAAATTCCATCGAGTTTTGGGGTCACTAAACGATTTAAGTAGGTGAAAAATTTGTTCATCCGATGGCTGGATTCAATGCACCGGTTCACTGCCAATTTTTTGCCTCGTTAAGCCTTCCATTTGGCTAAGTTTGACCAAAACTTTGACCAAATATATATTGAACATACAAACTCATATTTGAGTGTTGTTCACACAGTTAGAATCAGGGAAACAAACACTAGGATCTGGTCTTGGTTCCACTTACATATAATGACTTTGATTTTTGACCTATTTTTCAAGGAAATGTGTACCTGTAGATCCTCCTGGATCATTCCTCCCAACTAAGGAGCTTTTGTACGAAAAAAAACTTTATCATTCAATTGGAAAGTGAGGGAATTTTTCCCTCACTTTCCCCTTTTCCATCCATCGAGCCTTGCTTGGATGCATTCCTTTGATGCCAATACAAAGATACTCCAGATCTCCCCATCGTGAAGTCATGATATTCTTGTCGATAATGATGTACTCTAGTAGCTTTTCCAAGTATTGAGGTAAAAAATAGTCCATTGTAGGAACATTTCCAACGACTTCAGTTTCCATGATCAAAGGAGGCTCATAAAGCTTCAAGTTTTCAACGTTCACCACTAAGTACATTTGCATGTATGCTGGAAAATCAAGATGAAAAATATTGTCTCCAATCTTCTCCAATATGGTGAATGGACCATATCAGATTGGTTGCAACTTCTTTCCTTCTCCTTTCATATTTTCTTTGCTTATTTGGAGCCACACTTTGTCCCCAACCTTGAATTGGTGATCGACTCGATGCTTGTCATGTAGAGATTTGTATCGAGCTTGACTTTTCTCCAACTACTCCTCCACTTCCTGGTGAATCATTTGTATCCATTGAATGAACTTCCTATCCTTGTCCCTTTCGTCTTTCCCACTGGAATATTCATATTTCCAAAATACCATGTCTAAGGGATACTTTGGTAAATAACAAAATCATGTCTCGAATGGTGAGCTTTGAGTGGATGAATGCGTTGCTCGGTTGTATGCATGTTGCACATAAGGAAGTTGATCATCCCACAACTTGGGATGATTGCCACAAAATCCTAGGAGTAAGTGTATCACTAAGTGATTAACAACCTTCATTTATCTTCTAGTTTTTGGATGAAATGTTGTTCTCCTCTTCAGCGTGGTGTCCATCATTCTCCACAAACTCGTCCAAAACTCTCTAAGAAATCAAGAGTCTCAATCAGACACAAAGGATGTGAGTAGTCCAAAATGGATCCATACAAATTGGAATAAGAGATGAGAAGTTTGTTCTATAGTGACCTACTTCTTACAAGGCATTGATAAATACATTTTTTGAATTTATGCACGATGACATAAAAATAGTGATGACATCTCCTAGACAAAGAAAAAATTCCTATAAAATCCATTGACACACTTTTCCATGGATGACTCATAACATGGAGTGGGGTGTAGAGCCCCAATTTTCTATTTGGGGGCTTGCAAACTGAACACAACACACATCCCTTTACATATCAACTCACAATATTTTTCATGTGAGGCAAAAAACATAACCTATGAAAATGAGACAAAGTATTTTCTACACAAAAATGACATGACACAAGAGAGGTATGTGGCTCTCTGATTACATGTATCATTTCATTTATGGGAATATAAATTTTTCCAAGATGGTACAACAATTTTCCCTGCAAGTGATAATTACCCACATGCGATCCATGAGTCAACTTTGCATAAATCTCCTTAAAATCACCATCACCAACATATTGTTCAACATAACTTTCAAAAGATAAATAAACATTTTTAAAAAATATAGATGTATAAATAGGAGAATGAGAAAGCATATCTACCACTTTGTTGCTAGTGCTCTTATTACACTTTATTACCAAGTGAAAATATTAGAGGAATCCCATCCATCCGAAATGGCGTGCTCATTGAAACTTCGTTTGTGACTAAAGGTACTACAAGGGCTAGTTATCTTTGTGAATGATGGTCTCCTTGCCAATCAAATAGTATCCCCACTTCTTCACATTTTTAACCAAGGCATAAAACTCCTTTTCATATGTGTGATAGTTCACAATAAATTTGAATAATGTCTCTGAATGTTAACATACAAGTTTCATTTGTTGCATCAATACTGCTCCCACGGCATAACCACTAGAATCTGTCTCGATCTCAAAAGGTTGTTGGAGGTCATGTAAGGGAAAAATTGGTGTGGTGTTGATATTCTCTTAGTGTATCAAATTATTTCTGCTACTTTCATCCCCACTGAAAGGTTTGCTTCACACTCGTCAAAGCATGTAAAGGGGATGCAATGATATAGAAGTTGACAATGAATCTTCTCCAGTATTGTATTGTACCAAAAAATATACAAACCTCTATGAAATTGGTGAGTTTAGGCCACTTTACAATCACTTCAATATTGGAAGGATCTATTTTCGATTTTCCACCACCAACAATGTGACCCAAGTAAACCAAAGAGGTCTTACCAAGTTCACACTTCGACATTTTGACATACAATTTTTCATTTTTCAAAAAATCAAGCACTTTATTAACATGAAACACATGATCGTACCATGTCCTACTATAAACAAGAATGTCATCAAGATACACAAGTACAAAATCATCAAGAAAAGGCCAGAAAATTTCATTCATCGCCCTCATGAATTTGGTCAGAGAATTGCATAGTCTGATTGGAATCACTAACCATTCAAACAACCCATGTTTCATCTTGAATGCAATCTTCCATACATCTTGTTATACAATCTTGACCTGATGATAATCACTGAGTAATTCCATTTTTGTGGAATATACAACATTTTTCAATTGATCTAATAAATCGTCAATGCAAGGGAGGGGGTACCGATTCTTCACCGTCATTTTGTTGAGTGCCATGCAGTTGACACACATCCTACATGTTCCATCCTTCGTTGGCACCAACATGATAGGAGAGACACATTGGGAATAACTTGGTTTTATGACCCCTTGGTTCAACAATTCCTGCACGTGTTTCTTTATCTCCTCCATCTCGATAGTCAACATGTACATACCAATGTTCGGTAAAGGAGCATCTTGCTACAAGTGTATCTCATGTTGGATATCACACTTTGGAGGAAACTCACTTGGTTATTGAAAAATATCATCATAATTATAAAAAATTTCGTATAATTCCTTTTCATGAGTGGGATCACAACCTTTAGAAGCATCATATTTCTCAAAATATTTTTCTCTCACTACCATGAGCATGCACCCTTTGCTGGAATTCACCAACCTCTAACCTGCACTTACAAGACTAGCATTGAATTTGGTACGATGAGCTCTAACAATGTATTCCAACTCATCTTTCATGAGATGATACTTATTTTCATGGTGAAAGAAAAATGATTTCCTATCATACAGAGACATGCTCCCCAATAAAATACCATAGATATCCCAAGGTACAACATCAAGATCAACCTCATCAACTAGTTTGGATGCAATCACAAATATATCCTTACATTGTTTCGCTACATATTTTTTTTCTTTATCACACACCCAACAAAGAGGGTAAGATTTCGAATGAGGCTTAGTTTATAATCCCAAGTTCTTAACCAAGGACTATAAAATCTATTTTTCTTGTGAACCTGGATCAAACAAGGTTTCAAATTTAGTATGTTTCATTATGAATCTAATGTGGAACAAGTCAATTTTATTTTTTTCATTAACAAGAGGCTCATTTCAAGAACTTGTACTTGCATGCAATTCAGAATTTTCAATAACATGAAGAGAAAGAGTACCTTGTGTTCCCACTATTGTGATCAATGTCTCATCACCCAAAGGATAAAACTGATCTTTTAATGCAGAAACAAAATTGGACCAAGAAAAAAGGAGACTACTAAATTTTTTTCTTCCTTTATGCAACTTTATCTCCCACCAAATGAGAGTGGTGCCACTTAGCTGAAGGGATGCCAACTGGATATTTGCCTCATCCTCATCAATCTACTGAATCTGGAAATACACCTTGATCTGTCTAATTTAATTGTTAAGTTTCTTTCCATTACGTTCTCCAGTATATGTGGGAAAATCAAAATTTACATTTAGCTTAAAAATTAGTTTCATAGATGTATTTCCATGATTCATGTTATAATTCTGAGAATAGGAAGAAGAATAAGAAATTTCATTGATGGATGGAGAGGGAGGAGGATCTCCTCCTCCATATTCATGGTGTATCGATGCATGATCCTCAAGATCTTTCTTCTCGTGCTTGATTGTCTTCTCATATTCTGCAAATAACTTGTCAAATTTGTATGCCATGTTGAACAAGATCTTGCAATAATTTCACTCTTCTTCATCTCATGCATCATCGCCTACCATGTTTCTTCTCCATGGTGCATGCCCTACTTTGGGATCAAAGGACTTGAGTTTTCCTTCACCTTTTTGGAGCTTGTTCTTGGTTAGCATATACTCAAGCAACTCACATCAAGAAGAATTGCTCTGATACAAAACTTGATGTTAGGTCCTTATATTACTAGTTTAGTTCTTTATTTTTATTAGTGTAGCCCCATTATTTTCATCGTTGTACCCCTGTAACTCCAATATTGTTATTATTGTGCCCTTACATTGTTATTGTTAGGTTGACTAGGATTATACTGTGGGCCCATGAACTCCTATATATAGAAGGAGGTTTTGGTCATTTTTATCATCCAAGAATTGTTCATTTATGTAATGTATTGGAGGTTTCGCCCTTGAAGTGGCTATTTCTAAGGCGTTGATCTCTCTTTTCTTCTATTTTTGGAGCTGGTTTCATAACATTTGGTATTAGAGCTTTGGATTCTAGGGTTTCGCTAATCCAAATAGGTCATCGTGTAATTTTCAAAATAACCGTTTTATATGAAGGTTTAGAAGCTTAAATTTTAACAGCACAAAGCCGAAATCCTGAGGAACCTGTTGTAAAAATTTCAGATCTTTGTTTGCAATATTTTCAGAGATATGATCTAGGGAAGTTAGGGTTTTTTAGGCTCCCAAATTTCATCTAAAACAGGTCATTATGGAATTTTCACTATAACGTTTCGTATAAGAAGTTTCAATAGCTGAAATTGTTACAGTGTCAAGTAGAAAGCCTGAGGAACCTGCTGTAAAATTTTCAGATCTTGGTTTGCAACAGTTTTGGAGATATGTTCAGTGGAAGTTAGGATTGTTTCAAGTTCTCGAATTTCATCTCAAAGAGGTGACCATGGGAAAAACATCATAACTCTCTCTCTGAGCATTGGATTGGGATTCTGTAAAAATTGGCCGCAAGTACACAGACTATAGTTTTTGGTATATCAATTTCAAAGCCAAAGGAGGAAACAATGACACGTGAAAAGTCGTACAATTTCGCTCTACTAAGCCAGTCCATAATTAGGTCATCATGGGATATTGGGCATAAATTTGCCTTGAAGAATCCAAATTAGGCCAGGCCTATGGAATTCGAAAGACGATTCAGAGGGCTAATGTAGGGCCGAATTTTAGATAGTGAAGATCTGAAATCACAGAGATAATTCAGTTTCAATATCAAGCTCCTCAAAAGAAAGAAAAAGGTGTGTATTTTTTTTGAATAACATAAGTCTCGTATGAAACAAATTAGTTTGAATTTATTCCAAGGGCATACTGAAGAATACATATCAATATTGGGTTCTAAAATGCCCCCTAAAAATAATTCAACACCCATTAATCCTTCAGAAGGCTCTACTATGACTCATGAAGATGAAGAAACACAACATGAGATATCAAAATTACAAGAGCAAGTGCACCAAATTTTGTTATCGCAAAGAGAAACAAAAAATGAAATGGAAGTTTTGAAGAAAGGCATGGAAACTAAGATGGATGGTTTGAAGAAAGGCATGGAAGCTAAGATGAATGGTTTGGAAGCTAAGATGGATGGAATGGAAGTGGGCATGGAAGCTAAGATGGATGACATGGAAGCTAAGATCGATGAAAAAATGAAAGACAACATGGAAAACATGAAGAATGATCTAAAAGTATACATCGAAGGTTTGGAAAAGTTGATACAAGAAATGTTTCCTAATGGTGAAAATATAGTAGAGGAAATTCATGATGAGAAAAAAATAAATGTTAATCGTGATTTCATAAAATCTCATGTTGGATGGAAGAACCACCATATTCCAAATATGGATATGAGGAAGTTTAATGGCAAGAATCCCATAACATGGATACTACAGATGGATTAATATGTTGATCTCAATAATGTGCAAAACACACAAAGGGTACGCATTGCAACTTTACATTTAGAAAAAAATACTTTTGTATGGTATCGATGGTTTTTCTCCCATAAAAAAGATTGTCACTTGGTTAATTTTTACGGAGGAAATGATAGCACATTACGAAGATACAAAAAGCAACACCTTCTTTAGCTAATTTATAAATCTCAAACAAAAGGGTTCAGTGGTGAAGCACATTGAGGACTTCCAAAAATTGAATATAAGGGTAACTGATATTCCAGAGGAACACAGGATTGATTTCTTCATAGGGACTTTAAAGGATAACATCCAACATGAAGTTTGCATTTGGGAACCTGATTCATTGGAAAAGGCATTCATGTTGGCAAGAATAATTGAATGTAAAATTATGGCGACAAGGAAGCCTATCACTCACATATATAAATATGGAAGTGTTGTTACTCCTAGACTTCCACAACCTACAAGGTTGACACCACTACAATTGGAAGAAAAAGGAGCAAAAGGGATTTGCTACAGTTGTGATATAAAATACACTAAAGGTCATAAGTGTGCTGAGAAGAAATTATTTTACATAGATTGTGAAGAGGAAGAAGAAAATGAACAAAAATCTTCAAAAGAAGAGGATATACACCAGGAACCAACCCTAGAAGAGGAATAAATGATTCCAACCATATTGTGTAATGCATTGGCGGGAATTACCACTCCTCAAACTCTCAAGATAGAAGGACATATCAAGAAGAAAAATGTAATAGTGTTGATTGATTTAGGTAGTACCCATAATTTTATTCATTGTAAGGTAGCCAAGGAATTGAATTGTTTCCTATACCCAGCACCAGAATGTCAAGTGATGTTTGCAAATGGAGGAACTATAAATTTCTCTGGAAAATGCCATAATATCAAGCTAACCATGGGGGAATATGTATTGAATAGTCCAATGCTTTCCATTCCTATGGGAGGTGCTGATGTTGTACTAGGAGTACAATGGTTACAATCTTTAGGGACGATAGCTTTTAATTTTCAAGAACTTTTCTTGAAATTTTTTTCAGAAGGAAAGGAAGTTGAATTACGGGGTATTGCGGGGAAGCCAGGAAGGATAATAAGCTCTAATGTCATGACCAAGCTTCTAAAGAAAGAACAGCGAGGCGTAATTGCACAATTATGCTCACTAGAAGTTCCAACATCAAAATCATCTATTTCTGCAGATCTCCAACAAGTCTTGGACAATCATTCCAAGGTGTTTGAAACTCCCAAAAGACTCCCACCTATTCATGATCATGATCATGCTATTCATTTGATTCCAGGAAGTGTTCCTCCAAACATCAGGCCTTATAGATATCCTTACTTCCAAAAGAGAGAAATTGAACATATGATTGCAGAAATGTTAGAGGCGGGTATAATTCAACCTAGTCAAAGTTCTTTCTCTGCTCCTGTAGTATTGGTACACAAGAAGGATGGATCATGGCGAATGTGTCCGGATTATAGGGAGCTCAATAAGCTCACCATTAAAGATAAATTTCCCATTCCTGTGATTGATGAATTATTGGATGAATTACACAGAGCAATTTATTTTACCAAGTTGGATCTTCGTTCAGGATATCATCAAATTAGAATGAAGACTGAAGATATTCCAAAAACAGCATTTCGAACTCATGAGGGTCATTATGAATTTTTGGTCATGCCTTTTGTTCTTACCAATGCACCTTCTACATTTCAAGGGTTGATGAATTCCATTTTCAAACCCTTCCTTAGAAAATTTGTGCTAGTATTTTTTGATGATATACTAATCTACAGCAGGTCTTGGAAGGATCATGTTGAACATGTTGACAAGGTGCTCAAACTATTGCGGGAGAAACAATTATATGCAAAAACATCCAAATGTTTCTTTGGAGTACAAGAGGTGGAATATCTGGGTCATATTGTATCTCACGAGGGTGTTAAGGTAGACCCTAACAAAATTAAAGCCATTAAGGAATGGAAAGTCCCCACAACCATAAAGCAATTGCGAGGATTTATCGGGTTAACAGGGTATTATCGCAAGTTTGTTAAGAATTATGGGAGAATAGCAACGCCTCTAACAACATTATTGAAGAAATATGGATTTCCATTGACTCCTAAATCAACTAAGGCCTTTGACAATCTTAAAGAGGCAATGTTCCTAGCACCATTCTTAGCTATGCCAGACTTCACAAAAACCTTTATTGTGGAATTTGATGCCTCAGGCAATGGAATTGGTGTTGTTTTAATGCAAGAAGGAAGACCCATTGATTTTTAAAGTCTTCCAATCAAAGGAAAGTATTTACAGAAAGTTATTTATGATAAGGAAATATTATCTATACTACATGCACTAAAAAAATGGAGACCTTACCTAATGGGAAGACATTTCAAGGTAAAAATTGATCATGATAGTCTTAAACACTTTTTGGAACAAAAGAGTAGCAAAATTGGGTCACAAATATGTTGGGTTATGAATTTGAAATAATCTACAAAAAATGGAAGCTAAATGTTGTTGCAGAAGCACTCTCAAGAAAGAATGAAGAGGTGGAAGCATTTCTTTGTGTCATTTCTATTATCCAACTAGATTGGATAAATGAAGCAAGGGATGAATGGAAGAAGGATGAAGAAGTGTGGACACTCATTCAAAAGTTGTAGCAAGATCCTAGTACATCTGATACATTTAGTTGGAAAAATTATTCCTTATGGTACAAAGATTGCTTATATCTTTGTAAGAACTCCCAAATAAAACAAAAGATTCTTTTGGATTTGCACACTTCTCCTTTAGGAGGACACTCAGGATTTTTTAAAACTTACCACAAGGTGAAGAAAGAATTTTTTTTGGGATGGCCTTAAACCTGATATTCAGAAGATTGTGGTGGAATGTTTGGTTTTCCAGCAAAATAAGGTTGAGACAATTAAGACCCCGGGTCTTCTACAACCTTTATCCATTCCAAGTCAATGTTGGGAGGAGATTTCAATGGATTTTATCATAGGTTTACCTAAGTCTAAAGGAAAGAGTGTCATCATGGTCGTAGTTGATAGACTTACCAAGTATGCACACGTTTGCGTATTATCTCATCCATTTAAAGCAAGTACAGCTGCCACTACATTTAAGGACACAATTCAAAAGCTACATGGAAACCCAAAGGTTATTGTGAGCGACAGAGATCCCATTTTTACTGGAAATTTTTTGACGGAGTTATTTTCTTGTTTGGGTACTAAATTAGCTCATAGTTCATCTTATCATCCTCAATCTGATGGTCAAACTGAGATAGTGAATAAATTTTTGGAATGATATCTTCGTTGTTTTGTATCTGATAAACAAACACAATGGGTCAAGTGGTTATCTCTCACTGAATGGTGGTATAACAGTTCCTTCCATACTGCAGCAAAAATGACCTCATTTATGACACTTTATGGATATCATCCACCGTCCATCACATCATCTTTAAGAGAAAATTCTAGGGTTCAAGTAGTGGAAGAACACATCGAGCATCAACAAGAAGTTTTCGAACTCTTAAAGGATAACCTAAATTTGGCACAAAATCGAGTGAAACATCAACATCGCAGCGAGATAAGTTTTGATGTAGGAGACTGGGTACTTTCACGGCTACAACCATACAAACAAATGTCCCTCAGGCAAGCTAAGAAGGATAATAAATTATCACCAAAGTACTATGGTCCTTACAAGGTGTTGCAGAAGATTGGTACTATGGCATACAAATTGGAGCTTCCTGCTTCTTCGTGAGTGCATCCAATTTTCCATGTTTCATGCTTAAAGGTTATAGGTGAAAATCTTCCAGTTCAAACAATATTTCCAGAACTTGACAAGGAAGGAAAAATCATATTGGAACCTAAAGAGGTCATGGAAACAAGAACTCGACAGCTACGAAATCAATCAATTCAAAGTATCTCATCAAGTGGAAGAACTTACAACACTGTTACCGATGAAATAGGTAACCTGACCTTAAAACGGAAACTCTAGCCCAAAAAGACTCAAAAAACATGAAAAAACACCCAAAAAACAAAAAAAAGTGTATTCCAGAATGCACTTGGTTTTTTTTTAAGGTCAAATTTCAAAATTTTATAAAATTATGCTAAAAACAAAATTGTTTCTTGAAAAAATGATTGAAAAAACACCCTCAAAACAATACGAGTTAACGCTGGAATAACAAAAAAAAAAAAAATTGTCATATTTTTGACATTTTTAAAAATAGAAATAACATTTTTTAATTTTTAAAATTCAAATATTAAAAAAAACCTAAAATTTAAGAAAAAAAATTAATTTAAAAAATAAAAACATTTTAAAGCTTAAAATTTAAAAATATATAGGAATAAAAAAATAAAAATAAAAACAAAATAAAAATTTGAATTCAAACATTAAAAAAAACCTAAAATTTAAGAAAAAAATAAAAAATTCAAAATAAAAATAAAAAAATTAAAGATTAAAATTTCAAGATATATAGAAATAAAAAAATAAAACCAAAAACAAAATAAAAATATTAAATTAAAAAGAAAAACAAGTTAAAAAAAGAAAGAAATTATAAAAAATAAAATATAGAAATTAAATTTAAAAAAGAAAAAGAAAATGTTTATTAAATTTAAAAAAATAAAAAAATAAATTTTAAAATAAAAAAAAATAAATTTAAAGATATATATTAAATTTTAGTAAATTTAAAACTTTAAAATAAAAATTAAAAAAAAAAAGAAAAAAACATTATTGAAATTAAAAGTAAAAAAAATGAATAATTAATTAAAAAAAAAAAATGAAAAAAAAATACAATAAAAATATTAAATTTAAAAAAATATATATTAAAAAACAAATAGATTTTAAAAAATATATTAAATCTAAATTATAAAAAATAAAGTATATATATATGAACTTAAATTAAAAATATATATATTAGATTTTATTAAATTAAAAAAAAATGTTAATATTAAAATAACAAATTATATATATATATATATATATATATATATATATATATATATATATATTAAATTTTAATAAATAAATGCATAAACAAATAAATTTTGAAATAAAAATTAAATTTTAAATCTAAAAAAAAGAAAAAAGAAAAAAAAAAACATTGTTAAAATAAAAAGTTAAAAAACTTTAAAAATCAATTAAAATTCAAAAATTCAAAAAAATATATTAAATAAAATATATTAAATAAAAAATAAAATAAAAAAACAAATTAATTTGAAAATATTAAGTTTAACTTAAAAAAAATCTGATTTTAAATACACAATTTTAATTGAAATAAAAAAAATAATAAAAATTTTATGTAATTAAAAAAATAATAATAAAAAAATTAAAAAAAAAAAATACTAAATTTTAAAAAATAAATGAAAAAACTAGACATAAAATTTAATAATAAAAAAAATATATGAAACAAAAAATCAATTAAATAAAAAAAAAATACAAAATTTAATAAAAATTATTAACAAAATTTAGAAAAAATAATTTAAAAACATAAAAATTAAAAAAATTAAAAAAAAAAAAAAAAACAAATTAAATTTCAAATATAAAAATTAAATTAAAAAATTAATTTTAAATTTTTTCAATTTAAAAAAAAAAATTAAAAAAATCAAATTAAGAAAAAAAAATATTAAAAATTAAAAAAATTAAAAAATAAAAAAAGAATTTTTTGATCATGGTGGCGCCGCCAATCGGCCTCCCACCAAGGTGACAGCGGAGGCCGGCCGCTAGGCAGGAGGCCGATTCCGAGAATCGCCCTCCCGCGGTGGGAGGCCGATTCTGGGAATCGCCCTCCCGCGGCGGGAGGGCGATTCTGGGAATCGCCCTGAGGCCGATTCCAGAAATTACCCTCCCACGGCGAGAGGTCAATTCCAGGAATCGCCCTGAGGCCGATTCCGGGAATCGCCCTCAGGCGACGTGGGAGGGTGATTCTCGGAATCGGCCTCCCGCGGCGGGAGGGCGATTCCCGGAATCAGCCTGAGGGTGATTCCCCGAATCGGCCTGAGGGAGATTCTCCGAATCGGCCTCTCGCCGCGGAAGGGCGATTCCTGGAATTGGCCTCCCGCGGTGGGAGGGTGATTCTCGGAATTGACCTAAGGGCGATTCCCGGAATCGGCCTTTCACCGCGGGAGGGCGATTCCCAGAATCGGCCTCTCGCGGCGGGAGGGTAGTTCCCGGAATCGGCCTCCCGCGACGGGAAGCCGATCCCCGGAATCGGCCTCCTACCGCAGGAGGGTGATTCCCGGAATCGGCCTCCCACAGTGGGAGGGAAATTCCCGGAATCGGCCTCCCGCCAAGGTGGTGGCGGAGGCCAGCTGTTGGGTGGGCGGGGAGGCTGACTCGCGGCGCCACGACGATCAAAAAATTTTTATTTTTATTTTTATTTTTTATTTTTTTATATTTTTATTTTTAATTTGATTTTTTTTTTTTTTTTTTTTTTTTTTTAAATTGAAAAAATTGAAAATTATTTTTTTTAATTCAAACTTTTTATTTTAAATTTAATTTGTTTTAATTTTTTTTGTTTTTCTTTTTAAATTTAATATTTTAGATTAATTATTTTTTAAAATTTAAAATTTATTCATTAAATTTATTAAATTTTAATTTAATTTATTTTTATTTTTTTAATCTTTTAATTTATTTGGTTTTTCATTTTTAAAATTTATAAATTGTTTCATTTAAAAAAAATAGTAAATTTATGGATATTTGTTTTTTAATTATTTGCACGTGGTTTTTTTCATTTTTTTTGTTTTTTAATGATAGTTTTTTTTTTATTATAATTCTTTTATTTTAATTTTCTTTTTCAATTTTGAATTTTGTTTTTTTTTTTTTTTTTAATTTGTATTTTTTGTTAATTTTAAAATTTGTATTTTTGTTTTCTTATTATTATTATTTTTTTAATTTAAATTTTTAAATTTAATTTTTTCTTTTTTGTATTTTATTTTATTTATCTAAATTTTAATTTTGTAATTTAAATTAATTTTAAATTTTCTATTTAAATTTTTTTTTTAATTATATGGATTTTTGATAACTTAGAAAAAAAAATGTTTTTGATGAAAAAAAAAAAAAGTTAATTTTTGTTTTTTCTTTAAATTATGTGTTTTTTTTTTCAAATTTTGTCATTTCTTTTGATAAATTTGGAATATTTTTATTTATTTTTGTTTAAATTTTTTATTTTTACGAGTTATTTTTTTTTTTTTAACATTTTTATTGGTTTTTTATATTGTTTTTATATATATTTTTTTTATCTAAGTTTTTTGTTTTATTACCAACATGAAAATCACCACTCTAAAAAAAAAAGGTTGATGCTGCATCAATACGTTTCAAAATTAGCATGAAAATCACCGCTCTAAAAAAAAAAGTTGATGTTGCATCAATACGTTTCAAAATTAGCATGAAAATCACTAACATTTTAAAACAAATATTCATACTTCATAAATAAAAATATTAGAGTGTCAAAAATGTGCTCAAAAAAAAAAAAGGTGATTCTACATCACCACTTTTCAAAATCAGGTGCCTTTTATGCTACCAAAAAAAAGTAGGTAATAGTGCGGTTACCTATTTCATCGGTAACAGTGTTTTACCCGCTGAAGATTCTACATGGGAGGATGAGAATTTTATACATAGGCACCTAGAGCTACTCAATCATTGAGGAAAACAATTTTTTGAAGGAGAGGGGCATGTTATATCCCTATATTACTAGTTTAGTCCCTTATTGTTATTAGTGTAGCCCCCTTATTGTTATTGTTGTACCCCTGTAACCCCAATATTGTTATTATTTTTCCCTTACATTGTTATTGTTAGGTCGACTAGGATTATATTGTGGGCCCATGGACTACTATATATAGGAGGTGTTGGTCATTTGTATCATCCAAGAATTGTTCATTTACGTAATGTATTGGAGGTTGCCCCCTCGAAGTAGCTATTTTTAAGGCATTGATATCTCTTTTCTTCTATTTTGGAGCTGGTTTCATAACACTTGATCCAAGGTCTTTTACTTCAAGGATGTGTTTCAAATTATATATAACATAGCATGTTAACCAAGCATTTTAATGCACATGAAAATGAGCGGAAAAACATAAGAAATCATGAGATAAAAGACACAATGATTTGATTACAGAGTTCACCCAATATGGGTTGAGTCTCTGGGCCCTACTAATAAATGGGGATGCCTTCTTTTATTAAGTGGCATCAAAGAAATCAGTTACAAGGAACTTTACAAAAACGACAATAATACCTCCAATCCGAATGATGGCCTAAAAATGGATAGATCAATTGGAGAAATGAACGTCACCATTGGATTCGTGTCCCGAAAGTTTGCAAAATCGACTATAAATTCTTGAATTCTGTCACCAACACCTCTAGCGCTCTAAGGGATTCTTTCTGGCATCTAGCTTAATCCCACGCTCATGGCGTCGCTCCTCCTTCGCTCAGGGTGTTGTCGTCCTTGGTCCTCTGCCTCAGTCAAATGACTTTGAGAAGCATAAATATATTTTTGCGACAAATACTCCAACGTATCGATTGTTGGCCCAACGATAGAGTCAGCGTTTGGTGGGGAGACAAGTCGGGTTCAAAACTTGCCTGCTCCATTTTAAAACAATGGTTAATATATTGCCAAGGCCTAGTGGTTAACATTATATAAACGATATATAGTAATGTTGGTGTGGGCGGGGTCTGTGGAGCACATGGCCCTAACCCGTTATATGTTATGATATACATATATGTTGGTTCTAAGGGTTTAAGCGATTCTTACAGGGGTGGCCCGCCTGCTCAATTTTTGATATATAATATATATCATATTGTTGGGGTTTGGTTGGCTGGGGGTTCGACCGTCGGCCAACCAGCCCTTTTATATATTTTTTTATTTTTTTGATACAAGACCAATTATACAAAAAAAATTCATCAATTTTTGGGGTCACTAGATGATTTAAGTAGGCAACAAATTTTCCTATCTGGTGTCCAGATTTTGGGCACTAGATCACTGCCAATTTGTTGCCTCATTAAGCCTACCACTTAGCCAAGTTTCACCAAAACTTTTACCAGCTATAACTTGATCATACGAACTTGGATTCGAGTGTCGTTCAGACCGTTGGAATCAGGGCGATAAGCACTGCGATTTGGTCCTAGTCCCACTTCCATATGATGAATTTTATTTTTTAGCTATTTTTCAAGGCCACTTGTAGCTCTAGATCCTCCTAGATCATTTGTATCATCAATCCACCAAGGGGAACTACATGACCCATTGTTTCCGTTTACTATATGGAAAGAAACACCTATATCATTTTAAACATTTATTCACAATCCCAATTCCCCAACAAATTTAGAACAATAAGATGAGTTGTGAGCCAACTGATTACCCAAAAAATATAATAATTTGTCTAAAATTTTCCATTGAAAATTGGATCTCTATCACTTACAATAATATTTAGTATTCCATGTTAATTTTTCACTATTTCCATGAATGTTTCTTCAACAATATTTTATTTAAAAGGATGAGAAAGAAATAAAAAATAGACATAGTTTTTCATTCGATCTACCACTACCATAGTGTCATTCATTCATTAAATATATGTAATCATGTAATAAAATCCATTGAAATTTCTTCCCAATGTTGGATTTCTATGGCTAATGATTGTAGAATCCCTGATGTCTTGATTTAATCTCCCTTCTTTTATCGGTAGACCACACATTTAGCCATAAAATTTGGCACATTTGGTTTACAACCTTCCAAAAGTAAATGGTTATTGATCTTATGATATTCTTTCAAGAACCATCAATGTCCTCATATAGGAGAAGTGTCTAATTCCAAAAGGATATTCTATTTGAGTTAAGAATTATTATATAAATGATCTTGATACCACAATAAATCATTATTTCACAATTTTTTTTCTATCATGGGTCTTGTTGTACTTATTAAATGATATTGCATACATTCTCATATTTATTCCATTCTATTATTGATTGTTCCACCCAGTCATATTTTGGAATGTAAATAACACATAGTAAACCCTATGTGTCTTCCTCTTTCCTTGAGAGTGCATCTACCACAATATCTTTATTTCCCATTTTGTAGATAATTTCAAAGTCATATTCTAGTATCTTTCCAACCCATTTTTATTTCTCTTCTAAATATAATATTTTCTCCAAGAATTACTTCAAGCTATCATGATATGTTTTTACTTTGAAGTATCTTCTTATTAGGTATCAATTCCATTTGTTAACTACATGTAGTATGAACAACGTCTTTTTTTCATAGACGGGTCTCAAAATTTTCCTCCCTTTAAGTTCACTAAATTGAAAGGCAAGGGGCCTTCCTTATTGCATCAAAATTACACCAATTCCATGGCCTAATGCATTGCATTGACAATGAAATATTTTTTGAATTTAGGTGTGGCTAGGATAAGAGTTGTACACAGAGGTTTTGTAAGTTTTTCAAAGAATTAATAGCCTCTTTAGTCTATTATAATGCTTCCTTCTTCAAAAAACATCATAGAGGTGTCATTATTTGACCATAATTCTTGACAAACTTGTGGTAGTATCTTATAAAAAATAAGATTTCTTTGAGTTTGTTCAAGGTCTTAGGGATTGACCATTCCCTCATAGATTTGATTTTATTAGGGTCCACTTTGACACCTTTAAAATATACATTATGGCCCAAACATCCACTTCGTGAACCCCAAAGGAACACATCAAAGGCTTTGCATATTGTTGTTTCTCTTCTAACAATGTTAAGACCTTTTAAATATGTCGTTCACACTATTCCAATTTTTTTTTGTAGATTAGTATGTCAGCAGAAACTAGTAACATAATTTTTCTAAGAAAGTGTTTAAATAGAATTATTCAAGATTGGAAATTTTTAAGGTGAATTAGGAAGTCCAAATGGCACAATGAAAAACTAATAATGAACTCCATGAGTTCTGAAGGTTGTTTTGGGAATGTATTTTCACCTTGCCCTTATTTGATGGTATCCATAATGAAGACTTGACATAGTAAGGAAAATTTCTCCATGAAATTGTCTAATAATTCATCAATGATAGGAATAGGAAACTTACCTTTGATTTTTTATTTGTAAACTACCATTGATATTACTCTAGGAATTTTTTCACAATTTTTTGATAAATTTATACTGAAAATCCAAAATCTATACTATCAGGGTTATTATCCTTAGAATTCTAGATTTATTAAGTTATTATTTTAATGCATGTGATATAGAAAATTTAGAAAATAGAGAACAAAAAAAATACAATCACTCACAACCATAATAACACAAGATATGACCTAGGAAACCCTTTTGAGAGGAAACCTAGTTGGAAGGTGACGCTACTCTGCTCTATCTTTCCATGAAGGGAAATTGATGGAAGTAAAAATAAGTTAGACTTATGGATAATGGGTTGATACAATGAACAAACCTTATTCATTTTATCTCTCCATGTCCACTCCCTACTACTCCACTCATCTATTGAACAAAATTAACTTCAATATAATGGAACCCCTTTTCCTCCTAGAGGGTCGATTATAACACAACCCAATCGTCTACTAGTGTTTAATTTTTACTCAATCAATTCTTATCTAGAGTTACAATATTGAATCTTCTAGATTCTTCTTCATCATGATCACATGACTAGCCCATTTTACATGAATAATGGCAGTTTATGTAGCATCCTCTTGAATCACGATGGTTAAAGTAAGAAGGTCAATTTTTTGGTGGTATAAAATTTTCATACGTACTTGAATCAAGGGTTTTATAAACTAGATTTTTTGCAGGGCTCAACTCTCCCATTGTGAATAAATAATTTCCTTCATGCTACTTCCATAATAGTTGGGTGCTTAACCTATTTGGTGTAGCATGAGATAAGACATGACAAACACCTCTGGGTGGGAGTGAAAACCCCTCCTTAAAGATTGTGGTCATATGGGATGGACTTTAGAGTTCAAATTATTAAATGAAAACACCCCATCAATCAAATACAAGCCTGATTCATGTGAAAAATACAAAAATGATCCTCCACTTTGGTTGAATTGGAAAAACTGCATGAAAGGTGTGTTAGTGTGTTTGGTGCACGAATGTACGAAATCACACCAACTAAGGGGGGTGGTTTTTCCCTCTTAAGTTATTGGTCACGGGGAGAAAATAGATGGAGTCAAGCAAGTTGGTGGAACATGATAAAACATAAACATACTAGATAGAGAAATAGCATGCATATTCAAACACAAAACTAGAATAAAACTAAAACTAATAAAACAAAAGCTCTAAATAGAGTCAAACAACTTCAATAATCCAAATGGTGGCTCTTATGTCCCCTCTTATTGATTGCTGGTAGGAAATGAGGATGAAAATTTAACTCACTTGCCACAAGGCCCTTAGAAATAGGGGTTCTAAGTCCCGATGCAAGGATGTTTTTACTTCCGAGCTGCCTTGGCACAAAAGTATCCCTCTCTCTACCATGGTGGACTAGAGTTGTTGGATGGCCAACAACTTAGTCCTCTCTATCTCTACTCCAGATCACACTCTACTGGTATTTCTTGGGGAAATTCTGGCCAACACAACAATGTGCTCTCTTGTTGTTCATCTCTTGGTGGCCTTTTATAGGAGAATTCAAATCCTCCTTCCCTCTCTTGGTACATTGTGGATAGTGATCCAAGAGAGCAGGGTGATTCCATTGTGTGCTACATTTATTCCATTTTATGCTCCCTTAATGTCCTAAGGAGGCTTCGGCGGCTGTCTTTAGGCAGCCTCAAGTGTGGAATAAATATCCTAAAGTGTGCTTTGTGGTCCTGAGAAGCGATTTCTGCCACTCACAGGATTGCGCGCTTTTTTTAGCAAAAGGTGTGTAAAGGCATGTTTATCGAAGAACTTTGTGCGCAGAGGTAAATTTGACTGGTTCTACTTATATGGAATTTGATTCCTTTCAGACCTTAGAGATTTTTAAATACTTTCAGATTCCCTAATGTCTCTCATCCCTGTAAATCCTTCTACCTGACATTAAATAATGTCACCTTTGCTTGTATGGTTTTCTAGTGATAACAGTTGTCCTCTAATGTGTGAGGTCTAGGAAGAACTGTATAGCTGAAATACATTATAGTTTCTTTTCTGTGTACTATGTGTAGAGAGAGATATACCTGCATGTAGCTCATAATTGAAGACACCTTGCATCGGGTCGAAGAGCGACCATGTCCCCTGGGATCCCTATAATAAATGGTAAAATACAATATATATACAAATTTTCTACAAGGCGAGCATGTCCCATGCTCGTGATGCTTTGGCTAGTTAAACAAATCTACTTGACAGATGCAGATTCTGTTTGTGTCACTAGTATGGTAGTGATCTGTTGGTTAATGAAGATGACTGCTGATGCCCTAAGGGGCATTTTTTCTTTGAAAATAGGTGGAAATTTCTACCCATATGCGTGAAATTAGTAACGCATATAAATGCGCATTGTACACATAGGCACTGGCTAGGACCTTTGCATGTAAGCATTGCTGAAAGAGACATTTATAGAGGCACGAGTCTTCGACAAATTTGATCAAAGAGCAACGGATGTAAGGTATGATACCATCTTGACATGAAAGCTTTTGTTGTATTCAAATTTTAGGAGGATTGATGACATCTGTGGGCAATGATGTCCCCTAGAGTGCCACCCGAGGATGCCCTTTTAGTGGAGAGGGGTGATCCAAGGTACCACTTCCTTTTTGGAAAAGAGTTGTTGATGTCGACAAAAAGGAAGCCTCAACATAATAAAGGGTTCACTGATACAGAGGATCAGGATCCTGGATGTGATGAGTTTAACATAGGCATGATGGCGAGGGGTGATTGAAAATTGATAATGGGGTTTCAGTGCTCTGAGGTCAGAGTAGAAAAAGCATCTTGGCGGCAGTCATAACTATTTCTGATGGGGAAATCCCTGGAGTTAGTAGGAATTCCAAGGTGGGTATAAACTGGTTATGAATATCATGGTGGCTTTTGTGTGAGGGCGTGATACTCTGACCAAGGGTGACCAGGGAGTGCTGCCATGGGAGAAAAATGAATGGGTGGGTGGGGGACATAGTGCATTGTTTGCGGTCTTTGTACACTTGTCAAAAGAGTAAAATAATGGGTTTGGTTTGTACAAAACACAGAGATTGGTGCCCCAAAACATGAAAATGTTTGCTCCCAGATGATGTGAGGAAGGTGTTTTTCTGAGGGTGGGGGGCCCATTGGTTGGTCTCATGCGTGAGATTGATAAAGCGGATGAAAAAGCATCACAGATGGGTTATGTTGATGGAGGTGTGGTGGGCCAAATGCGAGGCATGGTGTTGAGTCTCAAAAGTGTTTTCCATATTCATACATATTCCCATTATGTCATAACCATTTAGCTCTTATTTCATAGCCATCTGACCTAAAAGCCTACATCAAGTAACCATTTTCATAAATATATGGGTTAGGATCCTTGTCTTCCAAAGTTATTTATTTTATGTATTTAAAGTGAATTTATGATTAGAAACTAAAAAATTAACATAGTTTCATATATCTATATATGTGTTATGAGTTTTGTGACATGTGTAGGTCAAAAGGAAGCTTCTAAAAGACCTTTATGTGGCCTCCCATAACCAAATTCGAATTTGAGTGAAGAAGATCATGGGATCATGAGGACATGTGTCTCATTTCCTTTTTTGTATTGAAACTCTAAGAAGATATGTGTCTCATTTCTTATTTGTGTTGAAACTCTAAAAAGACATGTGTCTTATCATTTCCTATTTTGATTGTAACTCTAGAGATGGAGGGAGAAGATCATGGGATCATGAGGAAATGTGTCTCATTTCCTTTTTTTGTTAAAACTCTAAAAAGACATGTGTCTTATCATTTCCTATTTTGATTGTAACTCTAGAGATGGAGGGATAAATTCATGGACTCCCATTAATGAGATAACTTCTCATATTTTGTATAAATAGGAGAACCTTTCTCCTATCATGGGTAGTAGTGAAAAATAGGAGAAGGAGAGAAAGGAATAGAGAGTGTTTTGTAACAAAGCTTAAGATGGAATAGGATGTAGATTTGTGAGTTTTTTCAATAAAGAAGTTCAGTTCTTTGATGTTGTTTTGATTACAACTTTAAGGAGCTAAAGAATTTCACCAAATTGGTAGTAGAGGGCCCCTGCTATTCAAGGAGGTTTTGCATGTTTTCTAGATAAGTCATTTTCAATTATGTTTTGACATATTTCCTTACTTAGATTGCTTTCTGAAATCATAGCTTTTAGCATTATGTTTCATGTCATTTGCTTAGATAAAGGATCCCCATGATATTATAATTAGTCTCTTTCTCAAGCTCTTCCAATACATCTCTATTAAATGAATGGGATTGAATTGTGATATTCTGAGTTATTAGCATTTCATTTTCTGTTATTTAGTTAAAAAGAAGATCCTCATTATACTGTAGTTAGTCTCTTTCAAAAGCTTTTCCAATAAATCTCTAATTCACGAATGAGACTAAGTTGTAATATTGTGAGTTATTGATTGTTTTGCTTCATAGAATATCTTTATCACATTATGATTAATCTCTTTCAAAAGCTCTTCCAATAAACCTCTAACTCATGAATGAGATTTAATTGTAATGTTATAAGTTGTTTCAACATTTCATAGGAAATCCTTACTACATTATAGTAATCTTTTTCTCAAGCTCTTCTAATAAACTTCTATCAAATGAATGAGATTTCACTATAATGTTTTAAGTTACTGTTTGTTTCAGCATTTAATTTTATGTTTTAGGATATCCTCATTGCATTAAAATTAATCTTTTTTACAAGATCTTCCAACAAATCTCTAACTAAATGAATTAGATTAAGTTGTAGTGTTTTGAGTTACTTGTCACTTCATGAATGTTCATTTAGAAGCTGTAATATCCATGGATTAGAACTCTCTGTTTTCATCATTTCCTAGTTAGGAATAGAACTTGCAAATAAAACTCTGTTTTAATTCATTTGACAACATTTCCTTTTCCTTCTTTTTAATTAGTTTTAATCTCATCTTTCTAGTTTAGAGTAGAACACTAAGAATCAAAACATAAAACCCCAAAAACAACAATAAAACATCAAAACAACAAAGTAAGAAGTAGGTTTCTTAGGCACATATAGTGCATCACACTTCATCAGTTTACTAGCCTTGGTCGATAATTTATGTTAGCAATTTAGGACACTAAATTGACTAGACATTTTGGCGCCGTTGCCGGGGAAGTGTAACTAGGTAACCTTATTTCTTACATCTAAAAATAATAATAATAATAATTTATTGAGTATGCTCTCCTCCTGCACTTTGTGTGATCTGGAGGATCAGAAAAAAGATATTTATGTTTTAAAAAAAAAAAAATTGTTTTCATCATTTCATTTGATTTTTAAAAAAAAAAACTTAAAAAAAAAAAAAAAAAAAAAATCAATACATTGTTTTGTTTAATGAAATATATGTGTATTTTTAAATTTTTGAAAATATAACATACATAATTTTATTAACAAATCAATTATAAAAAAAATAAAAAAATAAAAAATTTTAAATGGTTTTGTTTACTAATATATATATATATATATATATATATATATATATATATATATATTCTTGAAAATATATATATATAATTTTAATAACAAATCATTTAAAATAAAAATAAAAATAAAAAATTTAAAATAAAAAAAATAAAAAATAAAATAAAAGTCATCTAAAATAAATCAACACATAAAAGTTGAAACAAACAAAATGTGCCACAACATTAATTTTTAAAAAAATTAAAAAAAAAATATATATATATATATATATATATATATATATATATATATATATATATATAAATCAATAAAACAATTAATTTTTTTTGAAATAAACTCAAATGAAAAATGTGAACGCATATGGGCCACATAGAGCTGACTGTTAAAAACTATCACCTTTGGCTTATCCTTGCGGTCATGGTCCCATGGGTACCATAGATCCAAGGGTTGGGCTAACTGCTTGCCCTTCCACGTTAGTCACAACGAATTGATGAATTGAAACACAAATCCTGAAATTCGTGTTTCCACCACGGAGAACGCAGAATCTAGCTACCAGCTCATATTGCAATTAAACAAACCATATTACACCCAAAAGAAAACAGGAATCGACTGGTTTTATGCCGTGCTAGTGTTATTCATTGAGCTGGCTTCTGAATTTCATTTTGTATTTGTTTTCCATGGTTCGGCTTCGGCCTTACTCGGCATGCAATATGTAATAAAATTTATGAACTCACGCTCAAAATTTGGATCATGGAAAGTGGAGAAGTCAACTCCGACTTCAATCCAAATCATGTCAAACGAAAATCACTACATACATGCAACTCAGGGTTTCAGTGCTGGTAGCTCAGAAACCATTATTGGCATGCCTCTACAGAGCATGGCCTCACAACTTACGAACAAGACGAGGTCAACTGAAGAAGGTGAGAAATTCAATGGCATCTTGTTGCTATCACTCAGATTTTTTCCGTTTAAAACCTGCAATAAAAAATACAGCAATTGAATTCACAAGTGATTTCCAGAAACGTAGCAACATAAACACATGATTTTGAAACACTGTTTTTGAGCAAACTAGAGCAAATCTGAAAAATATGAGATGTGGGTTTTTCTCAGAACAGAGGCAATTAAATAACCCAGAAATGGTTTTCTGAATTTCTTAATCGATTGAGATAATTTTCCGGTTCTTCAGAGCCCTGTTTCGTTGTCTGCATGAGGAAAAACGGTTTTTGCACAGTGGAAAGTTTGAGAACGGCACTCTGCGTTGATTTCACCCATGATCCGGTTTTCTAGATCTCAAAGAGAAGAATTTTAATCGAAATCAAAGTCTATCGTGGCATTCAATCCACATTCCACATGATTTTGACAAATCGAAGAGTCCAATTCGACTTTTTTCACTTTCTGAATGTTGGATTTTGTTGTGATTAATTCTTCTCGAATTGCAATGAAGGAAAAATGAGATTCCTTTGTATGAAATACAGTCCGCTATGTTCCAATGGAGAGTTGCTCGCAAAGATTTCCACATGAGGATGAGCAACGTGGAAATAAGTGGCCAGAAGAATGGCATTCAATGTTTTTAGTTTTTATTTTTAATTTCCTTATTTAATAAATTGTTTTGTTTAATAAAATTATATATGTATATATATATATATTTTTAAATGTAACATATATAATATTAAAAAAAAAAAAAAGAGAATTGCATTTCTCTTTTTCAATTTTGTTATTAAAAAAGAAAAAAGAAAAAAAAAAGAATTGCATTTCTCTTTTTCAATTTTGTTATTTAAAAATTAAAAAAATTAAAAAAATTCAATAAAATAAGTAATGTATTGTTCATTTTCTTTGAGGAGGTATTGATTAATATAAATGTTAAGACTGATTATTTGCATAGGCATGGCTACTTAATTTTCTTTTCAGGATTTTAGCTACGGAACAGTGCACATTCTGCAGCTAAACATCAATTCTGCAGCTGAAAAACTTCATTGTTTCACCCAAACTTTAAACTAGCCTAAATTTCTCATCCAACATCAGATTTTGACGATTCAAGCGTCGTTGGAAAGATTTCGACGAGATCTACCTAATGAGAAAACTATCATCAATGTTTGAAACAGTGAAGACTAAAGAAATTGCTGAAAAGACACAACAAGTAACTTGAGGCACTAATTTCGAAACAGGTATAAATTATTTTGGTTTTTCTTCATAAACTTGTTTTATTAGTACCAATTCTCAGTTTTTTTTGTGTAAATATCATAACCAGAGAGATTGATCACCTCTCTCTTTTGATAATCTTACATTCCATTGTAGAAGAAGTACTAGTTTTATTTTGCACGTTCCTGGAGGAAGAACAAATGACTACAAGCGAATAGTGTCTCTCTCAGAGACTATATTTCTTTTACAAGAAGATGATCAGCAACAAAGAAAGAAACATCAATGCATGAGCACATGCTAATGCAAATCAGATCCAACACTTGAAAGCCTTTCAGATGTCAGAATCTCCATTGCATCCATGCTTCCTAAGTCAATAAAACATTCACCTCATTTCCCTTTACATTCGCCATTGCATTTCTACTTAGTCATTCAATAAAATCCTCATCTCATTTTCCCTCACTGCTCGTTTTATTTTCCCTAGTCATTATATTTTCCTTCCATGCTTTCACAAACTTAGCAATAAAACCATTCAGCTCCTCTACAAAACTGATTCATTTCATTTCCATTTTCATTCTGTCAAATAAGCCTTGATCCACTGCAAAAAAAATTCATCCATAGTCCTTCAAAAATTATTCTTTCATGCTCGCGTTAGTTGATGGAGGATTCCTTAAGGTCTCCCTTCTAACAAGTCTTGGCCTATCGACATCAGCACATTATCTAGGTCCAAGACTAGAGTCCTTAATAGTACCTTGAGGCTTGTATGCATTAATGACAAGTTCTCTCGCTGACAATCATGGGAATACATCAATGTCCCTTGATCGTCAGATCTTGCAAGTGGCTCGACATCAACCCATTTATTCGCACTTTGCAAGATGTACTTAGGTACCTTGGCACTCATTGACATTAATGGTGAGTTTGCCTCGCATTGGTTAATGACATTCATCAATGGTCGGTAATCCAATGACTTCTCTTCATGCTCGACATCAACACATTTATTCGCATGACTAGAATTGTACCATCGGATTTTGTAACAATTGAAGACTACATCATTTCAGCAGTTTGCAGCAGGAATCAATTTGTATCAGCAGCAATAAAGATCCCAATCTTGCCATCAGCACAAAGAGAACAAAGAGAACAAAGAAGCAGATCAAATTCATTTGTTTACATAGTTCATGATCCAACAACATCAACAGCCACACTCTTCAGTATACACAACTCATCCACATTTAAGGTAAGTGAAGGTATGTGGTTTTCTAATTTTTAGTCATGTAATTCATTAGAATGCTAAAATTGTAACTTTGGAAAAATTATTCACTCCCTTTTTCACATTGTCATATCCTTAGTTGGGGGGAAGGGACATCATTTCATATCCACATGTCATACACTATGACACATTTTCATTTCATTTCCACCTACATATACTTCCCAACCAACTATTGTTGCAACATGATCCAAAAGATTATATGCCTTGCAAATGATCAATTCATTGATGAAGTAATTGATTCTAAATGTTTTCATGAACTTTGATGCAACAAAGAAAATAAATCATTGTTACACAAGAACCATTGCTCAAAAAAATTGGTTGTCACACAAGAACCAACCATTAAAAAAATGTTGCAATCAAATGTATTATACTTTGCCAAAAAGAGAATATCAAGAAGAAAAGTTTGGAACGAATCTATATGAGTCAAAACTCATAAAAGATTAACTCATGGGAAAATGAATCATTGCAATAGTTGCATGAGGACATGCAACAACTTCAGTTGGGGGGTATGTTGAGTCTCAAAAGTGTTTTTCATATTCATACATATTCCCATTATGTCATAACCATTCAGCTCTTATTTCATAGCCATCTGACCTAAAACCCTACATCAAGTAACCATTTTCATAAATATATGGGTTAGGATCCTTGTCTTCCAAAGTGATTTATTTTATGTATTTAAAGTGAATTTATGATTAGAAACTAGAAAATTAACATAGTTTCATATATCTGTATATGTGTTATGAGTTTTGTGACATGTGTAAGTCAAAAGGAAGCTTCTAAAAGACCTTTATGTGGCCTCCCATAACCAAATTCGAATTTGAGTGAAGAAGATCATGGGATCATGAGGACATGTGTCTCATTTCCTTTTTGTATTGAAACTCTAAGAAGATATGTGTCTCATTTCTTATTTATGTTGAAACTCTAAAAAGACATGTGTCTTATCATTTCCTATTTTGATTGTAACTCTAGAGATGGAGGGAGAAGATCATGGGATCATGAGGACATGTGTCTCATTTCCTTTTTGTATTAAAACTCTAAAAAGACATGTGTCTTATCATTTCCTATTTTGATTGTAACTCTAGAGATGGAGGGAGAAATTCATGGACTCCCATTAATGAGATAACTTCTCATATTTTGTATAAATAGGAGAAGCTCTCTCCTATCATGGGTAGTAGTGAAAAATAGGAGAAGAAGAGAAAGGAGTAGAGAGTGTTTTGTAACAAAGCTTAAGATGGAATGGGATGTAGATTTGTGAGTTTTTTCAATAAAGAAGTTCAGTTCTTTGATGCTATTTTGATTACAACTTTAAGGAGCTGAATAATTTCACCAAATTGGTAGCAGAGGGCCCGTGCCATTCAAGGAGGTTTTGCATGTTTTCTAGATAAGTCATTTTCAATTATGTTTTGTCATATTTCCTTACTTAGATTGCTTTCTGAAATCATAGCTTTTAGCATTATGTTTCATGTCATTTGCTTAGATAAAGGATCCTCATGATATTATAATTAGTCTCTTTCTCAAGCTCTTCTAATACATCTCTATTAAATGAATGGGATTGAATTCTTGATATTCTGATTATTCTTGTTCATTTATGTTAGTTAAAAGTAGAGAGTCTCCATTTATCTTTTATACTGTGGTTAGTCTCTTTCAAAAGCCTTTCAATAAATCTAATTCAGTGAGACTAGTTACTAATAATGTGCAGATTGTTGATTGTTTGCTTCATGATCTTTCTACACGTATAGTTAGTCTCTGAAAGCTCTTCCAATAAACCTCTAACTCTATAGAGCAGAGATTTATTTGTAATGTTATGGTGTTAACATTTCATAGGGATCCTTTTGCTGTATTAATATTTTTCTGAAGCTCTTCTAATAATATCAAATGAATGAGATTTCACTATAATGTTTAAGATCTTTATTTGTTGACATTTCCTTTTATGTTTTGCAGGGAATCTGTTACATTAAAGTCATCTTTTCACAATACTCCACAAATCTCTAACTAAATGAATCAGATTAAGTTGTAGTGTTTTGAGTTACTTGTCACTTCATGAATGTTCATTTAGAAGCTGTAATATCCATGGATTAGGACTCTCTGTTTTCATCATTTCCTAGTTAGGAATAGAACTTGCAAATAAAACTCCATTTTAATTCATTTGACAACATTTCCTTTTCCTTCCTTTTAATTAGTTTTAATCTCATCTTTCTAGTTTAGAGTAGAACACTAAGAATCAAAACATAAAACCCCCAAAACAACAATAAAACATCAAAACAACGAAGTAAGAAGTAGGTTTCTTAGGCACATATAGTGCGTCAGACTTCATCAGTTTACTAGCCCTGGTCGATAATTTATGTTAGCAATTTAGGACACTAAATTGACTAGACACACGGTAGTGCACTTTTTATCTGCTTGTACAAATTGGTTGTTCGGGAAAGCTGTCTTATCTCATATGGTAAAATTTACCTTATGCATGATGAATTAATGGGCATGAGGTACTTCCCGGACGAAGGTGGTATGGCCATGGCATCACTATTGTTGTGATATATGGTCTACTATGGGTGACGAGCACCATGGGGGGGGGGGGGAGGCTCTACAGACCAACGAGGATGCTTATCATGTGCAAGGTGAGATGATGATAAACATGGCCTGATGTGTGGAATCGATGGATGATTTCTAATGGAGAAATGATTTCAGGATATGCAAAGTTCTTCTGGGACTCTATCATGCTAGGGGTAGAATGATACCTACTCTGGAACTTTCATTGGATGGAGTTGTGGATGGTTTTCATACTACCTACAAAAAAAAATACCCCAAGTGAAAGCATATTCTTTATCCAAATATTATTGAAAGACATGTGCTTTAAAAATAAGATGAGAGATGGCATACCTGCTGGCACTGAAAATTTATTTTTTTGGGGTGCAAATGTGTGGCACCGCCTTTGGTTGTTAAGGAGTGTTGATTACAATGTTGCGTTCAGTCTGGTGGTTGAGCCTTCTGATCTCTCGTTATGGTCCTACAAAGTTTCAGAAAAGGGTGATATATAGGCGAATATGGCTCAATTCAATTCATTTGTGTCTGTTGAGTATTGAGAGGTCAGAGGGTTCTGCGGAGCAGTTCTTGCTATTGCGGTCAGCCTGAACACCCGTGATTAGCGATTTTATGTCCAGGAAAACTCCATGACGTCCTGCATTTTATTTTATTTCAGTTTTTGTGTGCCGAGGTTCATACAATACTTGTTTGTATGGATTCTGAGCGAGTTTTACCCTTGATTGTGTGGGCGATCAGGATATTAGCGCGCCTTTTGCGCGGAAATCAAAGATTTTGTGTGTAGAGGGCATGCCTATCCAAATTCTTGGTGTGCCTCTTGCATTCTTGCAAGAGGGAAAGGTGCGACTTCCTCGCGCATGTCTGAGGAACAGGCGCACGAAAATAAGAGGCAAATTTTGTGAAAATTTTTCCTGTTTTTTTGGTGTTTTTATGCTGCTGATGTGCTCTCGTTTTGATGACAGGATGTTGTGGAGGGAGAAGGATTGGCCCGAGCTCCACACTACTTTAGCTTCTAATGGTCAAGCGTGCCAACAATTGCCACGAAGGGGTCTCCTGAAATTTTTTGAGAATGACCTTCTTCAGTCATAGGATTGACTTCTGCGCTACCTAATCTAGCGTTGGAACAGGCAACACAAGGTGTTTGTGCTACGTGGGTGTGAGCTCACTATCCATATTGATACGAATATCTACTTTGTGACTGGTCTGCTGCCTCAGGATGAGGCGCTTCGGTATCCACTTCCTTCTAGGAGGGTGGATTTTGAGCGATTCTGGGAGCATCATTACGGCAGGGTGCCCCTTACGGAGGGGTGCATAGTTATTTCCTTGCTGACAGATTTTTCCGAGCAGTGTGCTTTGGTGGCTATTGTGCGATTGGCAGGGTTTTCTGCTCCACATTGAGCATCGGGCCCGCAGGTTGGTGTCATGCGCCAGCTGAGCGCTGGGCATTTTTTCGACTTTTCCCATTTCTGTTATGACAGGATGCTGGCACAACTTTACAAAGTTCGGGATGGATCGAAGCTATTTTCATATGCCAACGATTTATGCAGCATTATGTACGAGTGGGTGGTGTTGCTAAGACTGGTGGTGGCGATGCCTGTCGGGGGCCCACAGGAGTCTCGCATGAGGAGGTGGGCTCTTGTGATGCCTCGAGGAGGTGGGGGTAGGGTGGGGCATTACTGTAATGCCACCACATGGGCTTGATTTGAGGCCAACCCACAGATGCTCCTGCCATTCCCTTTTGTAGGGATGGACTTCCTGGGGGATCCAGACATGGGTCTTCCTGCTGGATACACTTGGGGGCTAGTAGGTATGTATTTTGTGCTTTCTGCATTTATTTGAGTATTTATGGTTATATGTGTATTATGATGACACTTACATAGTTTTGGTTACTCTTGCAGATGTTGGCGATGTTAGTTTCCCTATGGCTTGGTTGGTTGGGCATGATCCTATTCGTAGACCTCGGGGAGCTCATGGGGGGCTGGGAGGAGTTCTTGCACAACCTTAGGGTGGGGCACGCGATGGTGAGGCTGGCCCTTCAGGGGAGGGCAGCAGCTTGGCTGCTACTGAGACTGCAGCTAAGCGAGCTCATGCTGATGCGACGGAGGCTCCTGTTTCTAATCTGACCGAGCAGGTGTCAGTTCTGGAGGATGCCTGAGATTGAGTGGACCGCTTGACCCAGGGGATGCCGACTCAAGGCTTTTTATATGACCTCGAGGATGTATGGCTGGAGACCTTGATGGCCCGGGAGAGGGGCTATCGGCCAGTTTTACATCGGGAGTTGGTCTTGTTATTGACGACGACTCCAGTAGTGGTACCAGGAGTGACAGTGGGTCCAGGTGCCCTACCTGGGGGAGCACCGACCTAGAGTCATTTTGTACACGAGGAAAGCACCCATTATGAGGATGCTTCCCATATTTTTGACGACTTATGTGTGTATATTTTTGGGCTGACCGATGGGTCAGAGACACTATTTTTTGTACTCAAACACATACATTTTGATATATATATATATGAGAGATATTTTTTGCAGCTCTACATGGTGTACCCCCTGTTTCTACTTATGGATTATGTTATCCAGATGGATATCTATCTTTTCTATGTTTTTTTTTTAATGCATAATGGTTTATTCAAGAAGAATTTGAGTTTAGAATATTGTTAGCTATGCGATCAACTATTTGGTTTTTACTTCTTGGTACATGTGTGAATGTAATGTAGTCAAATTGTCTGCTTAATATTTTTGCTCACAAATATTTTCTAAATAGATGTGAATCTCATATCGTATCTCAAATGTTTGGTTTATCTATGACACTACTAACTGGGAATCGAGGTATATATGCATATGGGGTATGCCCTAATGGAGGGCGTCACTCATAAGTCCTAAAATGACGTCAAATTCTACCTGATTATTTGTTTCTGAACCGATGCACACACCATTGGTGTAGAGTGGTGATCGGTCAGGGTGATATATAACCCAGGAAGCACGTGCTAAACTTTGAGTCCATATTGATGCTCCATCATCAAATCCGGGGTAAGGGTTGGGTTGCTAATCCATTGTGACACTCGAGTGCATTTTGTAACAAGTCTTTTCGTCAAAAAATTACAGTGGTTGTGAATGTGTGCATTGACTCTAGGGTAGGGCCTTCTTAGCCCTTATGGGTAGAATTTCTTGAGGTACAGGCCGTTTACGGGGTTGCTAAGACATGTCCTGTCCGGTTCAGTCAAGATGTATGCCCCCTTGAGGAGGAAATGTTTTGTGATGTAGGGTCCTTTCCACAAGGTTTCAAACATTCCTAGCCCTAGGGCTTCTTTTGTGACGTCGTAGCAAAGGACTAGTTATCCCTCGGTGAATGAGCGACGGTTGATGTGGCGGTCAAACGATGCTTTTACCCTTTTTTGTGGGCCTCGTTGTGTTGCAGCGACCATCGTCGCCTTTCATCGATGAGATCTAGTTTTACTAGGCATTGTTTTAGAGGCTGGGTATAATCGAGGAGTTTGATGGTGGCATGTAAATTCAGGATCTCGCGAAAATCAATGCAAAAGTGCAAGGACCCCTGACCTTTTACGACAGGAATAAGGTGGGAATCCTGGGACGTGGGGGCAGGTTCAATCATATTTCCAATATATGATGATAAAAATCGTATGTGGTGTATCGTGTCGTCAGCATTTGGTGGGGGAATAATCTCCATGATGGGAGTTTGCGTAAGCGCAAGGTTGGGTCCCCCATTAGGATGGTCAATTTTCTGTTGGTGGAAATTGTGCCTGGTGTAGAGGTGCCTGAATGTTTCCATTAATGGGAATGCCTCTGGTTCATGGTTATCACCAGTGTAGATGGTGCATGGTACCACTATGCCAACTGACTAGATTGTGTGGAACCCAGCATTACTCTTTTTCCCAAATGTGGATGCTTGGCAAGGATCCGTGGTAGAAGATGAGGTCTTCTGCTTCCATTTTCGTGTCATTGGCTTGGGTGCATATAACTCTTTGCAGGAGTGTATACCTAATGCTGCTCTTGCTACTCTTATCGTGGGGAGATGCTCACATTTAATTGTATGATGAAATTGTGAACAAATCTGGCAATAAGTACGCGTGATCTTCTCTTGGTTAGAGAGGAGTTTTTGTGGGAGAGAAGTGACTATGTGAAATTTTTTTACGAGGTGCTTTATTTCTTTGCACCGAATGACCCAGTGGTTAATCAGGTCGCATAGTCCGCATGTTATCCTAGGTTGGGCCTGGGCCATGCTTGGTTGGTGCACCATCGTATTTTTCCGATCACGTCGATGTGGGTGCGGGGTTTCTGGACTGGGGGTGATATAATTTATATACCGTTTTAGGAGATCATCCTATTTCTTCTATAATGTGTGAATAATATTGATTAGAGGATGAAATCGCGGGATATAGGTACAATGTTGCCCATAGTGAGTTCCTTGACATACTGGGAAAAATAGCCTAGATATGGGGGTCCCAGCGTGCGTAGTTGATGGCCTAACGGGGTACCAACGTCGTAACACTGCTAAATCAGGGCAAGTAGCGACCACATGATTGGGAATTTTACATAATGCACATGTTAGGCTTCTTTGTAGAGAGCGGTTAGGGGAAACTAAGGGTTCCCTGATTGGTCACTTTTCAGCTGACAGAGAGAGGATGGATCTACTCATCACATATTCTTGGGTTGTCAAGTTGTTCATGGATTTTGAGTCTGTGCCATCTTCTTGGGAGAGGCAGACTATGGCTGAGCACAAACTAGCTAGCGCTAATCAAAATTGGGGGATATATTGGCAATTTTCTAGAATGTGGTTGTCGGCACTTAAAGGACATGTGAATTGTGCTGCCCACAAACCAATGTAATAAACCCGTTCTATAGGATACCATCTGTGGATGAGTTCTAGGGTTGTGCATTCTTCAATGAAGTGACCATGTTCATCACACAACGTGCAACGTATGAGAGCAGGGGGGAATATGAACGGGAGACTTTATGGTGACTATCTTTACTCCTGCAGGTACAACATGGTGCGAGGTTCATCTCCAGATGACTGGGTAGAGGTATCCTCTTGATGGGATCGCTCGATGGCGTGTAAGGCATCCCTATATCATGGGATTTCTAGGAAATGATGGGTATAGTGCCCATAATTGCTACAAAAAGGGCATGCATGATTGGTACGCAATGCTTTGCCTTTACTTTTCATGGTAGGTTCCTTTTTACAGGAACGTGGTGTCGCGTTGTCTGCCTCAGAGCTAAGGAGAAGTTTTAATTTGTCCAGCTGTAGGAAAATGTATGTAGGGTGTCCTATTACATCACATATAGTGCAACCTGGTGATTCCCATTGCATGGCAGCAGTCTCCACCCTCTTTCCTCTCTCGAGTTTTCTTAGCCACAATCATCGATTTTGCAATGGGAATTTCCTTTGCAAGGATGTTTTCGACAATTTCCTGAATTGGTGGGGTCTCCTCGGTATTTAGGGGCTTTAACCCTATCACAGTGATGTGTGTGGCTCTTGTCCCAATAGAAGGAATGAGGTACCAAAATAGTGTTCAAAATATATTTTTGGTAACACCACTGTTGCCAAGACTTGCCGGGATATGAAACCAACTTAGGGGTAGAGGAAAGTGGTCTGGGAAGCGGTGTAGGCTAGAGGCTAACGTGGCCAAGGACTTGGTGTAATTATTGCTCATGTCCGTGACCTGACTAGCTTCATTGCTTGATTTTGACATCATGCACACCAGAGCCCCTATGACATCAATTGATGACTCAGCTATGACAAGTGGATCTCTTAGGAATGACCCTAGGATGGACGACGGTTTGAACTAGTCGGGGCCATATTCTTGGTACCGTGAAAGCGCGTTCGCAGATGTATCTATGTAGGGTAGAATTACATCGGTATTTTTTAGTGGCCGCATTTTGCTATGCGGCAATTGGTCAATAGTAATGATATCGTCCTCATGGGGGAACATCATAGTTCAGAAAATGGAGGAGGTGATGACTAATATGGCATACATATGACTCCGGCCAAGGAGTATATTATAATCCAGTTAGCCATCCAAGACTTCAATATCTATAAGGACAATCTTTCTAGCTAAGTAGTCCGGGACATTTTGGTAGAGGCTGATGGGGGCCGAAGGGCGACCATAGTATGCTCTAAGCGTGATGTCTATTGGCTTTAGTTCGAGAGACCCTATCTTCCGCCAAACGTTCTTTGACATGTTGCATGTGGATGCAAATTTGTCAATGATACTTCGGTGAATGGTAATGTTTTGGACTAACACTAGTATCTGGAAGGTGATCATTCATGAAATCCTAGTGGTGGCGTTATCTAAATCCAAAGCCATTAGGCGCGAATCGACAGGGTTGATGGTGCCTAATGCGAAAATTAAGGCTTTCCGCTGATTTGGGTATGACTGTAATACCTCCAAATCTAACATAGTGGCAGGATGTTAAGCTAGATCATCCAAAATAATATAGGTATGGGATGCTTTGGAATAGTTTCCTACTCGCTTAGTTGTTCCCTTAGCCATCTTTGGCAAAGGTTCAATAGGGATCTTTGATATGGTGAAAGGTGATGTTGGTGCACTGGTACTAGCCCCTGATGCATTGGTGTCTGGTGGGGTGTCGTAATTTCGATTCTGTGTTTGAAAAAACATTTCCTCACCAGTCATGTAGATTTCGTGGTTGTTATTTCTGGAGTCGTCAGGGGTTTGTTGTTGTGTGCTAGTTGTCCCTTGATGGGAGAAAGGTTCCTGCATGATTGTTGTCTGCTGGGAAGATCCCCCTTGTCCAAGGTTACTTTGTAGTCTCTTCAGCTCAGGGAGGTTGGGACAGTAGTGAGTGTAATGGTTGTACTCACCACAAACCGAACAAGAGTGGTTTGTTTGAAGAGGTGGCCTTTTGTTCTGCCTTTGGGAGTTGCTTGTCTCCTGGTTTTGATTTCGGTTGGAGTTGCCTTCAGCATGAGATCGTGGAGGGCGTTGATGATTTTTGCCCCCCTATCTAGGATTTCCTTTAGGCTTTTTTTTTCCTTTTTTCTTAACACTTTAGGAGGATAGTTTGGATTTTCCTATTTATATGGTTGGTGCAGTTGGTTTTGGGAAGGTTGCACAAAGTTCATCTATGAATTATTCTGCATGGGTGGGTCTTGTGCTAGGGACTGAGCATAATGCGGTCCCTATTTTATAAATGGTTGTTGCGAGGGAGCTCTTCCATCAGCATGTCTATCTGCATACTGGGTCCCTTGAGCAGGTGGATGGGGTCCTCCATGCTGATGGTGATACGACGACGCCCTACTAGTTAAATTTTGCGAAGGAATGTGATGAATTTGGTATTTGGGTTGTGGTATGTTCTAGGTAGAATCATACATGTAACAGGGGTATTGAATGTTGTTTCTTGGGTGACTTTGGGTCAATTACCCAATTAAATCGTCTGCAGAATTTGACGCACCTAGCAATTCTTTGTAAGTTTACAGGCGCGGGGCGTTTGATGGGATATTGTAAATATACCCTGACTGCGTATAGATCAACTCAAGCTATTGGGCCTTACTCATGGCGTCCTCTTCGGATATGGGTTTTTGTTGTGCCACGTCTTTCGAAATATCTGCGATGAGAGTTTTTAGGAACAGGTTTAACAGAACTCGATCGTCGAGTTTGGCTTTGCACAAACTATGACACCACCGCCATTCGTGAAGATGGTTCGAGATATGGACGGCGAGGGTTTGCCTAAAGTGGGTCAGTAACTCCATTCCAAAATCATAGTTGATGGGTAACTGAAAATAGGTCAGGAATGAAGTGGCAAGGGTGCTAAAGGTTCCATGTGTAGTAGAGGGTTGATCCACATACCATTTCACTACCACTATGGTTAGAGTGCATTGAAACAGTCTTATTTGAATAGTATCATCAACGATGATGTTCGACGAACACCACAGGTGGAACGTCATGGCATGATTTCCGGGGTATTCGCTTACTTTCCTTTGAACTGGAATTTCCGAAGGGAGCTCCATGGGAATGGGAAGCCATATGGGGTTGTGTGCAATGGGGTTGTTTGTCGACTTGGTTAAATCTGGTAGATTTAACGAAGCTAGAAAAGGTGACTGCGAGGTTGTAGCCATTGTGACTTGTGAAAACACAAT
Source organism: Pinus albicaulis (assembly GCA_034641835.2). Classification (NCBI taxonomy): domain Eukaryota; kingdom Viridiplantae; phylum Streptophyta; class Pinopsida; order Pinales; family Pinaceae; genus Pinus; species Pinus albicaulis. Next base: position 177,875,688 of record CM076578.1, read on the forward strand.
GTTCTAGTTAGGAATAGGGTTTGTTTATGACGTACCCTGTTGTGCATTCAACTAGCTTCCTGAATGAGTAGCACTCCTCTGCCTTATAGGCATTGTGGGGGGAGTGGTGTGTGGTGATCCTGTGGGGGTGTTCACTAGTGTGAAGTTGGGAGACCGACTAGGGTTCCGAACTAAGCATGCCCCAATAAAGGATGAACAAATAATGGTGGTCATGTTCTGTCTTTGGCGCCTAAATGGTGAAAGACCTCAAACCCCTCCCGGTAATGGGGGGGAGGTCCAAAAGGCGTCTAGATCGACGAGGTCCTATTGGGTTCGTTCCAGTGTCATATAGGTATGGCTTTAGAAATATTTAAGAGGAGAGATATTATAATCAAAGCAAAATTCTGATCGCTTACATAAAACAAAGCGAAAATAAAATAAATTTTCCCTTTATATTAATCCTATCTGATCAGTCAATCAAAAAATATGGTTTTTTTTGTTTGCATATGATACTTAAATCCTAGAATACCTAATCGTCCTCACATTCTCAAATTTAAATGGGCCTTGAGAAGATATCTTGCGAATGCTGGCACAACGTCCTAAAGGAACTGGCGACGCCCCCAGTCAACCAAAGAAAATCCACCAAGGTAAGGGTAGAGGATCTAGTGCTTGCCTGCACTGTCACCTATAGGGAAAGGATGCCCTAATTTTGGCCACTAAGTATTGTCGTCCCACGTGAGCGTTTGAGTCTTGGGCTTCTTGTTAGTTCAGTTAACGGTACCGAGTATCAGTCAGGTCAGGTAGCCCCAACTAATACAGCACACACTACGCCTAAGCCTAACCCCCTCTAAATCAGGTCTCTACCGCGCTGGGGTTTTCTTTTTTGTGGGCTGATAGGTAGATTTGAAATTTCCCTAAACATTCAACTTATATTTTTCAAGATGAATAATGACCAAGGCAGCTTATTGGATGCCTACACCCTTGGTCCTCACTTAGACTATAAATTATTTTGTGGCCTCTATGGGGATAATTTAGTGAGTTTTGATAAGATAGTTTTAGGTGTCTTTGCTTTGATAAGGGTGTGGATGTGTGTGAGAAAAAAGTGAACAAAAACATAGTTTGAACGTGTGGATATGTGATGATCCTTTCCAAAATACCCTATTTAAACTATGTTCTATTATTCCTTGCTCAAAAGAAAAACATGTGGGGATTTGGGCCGCTTTCTATTTTTCCTAGTTAATATATGTGATCAACTATAGGCAGATGGTGAGTTCTAAATAGAGAGTGTTCATATGCTTGCCTAGGATCATCGAAGGGTGCAAAGGCAGCAGAGATTACCTGATCTTATATCGACAACTCGATCATGGTCCCAAAATCCTAGTGCAAAAATTCAACTAAACGAATGAATTTTACACTAGAAAAAGAACTATCTAAGCATGCATGGACTTGGGCCACTTAATTTGGCTAATTACCTAGGTGTTTTGATACCTAAATTTGCAAAACATAATTTTTTTCAAAATGCAAGTTAATTTGCTTCTTACTTAAACTATGTGTCTAACTTTTCAAAAATCAACTTGAAATAAAACTAAAACCTAGGCTACTAAAAGAAACTTAGAATGAGCTTTAGAAAGTTGCGGGGAACCTCAACCAGTGATGGCGGATGTATTATGGGCTGCCAGTCACCTTTACAAGCAAGGAAAGATGGAATTGGTGGAAAAAATTCTCATTCTATTTTTTGTGCACAAAAGGCTGAGACAGGCGTGATTTCTGCATGCACGTCACTCCTGAATGTGTGCCTTGGGGTGCACCTGTATGTGAGAAATGCACGAAAATTTCCTATAGAGTAATTTTTGGGAGCTCTTCTGCTTTAGTATGTCACTAGGGATGAAACAGGTAATGAAGGAGAGAAAGGGGGAAATTCCAGCCCAACTCCACAGCAAAGACGGAGGCCTCTGCAAAAAGGCACAACCACATGAACTTGGAAATGAAAGTTAGTGGAGTCACCATTCCTGTGTTAGTGTGTTTGGTGCATGAATGTACAAAATGACACCAACTAAAGAGGGGTATTTTTTTCCCTCTTAAGTTATTGGTCACATGAAGAAAATAGATGGAGTCAAGCAAGTTGGTGGAACATGTTAAAACATACTAGATAGATAAATAGCATGCATATTCAAACATAAAAATAAACTAAAAATAAAACAAATAAAATAAAAGATCTAATTATAGTCAAACGACTTCAATAATCCAAACGGTGGCTCTTACGTCCCCTCTTATTGATTGCAGGTAGGAAATGAGGATGAAACATTAACCCACTTACCAAGGGGCTCTTAGAACTAGGGGTTCTCATTCCTGCTGCAAGGATGTCTTTACTTCTGAGCTACCTTGGCGCAAAGTATCCCTCTCTCTACTATGTTGGACTGGAGTTTTTGTATGGCCAACAATCGAGTCTGCTCTATCTTTGCTCGGGATCAAACACTGTTGGTATTTCTTGGGGCAATTCTGGCCAGCATAACAATGTGCTCTCATGCTGTTCATCTCTTGGGGGCATTTTATAGGAGAATTCAAATCCTCCTTCCCTCTCTTGGTACATTGTGGATAGTGACCCAAGAGAGGAGGGTGATTCCATTATGTGCTCCCTTGATTTCCTAAGGAGGCTTGGGCGGCTGTCCTTAGGCAACCTCAAGTGTGGAATAAATGTCCTGGAGTGTGCCTGTGGTCTTGGAAAGTGACTTCCACCACTCCTATGATTGCATGCTTTTTGAGAAAAGGGCATGCAAAGGCGTGTTTATCAAAGAATTTTACGTGCAAAGGCATATTTGACTAGTTCTTCTTGTACGCAATTTTATTTTTCCTTTCAGACCTTAGATATTTTTAAATACTTTTAGATTCCCTAATGTCTCTCAGCCCTGTAAATCCTTCTGCCTCACATTAAATAATGTCACCTTTGCTTGTATGATTTTCCAGTGATAACAAAATGGAGATCCCTCCCTAAGGAAGTGAAGGATCTAAAATACGAATTAAAATTGGACAAAATTGAGGGCTACATTCAACATATCAAGTATCAGGTCCTAATATGCAAGTTCATCATAATCTTTTCAATGAAGAGTGCATTGGTTAGATGTATCCAACAAAAATTGCAAATAAATGAGAACATCGATATTGAGCTAGGAACAAAAGGTTTCTCTACGATGATTTTTTCAAATCTGGAAGACATAAATAGGGTATTCAAGGATGGCTATATTTTCAATAAATTTTGGTTATTCATGAATTTATGGCAAGAAAGGTACAACCTAGAAAATGAAAAATCCTTGGAAACGCTAATTTGGATTCACCCATTTTCTCTTATAAAAGAGATTTGGGAGGAGGAAAAATTAGAAGGTATTGGAAACGCGATTTTTTTTTTTAAATATCTGAAGTGACCAAGTGATGATACTACACCTCATATATGGGGATATATATGTATATGAATATCTCCCAACCACTACTAGAATAAATCAAGACCTCCTACCATGATGAAGTTTGGAAGCAAATATTGGAATATGAAAATGTACCATTCAAATAATGCAGGTGCAATGAATATGGATATCTCTCCAAATATTTTCCCCCAAATATTACAGAGGAAACAAAATAAAATTGGAAAAAAATGGATTATAAAAGTTGTTTGGAAGTCCAACCTTAATGGGAAAGCCTTCGAGTATAAAATGTTGACACTCCGTAAGAACCCCTTTAGTATAAATACTGTTATGAGTCATTGTTTATAAAGGACCAGGAAATTCCATATTAGGTACATACTTAAGAAACAAATCAATAGAAGGGAAATGAAAAAATAGAGGGAGAATCTCATAACATAAAAGTTAAAAAAGAATACACAAAAAACACATCAATAAAAGAAAATAATATGATAACCATAAAAGGAATAGGAAATTCAAATGGGTTGGAGGATATGGATAGGGATGAAATTGCAATCTAAAACCTCATTGAAGAGTGGACATATAAGGACCTAGGAAAGATTTATGTTTAACAAAAGGGTTGTTTAGACAAAAATATACACGACTAAAAAATAAAAGGGATGTGACTTTGAAGGGAGTAAGCTCATCCCCATAAAGTTTTTGCATCCACAAACAAAGCTTCAAAGATACTCCCAAGCATGGAAAGGATGACGATAATAGAGGAAGGAAAAGAAAAAAGAGTTAATACAGGAGATGGGGGATGCATTGTTAATTTTTTGATAAGTGGCTCTCTTAATGGTAGTGTTTTCCTCTACCCAAAATTCCTCTAAATGAAGATGATTTCATGGAGAATAAGAAGCCTAAAATATCAATGGAAACAAAGGATTATTAAAGAGAGAATTTGTAGGGAAACCCTATAATAGTGATGCTACATGAGACTAAGTTTGACAATAATAAAGTTGGTTCAATATCCTCTCATTGTTGGAGAGAATGTCAAACCATTGCACTAGATGTTGCAAGGACATTACGAGGACTGGATATCTTATGGAAGCCAAAACAAGTTTAATTTATAGATTGGATGGCTACCCACAGGATAATCTCTCATAGATTCCACTACTTAGTAACAAAATAAATAAGATGCATAACAATTGTTTATGGGTGAATGAAAATGTAGGATTTCTTAGAAACTTGGCTAGCATTAGATATTTTCCATAAGATAAGGTATGGATTCGAGGAGGAAACTTTAAAATGGTGACACCAATAGAGGAAAAATGGGGAGCTATTCATTTCTTAGAAACATACTTCCAACAATTCAAAAAATTGATGTAGCAAATGAAGTTGGTTGATCTAGAAAAAATTAATGGAGTATTTACCTCGAATAATTGTCACAGTGGTAAGAACCAAATAAAATCATGCTAGGATATATATTTAGCTATAAATATCTCTTAGAAGCGGAAATATTCTTGGAAGCATCTATTGTTCCTTATAAATGTTTTCATCAACTGACCAATCTATTTCGAAATAGATATCAAAGATGTCCCTAAGAATTGACCTTTCATTTTTTAGAGTTTTTGGCTTAAGGATCCATCCTTCCTTGAGAAGAAAAAGATGGGGTGGCAAGAGATTCATTACTAAGGTCCCCTAATATGTTCAAGGTTCAAAAAAAATTTAATATTCTTAAGCCAAAAATAAAAAATGGAACAAGGAGGATTTTGGAAATATTTTCCAAGAAAAACAAAAGTTGTAGGTATAGATGAAAAATGTTCAAAAAATTAATTCTAGAGGGAAGAACTAAGGATTGTTTACAAAATAAGAATATATTCTGACATAATTAAAGTACATAATGGAACACGTGTAAATATTATGGAGGAAATAATCAAGAATCCATTGGATTTGAGAAGTGGAGAAGAACACAAAGTTTTTCGTAAATCTTTGATAAAATACCAACATCATGACATGATTTGTTTCATTCAAAGATGAAGTATTGAAAAAAATAGAGATCACAAAGAGATGGAGCAAGAATTGATTAGATATTATTGATTACTTTTAGTTGAACCAAAGAAAATTCAATGTATAACAATTCAAAATATCATGAAAAACATCCCAGCACTAGTTCAATAAGATCATAGTTATGCCTCAATGAAAGAGGTATCCTATGGTTAAGTAGAAGAGCTTGCAATATCCATGCCAAAAAAAAGTGTGATGTTTAGACAGGTTCACCACAAATATTTCCAGACTTGTTGGTACTTCCTTGGTGAAGAAACCATGACTTGGTGGATGAATCTTGCAGTATGTTCTAATTATTTTCATCCTTAAATTCCACACTATTAACACTATAACCTAAGCATGATAAGTCCCAAAATCCTAGTAGCTTTAGAATAGTAGCCTTATCTAATGTGATATACAAGATTATTTCAAAAGTTATACAAATATTCTAAATTTGATCCTCTCAAATATAATTTCAATGGAGAAGATAGGGTATGTGGAGGGTAGACATATCTTACAAGGAGTAGTAGTAACCCATGAGTTACTCAATTTGTTAAAAATATATAAAAAGGCAGGTATGTTGATTAAGCTTGATATTTCTAAGTCCTCCGACAGAATTAGTTGGGCTTATCTCTTTATTTTTATTGCAACATTTGGATTTTCAAGTAGTCAAATTAATGTAGGAGCTCTGGTTGCAACCCATTTCTTCTTAATGGTACTCAATGGATTTTCTTCCTCAACATTCAATTATTCACATGCAATTCATCAAGGTGACCTTGTCTCACCATTCTTATTTATTCTTGCTACATAATGGTTGGGACACAACATAAAGGTAATATTAGCACAAGGAAAGATGAAATGAATACAAATATATCACAGGTAGAGATTTTGTACCACCTAAGAAGTTCAATACATCTGGTAGAGGACAGGGACTTTGAACTGAGGATCAAAATAAGGATGAAGGTTGGATTCTTATATAATGTTGGACTTGTGGCAAAGATAATCACATAAGAGATTTTCCATAGAATCAAGGTGGTATACCACATATATACAGTGGTAAGGAGGCATAGACAGTGGGATATATTGGAAAAATTATTCCCATGATCTATGTAGTAGTGGATATCAGGCATGCAGATCACGAAGCATCTATTATCAAGATGAACGGTAAGCTTTATAATAAAGTTGTTTATAATTTGATTGACCATGGATCTAATTATAGCTATGCTAATCCTGACTTAGAAGATAAGTGCAGTTTGAATAAGGAAGTGCATGCAGAGTCTTGGTTAGTGTAGTTGGCTACATGTACAAAGAAGAGAGTTAATCATTGGGTAAGAGCTTGCGCATTTGACTTGAATGGCATGCCTACATCAACACACCTGAATGTATTTCCGTTTGGATCATATAGTATGATTTTGGGTATGGAATGGTTGTATCATCATAGGACCGAGGTGGATTGTTATGAAAAATATATTGAATTCTTGGATGACAGTGGGGAACAAAGTGTCTTTTGGGGTAAGAAGAAAGAAACATCAGTTAGGATGGTTAAAATTATGCAGGCGAAGCGTAGTGGCAGGAAAGGGCATGTGTTATTTTCAGTGCACATTTATAGTGACAAAGGTAAGGAAGTTAAGGATGCAGATGTTTTGATAAGGTACCTAGTTCTACAGCAGTTTTAGGATCTATTTCCCATAGATATTTCAGAGTTTCCACCTCATAGGGAAGTAGAATATTCTATTAATTTGGTATCAGGGGTAGTGTCAACATCTAAGCCACCTTAAAAAATGAGCACATCAGAGTTGGTGGATTTGAAGTTGCAGTCGAAGGGACTTTTGGGCAAGGGACACATCAGGCTAAGTGTATCACCATGGGGCACACTGGTATTTTTTGTAAAGAAGAAGGATGGTACTCTTAGATTGTGGATTGACTACAAGAAGTTGAACAAAGTGACCATCAATAATAGGTATCCATTACCGAGGATTGATGGCTTATTTGATCAAGTAAAGGGAGGAGCAATGTTCTCAAAGATTGATTTGAGATCTAGATATCATCAAGTACACATCAAAGACGAATAAATTCACAAGACACCTTTCAGAGCAAGTATGGGAATTATTATTTTGTTGTAGTTCCTTTCGGTTTGACTATTTCTCCACCTAATTTTATGTGTTTGATGAATAGTGTGTTGCATCGTTATAATTTTCATTGATTATATATTGGTACATTCTAAAAATTAAGAAGACTATGTGGAACATTTTCCAACATTTAGCAACAGTAATGAGCATGAGAAGAAATATCCAACACATGATATTAAGTTGGAAACAATCAGTCATGCATTCAAAATATGGAGGCACTATCTTCTGGGTAGACAATTTGGATTGATGAGTGATCACAGTGGACTATGATATCTATTTGACCAATCAAATCTAAAACCAAGCAAGCTAGATGGTTGACAACGATCAGTGAGTTCGACTTTGAGATCAGGTATATTAAAGGTAAGGGGAACTTGGTTGTAGATGATCATAGTAGGAGGATACATGTGAATCATATAGCAGCTATGAGTTCCTATGGGACAAATATACACGATAGGATCTTAAAGGAAGGTTAGCAAGATGCCAGTTATATGAAGCTTAGGCACATATTGCAGTAGGGTATGAGTACATGTAGTGGTATAGGTATAGGTACAGATGAACATAATGTGGACTATCATCTCACAGCATACGGCTTGATCAGTTTTAGAGACATGATATATGTCCCAGACGATAGTGAGCTCAAGAAGGTCATATTGAAGGAGTTTCATGCTAACCCATATTCAAGTCACCCAGGATATCAGAAGACATTGAATGCAGTAAATAAGTTTTACTATTAGCTAAATTTGAAGAGATATGTAGCAGTTTTTGTGGCTACGTGCTTGGATTTTCAACATGTCAAAGCAAAGTGTAAGCATCTAGTGGACTACTACAGCTGATTCCAATTCTAGGGTGGAAATGGGAGGTCATTTCCATGGAATTTATCACAAGTTTACTGAGGATCATATATACAACATGATTCCATCATGGTTGTGGTGGTCAGGTTGACGAAGGTAGCGCACTTCATTCTAGTGAAGTCTATATACTCGGTGAATGATGTAGCACATATATTTATTAGGGATGTGGTCACATTACATGGTGTTCTATAGAATATTGCATCAGATAGGGATGCGAAGTTCACTTCCAAGTTTTGTAAGGAGTTGTTTGTAGCTTTGGGTACAAATTTTTTCTTCGGTACAACTTATCATCCATGGACAGGTGGACAGATAGAGAGGGCTAGCAAGATATTGGAGGACATGTTCAAGATGTATGTGATGCATCAACAATGAAAGTGGGAAGAGTATCTTCCACTGGTAGAGTTCACTTACAACAATGGGTATCGGGAATCCTTGTGGATGAGTCCGTTTGAGGCATTGTATGGGAGAAGTTTTAATGCCCCCATCAGTTGGAGTGATCCATTTAACATGGTGTTGATTGGACCGAAAATGTTGGTAGAAATGGAACAATAAATGTAGGTAATCAAGAAGAATTTGAAAGTGGCACCGAAGAGGTAGGAGAGCTATGCAAATCATAACATGTTGTTTAAGGAGTTTCAGGTTGGGGAACATGTTTACTTGCACATCAAGACCAAGAAGATATCCTTGAGGATTTGATCGTGTGCCAAGCTGGAACCTCGGTTTTGTGGTCCTTTTAGGATTCTTGAGAGGATTGGGCTATTAGCCTATCTACTTGCACTGCCTTCGATAATTAAAGTCCATGATGTTTTCCATCTGTCATTGCTTAAGAAGTATGATAAAGATGTTGATCATGTGATTGAATGGTATGTATTGCAGGTGGAGAAAGAAAGAGAATTCCAGTCGAAACATCAGTGAATTTTGCAAAGAAAGACACTCATGCTCAAAAATTGCACAATGAGGCAGGTTAAAGTGCAGTGGAAGCACTTTGGGCCCGATGAAGCTACATGGGAGATGGCAGATTAGATGATGGCTATGTATCCTTCCTTATTTTCTGGTTGAGAGAATATTTTGGCATGTGTTTTGGTATATGTCTTGGGTATATGTTGGTATGATGTTTTGGTATATGTACATATGTATATGGATGTAATTACCACGATGATATCTATTATAAATATCCAATAAGTGGTATGGGTGTCATGTCATTTTGATGTTATGTTTGTCATGGCGTTATGTTGGTTTTCTTCTTAGTAGGTTGATCATTGTAGATACTGCAACAAGCTAAGTTATAAAGCTTCATGGGAAGTATGTGTTGTTTATAACAGTTTTGTTGGTTGTAAGCGTCGCTGAACACCAAGGATGGTGTTCCCCCAAGGGGGACGGTTTTGTAACAGCCTTGGTGAAAATTCCATGTAATAAAAGTTAATAAAGGAAAAATAATAACTAGGGTCATCAGACATGTATTCCAAGTTGAATGTTGGGAAAAACATACTAATTTGGATGTTCATATGGTTTATTATGGCTATGGAAATTGGCAATGACAATGGCTAAGGATTTGGAAAGGAAAAGTGGCATTTATTGACATTTATTTTTGAAAATAATGGAAAATGGGAGAAAATGGAGGTGAAAGGTCACATGTTTCATGTGAGGAGAAAAATGAAGGAAAATAATGGAAAACGAAGAAAATAGAGGCCTCATTAATAAAAAGTTTTCTAAGGATCAGTTCATGGATTTTGGTTAGTGCAATTTGGAGCACTAATTCTATTCTCTCTCTCTCTCTCATACTCTTGGACACTCAGAGTTTTCTTGGAGAACTCTTGGAGAGTGTAGCATACTTGGAGAGTTGGAGAAAGGAGGAAAATGAATATAAGGAAATCATAAGAGGACATCAATATCATCAACTACATCATATTATGTTTGAAGGTACCGTGTTTCATGTATGTTTTCCTCACTAGTTTTGGCATGCATGGCATATGCATGTGGTTTCTTGGTCATGATTTGTCATTGTAATGGAGGATTACCTAGATTGACAGTGGATTTTCCCAACCTTCCCATTTCTTGGATATCCATGGTGTTGTGGGTTCATATCATTGCTTGTTTTCTGGTTGGTTGTCATGTGATTTTGGTTGTGGGGTTGAGTTATTAGTTACTATAAGCCTAGGTTGGAAAAATTCTCTTGAAGCCCTATAACAGATTGGGTTGTGTTATTATTCCTAGAAGCCATCGTTGGACCAAAAATATGGAATCCTGTGATGGGTTGAGTTACTAGTCCTAGAAGCCTTGGTTGGAAAACACTTTGGAAGCCCGACGATAGTTTTTGGTTGAGTTACTAGTCCTGGAAGCCCTGGTTGGAACAAATTCTCTGGACCCCTATACAAGTTGGGTGGAGACCAATTTGGTGATATTTTTTATGTCTGACTGTGAGGTGGAATTATTGGTTGAGGATTGATGTGGTTTGCCCTTTGGAAGCCTTGTTTTTGTTTTGATTGATTATTTTTATGAGATCCCACATTCATGCTTGGAATATGGAACATGGGTGACTTATTGAAGAGATATTTGGCTTAGCCGTGTCTATGCTCGAGTGGAATGTGGAAGTCCTAGACTTGGTTGCATTTTTCTTATGGAAATAAGAGCTATTTTATTGTTGTGTTGATGGGTAAATATGCTTATTATTATGTGGCTTATATGACTGTTATGTGTATGTCATTTCTATTATTTAGATGCTGGTTAGGAATGTGTTTTATGATGTTGATGATGTATGTCTCTCAACATTTTTTGAGTTGTTAATGAATGAAAAATATATATATGACCAAATAGATGATAATGCAATTAATGAGATGAGGCAACAATGCTTCTTAGCGATTCTTAGATAAGTACAAGACACCTATTCCCATATCTGTTGTTTTATCATGTAGATTACATAGTTGTGACATGTTTGACGAAAAGCCTATCATGGCTAGTAGGGGTCTAGTCACGTCCTTGTTCAAGTGTTTTATTTTGCATCGATATTCCATTGTTATATTTTATTTTTGAAATTTTCATGGTGTTCTAGGCAGTGACCTTGGCTCTAGGCCTAAAAAAGTGGCATGGAAATCGGGGTCGCAGACTCAAAACTACTAGGAATAGTCCCCACCGCATCCATGCCATGTTGTGTGTGTGACTAGAGGGTCCCAGATGCACTCTTTCCCATGTCAAGGGAGCGACTAGGGGTTTCAAGCATTAAAAGCCTAGGTCGGATCAGGGGCTAGCCTCTTGGAAGGTTGGGATGGCTCCTCGATGTCCTGTTGCATGTGAAAAAGGTCTGTGTGGTTGTGTGGTGTCAGTTTTACTTCCTCAAGGTGACATAGGAGGTTGTAAGATTCCAAAATAGGAAAAGAAGCAATATTGAACACAATAATCGAAAATAGCTGTGAAGATCAATGTACAAATATATGAGACCAATATGGAGCCATTTTATTAAGCAAATCAACATCAAATAAACACAATATACCATGGCACAAATTAGATAAGAAGGGAAAAAAAGCCTCTAATGTAGAAACACTCTCAAAAGTGAGATGTTGCTGCTATACAAAATGTCAGAGAGCTGCTACAGCGCAGTCCTAATGAGAATAATTTCTATTGAAAACATGCAATGATATAAAAATGGATATATGCCTCAAAATATGCTATACCTAAATATCAAGGCTCTATATCATCTTCCCAAGACAACCCAAGAGGGTTTCCAGAAATACATCAAAAATACAAATGGGGAGCTGCAATCCTAGGGCTGAAGATTCACTGAAACTGAATAGCTGGGAAGATATGGATGAACCTGATGTAGAAAGAATATAATCTCCAGTTGAAAGGTTGATCCCTTTACTGGAAATCTAACTCCCCAAATGGTGCACTGAAACTATCCCTGCAAATGATCACTAAAATAACACAGTCTAAGATTGAAACTGTATTGTAGGGGAAGATGGTGACTTGGCCTAGTGCCAGATGATGATATAATGACCAAGGACCCTCCTTGATGGCCTCCCAATGGAAAGGCTACCTCTCCACTGAAACAGAAGCTCAAAAAATGGCCTTGCAATCCGTCCACAACTTCTTCCCTGAAACACAAGACAACCCTGGAAGAAACTGCTTTGTATAATAAGAATGAAACTTTTTCCTTATGGCAGAATGTGGAAATGTAGCTCAATCACCTTTCCTGAGTGGGCACTCGAAGTCCCCCGAGGATGAGTGTGGGATTTCCACTCGGGAACACCCTTGTGCTAAATAGCACTACAGTCTCCGCTAAATAGCTGAAGAGAGCCCAAAGTCATACAGGCCATAAAAAAAAATACTCAGACATACTTTCCATGGCTTTCATTCCCTTCCTTATATGCTTGGTGAGCTTCCTCACCTTGGGCACCACTCATTAAAGCCACTACTTCCATGAAAAGAATCTCCCTCCAAAACTACGTTGTCTCTCATTGAATGTCCACTCCCTCCATACCAGTGTTCTTGATTTGGTTGACCCATTACTCATGCTTCATCCCCTATTCACACATAAGGGTGTTTTATCCAGCTACTTTGATTTCCTCCATTCACATTAGGAGTGATTTTATTCCTACTAAGGAGATTTGTGGTTCTCCCTACCCTCTTATTCTTCTAACTAATAAGCAAAAACACAATTTAATATTCCAACTAGCTAGAAGCTAATTGGGAATATTACAATCCTCTCCTCCAAAATGTTGCTTGTCCTCAAGCAACTGTAAAGGTGAGTTTTGCAAAACTTCTCCTCCTTCCCTGGTGACACCTCCATGTGATAAGCTCTCCACATGAACCAAGTGTCCCCCAATCAATGCATCCATGAAATGCTCCTCCAAGTGCTCATGAGATGCATCTACCAAGTGCTCAAGTTAACCAAATGGCTCATCCCATAGGGAAATAAGAGGTCTAATGTAGCAATCATGGATTGCCCAATTTTTTCCCTGGATCATGAAGCATACGAAATGTGGATAATCTCATTCCTAATGGGGACATCCAATCCATGTGTCATCCCTCCAATCATACCCACGACAATGATAAGAACATCATCAACATATGGGATCATAATAAAATTCATAGTAGCTTCCATATATAAGACTGGAGAAGGATAATGGTCCCTCAAGTGCAACCAGCGTAGTTTTACTCCTAACTGCCTCAGAATATGATAAGATGAGTGTTTTCCCAACCACTTTCTTGTTGCCCCAATTCTCTCACATGCTTGGAGAAGGTGTATTATGTGTGGTGCAAATTGAGCACACCCTAAATAAGATATCATCTCCCCAAAATATCCTAGGGAGTGGCCATCATCATCATTTCTTATGGCCCCAAATGGACCATGGAGTCTATAATAAAGAGTGCCCCCTTTTGAAGCACTGAGTTGAAAATGAATGGTAAAGGAATACAAGTACTCATATGGTAGATGATTATGCACAAAAACATATGCCTTACCATATACTGTGACCAAGCTGGTGAAGTGGCTCATAGATGGGCCTCCTTTAATTCCCAATGAGAAAGGAAGTGGTTGTGATAACTTTGACAAAGATTTATGTCCCTTATTAGTCTCCAAACAATCTATCCATCTCCTAATATGTTGATATATCTCCTCTTTGAAGCCTTCCCAAGCTAATCCCTCCATAATATTTTAATATGCCCTCATGAAATCAGTGTGGCTGGAGATAAAATCCTCATATGCTGCATGTAGTAGCTTCTCCTTGAGCTTAGAGGCTCTAGTCATGAAGATCCTACTCTGAAAATAGATGACCATATATTTCACCATATATCTCCCATCTGATAACTGGCCATCAAGTATCCTACATGAGAAGAGATTCTTGGAGTATTCCACCAATAGTTGGGATCTCCAATAACAATCTATACTCAATAATGACATCACTACCATTCTGTAATGTAAAGCACCTGTCATGTTTCTTCCCTCTTCTTTGACACCTCCCAAGCCAAATTCATATACCAGGATGTTGGTATCCTTCCTCTGCTGCTCCTCCGGTAGCTACTCATGCTCAAGTAAAGGTTGAAGTTTTTGGAGGCTAGCCTTCCATAAGAAGCTATCACCCATCCAAAACCTTTTGAGTTTGGCCAATGTATTCATGAGTGGCCACCAACCTGTACCATATGTGGAAGATTCTTCCCTATGTGGAAGTATCTTTTGATCTTCCAAATCCATGGATTGGTCTCCTTACACCATAATGGTGCCAGCCTCCATCCCTGAAACAAATCTTTGTGTTGTACCAAGTCCTCCCAAGGTCCTCACCCCTTCGGGATCTATGAGTGGTGCAACCTATTGTGAGAAATCTCTCATCAACTCCTAGTTTTGTGGTCTCCTAGGTGGAATGACTCTAAACAGTAATGTGTCATGAGTCAAAGTCATCTTCACAACTGATTGGATTGTTAGGTCCTTTCTCCCACTGTGCAAATCCAGCTCTTTTTTCTGTGTGGAAGCTGTTTGAGAGGGATAAGTGTGCATCTCCCTAGTTTCTTGATGCTTACCACTCTTTTTATCTGTCCAATCCATCTGTAAAGTCTCCCAATTTGTGGGGACCTTCCTCAAAGTAATCAACTGTTGCACACCCAACATCATATTGGTGTCAGGAGTCTTGACCAAAAAGGAATGATCTATCATGGTGCATGTTCTCAAAACTTTAGCAAATGCCAGGACACACTTCCCCCAGTGCTCATGCTCACTGCCCATCAATACTGACACATGATGCTCCTGGATTGTGCCATGGTTTCCACATGTTAGATCCTTTGGAACTCCTTGAAAAGATACAAGGGCTCCTCTGATTGGATAAATTGCTTCATTTCCATCTCCAGGTGGTAATAGATCTCCTCCTAGTGTGACAGCACTATTACCTCTTACCTACTCCTCACATTCATCATTATTTGAGGTAACCTCATCATCATTAAGAGGCGCTTTGTCTTGATCCTCTTTCGAAAAAGGAGCCTCCATGACTTCCTTTTGAGAAGAGAGTTGTTCCTAAAGTGGGGATCTTGCCTTTGGAAAGTTATTCTGCAAGTTTCTAACCCCCTCAAAAGCATTCTGGAATGGAGTTGGTTTTATGGATCCTTCCAAATCATGTAAAGGTTTTGAATTTTTGGGCTTAGCTAGCTCAACCAAGGATGTTTCTGAATGTTTTAGATCAAATCTTTTCATTAAACTCCTAGTGAACCCTGCATAAGTAGCCACATTTGCATGACTCAATGAAGTAGAATTACAAAACCACCAATCATGAGCCTTACCTTCAAGATGCAACGCTGCTAATTTAATGGCATACTCTTCTGAAACTTGGTGAAGCTGAAAATAGGTTTCTAGCTTCTTTACCCAAGCCTTAGCTATGCACTTAGGTAAGCCACCAGAAGTAGGTAGAAATAATCTACCCAAAGCATGCTGCTTGCACCCCTTGCTTCTATTGTGATTGTTGGGCCTTCTATTCTATTTGATTTGGCAAGACCCTTGGAATATTAGATACTCCTCTAACCACTGAGATTGAGATTCAGATTAATGAATATAGTCATCAAGAGTCTCTCCCTTTGGTGCATCCCCTTCCTCCATCTCTCTTGCTATTAATGTAGGCATGGTAGAGTGTTGTGGATCTGATTGTGTGGCTGAGTGCTCACACCCATAGTGTAAAAAATTAGAGCATCCTTCATTTACAAACACTCTCGGAGAATCTCTTTATCTCTTCATTCTTATCTCCTTGATTTATTTATTGATATTCTGCACAGTTTGGAGAAGAAGCTTTGAGAGCTTCTTTCCCTTCATTTCTCCTAATATTGGAATCTTACATTTGTCTTCTTTATCATCTGTATAATCAACACTTTGGTTTCTTTTGAGATACCTCTTCTCTATATCTGTGAGAGGATCTCCCTGTTCTGATGACATATTGGTTGAATGCACATGATGAGCCAATGTTATGCTCTCATACCATTGTAATATTCCAAAATAGGAAAAGCAGCAACATTGAACACAATAATGGAAAATAGCAATGAAGATCAATGTACAAATATATGAGACCAATATGGATCCATTATATTAAGAAAATCAACATCAAATAAACACAACACACTATGTCACAAATCGGATAAGAAGGGAAAACAAGCCTCCAATGTAGAAACACTCTCAAAAGTGAGATATTATTGCTATACAAAATGCTGGAGAGCTGCTACAGCGCAGTGCTAATGAGAATAACTGCTACTGAAAACATGCAATGATATAAACAACTGATATATGCCTAAAAATATGCTATACATAAAGATCAAGGCTCTATATCATCTTCCCAAGACAACCCAAGAGGGTTTTTGGAAATACACCAAAAATACAAATGGTGAACTACAGCCCTAGGGCTGAAGATTCACTACAACTGAATAGTTGGGAAGATACGGCTGAATCTGATGTAGAAGGAATAGAATCTCTAGGTGAAAGGTTGATCTCTTCGCTAGAAATCTAACTCCCCAAATGGTGCATTGAAACTACCCCTGCAACTGCTCACTAAAATAATGCACTCTAAGACTTAATTTTCATTTTATGGGATGATGTTGACTTGGCCTAGTGCCAGATGATGATATAATTCCCAAGGGCCCTCCTTGATGGCCTTCCAATGGAAAGGCTACCTCTCCACTGAAACACAAGCTCAAAAAATGGCCCTGCAAACCCTCCACAACTTCTGCCCTACAACACAACACACCCCTGGAAGAAAATACACTGTATAATAAGACTAAAGCTTTGGATAGATGCCAGAATTTGGAAATGTAGATCAATCACCTCTCCTAAGTGGGCACTCAAAGTCCCCCGAGGATTAGGGTAGGATTCCCACTGAAGAACACCCTTGTGCTAAACAACAATGCAGTTTCCACTAAACAACACTATAGTCTCTGCTAAACAACTGAAGAGAGCCCAAAGTCATAAAGACCATAAACAAAATAATACTCAAACATACTTTCCATGACTTCCATTCCGTTCCTTATATGATTGGTGAGCTTCCTCACCTTGGGCCCCACTCATTAAAGCCACTAATTCCATGCAAATAATCTCCCTCCAAAACTGTGTTGTCTCTCATTGAATGTCCACTCCCTCCATACCAGCGATGTTGATTTGGTTAAAGTTGACCCATTCCATAGGCTTCATCCCCTATTCACACATAAGGGTGCCTTATCCAGCTACTTTGATGTCCTCCATTCACATTAGGAGTGATTTTATTCCTACTAAGGAGATTTGTGGGTCTTCCTACCCTCTTATTCTTCTAACTAAGAAGCAAAAACAAAATTTAATATTCCAACTAGTTGAAAGCTAATTGTGAACACTATAGAGGTTGAATGAGATCATAGTAACTCTTCATCACATGCTTACCTGACTTGGCCGGTTACTTGGGTAGATTTCAGAGGAGGGGGTTACATTCTCACATAAATAGAGTACAAAAAGTGTAAATATTATGGAGGCAATAATCAAGAATCCATTGGATTTGATAAGGGGAGAAGAACACAATGTTTTTCATAAATTGATGATAAAATACAAACATCATGACATGATTTATCCACTAAAAGATGAAGTATGGGAAAAAAATTAGAGATCACAAAGAGACGGAGCAAGAAATGTTTAGATATTATTGATTACTTTTAGTCAAACCAAATCAAATTCAATGGAGTTCAATTCAAAATATCATGAAAAAAATCATGACACTAGTTCAAAAAATCATAATTCTACCCCAATGAAATATGTATTCTATGGTTAAGTAGAGGAGCTTGCAATATCCATACCAAAAAATAAATCGCGAGCTTTAGACAAGTTTAGGACAGTTTTTTTCCACACTTGTTGGCACTTCCTTGGTGGAGAAATCCATGACCTGGTGGAGGAATCTTGCATTACGTTCTAATTATTTTCATCCTTAAATTCCACATTATTAACACTAGAACCCATGTATGATAAGGCCCATGATCCTCAAAGATTCAAACCAATAGTCTTATGTAATGTGATATATAATATTATTTCAAAAGTCATACAAATTGTCTAAAGTCGATCCTCCCAAATCTAATTTCAATGGAACATATAGGTTACGTGGAGGGTATACATATCTTACAAGGAATACTAGTAGCCCATGAGTTCCTCCATTCGTTGAAAATATATAAAAATGGAGACACAATAATTAAGCTTGACTTGTCTAAGGCCTTCAATAGACTTAGTTGGGCTTATCTCTTTAGTGTTATCACAACCTTTGGATTTTCAGGTAGTTAGAATAACTTAGGATTTATAGTTGCAACCCATTTCTTCTCGGTGGTACTCAATGGGACTACTTCCTCAGCATTCAAGTATTCACATGAAATTTTTCAAGGTGACCCTCTCTCACCATTCTTATTTATTCTTGCTACATAAGGATTACAACACACCATAAAGGTAATAATAGCATAAGAAACTATAAAATGAATAAAACTATACCACGAAAGTTAGCCAAACTATTGGGTTCTCAATGAAAAATAATGGTGCTATAACCAAAAGTGTACATATTCACAATTAAAGATGCATATCAACTTGTTGTAGGTCACACCATTCTTTTTCATTGGATGATTGCGTAATGGTTTGAAATCAAAACTTATGGCCCAAATTTTCCCATTTTCCTTGCGTGTTAATACATAAAAGAGCCATTTTATGTGATAAAATTTAACGCTAAGGAATCGAAGGCCCTTCCCTCTATTTCTTGTGTAGATTGGATGTAGAGGATATGAAGCACTTGCTTAATACATGTGTTTTTTTCATCTGAAAATCTATGGTCTCAACTCTTCAATTTTCTTGGAAAAACACATAGGAATACAAATGACATCATAGAAATAGTTGAAGGTTGCAAATCCTATGAAAATTAATCATATTGTAAATTGAGCTTGGGCCTTCATTCGAAGTGTTTTTTTATGGAACACATGGAAGGGTAGGATCCATCAAATATTTAGTAATTAATAATCAGAAGGGGAGGTGATTTTCGAGAACACAATAGAGAGTGTCCATGAAACAATACTACTCCACCTTTGGGCATTCTCATACTTGGGAGCTGAAGGTTTGGATGCCACAATTTTGCATAATATCTAGTTTTTCTTTGTCTCCTTCTATCTATGTGTTACCTTGATGAAGCCTATCTTCTATTCCTTTGTTATCCTATATCCCTCCTCCCCTTGGATTCCTCAAACTTAAATTTGATTGGGCATGTAAATGAAATCTAGGTTATGTTGGTCATGGAACAATATTCCATGACAACCATGGACAATCTTTGCTTTTATTCATAGATATTATGGGAAATTTAAATAACAATGCAACCAAATTTAAAACTCTAGAGTCTTGCCTTGTTATCACATCATTGAAAGACTTCTCTAGGCTAATTATGGAGGTGATTCTAAGCTAGTCATATCAAGAGTAAAGAAATTTATCATTAGAGCTTCTCTAGAAAATAATTGCCACATTTGGTAATGAGAAAACATATCACATATATTAACCATCTGATTCATATCATTCAGAACATTATTTCCTCTCATGTCAAGACAATAGGAAATAAGGCAGTGGAACTTCTGGCCAACTTATGATTGAATACATTCACCTTCATCTTTCAACAAGATGGAGAAATAATGGGAGTAACTAATACTAAGGCTTATTGATCTAATAAACAAATATTGATAAACAATGTTGGAGGTGGAAAAACATGAATAAATGACTTGCATTGAGGAGAATCCTTGAAACAATCCATATCCTACATCTCTAATTAATCGATCCATTCCAAACATTATTGCTAATGTCTTACATAATGAAGTCTTGGTTAGTATACCTTTTTCTATGTATCCAATTAGTATATACACATTTTAGACAAAAGACATTAACATTTTCCTTTAGGCATTATAGCTCATCATGTCACTAGGAGGGATTTGAACTTGGGCATGGAAGATAACAATCATTTTGCCCAACTGCCCGAGATAATACCAATTGAAATTTTAATTACTACTCTATTAAAAATATAACTAATAATAATAATTTAGTTAGAAACATATGTTCTTAACGATTAGACCCACAAATATCTTTTTAAAATAATCCTTCTTAAAATGTAAAATTTAATTAAAAATTTATACTATTAGATTCTTATCATTAAATGAATATTTTTTAAAACACAACATACATCTTAACTCAAAAATTATAGTGCAATAAGAGGGATAACATCCCTAGATTTGCAAATCTTTCCTCAAATTTGTATCCCTCTTTACCCATAATAAGATTCTATCATGCCTCAACTCGATACTCTCTCTTGAGCATGTAAGGAATCCCTAAAGGTGAAAAAAATTATGGAGTCGCTTTTAGCATATGATAGATGTTGACTTAAGATGTACTTATGTTTTTCTTCTTAATATGAATCATGTAAGGTCTATACATATTACTTTCAATTGTATGTATAGTCAAATAACTTGGCGAGTCAAATATTTTATTTATAGTGCACATCAATTTTTTTTCTATTAATATATTTGTAAATGTCACATGGTAACTCAATGTCAAGAATTAAATGAATTAAAATAGAAAGTGGCTATACAAAGAATAAGACAATTTTATACTTCTAATTACTTTTCTTTCTCCTTATATAAAATGTTGACATAAAATTATTTTAAATATTCTTCCTATGATCAACATTAAAATATTTTATTGGTTATTAATATATTCTATTAAATGCAACATGTAAACACCATATTGAACACTGAAGGAGTTATTAATCTCCCTTATACTTAGGCTCCTTTCCAACCACCATAAATCACCATAAATCCATATTAACTCTAGACCTATGATGCATGAAAGGGATAAAATCACTATATGAAAGCCTTTTATCAAATTTTAATTGTCCTTCGTGGATGAATGACAAAGATGGATTTACATTGCTTCTTAATATGCCAAAAGTTAACTTCATGTTGAACATGAAATGAATTACAGATCTGCTTGATACTAAGCAACACACAACACACATTTAAAATGTTTTTACCACCATGCACTTAGAGCAATAGAAATGCAAATTCTCCCTCAAGTTTTGATCCCTAATTGAATTTAATACTAAGTATCAAGACCATATTAACCATTAAAAAAATTACATATCTCCTTCATAATTAAGAACCCCATTCAAATATTTTAACCAACATCTCCTTCCTAATAAACAACTCACTATTGATAAACTTAAATATGTAAATTCAAAAAATCCTTATCAGACAAAATTAATCTAAAAATCTACCCAAAAAACAACATACAGAAGAGTTGGAAAACGAAAGCAGCGTGATGACTAGGAGGGTAGTAAGCGAAGTTACATCCGTACTAGTTGCACCGACAAAAAAATGAGGCAACCTACTCATATACGGCTAGCATAAACATCAAAGGCATTTCTTCACGGGAGGAATTACAATAGCCTGATAATATTTCAGTGTTTCCCGAGAGGACAGCCATGATTATGCTCAGCTGAAGAAAGAGGATAAGCAGAACCTAATCAGATATGGGAGATATTTGAGGGGACATGTACATAGCCTGACTTAATATTTCGCTAAAACCTCAGTACGAAAAACAAAACAGACTCTTTCGTAAGGCAGGAGTTTTAATGCTTTGAAAGTGTTGCTGCCTGCTGCTTCCTTCCCATGGACCGAGGAAGATTAAACAACAGAAAGTATTAATAAAAAATGGTCATCCATGTAACTAAAATCCAAAAGAATTAATTAATTCCTTTTCTCGATCTGTGTGCACAGCCTGTAATATGTTCCGTGTTCTGAACACCCTTTGTATTCCAATGATATGAACTGTTCCATCACACAACAACTGAGCACGATATAAACATCCCCTTGGTTGGAATCATTCCTCTCAATTCTGTCTGTCTGGTGTGACATATTCACAATGTATATACTGAATATATATATCATATTCTGCTTCTGAGTGAGTGCATACTATGTCAATCAGCTTTCAGATCAAAGTTGTTAAGATAATGGCAGGAACAACGATATGTAAGGGTTCTCATTCACATTTCATTTTCTCTGTATTTCTATATTATTAAAATGTTCTTAGATTTGGCTGCTTGATGTTCTTAAGTATGGCTGCTTATAATGAGAATCCTGGCTGTATTGATTACTTCAACAGAGATAATGATTCTGGCATCTTGTTTTGACTGGCTGTATTGATTAATTTAACAGAGATAATGATTCTGGCATCTTGTTTTGACTAGCTGTATTGATTAATTTAACAGATAATGATTTTGGTATCCTGTTTTGGCTGTTTGCAGATTTGACTGCTGAACATAACCATTGCATTGCAGATGTTGATAGGGTTTACTTTAAAGAGGCTCTGGGTGACATCTCCTGTATTGACAGGGAATACAATGTTTTAAGAGGTTATCATTTCCAAGAATGCCAATGCCTCCTGAGGATTGAAGTGAGATTACAAGCTGGCAATCAACAATTAACTTCACCCATCATTAGCAATGCTGCCAGTGCTGTTACATAGGTTTTCAGTGGGTGCTATCCTGCCTGAGCTTGTTGTTATTGGTCTAATCACAAACTCTTTCTTCTTTTCAATCCATCGTTACCATCTGGCTGAATTTCTTCCCCTCTTCCACCCTTTCACGAGTTCTTATTATTCATGTTTTTTATCTGCTAGTCTCCACCAAGATTTCTTCATCTTGTAAGGCAGGTTCTTGACCTTGCAAGGCTTTCTCACTGCTTTTATGGTTTCGTTGGCATCCTCCTCAAGTTGTTGTCCGATTGCCAGAAAGAGCAGACTTGTCCATCCTTACACATTCTCCATTGTTGTCTATCCCTCCTGAGCTTAGATTGTAAAAATAAAATTTTGAAGAAATATATGACAGGTAACATGATATTGCCTGTTTCTAGTGCTCAGATCTCTACCTTTTTCGATTGTCATGAATATTTGAAAATTCAATGTTTATCTGTTTATATATAAAATACAGAAATTATCTATAATCTTCATAACTCCAAACTGCTTTGAAAATCTGAGAGTTGCAACTTGGTAATGTTTTTGTAACTTTTATTAAGGTATAAGAGAATCTCAAATTGGAATATAGAGTTAGAATAACATGCAATCGACTCTGAAAGTATCATCAAATGAATCTATTGTAGTGGATACAATTTACATCAAAATCATTCATTCTTGAATTAAAGGTGTGTATGTTGGTTGATGATATCTTTAGTGGTTGGAATTTATGGTATTAATACCATTTTCTTCTATTTATTTGAATCATGGTTGGTATATATCAGTCCTATAAAAGATGTAATGACACAGATAATAGTGGTTCCGCTTATTACAGAAAGTTTATTCGTCCAGGTTTATCTAGAAAGAGCTTCATAAATAAATCAATAAAGACACCTCATCCAAATTATTTTAAAAAATATATATTGCACTATTTATTCCAAGGGACCTAATCACTTTGAGCAATAGCGATTATAAGATATTTATCATGGGAGATCATATCTCAATCATAGCCATACAATGGAGACCTGACCAGCAGATCATAGTTAAAGGGAAATGACAAAAACATGTAAGTAAACTTACACGGCCCAAATGAGAGATGAAAAGAAAATTTACACTACCTAAATAGTTTCAGGGTAGTTTAGTTTCATGGTAGTTTAATTGGTAATTCTTATTTACTATGAGATTTACTATGGTAATTGGTTTCAATCTTTTAATTTAGTTATGGGTTTTATGTTAGGATGATTTTGTTTACTTAAAGTAGTAGTTGTTAAAATGAGCTCTTTGTTAGTGAACGGACAAATATATATGATATTCGATATTCCATTCTTAGATCAATTTATCGACCACATCTAGATTAGAATAAAGGCATGCTGGATAATGTTGTTCACCCAGACTTATAGTGATAACCATTGGAATAGACCCCTTATCAATAAATTAACTATTATCTCTGCCATTCCATTTTTCCATCATTTTACCCACCACATCTCTTACTAGGAGATTGTTCTAATGACAGTCTGAAACATCTTGGAACGTCATTAGGGATGCAATGTTATCCTATTCACGGCCAGATGAAAAATTCTTGGGGCAATACCTCTCTCGCTTTAAATGTGATCAGTTCATTGTAGGTTTCTTTCATTACAGATAGTATCAATTTTTTTATTAGGAGGCTCGCTAATCTGCTTTGTTCTGTTCCTGTATTTGTGATATCGATTTCTCGAATGTTCTTGTGTAGAACCCACCATTTTAAAAAGGAAAATCTAGCCAGGAAGCTGAAAGAATGCTATCCATCATTTTATATGCAATCCATATATAGATTAAATTAAAGTTCTCACAAGGATAAATCAGTGTCCCCAGACAGATTTGAATAGTAAAGTAGTACATTAGATAAATGAATGTCCCTCACCTAACTTGAATGGTGAACTTGTTCGCAGAAAATGAGTCAGATACCAAACAATACTAACAACAACAAAATTTACTCACCTCACACTCAGAACTCCACTTTAAGGATTTGTAATTTTTTTGCCCTCAAGATTCCGTCTCAGCTCTCCACTATATAAAGAGAGGCTTACACCTTTTTTATATCATGAAAAGGTTTGCAGAGGAAAAAAAAATTGAAGCATTGCAACATTTTTTTATCATTAAAAATATTTTATATATCAATTATATAATAATAAATGATTTTTTTAAAAGAGTGAAATGACCTGTGTAGAGTTTTTGTTAAACCCAAAGTTTCAGATTTCTAAATAAATCTATCTTCAGGGAACCCAAATAATTATTTAACTATTATAAATAACTAATGGTTCCCTGAAATAATTATTTAACTATTATAAATAAGTAATGGTTATAATAGCTACATTAGTTCACTGAACAGTCAGTATTATTTTTTAACCTAGTCCAAGGTATGTGGTCCAAGATAAGAAGTTTGGTCTCAACAAATCTTGTGGTGCAACCCTGACAAGAATATGTAATATACACTATTTATATATATATATATATATATATATATATATATATAACCAATGTGGCCGTGGTTACTATGAATCGGGCATCGCTCGCTGGTGTTGTATATTGTAATGTACATGGGTGTAGAGAGGTCTGCTTAACCGGGCAAATTGGGGCCGCCTTTGGTTCTAACATGAAACCAAACCCAACCTACCCTCACAAGAGGAGAAGTGAAACATCTCGTTTATAGCATCCAAGCCGATGATCTGACCGGTCTCAACACTAACGTTGGGCATCGAGGCTCTTCATTCGTGTCTTCTTAATCCTCCTTTCATCCCATAGTGAGATTGAGCCCCCAAAAATTTAACAAACTTAGATAAAAGGAGCATGCCTTTCTTCTAACTCTATTTGGGTATGGCTGCCAAAGTGGTCTTTAGATATGGGGATTCAACCTACGTTTTTATTCACACTGTTTAGGTATCATATCATACACTTGCAAGCATTGCATGCCAATATGATCTTTAGATATGGGATCCATGTTTAGGTATCGTATTTGCAAGCATGGATCTTTAAATATGGGATCCAACATAGCTTTTTTATTTACAATGTTTAGTATTATATCATACACTTACAAGTATGGCACTCACGTTTACATTTAATTTTAATTAATATATGCTAAGTCTTTTTATTATACTTAGAATTTTGATATATAATTTAGTTTGATTGTGAATTTTTGTTATTTAAAATATTTATTTGAATATTTAGGAGTGAAATATTTACGGGTATTCGAAATTTGTAGATTACATAGCTTAAACTTGAATACATTTTTGAATACTTGTTGAAACTTACCATTCATATTACTATTTTTCTACAAAAATTAACAAGAAACCATCTAAACCCCCAAAACATATATGAGTTAGACTACACTTTAAAAAAACAAGTAAACTAACAGAATTATATATTTTGCAATAAAAATTAGTTAAAGGAAATAATGAAAACAAATAGAATGAAATAAAAGAATATCATTTAAACTAACATATAGATTTACATAATAAGTTAGTGACAATATGTAAATTAAATATCCACATGGAGATGTGTTGCTACTATTATTAGGTTTTGTAAGCACTTTACAATTTTTTTGAATATGGACTTTGTTAAGAACTACTCAATATGAATAAATAATGTGTTATTATATGCTCTGGTTTTATTCTAATATGGATAAGCTAAATAGATAACACCTTAAATAATATTATAGAATACGTTCACTTTGTATTATAATTTTCCAAGCTTACCTACTATACTCTTGAGTCAAATTGGATATTGCTTAACTTTGATTATTAGATTAATGCATTTACTTTGCAATATATTTTTCCAAACTCACCCAATATTCCTTTTAATTAAACTGAAGAAAGATTAGGGGTAAACCAACTTTAACATCCAAAAAATCTCTAGAAATCAAAACAATAGATTAAACATAATCTTCGTACTGCTTAGAAAGATTTTTGGCCTCGAGATACATAAATCTCTTGTTAGAGTTAGTTGTGTATTTCCCACATTTTCCTTATCTCTTGTTAGAGTTGGTTGTTTATTTCCCACATTTTCCTTATCTCTTGTTAGAGTTGGTTGTGTATTTCCCACATTTCCTTATCTCTTGTTAGATTTGGTTGTGTATTTCCAACATTTTCCCTACTTAGTATTGAATTTGTTTATTTTGTGGTACTAGTTCTTGTTTTATTTCAACTTCTTATTGATCAAATATTGCATTTTTACTAAATAATGATTTTGGGAAGTAGGATCCCACAATATGTATACCTTATCTTCATCACCATAACCAACAAAGATATACTTTTTTCATATACTGTCTAACTTAAAATGCTAATTTTTAAAAATAAGAGCATAAGAGTCATAACCAAATTTTTAATGATTTGAATAACTCTTCAACACTCTATTGCGATTAATGGTGGCAAATTTATTGTAGGGTAAGTTGTGTTGCAATTAATGTATATCAATTTACCACATAGTAAGAAAGTTGTAGCAATTTCTTCTCCTTTCTCTCTCTAGAAGAGTATTTATATTCATGCATCTTTATTATGCCCCATTTTGAATGAGATATTCATAAGCACCCTTGTATTAATCAAATACTGTTACAATATAAATAAATGAATGTTTTCTCAACATACAAAGACTATCTAGATAGAAAAATCAATTTGGTTGAGAAAATATCTCAAACTCACACCAATATAGGAAGCTAGATAGTGGAGAATATTTCTTAACCTAACTAGATATAAGAATCTCCTAAAGACTAGGAACTCATTAAATTAGAAAGCATCGTACATAAGACAAGTAGGAGATACAACTCTAAAACTCCCCTTAAAAACTACTTGTCTTAATATTGATAAGCTAAGTCTATTTCAAATCAAACCTGGCAAATTTTATACTCGTTATGAAAAAATGTCGATGTTTTGAATTCATGGATCACTAACCACTACAGCCACTAGTCTACCACGATGTCCTTCATGTACATGTTCCATTCAGTCATCATATATTCATACCCATACCTGTGCCTTAAACTCCCCCTGCATCATCATCATCATCATCATCCTGGGTTTTCTCTGCTTACCTGTAACCATGATTTGAGTTTTGTTGGCTTATCGTCAACCATGCTCTCAATACTCTTATATCAAATTCTGTGGGAACAAGAAACTCTATGGGAATCGATGAGAACCATCATTAGGTATATTTTAAGGGGTTAATTGTCACCTTTTTAGCTTAATTATTCTCTCTCTCACACATTTAATTGCATTTTGTCATATTTTTCTTAGTAATAATGGTGTATTAAGGGTTGTCATGATTCGAGGCCTAATGCAGTTTGAATGCAGGAAAATTAAAGGAATAATGCCATTTTTTAGAAAGATTGCATAATCAGGGCTTAGAGTAGACATCAAGGAGTGATTGTAGGAGGGTTGACCACCTTCTTAATTCATAAAGGCAACCAATATATCTTCAATATTCTCCTCCAAAAACTCAAAAGTAGAGGCAGGCAAGCAAAAGAATGATCAAAGAGAGCCAAGCTTCACTTCTCTCAAGATCCAAGGGAACAAAAACCTACTTTTTAGGGAGTTGTTGGTAGCTACCCTCTAGCATAAATAGGCAAGAGCAAGAGCTCACTAGGATTCGAATTTTGGATGTAGCTAGACCACTCTTGGCTTTTTTATTAGACATTTTTGACCTTCCTTGTTCAGGTAAAAGACTGGTTATGAAAATAAGATGAGAATTTGGTTTCTTCTCCATTGAGTTAATTTCAAGGAGTTGAGCTTGTGGGTTATGGCCCAATCCATTGGCCTTAGCCTCTCTTGTGTACATGTGCTTTTGTTTTATGTTGCAGTATTTGATTTCTTTCATTCCATGTTTGGTAGCATATAAAACACTAGCAATTGCACCATATGTTGAAAAAGAAACATCGTAAGCCAATAGCATAGGAAAGAGTAGCCTATAAGAAATAAGAAGGCAATAGTATAGGAAATAGTAGCCTAGAAGAAATAAGATGTTGCAGAGAACAAGTCATTGTGAAGGAATGAAAGGAAAACTTTGCTTCCATGGAAGCTAGTCGTGGAGATTTCAAATGTATTGATGATAAGAGGTATCAACCAAAAAAAATTGTTATAGATTTTTAAATAGGAAATTTGGGGTGAAAACATATATGTAAACCAAGATAATATGTTCGCATATATACAAATTTTGTTATAGATATTGAAATAGGAAATTGAGGGTGAAAATCCTTTGGCGATTAATAATTCAGCACGTAACTCAAATAAGATATTTTAAATACATTCAAGTACAATTTATCTAGCATAGATGTAAATAAAGAGAATTTTTATTAACAAAAATAGAGTTTACTTCAAGTTCATCTACATATCTCAGCGCCAATTGCATGCTTATCAGAAATTGTATATGAAGAACAATAGTCTTGGTATACATAAAGTGAATGTCATTTTAATATGGAGACATTTTTGGAAGGAGATATTGCTCTTTATGTTATGGTTTATTTTCTTAACTCCGAACTTGGTTTATTCTTTCTCTATGTACATAAGAAAAAAAATACAAAGTAAATTCAAAAATTTAAGTTATAGTTTTATATTTCATAATTACAAATATAGTCTCTTATTAAAATATTTTACACATCCTAGGTTATTCTAAATTGATCAAGAGTATATAATTATTAGGGTGGTGTTCTATGTGCAATAAAATTCCCATGAGGTCCATCACAATGTATGGGGTTCATTGCAACCTTGGATATATTCTGTGAATTTTTTGATTTTTTGCTTGTGGCTACAACTTAGTTTTGGTTTTCACCTACTTATCATGATTCAAAACTTTGTTATCATCTTAGATCCTTATAGCATTATATATATTATGTGAGTTAATGTGTTGTTTTTTTTGTCACAATGATTCAAAAATCAGTTATTATACCACAATATTGGCTTTCTTGGTGTCTATTTTGTTTATCTTATTAAGATATTTTACACATCCTAGGTTATTCTAAATTGATCAAGAGTATAGAATTATTCGGGTAGTGTTCTATGTGCACTAAAATTCCCATGAGGTCCATCACAATCTATGAGGTTCATTGCAACCTTGGATATATTCTATGAGTTGTGATTTTTTGCTTGTGGCTACAACTTAGTTTTGGTTTTCACCTACTTATCATGATTCAAAACTTTGTTATCATCTTAGATCCTTATAGCATTATATATATTATGTGAGCTAATGTGATGTTTTGTTTGTCACAATGATTCAAAAATCAATTATCATACCACAATATTGACTTTCTTGCTGTCTATTTTGTTTATGAACCCCTTTAAAAAACCAGAGGAACATTTGATTTTACAGTGTGATCTCCCCAACATGGGCAGGGGTTTCAAAGATTGGAGAGTAAATTGAGTGGTTATTGTTAGAAATTGTTGTATAAGATGGGAAATTTGAATGGTTTGGTTAGTGTCAATTTTGTAAAACTATAATCTACAATAAGGACTAAGTGGGTTTTTTGTTTTGTAAGTTTTGTTTGGAATTCAAAATTAAAAAAAAAATTATAAAAGCTAAAATTATGTAGTGAGAAACATTATTTAAATTTTCAGAATAAAAAGTTGAGTAAGTTTGACATTATATAATATGAAAATTGTTTATGATTATAAAGTAAAAAACATGTAAGATTTTTTAAGCTAAAATTAGGTAATTAAAGATATGTATATAGTTTTTTGAACGGAAGAAAGAGTATGTATGTAGTTACAGACTGTTATGTAGTTACAAACTATTACAATTAAGTAATTAAAGGTAAATTTAGTTTTATTTAAGAAATTTGAAATATGAATAATAAAATAGTTGTAACAAAAATAATATAGAACAAGAAAAACTATGTAAATTTGGATGTATAAAAATTTAGATACATTTTATTAAGTGAAATTTTAAAAGAATAATGGTTATAAACATTAAAAAATAATTTTATTAAATAATCAGTTTAGATCTATATTATTGATGAGAGGGATCAATGAGGTTTGCATATCAAGACATTTGATCCCTCTTGGCTCTTGGTAGATCCAAAGTTAGGCTATTTTAATTTCCCTCTTTAGATAAACCACATTCCACATGAATACCATGAGTCAATACCATGGGTTGTTTTTATAGTTTAGTAAATAATTTTATTAAATAATTAGTTTGGATCTATATTCTTGATGAGAGGGATCAATGACATTTGCATATCAAGACATTTGATCCCTCTTGGCTCTTGGTAGATCTAGAGTTAGACCATATTAATTTCCCCTTTTAGATAAACCACATTCCACATGAATACCATGGGTTGTTTTTACAGTTTAGTATTATTTTTATTTTTTATTTGACCTAGTTAAAATGTTCATTACAATAAGTAAATATTCTTATTTAATTTTATTTAATTTTGATTTTTGTGTAATTTGACAAAGTCATCAAAACCTAAATTCAATCACTTATTAAAAAAAAACTAACATTATAAAAATATATATATGAAACTTTTACTTGTGAATCTAATGGCCTAAAACATTTCAATCGTCTAACATTTGATCCAATGGCTCAGACATTGACAAAGTGGCACCTAGGTGAGTTGTTTTCAAATAAGTTTGTGTAATTTGACAAAGTCATCAAAACCTAAATTGAATCACTTATTAAAAAAAAACTAACATTATAAAAAAATATATATGAAACTTTTACTTGTGAATCTAATGGCCTAAAACATTTCAATCGTCTAACATTTGATCCAATGGCTCAAACATTGACAAAGTGGCACCTAGGTGAGTTGTTTTTAAATAAGAACGTCTTACGACATAATTAAAAATGTGTGCTAAGTCTCCCTTCCTCACCTCTTCCATTGGAGCTTGAGAAGGAAGGTTTTCCACGATAGACTAATTAATTTTTCAGTTTATGATTTCTTGGAAAATTTAAATAGTTTTTTTTTTCAAGGTGTGAATGTTTCCGTAGTCAGATAGGCTAGAATTTCTGGAATCCTATGTAGAATGATTGAAGAGCCCGACGTTTCAGGTGAACACGTGACCCATCTTTAGGAGGAGGAAGCTTAACAACAAATAGGAGGAGAGAAGACCTTGAAGGCTTAAATAGGATAGATTCTAGCTGGGAAATTCAACGAAGTTGGGTTAGAGATAAAAAATAGCCGTTAGAGAGGGATAATAAATTAAATTGAGATTAATAATTAATTATAATTTTTAAAACTAATTCCTTAAAATGATCTGGGTGTTAGGGAATTTTATATTAAATACTAGAATAAATCCAAGGAAGTTAAATGGAAGTCAAAACAAGGTTGAAGAAATCATAATTAAATAATATGATATAAATGAATAATTCATATATGGAGAAATTAGAATTATAGGGATAGGTTGCAAAAGTAAAATATGAGGGTTAGATTTAAAATTAGAAAGATAGATAATAACATTTAAAATTAGGTTAAAATTATTAACCTACAACTTAAAATACAGCTTGGGTTGGCCTAATGGTTAAGAGCATGTGGTTCCTCCTAAGAGGTCACAGGTTCAAAACTAGAGGGGGTAGATTATGTATGCTTAATATTAAACTTGATAAAAATAACTAATTCCATATATGAAAAATAGAATTAATGGGATTAGTCACTAAGCTCAAAGGTAAGAGTTAAATTTAAAATTAATAAGAATGATAAAGAAGATTTTCGGCTTAATTTAAAATAGGAATAAGATTTAATAGAAGAAGGGTGGGATAGAATTATTTGGATTAGTGACAAAGGTAAAAGATAAGAGTTAAATTTAAAATTAATTAGAAAGATAGATAAACAGATTTAAAATAGTTTAAAATTTAAAATTATTAATATTTGGAATAAAATAGGGTAAAATAAAATTAAGGATAGAGGAATGGGTAGGATAGAGATGTTTATATTAGATTTGATTAGGCAAGAAAGACACACGAATTGGGGGAGAAACATAGAAACATAATAAATAAGGGTGAGGAAGAAGGGATAAAAAGAATGGGGGGGGGGGGGGGTGTGGGGTGGCGCAGGTTAAGCCAAGTTAGGAAGGGTCAGGATTCTGATTGGAGGAAGGGTGTTTTGAAGAAAACAAGTGGACCGTGGGTTTCCAGGATTGGCTCAATTGATAACCATCATCACGGTTAAAGTTATTAGGATGCTTTTCTATTTAAAGGTCTTCTTGAATGACCTGGGTGGAATGAAAGGGAGTAGGGGCAAGGATTTTGGATTTATCAAAGCATTTGAGATGTTTGGAAGAAAAATAATGCTCAGAAATGGTTGATTTTGAAATTTGGTTATGGTTAGTGTCTGATATATGTTCTTTCAACTCGGTTTTGAAGGGGCGACCAGTTTGACCTATGTAGGATTTACCATAGGAGCAGGGGATCTCATAGAATCCAGGTCCTAACATAGGATCAGTGTTATCCTTAGTTGACATGAAGAGTTGGTTGAGGGTTCTTTTGGGCTTAAAGAAGGTTTTAATGTTCTTTCTAGAAAGGATTCTCGATAGATGATCGGTAACCCCTTGAATGTAAGGAAGGGTTAATTTAGCTAAGGGAGGGGGGTTGGGACTGGTTTTAGGTCTTAGGTGAATGCAATAATGGAAATCATTTTTAATTTGGGAGGAAGTGTAACTATTAGATTTAAGATCTTTGGTGAGATGGGATTTTTATTTAGGAAGGGATTGGGAGGAGTAAATACGAAGGGTCCAGGAGAAAAAGGTTTTGGGCACCGCTTCCTTTTGGGAAGGA
Organism: Pinus albicaulis; assembly: GCA_034641835.2. NCBI lineage: Eukaryota > Viridiplantae > Streptophyta > Pinopsida > Pinales > Pinaceae > Pinus > Pinus albicaulis. The sequence goes on from CM076578.1 coordinate 177,909,301, forward strand.
TGATGGTGGGAGCTTGCATGAAGGTAGATTTCTGTTTCAATTGCATAGGTAGGTTTATTTTAATTCAAATCATCTTTTCTACCATTTTTATGATAATTTTTTCAAAGATGAATGCATGAACATGTATCTTGATTGCAGGTTTGGATAGAGCAACAGAGAAGGACCCATTCAACACCATCATCTTCAGTCCTTGCCCTTCATCAACCACCTTTCATCCAAGTCAACTACAACACTATTTTTGAGGTCACCATTACATCACCAGGAGCAACCATGAGGGTTAAATATAGGCTTTGTGAGGAGTTATGAGCTTGGAAAATGGGTTGGCTACCCTTCATCTACAAACATCCACCTTTCCCCCACCTCTCCTAACCTTTCTCTCATCATTTCTAGCCTCAAAATCCACTAGGCATGTTTCTTGTAACTTTTCAGGACATCCTATAGCACTACAACAAATCCTATAGCAGCTTCCTATAACAGTGCCAAACACCCTCTCCATCAGCCCAAAATCATTCTTCCACCTCATCTAAGCCCAGAAAAGCCACCAATAAACCTTCAGCTCTGAACCTTTGGTCCACGAACCATCTTAGACCACCCAAGCGCCTCCTTCTTTTTTTGCAAAACAAAGTCATTTTGAAGTGTGATTAGTCCATTGCAAAATTCATAATTAAACATAGTAGTTAAGCATATGTTAGATAGGACTTAGTTAGTCATTGATTCAACATGTGTGCTCTAGATTAGTTTAATTTTTTTCTAATTCAATTCAGTAATCTAGACTATGAATGCCACTTACTGTAATTTCCTTTTCTTGCATTAGCATAAGTGTGAATAATTCTTTCTTGCAAATAGTTAGACGAATCAATGTGATCTAGAGTAGTTTCTTTCCTTGTTGATAGAGTAATGGTTATAACCTATTTCCAGTCTTAGATTGCATTTAGAAGTGTGAAATACTTCATTTCCTAGAAGTAACCCTAGCATTAGCACGTCATTGTAGAACTAAGATGACGATGACATGACTAGAGATCATATGTTGTGCATATAACATTGTCACCTCCAATTTTGTATGAACCCAGGGTTGACAAAGTAAAGTTGAGTAGCCTCTTGGAGTTTCAAAACTCTCGGTGCAATACCAAGGCTAATCACTTTTTGGTGCTATTTCTGGGGAGGTGTCTAAGTAGATGTTTTTTTCTGCTTTATGTTTTACATTCAGTTCCAAAATATTGAAAAATACAAATACAATTTGATTGGTTCATGCCTCATAGGATTAGGGAAAACCAAGGCAAATTCTTACTGAAAACCCCCACATCCCCACATCGTCACCTTTCACTCTTCTTCAGTGACTGTGAGGTAGAACACCTTATAGGTGAACCGATTGAAAAATGTGAAGAACCTATTGGGGAAGAAGGGGAACTTGCTTCACCTGAGGAACCTACTTCACGAAGTTGAACCCTAGATGAAAATAAGGCCCAAGGAGTCTTTCCCATTAGAGAAACTGATGGAGAAACTAGAATGAACAATGGATGAAACTAGGCCCAAGGAGTCTTTCCCGTTAGAGAAAATGATGGAGAAACTAGAATGAACAACATTAGTACCTCAGCCCTTCCACATTTCCATGGCCTCACTTATGAGGATCCTAATAGCTTCATGTTCGAGTTTGTTGTTGTCTGTGGGACTTATGACTATGCCTGAGATGACCAAAAGCTAAAATTATTCCCATCCACTCTCAAGGATACAACCTTGCGCTGGTTCATCGGTTTTCCTAGGAACAATATCACTACCTCGACACATATGCAAGAGTCCTTCAACAACAAATATAGAGACTATTGTAGGTCCAAGAGGCCAAAGAGGAGATATTTAGGATGACTCTAGGACCTGATGATCCCTAGAGGATTATGAATAAATGTTCTAACTGAAATATAAAAGAGCCAACTGCAACCTTGATCGTGGATCACTCAAATTGGTACTTCTCCGAGGGATCAGGGAAGAGGTGATAAAAACCATTAATATGTTGTCTAGAGGAGATATCTACCATATAACTTATGAGGACATCAATACTGTATTTAGAAACCACTGTAGGGAAGCTAGGAAGAAAGGTAGAGGTAGCCAAAGAATGACCAACATCCCTTCCACTTCCACCTCCATCAAGCATGAGATAGGAAGCATGTTGGAGGACTTAAAAAATGAGATGTTGCAAACCTTTTATTTTCAAAAGGACACAATATATGTCAATAGGAAATAAGAGGAATTCGGGAGGGTCTTAGCTATCTTATGTCCTAGATGTACTAGAAAACACCCTCGAATGAATGTTCACTAAATTTCATAGAGGTTTGCTTATTTTTTGAAGAGAATCATGCTACAAATAATTGTCCCTCCTTACCTAGTCTCAAAGCTGTATATCAAGGTTGGAAGGAGGACTAGAGAAACTTTGTTTCATAAATCAGAGAAGGCCTCGAGGGCCTCGGTCATATCAACAAGGCATGCAAGGTTCACCTTACTCATACTACCATGAAAAACAGAATGCACCTATGCAATCTTGGTATACCTCCACTCCTCCATCATAGCCTACACCTCATACTTAGCCTTATACCCCTCCATATCACCCTTAGCTTGTAAACCAACCCTTCCAACAGTATGTTCCTCAACCACCTTAGTGGAGAAACCCATCACAAGGGTGGAGGCCCCAACACAACCAACCACCTACTTTAATGCCTCCACCCCAACCTCAACCTCTGCTCATCCATTCTGCTCCACCTAACTTGTCTCAAATTCCTGCCAAGCCATATTCGAACCCAAACAACAATTAGGCATAACAAGTTTACAGTGGTAAAACATCCTATCTATCTTATTCTATGGAGATATATGAAATTAACCTCAAGTCTTGAAGAGTGCTTCCAAAAAATCATCCTCCATCTCCACCTACAGAGGTTGAGGAGGAAAAGGAAGAAAGAAACTCTCAAACCAAACAAACTCCTTTTCCTAAGTGCCTGATCCACCCTATTCAGCACACCTTAGAAGAGAATGAACTTCTGGGAGAACTAAAGAATTTATGTGTGAAGATACCCCTTCTCTAGGAAATTAAATATGTTCCTATTTACAATAGCCTCATAAAATATAAATGATTTAAAAATACTTTGGAGAAAGAAGAAAGACACCCCCACCATAAATGTTGTAGGACAATTTGCCAGCTTAATTTTGGGGAGGGTGATCTTACCGAAGTACCTGGAACCTGGGATTTCGGTAGTAGATGTACACATCCATGGTGTCATTTTCCCCCACACTTTTATTGACCTTGGGGTTGCCATAAATGTGATGATTATGAAAATCATGCTTAAACTCAACCTCCAATGAGACTTGAGAAATACCACCACTGTTTTGCAATTTGTAGATAGATCCACAGTAGCTTCAGAAGGAATTGTTGAGGATGTTATGGTCTCGATTGACTCCTAGGACCACCCCACATATTTCCTTTGTCCTTCAACCAAAAACAAATTTTAATGGATATCCTCTCATTTTAGGAAAACCTTGGTTGGCCACTATTGATTCTTATATAAGTTGTAGGGTCAGAAAAATGACTATCAAGAATGAGCCCTTGTCTAAATAGTTGGTATTATATCCTCTTGTCCAACCTTCCATTGACCATGACCTACCCTTGTGGTTGAAGGATTAAGAAGAATAAGATGAGGTGTAAAGTACCACACCCTACCTAATTTGTACCATAGATATTGTTCTTATATGGGGTCAACTTGATGAGGATGATCTCATTGACCACATCATTTAAAGCCAACCCCCCACTACTATTCCACTTGATGACCTGGTGAGAGAATCTGAAAGCGACCCTTGTATTGAGTTTCATGCAGTTGTATCTGACAATGAGTGGGTATCTCCTCTTATTCTTTTCCCAAATAAAAATGGGAATAGGTGAATTTGTGTTGCCTACAGAGAACTAAACAAAGCCACTAAGAAAGGAAATTTCACTTTTCCCTTCATCAATCATGTCCTTGATGGCCTTGTTGGAAAGGAGTTTTTCTCTTTCTCAAATGGATTCAGTGGATATAACCATATTCAGATCAGCCCTAAGGACCAGGAAAAGACCACATTCACATGTCCTTAGGGCACTTTCACTTACATAGTCCTTCCTCTTGTCCTATGCAATGCCCTTGCTACTTTCCACAGAGCAATCCTGAGCATTTTTTCTGAACTATTTAATGATTATGTAGATATCTACATGGATGATTTCAAACCTTATGCGTAAGATTTCCCAGAGTCTCTCTCCAATCTAGGAAAAGTGTTGAGGAAGTGCATTGAAATTCATATCTTCCCGGGTCCTGAAAAGTGTGAATTTTTTAAAGGGCATGGATAGTCCTAGGCCACTCCATATGACAAGATAGAATACAGGTAAACCTGAAACAAAACACCATCATAGCAAGGCTGCATGTTCCTCAAAATCATAGAGATATTAGAAGTTTCATAGCTTTGGTTGGTTACTATAGGAGGTTCATTAAGGACTTCAATGAAGTGGTGATCCAGGTGGATATCGGTGGCCACCCACCTATTCCATTTGGACCCACACCATCAATTCTTGCAACTTTTCACATTCAACACCACTTACTATTTTTAGCAGGTTTTTGGGTCCTACACTCCCGGAGCTGTTTTGGGGCCTTAATGATCCGGGTGGATATTTTTGGCCACCCACCTATTCCATTTGAACCCCCACCATCAGTTCGTTCAGTTTTTAAGTTGTAGCACAACTTACTATTTTTAGAAGTTTTTCGGGTCCTGAACTTCCAGAGCCGTTTTGAGGCCCTAAACAACGTTTTTTGGGAGAACCAGGAGCAACATTGGTCCATGGACCAATGTTGCTCACATCAAAAGTTGTAATCCTTGGATAGATATTTCTAATGAGCTATTGAGCGCGTCAAACAGAGATCGGATGCCAAAGTTATGTCCCCAGGAAGTTGAAACACCAATTTACCCAAACGAGACCCACAGTTTTGGCGCTTCATCTCCTAGAGTTAGGTTTCTTGACGTTTCAATTCTTCCATTGTTTCTTAATAATAAATAGGCCCTCAAGCCTCATTGTAACACAGTTCAGAGGTCTGTAGCCACCACATCTCTTCTCAGAGATTCACTACGAGCACCCTAGCTATTTTACTTCCATTATGTCTGTAAGCATATTTTTGTTATTTGATATTAATGAAATGACACATTATTTCCACTGCATCTCTATGTTTATGGTTATTTCTATATTCTGTTGCGTTCTTGCATAAATCTGGATCAAGTGGCTTCACCATTATTCTGATTTTTGGCCAATGATTCTGAGTTTTTCTTCTTTATTCTTTGTGAGGAGGCTTTTGATCTCATCAAGGAAAAAATAACCACTGCCACTATAATTCAAGGTCCCAATTCAACTCTGCCCTTCCAGATTCATACAGATGCATCAGATAAAGATGTGGGGGAAACCTTGGGACAATTGGAAGATAAATTAACCTATGCCATTTATTTCATTAGCAAGAATCTGCCCATGGCTAAACTTAACTTTACTGTCACTAAAAATGAGCTTTAGCATTTGTATATTCTCTAAATATAATCAGGAACTATATTACTGGTTATCAGACATTTATAAATACTAACCATGTTGTAATCAAGTAATTAATGAATAAACCTGATGTCAATGCTAGAATAGTTAGATGGTTGTTGTTATTGTAGCAATTTGATTTGACAATTGTTGATAAACTAGCAAAGGAAAACGTTGTTGCAAATTTCTTATCTAGAATAACTTTATCTACAGATGAGGAAGGGATGGTGGATGACCACCTTCTGGATGAACACCTATTTTATATCTCAACACTGTCTCCTTGGTTTGTTGACATAGCCACCTACCTGGTTGTTGAGAGGTTTCTTAAAAACCTTTCATCCAAAGAAAAGAGCATAATTATAAGACAAATCACCCTTTCACTTGGATTGGTGGCAACCTCTTCAAATTGGGTCTGAATCAAATTCTCAGAGGATGAGTGAGGGAAGAGGAGGTATTTAATATCCTCTCAACATGTCATGATGGTCCCTGTGGGGATCATTTTTCTTCTAAGACGACAACCTTCAAAGCCTTACAAGCTAGATATTATGGGCCTAACCTCCACCAGGATGCCAAGAGATACACCAGTAGATGTGATCTGTGTCATAGAATGGGGAGACCTACACTGAGGGATGAAATTCCTTTAAAACCCGGGGAGGATTTAGAGCCATTTGAAAAGTGGGGAATGGACTTCATTCGACCCATTGATCAACCATCTGAGAAAAAAAGATACATCATATTCTCCATTGATTACTTATCCAAGTGGGCTAAAACAGGGGATGTAAAGGAAGCAACAGAAGAGAAGGTGGATGCGTTTTTGAGAGAGAATGTGTTCTACAAGTTTGGATACCCCAGAGAGGTAGTCACCGATCACGAGGCTCAATTTAAATCTCATCTCATTGAGAACCTCATGAGGCAATACGAAATAAAGAAAAAGACTTCAATTTCCTATCATCCTCAAGAAAATGGCGAGGTGGAAGTGACAAATAGAGTCTTGCAGAACATCTTCACCAAAGTTGTGAGCAATAGCAGAAAATATTGGGCAGAAAGATTGGTGGAAGCCACTTGGGCTTAAAATACCATATGGAAGATAGCTACATGGTTTACTACATATGATCTAGTTTATGGGAAGAAAGATTTTCTTTCCATTGAGTTTGAGTATAACACCCTTAAAATGGTAGCTCGATTGGACTTCAACATCACAAAGGAACACCAAGAAAGACTGCTTTAGCTGAATGGTTTGGATGAATTTAAATTGTAGGCCCTATTTCACACAGAAGTAATATAGCTACAAAAGAAAGGTTGGCATGACAAGCACATCAAAGAGATGAAATTTTAGGAAGGATATTCAACTCTGCTCTATGATTCCAGATTCAAGGACTATAAGGGAAATTTAATGACCATACGGCTAGGACCTTATGAAGTGGAGAGATTCCATGAAAATGGGGATGTTCATATCAATACCATAGGTGAGGAGGGGGTCCCTCTTCTTCTCACTGGTTACAGGCTAAAGATGTACAAGAATCCCCTCTCTAAGGCTGAATTTATCAATACAATAAACAAAGAGGTGAATCTAATTGGAAGCTCCATAGTTTCCAGCCCCTCACCTTCATAGAAAAAGAAAAAAATAAAAATAAATAGGCCTCGGTGAAAACCTTTATAAGGCATCCAAGACCACCTCTCGGTTTGAAAACCTCCATGAGGAAATCTTGGAGCAGAATAAAAAGAGAAAAAAAATTAAAAAATAGGGAAATAAAAGATCCTTGGGTGAAAACCTCTTTGATGTGCCCAAGGCAGGCTTGTGGGGTGAAAACCTCTGATGAGGAAGCCAACCCACATTCAAAGAAAAAAAACTAAACTGAAAAAAATAAAAATAAAATAAAATAAAATAAAATCCAAAAGAGTGAAATAACACCTATGCACTAACATCCTTCTATTTTATAGGTTGTTGAACAGGGAAAATATAGACAAGGGGAGAAACATTCGTTCCATCTCTCTCTCCTCCACCTATCCACTGCATGTCCAACCCCAAAATTCATTCCTTCATCCATTTCTACCACCAGGTGAGAAAAACTATGAGTTTTCCCCTATTCTATAAAGTGTTACATGATGTCCTAGGTTCCTACAGGATTTCATGTAGTGCTACAGGAAACCCTGTAATAATACAGGAAAGATATCGAAGGATAAATAAACTCACATAAGGCTCCCTAACCCTCAAAAAGACATGAAAACACATTTTTCTACCTATGTCTACCATCCCTAACCATCACTCCATCCCATGCATGAATACACACTCACCAAACCCTCTATTTTTCCACTATGAGCCAATTTGGTTAAATACACACGTAGGGCCTCTTCTCTCATGTTCTCCTCCACTACACCACTCCATTCACATCCTAACACCACCCCTACCATCCCTACACTAATTTTCTCCCTTCCTCATGATAGTTTGAGCTCCAAGAATGTAACAAGAAAACTAGTACAAGAAGATGATCACTTCCTGTAGCACATTTGTGCAAGCATCCAGTACATCAAAAAGGCATGAGATGAATGATGAATATTGATCTAGAAGATCACCATAGGAATCCAGAAGGTAAAATACACCAGTAGGAACATCTTAGGGTATCCATGAGGTACCTGCCGAAGAATCAACAAGAAAAAGCGATAAGCACCTCACTTAGGAAATAAACACCTCACTGAGAAAATAAAAAAAATACAACAAATAAAACAAATCACTTGTGACCATCACAATGCTCCATCTCCTTGCGTCAAAAGATCCTTCCACTCATAAAAAATCAGGTAGGCTCAAGTATGCATCCCTCACCCTCTTTCTATGCATCATTTTACTAAATGAGTAAATTTCGAGAAAAGAGAGTTTAATAGGAAAAAATGTGGCAAGTTAACTCACCCACCCTCGAATAGTTAAAGTGAAAAGTTGGTGGAGTTGCATGCCACATGAATCTATCATATCAATTAGGGGAGGGATAACAAGAATTGGGAGTTGATTACGAGGCAAGAGGGAATGATAGGCTCAAGTGGGACCAATGGTCCAAATATGGAAACCTCATGTCAAATCCACATCACTAATACGTTCCAAGCTTGCTAGATATAGAATAAAAAACATACTTTGGCTCATTTACCCTCATTATATTGTGTATTTAGAGATTATTTAGAGTAGGAAAAGGACAAGAGACACCAAGAAGCTTCAATCCATGGTCAAGCTTTTCATGCATATCGTGCAACCGAAACATTTGCTACTGTTATAGGAAGTTTCCAGGGAAGCCACAGAGGGTTGAGAGGTGAAATGAAAGCCACCATCACGGTGTATTAGCACCCCAACACCATCGTTCAAGTCGGAAACATCAGAATTGAAGAGGTAAGTAGCCATCACCCCCATCATGTTGCAAGATTTTTTATTTTAATTTTCACACATTCAAGCCATAATTCAGTAAACTAAATAGGTGTATAAAGGAATAGCGGATAGGGAAACCAAATTTTGTGTAAATTTAAAATATCTGAGGTGCCATATCATTTTTCCTTTGAAAACAAGCCACAAACAACCACATAACTAACTCGGTCACAATATGGTGGGGCTGGGGGGGAGGGGGTTCAATAAAAGGAAGCACACATACATAAAGAGAAGCAGGCTACATCCTCCCATCATAGACATCTTCAAGAAAAATCAGTGGTTTTGGTTCTTCGAGCTCCTCAAGGGGTATGATGATGAAGTGGCTCCAGAGTTTACATTGGCCTTGCACTCTCAAGTAGATGATAGTCTGACCATAGTAGTAAGATGACTTGCAATTAACATAACCCCTGAGATCATCAGTAGAGTCACCACCTTTCCTCTAGGAGCCAAATTGAACAGAGAGGAAAAATTCTCTCATACTACCTCTAAGAAGAGTTTATTATTGCCCAATGAGGAATACATTAAAGATAAGAATGGGGTAAGAAGGGAAAGTGTGCCTTACCCATGGGATGAGGTAGCTTACCATATCATGAAGTATATCTCTTATGAGGGAAAACTAAGTGTGGTTTATGTATATTACTTTAGGTTTTTGCATGAACTTATAATCAAAGGGAATTTTCCTTTATATCAGAGACTGAATATACCATATTTCCTCCCCCATTAAATTAGAGATATGAGCCAAAGGGTAAGGGAGAGGAAATATCAACACCTAGCTTATAATGTTCTCAATAAACTCATATTGGGAGATGCTCTAAATAGACTCAACATCCTTCTACCTTGGTCTACTTTCATTGACATGGACAGAGAATCATTCCTTGGGACACAAACCATCACTCCAGGAGAGACCCTTGTCTCTAACATTGGAGAAAGGGGCAATAAAGCCGAAGAAGAAGGGACTGAGAGGACAACATAAGAAGAGGAAGAAGAGGAAATGGAAACAAAGGAAAAAACCATAGAAGATGTAGGAGTAGAGAAGGAAAGTGAAGAGGATGAAGAGAAATATGACAGAGAAGAAGAAGAGAAAGAAGAGAAAGAAGAAGAGGAGAAGGAAGAAAAGAGGAGGAAGGAAAGATAGGAGAATAGGAGATACTAGACCCCAATATTGCCACTGATATCTCCCCTTAGCAAACCAACCTTTCACCAGGGAGCACTGAACATGAATTGTTTGGCACTTCAACACCTATAAGCACCCCTGTGAAAGAAAAAAGAAAGAGGAAGACCCCCATGTATTTCAGGACCAAGAAAAGCAGCAGGGTGAGACAGGGGAGGCCTCAAACTCCAACCAAGAGCCCCATAAAAATTGAGGAATCACCTAAAAAAATGGAAGAAATAGGGCTAGGGGATGGAAATATTCAAGAGGTCACTTCACCCAAAAATACACCTATGACCTACACAAGAAGGCACTCGTCAAGGCTAGCATTGCTAAAGCAAGAACAATCACCCACAGACCTCCAAGAAGAAGAAAATAAGGTGCATCATGAAAAACAATGTATGCTATAGGAAACACTAGGTTTTCTATAGGAAACCCAGACAATACTACATGAGCCTAAAATTTTTTTATAGGAAGAACAAAATATCAAGGGAGAAGATAACAAGGCACCATTAGAAGGGCAGGATGTCCAAGGTGCTGAAAAAGTGGTAGAAGTTGAGGGGAAGGATGAAAAAGTTGAGAAACTAGAGACAAAATAGGAGGAGCCAAAGGAAGATCCAACGTCTGCAAAACCTGTCCCAAAATACATTACAAATTTTCAACATCCTAGCCCACAAACAAAATTGAGCTCCTATTATGGCTAGAACATGATAGAGGCCACAACCACCAATGGATGCAAATTTCCTAAGCTAGTAATGTGGAATATGTGGATATCATTGAATATAAACTCACTGATATGGGGAGAGATTTTTTTGATGTCAAACTTAGGGAGGTAGTGTTGAAAGAGAAGTTGCAAGGGGAACAAGCAAAGAATGAAATATTGAATGACCAATTGCAGCAAAGAGACAGAGATATTGCCACCATGGCAGACCTGTGTATGGAGGAAATACAACAGAAGCATCCCTCAAATTTTGATGCCATTTATCTAAAAGAGAAGTGGATACTGTTTTAGATCAAAATTTGAGTATCACATAGGTCATTTCCTTTCCATTATTATAGGGAATTTATTGAGTTTTGCAGATAGTCAGTATAGAATATAGGGCCAAATTGTCAGAGTTCTACGTGCATAATCTTGTCCTAACTGATCTGAACATTTGGGACCAAAAATCTAGGTTAGGGATATGTAGCTGATGGTCCTAACCTCTTGGATGACCAATGAAGAAGATAGGGTAGAGGAGGTCAAAAAGGTGATGAAGAGAGAAGGAAAAGAGCCTGTACAAATTAGGGAAGAGCTAATCAACCCTAGAGGGGTCATAAACAACCAAAAAATGATAGCCAATGATCCCATCCTTGCAAACAAATATCTAAACAAGCAAGCACAATAAATTTCACATTATGATGACGTCTCTAGACTAGTGGGAGAAGAGTGTGTGATGGCATGTCAGAGAAGATGGAATGGCCTCCCATTTAGCCTAAGAAGCCTACAGTATCATACTCCATACAGATTGAGAGATTCCCTAGAAAGAGCATCCTTGTACAAAAGGGCCATGTAAACAATGAATATCAAGTTGCTTGGATTAAAACTGAGACCACCATTGTTGTTGGGACTGAGTGAAGGGAAATATCAAACCGAGGAGGATAAGGAACGAGAGGAAGAAGAAAAGAAAGCAAGGTTTTACCCACTTGAAGGTGATGAGCACCATCATTAGGTATTTTTTGAGGGGTTAATTGTCACCTTTTTAGCCATATTAGTCTCTCTTTCTCACATTTAATTACATTATGATCATATGTTGCTTAGCGTAGATGGTTATTAAGGATTGTCATACTTCGAATGCATAGTATTGTTTAAATGAAGGATAATCATGAAGATATGCCATTTTTGTTGAAGATTTTTCAATCAAAGCTCATATTAGACAAAAATGAGAGATTATAGGGGGGTTGACCACCTCCTTAACTTCTAAAGGCAGCTAAAGTTTCCTCGAGGTTCCCTCCAAAAACTCGAAATCAAAGGCAACCAAGCAAGTGGAAGACCAAGTGAGCCAAAGCTCCACTTCTCTTCCATTCAAAGGGGACAAATCACTTGCTTTTTAGGGAGTTATTGGTATCTAACTTCTGGGTTAAATAGGGTAGAGAAAGAGCTCATTAGGATTCAAATTTTGGAGATAGCTAGGAGACTCTTAGCTCTTGTAATAAACTTTTGTGACTTTCATGGCTATGTAATGATATTGTTTCTACAATAAAATGAGTATTCAATTTATCCTCCAATGATTTAGTTTCATAGAGCTGAGCTTGTGGGTTAGGGCCCAATCCTTTGGCCTCAATCCCTCTTGTGTATTTATGTTTTCTTTGCATGCCATTGTAGCTAGTTTATTTCATTTTTTGTAGTTAGTTTGCTTACATTTCATTTTTCTATGTTTAGTTTGATTCCATTTCATGTTGCTGTAATTAGGATCTTGTAGATCATGGTATAGTAGCATGTAAAACTCAAAATTTGTGTGTCAAAGCCTCCCTTTCTCACCTCTTTCATTGGAGCTTGAGGAGGGCAGACCTTCACCATAGACCCAAAATTTCATTTAGTTTATGATTTCTTAGAAAGGATATATAGGTTGTGTATTTATCATGAACATGTTATGAATGCTAAGTTAGGTTTTTGATACAATTGCATAGGTAGGTTTTCTTATTAAATTCAACTCATATTTTCCACCATTTTTATCATCGATTTGTCAATGTTAATTGAATGAATAGGTAGTTTTCTTTCAGTTTTGAGTAGAGTAGTATGACTCCACCAAAATCCCTAGCTTTAGTTTCCACCCTCCACCAATCTACCTTTAACAAAATTATCTTCATCCTAGTTTCTTTAGATATTCACCACAACACTGAGAGCTACCCTAGAGGTGCAAGACGAGCTTTGAAATAAGTTTTGAGATTTTCCAAGAGGTTGGCCACCTTCCATCCATCTAATTCCACCTTCATCCCACCTTTTCGACCCCTTTCCTCATCAATTCTGGCCTCAACTACCCTCGAACTGTTTCTTGTAGTGTTTTAGGACATCCTGTAGCACTACAGAAAACCTTGTAGCAGCGCTAGTTAGCCACTTCTTTAGCCCAGAAACCATCTCTCACCTCACCTAGACCTAACACAACCTCCTAGACACCTTCAACTCTTAATTCATGAGTCCAAGACCTTCTTAAGCCACCTCATCGCCTCCTTCTTTTGCTGTAAATTAGAGTATTTACAAGCATAGTTAGCTCATGAATAGATGCATTATTAAAACATATTAGTCAATGATGATGTAGTTAGAGGTTAATTAGAGATTTTTCCCAGCAATGTGTGCTTATATTAGTTTCCATTTCTACAAGTTTAATTCATCAATTTACTTTATGAATACCACTTATTTTAACTCTATTTCTTGCTTTAGCCTAATTTTGGATTTCCTTTCTTGCAAATAGCTAGGCATGTCATTTTGCTTTAGACTAGTTTCTTTCTTGTTGATAGAGTCATGGTCTGATTTATTTAGAGTCTCAGGTTTCATTCAGAAGTGTGACAGACTTCATCCCCTAGAATTAGTCCTAGTAGTAGCACCCCTTCATAGGAATAAGAACATGATGGCATGAGTGGAATGCACCTGATATGTATGTAGCACTGTAACCTCCAAGTTGGTATGAACCCCAGGTTGATAAATTAAAGTAGAGTAACCTCTAGGAGTCACATCACTCTTGGTGCAATACAAGTGCTCACCACTTTTTTGCGTTGTTGTCAGGGAGGTGTCTAAGTAGATGCTTTGATTATGTTTTAGCATTATTTTACATTCAGTTCCAAAATATTGAAAAATAAAAAAAAAGTTTGACTTTCATGCTTCGTAGGAGTAGGGATAACCAAGGCAAATTTTTACTAAAAACCCCCACACCCCCACACAGTCACCCTTCACCCTTCTTCAATGATTGTGATGCTCAACACACCATAAGTGAGTCTATTGAAAACTTTGAAAAACCTATTGGAGAAGAAGAAGAACTTGCTTCACCTGAGGATCCTCCTTCACTAATTCAAGCCATGGCTAAGACGGGGACCCAAGGAGTCTTCCCCATTATATAAACCAATGGGGAAAATAGGATGAAGAACATCATTCCCTCAACCCTTCCACATTTCCATCGACATACCTCTGATGATCCTGACACTTTATGTTCAAATTTTTTGCTGTCTGCAGGACCTATGACTATGCCTAGGATGACCAAATGTTGAAATTGTTCCCATCCACCCTCAAGGATGCAACCTTGCGCTAGTTCATGGGTTAGACTGGGAACAACATCACTACCTTGGCACAGATGCAAGATTCCTTTAACAAAAAATACATGATTACTGTAGATCCAAAGAAAATAAGCAGGAAATATTTAGGATGACTCTAGGACCTGATGAATATGTAAAGGATCACAAAGAAAGATTCTAGCTCAACTAAAAAAGATACAATTTCACCCTTGATCCCAGATCACTTAAGCTGGTACTTATTTGAGGGATTAGGTAGGAGGTGTTTGAAACCCTTAATATGCTATCAGGAGGAGATATCTACCAACTGCCTTATGAGGACATCAAAATGGTCTTTAGGAATCACTCTAGGGAAGCTAGGAAGAAAGGTAGAGCTAGCGAAAGCATGACCAACACCCCTTCCTCTTCCACATCCATCAAGCATGAGATTGGAAATATGTTGGAGGACTTCAAAAGTGAGATGTTTCACACCTTTTCTCTACAAATGGACACAATGCAGATCAAGAGGAACCAAGAGGAAGTAGAAAGGGCCTTGGATATCTTCTGCCCTAGATGTACTAGAAAACACCCTCGAAACGAATGTCCAGTAAATTTCATAGAGGTATGCTTAGTCTATGAAGAGAATCATGCCACAGAAAATTGTCCCTCCTTACTTGGGCTCAAAGCTGTATATCAAGGTGGGGAGGTAGGACAAGAGAAACTTTGTTTCATAAATCAAAGAAGGCCTCAAGGGCCTTGGTCATATTAGCAGGGTACGCAAGGTGCATGTTATTCGTATTATCATACCAATCAAAATGCAACTATGAAATCTTGGTACACTTCCAGTCCTCGATCATGACCTACACCTTCTACTTTGTCTTACAACCCTCCATATCACCCCCAGCCTGTGAACCAACCATTCCAAAATTATGTTCCTCAACCACCTCAGTGGAGAAACCCATCACAAGGGTGGAGGCCCCATCATAATCAACCACCTGCCTTACTACCTCCACCCAAAATAAACCTTAGATCACCCATTATTCTCCACCCAATGTGCCTTAGATGCCTGCACAACCCAATCTCAACCAAAACAACAAGCATGCACAATAGGTTTACAATGGAGAGATATCCTATCCGACTTATGATGTGGAGATACATGAGATAAATCTCAGGTTGGGAAGAGTAATCCCATACAATCATCATCCGTCTCCACCTACAGAGGTTGAGGAGGAAAATGAAGAGAGTAACACTCAGATCCAACAACCTCCTTTTCCTGAGCACATGATCCACTCTAGTTAGCACACCCAGAGTAGACTGAACTTCAGGGAGAACTGAAAATTTTTTGTGTGAAAATACCCATTCTCTAGGACATTAAGGATGTTCCTATTTACAATAGGCTCATCAAGGAAAAATTCTTTAAGAAACTAGGGAGAAACAAGAAATATACCCCCACCACCAATGTAGTAGGATAATTGTCTGACTTAATGTTAGGAATAGTGATCTTCCTAAAGTACCTAGACCCTGGTAGTCTATTTGTGTATGTACACATAGATGGCGTCATAGTCCCCAATACTTTGATTGATCTTGAGGCTGCCATAAATGTAATTACCAAGGTAACTATGCTTAAACTCAACCTCCAAGGGACTTTGCGGAAAACCACAATAGTTTTTAAACTTGCAGACCGGAACACAGTAGCTCCAGAAGGAATTGTTGAGGATGTTATGGTTTCAATTGAATATTGGGAGTACCTTAAAGATTTCGTAGTCCTCCAACCAAAAAACAAGTTTAATGGATATCCTCTCATTTTAGGAAGATCTTCATTAGCCATTGCCGATGCTTATATCAATTGTCGGGCCGAGAACATGACTATAAAGAATGGGCCCTTGTGTAAATATTTTTTTTATATCCTCCTTCCCAGCTTTCCATTGGCCATGACCTAACTTTGTAGTTGAAGGATGAAGAAGAAGAAGATGAAGTACACAACCATACACCCTGTTGTTTGGTCAGCCCACACCTTAAGCAAAAACGAGAAAAGCCAAAATAAACAAAGGAAGGGTCCATAAAAGGTAAGAGAGCTAAGTGAATATAAAGGTAATATGTCATGCAAACCCCCTCACAGTAAGAGCGTGGAAAAAAGAATAATGGCGCTACACAGTTAGACAATAGCGGGGCCGCATACTTATGT
The DNA here is from genome assembly GCA_034641835.2 of Pinus albicaulis. NCBI lineage: Eukaryota > Viridiplantae > Streptophyta > Pinopsida > Pinales > Pinaceae > Pinus > Pinus albicaulis. The sequence goes on from CM076578.1 coordinate 177,925,853, forward strand.
CGGACAACCAAAAGGGAGTGCCACGTGCAGGGATTCCGGGGTTACTAAGGATGGGAGGAAGAAGGCGGAGAGCTACCCCGTGTAGCGTATGATGTCACTCAATGGCACGCCAAGGTTTCAGCTTCTCGTGGGGTGGTGAAGCATTACGAGAGGATCTCACGGGCTCTTGACGGAACTTTAAGTGGACCCCTCAAGGAAGACATGTGGCGCAATGAAAACAAAAGGTAAGGTAAGTTAGGAAAGTTGGTACAAGACCAGTATTGGTATTAACCTGGCTCGTGGCTTGCACCTACCCGGCTCTTAATAGCCAATAACCTATCGCCACGCGCCCCATTGTCGACACCCTTACGATGTCAGCCCTACAGTTGACAGCCTAACGTCGTTTTCCGAAAATCTAGGTCTGTTTAATCTTGTTTTATGCCCAATCTTAGTAAAATGCTCATTTTTACGAACCTGTCATGCAACGAAGCTCGAGTTACAGTACCAGGTCGCTTTTAGCCCCCGCATCTCTTTCCCCCCTAGTTCCTGAACTGTTTGCAAGTATTTAGTCATTCCTCCGCCTCGTCATTTTCCCTTTTGTTTTATTTTTCGAAATGGTCATGGGGAAAGCAAAGCCCAGAAATTCTGAACCTGAAACCCCCCAAGCCTATAAGTCTAGGGCTGTCCTTGGACCTGAACCCCTCATTTACACGCACGCATGGATTCATGACCCGCTCTACCCCTTCATTGTATCCCGTCTTAGACCCGAGTTGTTTGAATCCTATGTGAAAGGCCAAGACCAGTTCAGGGTCATCCAGTCAGGCCTGTATTATCAAATTTCCCCAAACACATATCTAGTCCCCGAGTTTATAAGTTGGCTCAGTGAAGCCTATGATGAATGTAGGGATTTATTCTTATCGGCACAGGGCAATAAAATTTTTCGTATATCTCCCGAGCTCATAAAGGAGGCCCTCTGTTTCCCCCACAGTCAGAGTTATGTCGAGTTCATTGAGTTATCCCTCTCTTGAAAGTTTTCAAAGTTGCCTTGGAAGTAGCAGAGTGAATTCCTCATTTTTATTTCAGATTCTCGTATTGCCTCTAGCCCACCTTCAGATATGGTTCCCTTGGCCACTTTCAGAGATAATTTCCAACCTATCCTTGCTTTCATTTCAGGGTTACTAGGTCTCAAGGAGGTCGTGCAGGTGTGAAAGGAATGTATAGATCTCCTTTGGCTCATGCCTCAAAAGGGTGTTCTTTTGGATATCCCTAATTTCCTAGCCTCGGCCATTCAAACCCAGTTCCAAGAGCTACCCTCTTCTGGGTCTTTTCGGTTCTATTCATTAGTGTTTTATCTCTTCCTGTATGAGCATGCTAACAGGTTTGAGACTCTAGGCCTCAAAAATATTTCAAGGGAAAACTCCCAATCTAGAATTTTTTTTGAATGGAACGTCTATGAGCATCAATAGCCCAATGGTAGGGGTTACATGATGTTCTTGAATGAGTTCATGTCCATAGCCTACACCATCATATATGACAACCCCCTGCCCAGAATATTTCTCGAGAAGAAGGATTGGCTGCAGTTTGATGATGAAGATAGCACAGGGGATTGGTACCTGTTTGACAACTACACTAAGATCAAAGTCTATGGTGCAGATGTACCCCCCTACCACCTGTCGATGTTTCCTGCTATGCAGATTTTTTCCCTTCAGTACATCCATCAAACCTTGAATGTCGACCAATTCCACTTCATCCCTACGAAGAAAGGATAAATTCGCAAGCTCCCTACCTTTTTCATCCCCTTCACTATAAATTCAAGGCATGCCCTCTCCACAATGGAAACGCTGCTTCAAGGGATGGATCTGATACAAGGAAAAGCTTGTCCTTATGACCCAAAAGGGATCCTTTCCAATAGGAAAAGGAAAATAAAGTCGACTGCTTATGTACATGAGACTAGGCCCTTGATTGAGTGGAGAGCTAACCTTGATACATGGCCTTTGGCTTCATAGATGGAGGCCAAATCTTTAGCTGTAGAAGGAAGGGGAAACACTACTTCCGCGGGAGCAGAAAGAAAAGGGAAAGTTGATGAGGCAGATGCTTCAGGAGGACAGAAAACATGGACATGGGTGAGGGATCTCATCCCTCCAAGAAACAGAAAACTGATGAAGTGGAGATTGTATGGGAAGAACCTCGACTAGAGGAGTTGGTCTGATACGGGGAGACAGATAGAAGCAAGGCCATTTTCACAATTACTTATGACGGTGCTTCCTCGTCAGAGCTCTTTGGGTTGTCGCAGGCCATTTCGGTTAACAGAGCCAAAGTGAGGGAAGAAATAGGCAACAGAAACATAACTACGTAGGAGAAATTGCGAGAAGAATCGGCTATATTCGTAAACAAGCACCACACTTGGCTCACCACTGAGCTAGTTATGGACAAAGAACATCTCACCTCAGGATACAATAACTGGAAGCTAAGATGGTGAAAAATGATAAGGTGGTAATGTCCTTGTAGGACAAGGTCGAGAAAACGAAAAGAGAGAAGCTTATACAAGAGAAAACCATCAAAGAATTGAACACTTGGATGAAGGGAAATGTGACCCTCCTAGAAGCTAGGTGCCTCATCTGGACAGACATCATATCAGAGGTGAGAAAACACTAGAAATATCTCACTTTGATGGATTATAAGAAGATTGCGGTCCATTTGTTAAAAGTAAAGTTGTAGGAGGGGCAGGAGGAAGCAAAAACTAAGGTGGCAATGGCTAAAAGGTATATCAACTACCTGAAAGAATTGGACCCTAAAGAGATTCTCACTCAGGGAGTCAAAGACCGTTTCAAAGAAGTGATGGAAGTCAGGAGAGTGATCGAAAGGGAGAGTGCACGTGCAAATGCAGTGAGTGGTTTAGACCAAGTGGCCAAGGGAGTTGAACAGTTCGATCAGGAGTGGGATGAGCAGGTAAAGTCAGGTCTTCCAACATGCTAGGAACTTGAAATAGCTACATTTTTAGAGCTAACAACCTATGAACAGAATCTTACAGTCATCATGAACCAGAATGATTTACCTATAGGGAAAACTTCCCACCTAAAGGTGGAAACAATAATTGCCGCCCTTAGCAAGGAATTCTCTCTTCTCTGCCAAATTAAACAACGTCTGGTCGTCCAAGTAGATTACACTGAGCTAACAAATATTCAGGCTCTTTTAGAGAATTTTGTCACTATTTCGCCACCAGGAGAGAGTATATGGCAGAAATGCAGTGAATATATCAACACTCTAGCCTCCACATCATCTCGCCAGTCACTACCTCCTCCTAGTCGCAAAACTAGTTTTTCCACGTCATCAACACTTCCCAGTAAGCTGGCAGAAAGCATTCCTCTTCGTCCTAAAAAATGACACTCCTATTCTGGCTCAGGTGGCCAATTTACTTTTATTTATTTAGTGTTTTAAAATCGGGAAAAATATTTATTTCACCCTCTGCATTTTTATTTTATTTTTATGGTTATGTTTTCGGTTAGTGCCTTCATTAAGGCCACTATGCAGATGATGAGAGGCCTTATTCCTAATCATCATTTTTGTTTTTGAAGGAGACCCCAAACAGAAAGATGCTTTGAGGGGGAATATTTTGTCTAAGAAACATATTTTCATGAGGCTCAGCAGAAAGCTATAAGAAATGAAATCTGAAGCTGAGAGAGGGTTCCAGATTTTTCAGAGCAGAATTTAGTTGTGAATTTTCCTTTTTGTAAAGTTTTGAGATACGATCATAGTGTATGTTGGAAGATCCCGTTGGGTAATAGAAGTGAAGCTATTCTCTTATGCAAATGGATTCCAAATGAGATGATTTACAGTCTGTATTTTCTCATTTATGATTTAATATAAATGTTCATTGTATTTCCATCACTTTTCTGGTATCGTAAGCTTTCAGAATGTGAGTGTTGATTATTTCGATATGAATTTATCTTGAAAGGTACTGATATCTACTTGTCTGCTACACTTTAATTATGGCTCGAGGCATGATATTATGTTCATGTTTTATTTACATCATCGTCTTTCTTCCAATGTTAGTTGTGTGGATTCTTATGCTAGTGTAAGCCTACCTTAAGCTAATATTTCCTCTCATGTTTTGCCATTGTTTCCACACTCATTTATTTCAGTAACTGTTACCAGTATCATGCTCGGCCCTTTTCACATCACTTAGTTTTATGTCTACTTCTAACACTCACTTATAGACCCTTATGCTATATCATTGGAACTTATTATTATTCATTTTGTGTCTCTGATGTCTTGGTCCCACACCAGAAAACTTTAATTTATTTTCATATCAAGAGGCCCTGTATTATTAGCTATAATAAAGCCCTTCTGAAACCTCTTGTCTTAAGATGTCCTAGGCACTGGTCTTTGAAATTGTTAGCTCCACGTAATTTGCTAGATTGATTGAGATACAAATGGATAGGGTTAACATCAAACCAAGCTTTGAAATCCAAGGACCTAGCCTTCCTGGATTCAGAGAGGAATCTCTCTATTAGGTGCAAAGATGTGAACTTGTTTGCTGATTAGGGTTGATTTTAGGCTAGTTATGAAATATTGGGTTTGTTGATTGTTTTTTGGTTGGGTATGATACTTAGATAGAATAGATAGAAAAGAAGGAAAATTTTAGGTCATTGGGAAATGGAGTCTAACAAGGTCATGATAGGTTCATAATTGGAGTAGGGAGTATTTTAGGGCAAATCTAGCTTGGTTGGTGGATCTTTGAGGTTGTGAAGGATCATGAGATGGACATTAAGCTTGAGAACAAAAAGCTAATAAAGGGTAGAACATAATCCTTTATATACTTTTAAACTGAGGGAGTTAGAAGATTTATAAGCATAGCAAGAGAATAAAAGGCATAAGTAAAACCTAATCCATTTGATTTCATACTGAAAGTAGATAATCATCCAAGACAAACATTAAAATGAAATAAAGAAAGGCAAGAAACTTATCTAACTTTCATAGATTCCATCATCAAAAGAAGAAAATATTTAAGATGCACAAATAACTATAACAATAGAAGGAGAGAAAAACTTGAAAATATAAAGTTACAACTATGAAGGTTCCTTGAAACTATTTTAGCTAAGTAATGGCAAAGATCATGATTGAAACAAACTTCTTTGATAAACCTAGGAAAAGATGCTTTAAAGAAATGATTCCAAGAACCGAGTATTTAGTGGCAGAAAATATGCAGGGCTAGCCATGAATCATGTTGAAACCAACTGATCTAAACCATTCAAGAAATAGAAAAGCATAATAAATCCTTAGAGAGCAAAAATATGAATTCTCTAATATATCCTAGCAGAAGAAAACATTAAGGCAGTGAAGGAAAAAAACAGACCTAAGGTGTCATTAGCAAACATGTCTTAGTCTAAATTATTTGTCCTACTGCAACATAGAAAGATGGAAACATATGATAAACTAGAAAACGTGAAAAAAAGAAAACTTCACCATCAACCAGGCTTATGGATCTTGCAAACAATCCTCCTCCATCAACAAACAAATCAGGTCATGCTTGAGCTCCAAGACATCAAATTCTAATCAAAAAATCCAAGAGACTATGTATTTCTCCTGAATAAGTCATCAAAATCCAACCCAATACATAAGAGCCTCATGCTCTATTTATGGAGCAAATGAGGAGGTGGAAACCATAAGAGGCTTCCAGAAACCCTAATTTAGTCATAAATGTCATAAATGTGCTTAATGACCATGCAAGGACCAAGACACATAATATCTAAGCTAATAAATGAAAAATATCATAACATAACTCCTCAGTCAAATCTGGAGTGATTTTCCCAAGAAAATATTAAAAAATCATTTTGCCATCAATTTGTGTGTTTTGTTGACTTTTGGCACTTTTGGTCCTCTGTGTGTAGCGCCAAAACATTAGAAAATAGGTGTACTTGCAGTCTAGTTTTGACCTCCTTTCCAGTGTCAGATTTTTCTTCGTGAAGGCTTGTTGGAAAGACTGTTAAGTTGGCTTTCCATATCTACCTTTTTTTTTCTGAATGAATGCCATTTTCCTGTCCAAAAATACATTCTCCCAACACTGTTGGGTGCGTAGCGCCACCTTCAGTAGAAAATAGGCTCTGTTGTAGTCAAGTTTTGGACCACTTCCCGATGTCAGATTTTGCTCCATGATGGCTCGTTGGAAAGCTTGATGAGTCCTATTTCCAATTATTCCTTTTTTTTTTACTGGGTTCCATTTTCCTATCCAGAAATCCATTCTCCCAACACTGCTCGGTGCATAGCGCCACCTTCAGCAGAAAATAGGCTCTGTTGTAATCAAGTTTTGGACCACTTCCCGATGTCGGATTTTTCTCCGTGATGACTCGTTGGAAAGCTTGATAAGTAATATTTAGAGATATGCCTTTAGTTTTTTTACTAGGTACAATTTTCATATCCAAAAATACATTCTCCCAACACTGCTATGTGCCCAACAACTGGTCTGAAAAGGAGGCAGAAAGGTCAAATTTGAGGTGTTGTTTGACCTTTTGAGGGGGCAAAAATGTGCCAATTGATCTGAAATTTTCTGGGTAGACTATTTGTGATGTAAAAAATCCAAAAATGTAAACTTTTAGAGCTTAGCATGCACCAATTTTGTGCGTAGTGCCTAGGGTGCTGTGCTCCTAGGGGTCAAAATTTGGAAAAAACTAAATTTTGTCCAAATTGCCTCAAATTTGGTGGAGAATGTCTTAAATGGTTTTTAGAAGCCTATGAAAAAACTTGAGCCATGTCTCTGAGTTTTTATTGGTCTTTACCTTCTTTTAGTGCTCGAAATTCAATGCCTCCTTACTCATTTTTCATTGTCACTTTGTTCCTCTTTTTCTTCACTACCCTCTTGCTCAGCATGAAAACCACTCTCTTTTTTGTCTTTTCCATCTTCTTGTCTCTTATATTGCTATATTTAGTGTTTGTGCCCTGGTTTTGGAGTTGATCATCAGCCTCTGTATTTGTTTCACTTTGGCCTTGTCCTTCATTGATGTCTTCTTCTTTGTCATTGCCTGCCTCTCCAAAATCAGTTTCAACCTCATTGTCTACTTTTTCTTGTGCTTGATATTTCATCTCCTTAGCATCTTTCTTGGTTGCTTTACCTTTATCACCTTTAGTCACTTTGTCAATGTTTTGTACTTATCATTGTGCTCACTAACATGTTTATGTACCTTGTTTTTCTTGGTTGTAGGGAACTCTCTTGCTGACTGTCACCCTTCTTACTTTCTCCATTGTCCTCTGTGTTTTCACCTTGCTCACTATCAACACTTTCTTTGTTTTCAAAACTTTCATGTTCATTTCCTCCTCTATGTTATCATCATTTTATTCATGTAGCTATGTACTTGCCTCCCTTTTTTCTTTACTATCTTCACCATATTTTGTCCATCATTGCTGTTGTCATCATCTGTTCCTTTAGCTTTTTCATTGACTTACTTATTCTTCTTTAGACATGGTGGTTGGCCTAGGGTAAAAGGATTTTCAGCTTCGTGAGGGCCTTAGGGTTTAGGGAGGGAATTTGAGTGATGTGAGGGAAAAATTGGGCAAATGGGGGCAAGGTGGAGCAATCAAGGAGTGATCCAGAGTTTAGAAACAATTTTACTGTCACTGAATGTCTTTACAACCTATGACAAACTCTTAAGCTTGCAAACCCTAACTTGGGAGGTCAATATTTGATTTTTGTGAAGCTTAGAGTTTGGTCACCTTAGGTCAAGAAATGTCCTCTTAGATTATGAAAAGAATATTTGGAGAGTGATAAAAAGGAGTTACTAACCTTATTTGACTATTTTTATAATATTTGGAGGAAAAAAACGCGAAATTTTGACCTTTTCTGAGCAAATTAGGCCAAAGACTGGTTGTGCGTAATGCCTGCCCAGGTGCGTAGCGTAGTGTTATTTAACACTGCACCTACCTCCTCTGTGTACAACACCTACCTAGGTGCATATCACCTGGCTCCAGGTGTGTAAAACAGTGTTATTTAACACTGCACTTGCCTCCTCTGTGCACAGCGCTGGGCTCTAGGTGCATAGCGCCTCTGTCGGTGCGCAACACCAATTTTTCAGAGGGCTTTGCAGGCCTTCCCTATGTCATAATTAGCTCCGTGATAGCTTATTGGAAAGCTTCACTTCTATACTTTCCAAATATATAATTTTCTTCCTGTTTGGAGTTGCTTTGCTCAGCCCAAAGTTGATTCTCCCAAGACTGGTCAAAAAGTCATGAATGGTGGTGCAGAAATGGAGAGTGCTGGTGCAGACCACTTTTGGATGGCTTCCGCAATTCAAAATTGATCTCATAATAACTAATTATAAATATCTTAAAGTCTAGTTGTCATTTGACTCATTAAGCAAGTCATTTGGACACTCTAGATATGAGCAAAATGGATTTTCCCAAGGTCACTCCAAAAGTGTTGAATTTCTCTCATGACACCTGTATTTTTGACATTGATCTCAAACCATGATACCTGTGTAAAAACTGGAGTTTTTTCTTCTTGACCCTATGATGGACAAAAAAATCTCTCACTTTTTCCAAATTCATCTCTATTTGGTCAGAAACACAATTTGAAGCAAAACTAGCCCTAGGTGTGACACATGGCTTGTCTCTTGGAATGAATTCTTGGAAAATGATGGTGGCATGATGTTTATGAGATGGTATAGAATTATTCTTTCTAACATGATCTATAAAATGAATCCTTTTCTCTTGTGCCTCCTTTTCATATCAAACCCTAGCTTAGTTGGAAGAGGAAATTAGGGTTTAGTGTAGGGGATTTAGGACCACCTTGCAGAGGGAGGGGAATGAAGGGGTTAAGTGTTGTGTAAATTCTTAGGGAAATTTTGGGTACAGGGATAGATTTTAGGGAGTAGGGAAAAGTGGAATTTCAAGAATTTAGTGAGGGGAAGGGGTCCAAAAGGTCAAAACATAGTCCTAGTCTCAAAAAGTGTCAAATTGTAGCAATAGACTAGGTTTTGTACAAAAATGATGATTTTGAGGGATAGGAGTGACGGGGGTGTTTGTGAAGGTATATTAAGGATAGGAGGAGGTGTAAGAGCACCAAGATACAATCCTTTCTAACCATTTAATCATGGAGGTTATGAAACCAAAAAAAATTCCCTTAAAAATCCTAGATAGACAATGGAGGAGTTTAGGAAAAAACAAAAATAGAGCGTTGAGGCCGAAGGTGATGAAACATAGTGATAATTACTGACATGATCCCATGATGGGTCTTCTGGGATGGGTGTACTGAGCTTGACACGACGGAATGATGAAATAGTGAAAATTTATCCTAAGGATAACGAAGGCCGTGAGATTTCTAAAACTCACAATGTTCATGAACTTTGTTTCTAGAAATCTAGAACCGATACATAGTCATCTTTATATAGTGAATATTATGGATGACTAACAATGACTCCACTTGGGGTGGGCAACCCCTTTTTAGGAGGTGTCCAGAACTTTCAGATCTCTTGGTTTATGAAGACTAGTGCCTCATCCATTGGGAAAATTTTTACCTCTTTCACTTGCTGATGCTTGCTTGAAGTTGGGATCTTAGTAATCTGAAAAAAATGATTAACATCAACATCATCTCTACCTACCCAACCTACTTTCATAATATTTTTTCTTCCTTGGGCGCACTTGAACTGGCAAACCCTTGACATTTATCTTTTTTGAAAATAAAAATCAAACTATCTAATTGTACCCTTATTTCTTCCAAGAGTTCAGATTAGGCTAATGAAATCTTTTTATTTTATACCTAATCTACTCATTTGTCAAGATTAAGTTGTTTGAAAAAAATTATTCTCTATCCTATGAACATGAAATTGAAAGCATGGTAAATCAAGGTTAGGGAATCTGACTTACCATGAGTTGTGGCATGAGAACAAGCTGCACACAAATTTTATTTTTGTAAAAACACAACTAGAAAAGAAAGGTTTGTGATTTATCATTTTGTAAACATTCCTATATTTCTCTTTGGTTCAGTTTTAAGCATGTGGAACCAACATTCTTCATCCCTAATCTACTTCTTTTGACAAGTCAAGTTTGAATGATTTTGACAAGCATCTTTCTCACTAACTTATCAACAATAAATTGAAAACATGTTCAACCATGATTAGGCTAGATGACTGAACAAGAATTTTTTATGAACAAGTAGTGGCATTTAGGCTTTCACACTTTCAGTAAGACTATTTTTTGGGTATGGGGCTGTACCTCCTCTTTTCATCTGCCCTCCTTTTCATTTTTCATTTTTCTTTGTTTTTTACTTTTTCTCTCTTCTTGGTCAAAACAATCTAAAACTAAAGGTAGAAATATGCTCATAGTGCTGAGCTTATTTTCTTGCCTATCTATCCTAATCTAACCTATACATGATATACATGTAGTTGGTGAACTCTCTTTTCCAATACACCCAATCAAGTAGTTGATTCCATGACGGATCTTGGTTTAACTCTTTGAGGGTGCTGACAAAATTAAAAGGCCACTCCCACCTCATTTGTGTTTGAATAGTAGTGCCTGAAATGTTCTTGAAATTCTGCATCAAACTTCTCTTGGTATGTTTTATTCCCTGTTCAAGTGCCTCTAACAAATTAGTAAAGGGATCTTGAAACAATACCTGGCTTAGAGGATTTGGGAGATAAGCTTGATCCAGGACTGCTTCTTCCTTCACTTGGCTGAGCTTAGGCCTCCCTTGGGAAAGAAACTCATCCTCTTCCTCGTGATCATCTGAACTGGTAGACTCATGATGGATTGCAATGTTGTCTTCAAGAAGTCCTAGTATGCTCTGATTTAGTGGATTGAATTCTGTGTGAAGGCCATCATGTTGATGAGCAGGAGCACTCTTAGGTAATAAATCTTCTTGAGAAAGAGGTGCAGCTACTCTTATGTGATTGTAAATTTCCAAGACTTTATCTACAATTTGAATTTCAATGGGACTTGGTGGCTGCAAATCTGAAGCTAAAAAAGATTCTGTGTCCCAAATGATTTCATCAACCATTTCAGGAAAAGGTTTTTCAGTAACAACTCGTTCAAGAAACTCATTATCTTTCCCAACCTCATCATCAAAACTGAAAGACTGTTGATTTCCAATCACATGAAAATTATTTCTGAATGACTAAAGTGAAGTAGAGAAAAGAGTCAGAGACTCCTCACTTGCTTCTAAACTTTCAAGGTTTTCCTCATCAGTGTCATAGGTGACCTGTATTGGCTGCTTACTTTTTTCAAGCTAATGATAGTGAACTTCACCCCACAAATCAACTACCGATTGCTCTGCAAGGTTAGTTTTTGTTTGGAGAACATCATCATCAAATTGATCAAACTTTTGAGAATCATCAACATAAATAACATCACCAATAAAAAATATTCGATTATCAGTTTGTTCTTCTTTGAATTGATATACAAGTTCACTTTCTGATTTATGGTAGATGGGATGGGTAGGAGAATGAACATACATGTTTTTTTCACATAAAGGCTTAGAAGTTGGTTGCATGTTTAGCATTTGATTTATTTCCTCTTCAATTAAAAGAGGAGGCATTTTTATCTTTATTTGGATAGAAGTAAAATAGTTCTCTCTCTCTTGTGAAGGCTGATTTTGAGGCTGAATGTCTTCTTGAGCCTTATTTAGAAGGGATGATAAATCATTACTTGTGCTTTCAGATAGATCTTGTGTGTCTTCTTCTATACCTTGATTGATTTCTTCCTCAACTAACTCATATAGGCTGTCATGATAGTTATCTTGAGAATGAAATTCATGAATGAATGTTAAGAGGTCTTTAGGATGAAAATTTTCCAAATCTTCATCACTATCTATAAGGTACTGTATGATATCCTGAGATTGTTCACAACAATTTTTAGCCAATGATAAAGATGGGGAATTTTGTTTATAATGCCCATAAAATGCCTTGTGTATATCTTTTAAGGAAAACAAGCTAAGAATTCTTAGACTCTCATACCATTCCCTTGCCTTCCCTTCTAATGTTAGCATGAAAATATTCATAAGGAATTCCTCATGCCATTTAGCTTTTAACCCCCATATATGGATATTAAACTTGATGAGCTGTAACAAAGGGTCATCAGAATTTTCATCTTGAAACCTAGGGAGGTTTTTGTCCCAATCTATCTGAGGCAATTTGTGTGAGAACCCAGGGATGCGATCTCTATTCATTGGAGCATATCTCCTTTGTATCCTTGGATCCATGTTTGTAAATCATAAAGGGTGACTGAATATTTTCAACCAGTCTTAGAGTTCTCTACCAGTGGAGTCTTTAGGTCTATTGAGATTTGTGGAGTCGCCAAGTGGAAGGTTTCAACTCTGGTGTCCACCATCAGCGATTTGGATTGCTTAATGCATTCCCAGGGGAGTTTATGAGAACTAGTGGGGTCAAAAGGGCTACTGAAGACAAGTGGAGTCACCAGGTGGATGATGTTTAATGGTTTTAAGGATGTTCTTCTTGTCCACCATCAACAACTAAATACCAATCTAAGGATGTTTGTGAGTTTTCTGAGATCTAAGGAATACTTAGTTTGTCACTAACTTAGAAGGTCCCATCATGATCGCCATTATGTTGGTGTGAGCGGTGGGATAAATCCATAAGATAGTAATCTTAAGGGTTTTTTGAAAGGTTTAGGGAAGTCTAAGTTTGTTTATCACTTAGGGTCCCACTGTGATTGCCATTATGTTAGCGCCCCGTAATTTGCTAGATTGATTGAGATACAAATGGACAAGGTTAACATCAAACCAAGCTTTGGGATCCAAGGACCTAGCCTTCCTGGATTCAGAGAGGGATCTCTCTATTAGGTGCAAATATGTGAACTTGTTTGCTGATTAGGGTTGATTTTAGGCTAGTTATGAAATATTGGGTTTGTTGATTGTTTTTTGGTTGGGTATGATACTTAGATAGAATAGATAGAAAAGAAGGAAAATTTTAGGTCATTGGGCAATGGAGTCTAACAAGGTCATGATAGGTTCATAAATGGAGTAGGGAGTATTTTAGGGAAAATCTAGCTTGGTTGGTGGATCTTTGAGGTTGTGAAGGATCATGAGATGGAAATTAAGCTTGAGAACAAAAAGCTAATAAAGGGCAGAACATAATCCTTTATATAATTTTAAACTGAGAGAGTTAGAAGATTTATAAGCATAGCAAGATAATCAAATGCATAAGTAAAACCTAATCCATTTGATTTCATACTGAAAGCAGATAATCATCCAAAACAAACATTCAAATGAAATAAAGAAAGGCAAGAAACTTATCTAACTTTCATAGATTCCATCATCAAGAGAAGAAAATATTTAAGATGCACAAATAACTATAACAATAGAAGGAGAGAAAACCCTGAACATCTAAAGTTACAACTATGAAGGTTCCTTGAAATTTTTTTAGCTAAGTAAAGGCAAAGAGCATGATTGAAACAAACTTCTTTGATAAACCTAGGCAAAGATGCTTTAAAGAAATGATTCCAAGAACAGAGTATTTAGTGGCAACAAATATGCAAGGCTAGCCATGAATCATGTTGAAACCAACTGATCTAAATCATTCAAGAAATAGACAAGCATAAGAAATCCTTAGAGAGAAAAAAGATGAATTCTCTAATATATCCTAGCAGAAGAAAACATTAAGGCAGTGAAGGAAACAAACAAACCTAAGGTGTCATTAGCAAACATGTCTTAGTCTAAATTATTTGTCCTACTGCAACATAGAAAGATGGAAACATATGATAAACTAGAAAACGTGAACAAAAGAAAAATTCACCATCAACCAGGCTTATGGATCCTGCAAACAATCCTCCTCCATCAACAAACAAATCAGGTCATGCATGAGCTCCAAGACATCAAATTCTCATCAAAAACTCCAAGATACTATGTATTTCTCCTAAATAAGTCATCAAAATCCAACCCAATACATAAGAGCCTCATGCTCTATTTATGGAGAAAATGAGGAGGTGGAAACCATAAGACTAAATATTAAAAAATCATTTTTCCATTTTAATATCCAAAAAACCATTCTCCAGACACTGCTCTGTGCGCAGCACCTGGTCTGAAAAGGAGGCAGAAAGGTCAAATTTGAGGTGTTGTTTGACCTTTTGAGGGGGAAAAATGCTCCAATTGATCTGAAATTTTGTGGGTAGACTATTGGTGAAGTAAAAAATAAAAAAATGTAAACTTTGAGAGCTTAGGATGCACCAATTTGGTGCATAGCTCCTAGGGTGTTGCACTCCTAGGGGTCAAAATTTGGAAAAAACAAAATTTTTTCCAAATTGCCTCAAATTTTGTGGAGAAGGTCTTCAAGGGTTTCTAGAAGCCTATGAAAAATCTTGAGCCATGTCTCTGAGTTTTTATTGGTCTTTACCTTCTTTGAGTGCTTGAAATTCAATGCCTCCTTACTGATTTTTCATTATCACTTTGTTCCTCTTTTTCTTCACTACCCTCTTGCTCAGCCTGAAAACCACTCTCTTCTTTGTCTTCACCATATTCTTGTCTCTTATCTTGCTACCTTTATTGTTGTTTCCATGGTTTTGGAGTTGATCATCAGCGTCTATATCTGTTTCACTTTGGCCTTGTCCTTCATTGATGTCTTCTTCTTTTTCATTATCTACCTCTCCAAAATAAGTTTCAACCTCATCATCTGCTTTTTCTTGTGCTTGATATTTAATCTCCTCAGCATATTTCTTGGTTGTGTTACCTTTATCACCTTTAATCAATTTTTCACTTTTTTGTACTTATCATTGTGCTCACTAACATGTTTATGTACCTTGTTTTTCTTGGCTGTAGGGCACTCTCTTGCTGACTGTCACCCTTCTTACTTTCTCCATTTTCCTCTGTGTTTTCACCTTCCTCACTATCAACACTTTCTTTGTTTTCAAAACTGTCATGTTCATTTCCTCCTCTATGTTATCATCATTTTCTTCATGTAGCTATGTATTTTCCTCCCTTTTTTCTTTTCTATCTTCACCATATTTTGTCCATCATTGCTTCTATCATAATATGTTCCTTTAGATTTTTCTTTGACTTACTTATTCTTCTTTAGACATGGTGGTTGGCCTAGGGTAAAATAATTTTCAGCTTGCTGAGGGCCTTAGGGTTTAGGGAGGGAATTTGAGTGATGTGAGGGAAAAATTGGGTAAATGGGGGCAAGGTGGAGCAATCAAGGAGTGATACATAGTTCAGAAACAAGTTTGCTGTCACTGAATGTCTTTACAACCTATGACAAACTCTTAAGCTTGCAAACCCTAACTTGGGAGGTCAATATTTGATTTTTGTGAAGCTTAGGGTTTGGTCACCTTAGGTCAAGAAATGTCTTCTTAAATTATGAAAATAATATTTGGAGAGTGAGGAAAAGGAGTTGCTAGCCTTATTTGACTATTTGTAGAAGATTTGGAGGCAAAAACTTGAAATTTTGACCTTGTTTGAGCAAATTAGGCCAAAGACTGGCTGTGCGTAGCGCCTAGCTCTAGGTGTGTAGTGCAGTGTTATTTAACACTGCACCTGCCTCCTGTTTGCGCAGTGGATACCCAGGTGCATAGCACCTGGCTCCAGGTGCAGAGCGCAGTGTTATTTAACACTGCACCTGCCTCCTCTGTGCGCAATGCTGGGCTCCAAGTGCGTAGCGCCTCTGCCAGTGCGCAGTGCCCATTTGCAGAGGGCTTTTGAAGGCCTTCCCGGTGTCAGAAGGAGCTATGTGATATTTTGTTGGAATGCAGAATTGTTTAATTTCCAAATATACAATTTTTTTCCTGTTTGGAGTTGATTTTCCTAGCCAAAAGTTGATTCTCCCAAGACTGGTCAAAAAGTTCTGAATGATGGTGCATAAATGCAGAGTGCTGGTGCATACCACCTTTGGATGGCTTCCTCAATTCCAAATTGAGCTCATGATAGTGCATTGGAAATATTTTTAAGTTTAGTTTTCATTTGACTCATTAATAAAGTCATTTGGACACTCCAAATGTGAGAAAAACTGATTTTCCCAAGGTCACTCCAGAAGTGCTGAATTTCTCCCGTGACACTTGTATTTTTGACATTGATCTCAAACCATGATACCTGTGTAAAAAATGAAGGAGTTTTTTCTTCTTGGCCCTATTATGGACAAAAAAATCTCTCACTTTTTCCAAATTCATCTCTGTTTGGTCAGAAACACAATTTGAAGAAAAACTAGCCCTGGGTGTGACACATGGCTTGTCTCTTGGAATGAATTCTTGGAAAATGATGGATGCATGATGTTTATGAGATGGTATAGACTGATTATTTCTGACATGATCTATCAAATGAATCCTTTGATCTTGTGCCTCCTTTTCATATCAAACCCTAGCTTAGTTGGAAGAGGAAATTAGGGTTTGGTGTAGGGGATTTAGGACCGCCTTGCAGAGGGAGGGGAATGAACGGGTTAAGGGTTGTGTAAATTCTTAGGGAAATTTTTGGGGATAGGGGTAGATGTTAGGGAGTAGGGGAAAGTGGAATTTCAAGAATTGAGTGACGGGAAGGGGTCAAAAAGGTCAAAACACAGGCCTAGTCTCAAAAAGTGTCAAATTGTGGCAATAGAATAGGTTTTGTAGAAAAATGATGATTTTGAGGGATAGGAGTGATGGGGAGTGTTTGTGAAGGTATATTAAGGATAGGAGGAGGTGTAAGAGCATCAAGATACAAGCCTTGCTGAGGATTTAATCATGGAGGTTATGAAACCAAGAAAAATTCTCTTTAAAACCCTAGATAGACAATGGAGGAGTTTAGGAAAAAACATAAATAGAGCGCTGAGGCCAAAGGTGGAAAAACATAGTGATAATGAGTGACATGAGCCCATGATGGGTCTTCTGGGATGGGTGAGCTGAGCTTGACATGAAGGAATGATGAAATAGTGAAAATTTATCCTAAGGATAATGAAGGCCGTGAGATTTTTAGAACTCACAATGTTCATGAACTTTTCTTCGAGAAATCTAGAACCAATACTTAGTCATCTTCAGATAGTGAAAATTATGGATGACTAACAGACAACTCAAGGCTATCTCTAAGAGCTACAACATCTTTTTGGCACCGTTTCTGGGGATCGAATTTGAAGATCTAGTCCTTGGGATATGAAAAAACTGCATTCACCCTTTAGAATCAGGTGAGCATGAAGGGTTGAGAGTTGTAGATTTCTCACCTTTACGACTCCACTGCCTTTTAAATTTCAAATCCATTTGTAGTCCTAGCTTATCATAAGCCCCACCTAAGGTCAGATACCGCTCAGTTAAGAACTCATTTTGTGTCTGACTCGGAGAAAATATTGTTCAAAAGAATTTGGAAGGAAAAGCAGCCAGCACACACTGATATACCCAGGTTCTCATTAGAAGACTCTCCGTCATCCTCTCAACAAGCTCAAGTTTAGGGCCCTGTTTCCATTGGTAGAGTACTTGAATACCCACCAGATAAAAATTTCCTTCAAAATTCAGAAATAAAAGATGAAGCAGAGTCAATAGACACTTCTAGATCCTCCTTGCACCCCACTCCGGAAGCCGAAGAAATAAAGCAAGTGACTATCCCTCAAATTCCACTTACTCAAGCCAATTCTGAAACCACCTCTTAGCACATTCCCATCGTCATTTATCAAAATACCCCTCTAGCTCCACCACCTCCCATGGCAGTTCCTGGTTTCTTGTTAAATGGATATGCCCCCTCGCATTGCCAGGGATTCTAAGTGACATGCCCTAAGACTACATGAAGCTCTTACCCCATTTTACTGGGGAAGAAAATAGTGCTGCTCAAAAGCATCTAGAATATTTCTGTGTCTTCACAGAGAATTTCAATGTGGAACATCTGGACGTAGTACTAAGGCTTTTCGTTCAATCTCTAGATGGAGAATCTCGGAAGTGGTTCAAGACTCTTGGAGACCGCACCATCACTAATTGGGAGGAGATGGAAAATTCTTTCACTCGAAAGTGGGGAGAGAAAAAATACCATGGTTATTGTCTCACATAGTTCAATGCATTAAATAAAAGACATAATGAGGATGTGTTTGAGTTCATAAAGAGATTTAACAAGCTATACTCCAATCTACCAGCCGAAATGAAGCCTCCTCACACAACTGCTAAGGTAGTGTTTGTGGGAGAATTTGAATTTGAGTTTGGTTTCACCCTAAGGGAGAGGAAATCTGCTTCTCTAGACCAAGCTCAGACTGGCACATTGGAGGTAGAAGGCAACTTCGCTTCTATAGGAAAATCGAAGGGAAGGCTGCACCATGACTTTAGACGAAGGGGTAAAGAAGAGGCTTCTTCTTCAAACCAAGAAAGAAAGGTAGAAAATTATAAGATTGAGGAAATGAACAAGATGATTAAGTATCTTTCAAATAAACTGGTGAAATTGGAGCTTGAAGCAAAGAATGCATCCTCTCGGCCATCTTAGACTGCTCCTAACAGGGGTTATAACCCACAGTATCGGAAGCCACCTCTACAAATATTGCAAAGGGATAGAAAGGAGCAGCAAGACGACATACAACCCCCTTTTTATTTGGAAGGGCATATGGAAGGCCATATCGAAGATACTCCTGATGGACAAGATGATCAATACCTTGCTTATTTGGAAGGGGAAGAGGTAGAGATTTCTATGCAGGAGGAAGAAGAAGAAGAGAAAGCTAACTCCACTGAAGATCCTAACATTGATGATTATTGCAGACAATTCATGGATTTCATGCAAGACCAATTCCACAAGAAATATGATCTTCGATCTTCTAGGAAAAGGAATCGTACTCGAGATCAAGATGAAGAGTCACCTCCTAAGGAGTCAGTCTCTCAGAAGGTGGATAACAAAGGTAAGAAACCTATTAAAGAGCCCTTGCAGCAAAAAGTTCCCTTTCCCTCTTCATCCAAGTTAGTACCTGATCCCCTTACAAGTCCTAAATATATTCCTACTGAGGCTAAGCCTCAAGCCCTTTCTAAAGAACCAAAGGAGACCATCATGGAAAAGTGTCCCGTTGTGTTTAATCTTCAAAAAGAACTTGAGAAAGTTAAGATCCATGTCCCTTTAGTTGAGCTCTTGAAGAAACCCTCTTATAAAGATCAAGTATCTCAATTTATGCTTCCTCATGGTGTAGCTCCTCCTCCCGATAGTCTTCACCTTCAAGAGGAGAGGCCTATGGTAGTATTAGGCCCACATGTAAAAGAACTAGATTCAATAACCCTGCCCTTTTATGTATCTATGGTCATCCATGATTTTTTGCTGCACAATTGTATGTTTGACTCAGGGGAATCACATAATTAGTTACCTCTTTTAGCCATTGAGCAATTGGGATTGTAGATCACACAACCATATAAGTACCTTTATTCTTTCAACTCCAAAAGAGTAAAATACATGGGGATGATTAAGGATCTGGTGGTGAACTTGGCTCAGATCCCAGCCAAGAGTGTTGTTATGGACATAGTGGTCGCCGATATCCTAGCTTGGTTTGCGATGCTTTTGTCCATATCATGGGGGACTAAAATTGGTGGTTCAATCAAGCTCGACCTCACTTATGCAACCATCCCCATGTTTGGTGGGCAAGAAAAGAGGTTGTATTTAGAATGTAGATTTGTAAAGATGGTGACCAGATCTGATGGCTTAGTCAATTCTTCGGTATATAGAAAAGAGGGAGAATTCTCTTGCCTAATGCTCGAGGAGGACCAAGAGTTCTTGTAGGAACCATCATTCAATCTATTGAAATTGGAATAGTCTACAAGTAGTGGCGAAAGGGGAATGAAGACTTTTCACTTTGACGGAGAAAATTCAAGGGAAGGAAACAGAGCGGGGGTCCTCTTAATCTCCCCTACTGGAAAATTGGTCTGTTTCTATTTTAAATTGGAGTATGAAGCCACCAATAAGATGAAAAAATATGAGGCACTAATTTTGGGGTTACAAACTGCAAAAAACATGAATATCCAGAGTCTCAAAGTTTTTGGAGATTCAGAGTTGGTAGTGAGACAAATTAAAAATCAGTGCCAAGCTAAACACCCTCGGTTAAGAGCATACAGAAATGAAGTATGGGACCTAGTGGAGAGCTTTTTTCTAGTGTTAAATTTACATTTTATGCCAAGAGATCAGAACAGAATGGCTGATTCCCTCGCTGTGGCAGCAAGTAATTTCCACACACCCCAAAATCTGCTCTTGAGATATGAAGTGGAAGTGCGTTATCATCCCTCTATCCAAGAAAATGTCAAACACTGGTAGGTGTTTTAAGATGAGGAGCAGATGAAGAATTTCATGGAGACTATCGGATAATTCTCTAACTTTGTCATTGATACAGGAGAAGAAGAAGAGACCGAAGAAAAACTTCAGAACAAATGGCAAGAGACAGTGGTTGGGCACAGGGTGTTGCAACTGAAAGGGAACGTGATCCCCAGAGGTCTAGTACCTTTGGAAAGATTATTCGACAAAAATGATTTCCTTGTCAGCCCTAACAAATTGACCAAGGAAACTCAAGTAGAAGATGTAAATATTGGGACAAAAGAGGATCCTAAGATTGTGAAATTGTCTACAAGAGTTCCTGAAGAATACAGAGGACAATACTTCAAATTGTTCCATTCCTACAGAAATGTTTTCTCTTGGTCATACCAAGATCTGAAAACATTTGACACTAGCGTCATATAACATAAAATCCCACTAAGGGGAGATGCCAAACCACATAAGCAAAAGTTGAAGAAGATCAACCCTTTGCTGCTCCCTTCCATAGAGAAAGAAATCAAGAAATTGATGAAGGCTAAGATCATTGTGCCTCCGATATATTTGTAGTGGGTGGCCAACATGGTCCAGGTCCAAAAGAAGAATGGGGAAATAAGGTTATGTGTAGACTTTCAGAATCTGAACAGAGCGCCCTTTAAAGATAATTATCCTCTCCCCAAGATGGATCACATACTGCAGAAGGTGGTGGGGTCCTCTCGAATGTCCATGATGGATGGCTTCTCTTGATATAACCAAGTGGCAGTCCTCCACAAATATCAAAAGAAGACAACATTTACCACACCATGGGGTACGTTCATGTACGCTTGAATGCCTTTTGGCATGATAAATGCGGGAGCCACTTTCCAACGGGCAATGGACATTGCTTTTGTAGGAGAACAAGAGAAGTTCGTGGTGGTATATCTGGATGATATCACTGTTTTTCAAAGGATGACTCCGAGCATATTGAACATTTGCACCAGAATTTTGACAAGTGTCACAGGTATGGTCTATCCCTAAATCCTCAGAAATCATTTTTTTCTTTAGAAGAAGGAAAATTATTAGGGCATATTGTAAATAAAGCTGGAGTAAATATTGATCCAAAAAGAGTAGAGGTAATTAACAACATATCCTTACCTCGAAACAAGAAGGAGGTTCATGTATTCCTTGGGCGCATAATTTTTTTGAGAAGATTCATCCCGAAATATGTAGAGATAGTTCGACATATCACTGAAATTTTTAGAAAAAACAATGATGTGAAATGGACACCAGAGTCAAGAGAAGCATTCAACAGAATTAAAAGTGCCTTTGTAGAAGCCCTAGTGTTGGCAGGACCAGACTATGGTAATCCTTTCATGATCTTCTCATTTGCATCCCCACATACTCTAGCTGCAGTGTTATTACAGAAAAATGAATATGGGTATGAGCAACCCATCGCCTTTTTTAGTCAGGTGCTTAAGGATGCTGAGTTAAAGTATACAATTTTGGAGAAGCAGGCATATGCCCTGGTAAAGTCCCTAAAAGCTTTCAGAATGTATGTGCTGCATGTTGAGCTCCAAGAATGTTCTTTCTTCCACCACATTCCACTCCATTTCTTTTGTCCAATTTTAATCACAGGCTCAAATGATCAATGAAATTAGTTAAAATTGCTTTAAGAATGAATATCATCACTAACTTTTTATTTTTTTATGATTTTGTCATTGTAGTACTGTTTGAACTAGATCTAGCTACATAATGCAGACATTCTGTAGCTAGTTTCCGATTCTGTAGTTGTCTTTATGTCTACACAGGTTCCAGGTGTCATCTTGGAGAAAAACACATATGGGCGTATTCCACATCATTCCCTCATCATTTGTTTCTCTCCACGAAGTTTGAACGAAATTCTGTAGGCAGTTATGTACGTGGGAACTCAAACTAGGAGAGAGACTCCTAATAGGACAAGGACAGTCCAGATGTCCTTAATTCTATTACGTGACCACCATCAGAGTCCTAGTTTGGTTTTTATTTGGAAAGACAATTATCCCTAGGTTATCTCAAGACAGTTATGTAGTTTTGATTATAAATATGGCTCGGGAAACCGAGGGACAAGGTTAGATTTTATGATTGATTGCTAGATTTCAGAAGTCCAAAAACACTCTGTTTTGAAGTAATTTCTCTCTAATGCAAGAAGTATCACTTTATTGAAAGCACTGAGTCAATATTGAAGTAGATTTTGCATGCTACTCCGGTGGTAGAGGGCCCCTGCCTCCTGAGCAGCCTTGTTTATACGGTTTAGATAAGTATTTTAGTCTCGTTTTTCATTTCTAGCTTAAGCACATTTTTGAAGTTTATGTTTCATGCTTGTTTACATTGATCATCATAGCTAGATTTACTCTTATAAACTCTTCCAAAATATCATCACGATGAATAAGGCATAGCTGTGGTGTTTTAGGTTTTAGTTGCATTTCCTTTCGTTAATTATCACAGCTAGACTTACTCTTATAAACTCTTCCAAAATATCATCACGATGAATAAGGCATAGTTGTGGTATTCTAGGTTTTAGTTGCTTGTTTACACTAAGTGTCACAACCGGTCTTACTCTTACAAACTCTTCCAAAACATCATTAGCAACGAATAAGAAACAACTGTGGTGTCTTAGATTCTAGTTGTATTTGTTTTCAGTCTTATGTTTATGTTCAACTGCATTGAATAATACAACCATACTTGTTTTACAAACTCTCCCAAAATATCATTCCTATTGAACGAGATGGACTGTAGAATTCCATAGACTAGTTGCATGTTAATTTAGTTACAGCACTCCGGAGGTAGAATGCATTTAGTTCAGCTTTGTCATTTCATTTCAAGTTTGATAATGGCTTTTTAGTTTAACACTGTTCACTGTACTTCAAGTAGACTAGTAACACTCTAGTTTAGTCTTAGCTCATTGTATTAACATTCCAAGTTTAGTTGCTATCCATTGCATTTTAAATTGTATTAGTTGTTAAATTTAAATACCATAGGTCTTCATTATTTACAAAACTTCTTTTGTTCCAAACTCATATTAATATATAATCATTTGGACAGAAGCTAGTATCAGTCTAAGGCCTGTAGTATTTTGCAACCTTTTTACCATTTCACAAATAAGCCTTTTCTCAAAGACTATTCTAAAAAGAAATCTATAACTTTTGAGTGAGGCCTAGTGGTGCTAAATTGAGTTGCAGAACAGAATTAGAAGCTAGTTTAGAGTAGAAATCTTATTATGCTACAAATTTTCTTTTCCAAATATGTTCCAATAAACCTTTAACCATGGATGAGATGTTGTAACATTGTAAGTTGACTATTTGATTGTTTATTTAGGAGAACTTCATTTACACTTAACTTGTCCATTTCTCAAGCTCTTCCAGCACATCTTTAATGAATGAATTGGATAAGTTCAGGTTCATGTTGTGATTTATTCCCTTGCAATAAAGTCATTATAAAGCTTTGCATTTGTTGTTTGCCATTTATAGTTTATGCTTTGTTATGTTTTAACACAACCAATAGCTTCTTTTCACCAGCTCTTAGTTCTTTTCCTTTTCAACATAAAACCATAAAACCAAAAACATCATAAAACACTAAACACAACGTAGTGAGAAACAAATACATAGGCACATATAGTGCACCACACTTCAGTAGTTTACCAACCCTGGTGGACAATTAATGAACTCAATTTAGGAACACTAGGTTGAGCACAAACATTTTGGCGCCGTTGCCGGGGAAGTGTAACTAGGTAGCCTTGTTTCTTAACTCCCAAAAACAATGATATGCGTAGAGAGAGAGACTCAAGGGGTAGATTCATAAGAAGCAGAAGAAAAATTTTGATTCCTAGAACACCACTTGTTTCATCAAGACCTAGAGCCAGCACACCTCCAACTTAGACCCACATTCAATCCCTTACTGATCCTAGACTTCCAGAAGACTTATGATAAGATATTCCATTAAAAATACCTTCCACTTCATCCACTGAACCTGTCTTAGAAAAAGATTCAAGGACCCCTGCTAGAGACACAAAAATTTCCACTTCCACAGAAGAATCAACTATGGCAGAAGAAGGGGGAGGATGAGTCTTTAATGGAGAACACACATTATTTGGAGGGGGTAGAGGTAGAGGTAGAGGAGAAGGAGGTAGTGGTGCAGAAGGTGAAGGAGGTAGAGGAAGAGGTAGAAGATAAATGGGAAGCTCTTTTGGGTTTCCTATAGTAGATGAAGAAACCAATACAACTATGAAAAATATTTCACCCTCTGTCCTTCCAAACTTTTATGGACTTAAAACTGAAGATCCTGAAACTTTCCTATTTGAATTTGAAGTCCTATGCAGAACTTATGACTACTTACAAGATGCTAAAAAACTTAAACTATTTCCTTCAACATTGAAAGGAGCAGCATTGAAGTGGTTTATGAGTTTGATCAACAGTTCTATTAGGACATGGGAAGACATGAAACAAGCATTTCTAGAGAGGTATTTGGATTATTGTATGCCAATCAATCATAAGGAGGAATTGTTTAAGATGTTACAAAAATAATATGAAAACCTGGAAGATTTTTTGGACAGATTTCATTACAACATCAAAAGAGAAAAAATGGAGAACTTAGATCAAGACACTTTAAAAGCTCTCTTGTTGAAGACAATTAGGGTTGAATGGTTGGATATCCTTAACATGATGGGAAATGGGGATATATCTCAGCTCACATTACCTGAAATATCTGAGTTATGTATTAACCTTTCAAGAGGGAAATCCAAAACTGTAAAAGGCCCAAGAGACCCTGCTCTTGCAAGGGCAAGTAAGTATGCTTCTGGGACAGTAAGTAGGGCAGAAATAGGACATATTCTTGATGATTTCAAATCTGACATCTTAGGGAGTCTTAGTGAACAAATAGACACCCTTAAGTTACAAAAAAAACAGAAAGCTGAATCTGATGCTTTAGAAATATTTTGTCCCAAATGTAGAAAGAAGCATGCCTTGAGAGAATGTCCTTTGGATGCAAAAGTTGTAGAGACCTGTGTAATTTTTTCAAAAAAATATGAGACCAAGAGTTGTCCTTCACTTCCTAGTCTTAAAGCTATCTTTCAAGAAGATACTCCTACAAGTTCCACAGAATCTCTCAATTTTGTCTCTAGAAGGCCTTGGCAAGGACCTCAAACACAACGATTTCATGATCAAATGTATAATCAACCCCCACCAAATTGGAATTCTTGGCAGCAACCTTGGCCCCAATTTTAAAATTAATCTCAAGCTTGGGCACAAGGAGCACAAAATCCCTATGGAAGATACTCCCAGTACTATCAACATCCACCATCCTACCCACCATACCCACATTTTTCTCAACAAAATCCTCAACAGAATCCTCAAAATCCACAACATCAAAATCAACCACCCCCCTTACCATTTCCTCAAAAATCAAATCAGTTGCATCCTCAACCCATACCAAACCCCAAAAATAAAAATCCTCAGAATACATACATGATAGAAGGCCAACAGTTTCCAATTTATTTAATTACTCCTGTAGACCTTAGTGATGTTCAACTTAGGTCCGGAAGAATACTTGAAAAGAGGAAACCTTCTGTGATCATACAAGAACAAGATAACTCTGAGGAAGATTCTCTACGGGAAAATAAAAGTCTTGAAGAAGACACATCTTTTCAAGACCCAAACATTGAAAAATCAAAACAAAAAGAACCAATAATTTCAACTCATGTATTAGAGCAGCCATCAACATCCACTCCTACACCTCCCTTTCCAAAAAGATTACAAATTGATAGAGGTGTAGAAAAACAAATTATGGTGCCTAATTATGATTTCCTAGATGAGCTGAGAAATGTCTGTATTAAGATTCCATTATTACAATCTATCAAGGAAATTCCAATTTTAGCAAAGACAATAAAGGAGTTGAGCATGAAGAAAACAAGAAAAATAATAAGAGAGACAAAGAAAATTCAACTGGCAGGAAAAATAGCAGATATCATGATGGGTAAGATTTCTATTCCAAAGTATCTAGACCCAGGAAATCCAGTTGTTAAAATTCACATCAATGGAATTGAAATCCAAAACACACTCATTGATTTAGGAGCAGCAATCAATATCATGAGTAGACAAATCATGGATAAACTGAAACTTCCTAATCTTCTCTTTACACCCACATTATTACAATTAGCAGACAAATCTATGATCAAACCTGATGGGGTAATATAAGACATTCCAGTGTCCCTAGATTCTTGGGAGTACTCTGTGGATTTCATGATCCTAACTCCTAAGAATAATCTAGGAGAGCATCCAATTATATTAGGAAGACCTTGGTTAGCTACAGATGATGCTTTCATTAGTTGTAGATCCGATGATATGTACATCTCTGATGGTATTTCAACTAAGAAATTCACTTTGTATCCTCCAGTAAGGACAATTACAGATTTAGATGATACTCAATGGATAGAGGATGAAGAAGATTTACAACCTCTCTTCACAATTTCAGAAATTAGTGAAGATAGTCAAATTCTGAATACTTTAGAAAACTTTGAATTCTCTTCGGAACATAAACATGAACAATTTCAAGAAGAATCCAACATTTATTTTTTGTCATCAAGGCAGATGTCTCTCTATTCCATGGATAAATTTGGCAGCTCTACAATTGAGATATTTCCAGGCAAAACTTTAAACATAAAGAAGAACCTAGAAAAATCTCAACAAGAAGAGCTAGTCAAAATTTTACAGAGACATTTTTCTGCATATGCATGAGAGTACATTGATATGAAAGGGATAAGCCCCAATACTTTCACTCATCACATCTACATAGAGGAAAATTTTAAACCAATTAGACAACCTCAAAGACGGATGAATCCAAATCTTAGGGAGATTGTTAAAGAAGAATTGCAGAAATTGTTGAATGTCAACTTTATCTATCCTATTTCAGATAGTCAGTGGGTTTCTCCTTTGGTAATTGTGCCAAAGAAAAATGATAAATAGAGGGTATGTATTGACTACCGAGAATTAAACAAAGCTACTCTTAAAGATCATTTTCCCCTACCTTTCATAGATCAGGTGTTAGATACCTTACCTGGAAAAAAGTACTTTTCATTTCTAGATGGGTTTAGTGGTTATAATCAAATTCAAGTAGCACTTGAGGACCAAGACAAAACCACATTTACCTGTCCTTGGGGTACTTATGCTTACCGAGTATTGCCATTTGGATTGTGCAATGCACTTGCAACATTTCAAAGGGCAGTATTAGGAATTTTTTCAGATCTAATACATGATTGTGTAGAGGTATATATGGATGATTTCACAGTTTATGGAAACACATTTGAAGAAGCCTTAGCAAACTTGGAAATTTTTTTAAAGAGATGTAAAGAAGAAAATCTTTCACTTAGTCATGAAAAGTGTTTTATGATGTTTACTAAAGGAATTGTTTTAGGACATCACATTTCAGGGGATGGGATTAGAGTTGATGAGTCAAAAGTTGAAGTCATCTCTAACTTATCTATTCCAAGTTGTCAAAAAGATGTTAGGATTTTTCTTGGATTTACAGGGTATTATCGAAGATTTATAGAAAAATTCACCAAGATAGCATCTCCACTCTTCAAATTACTTACCAAAGACTGTGAATTCAAATGGAATTCTGATTGCCAGTTAGCCTTTGAGACCCTGAAAACAAAAATGTCTAAAGCACCTATTTTAAGGGGACCTAACTGGAAGTTACCTTTTCATATTTCAACAGATGCCTCAGATACAGCTCTAGGAGTAGTATTGGGACAAAAAGACCTGATTCCTTATGCCATCTACTATACCAGTAAAAATTTGACTCCTGTAGAGTTAAACTATACTGTAACTGAAAAAGAGTTTTTAGCTGTTTTTCATGCCATAAACAAATTCAGACACTATATAACAGGCTATGAAACTTTTTTTCACACAGATCATTCTGCAATTAGATACTTAATGAAAAAATCAATTAATAATGGCAGAGTCATAAGATGGTTATTTCTTTTACAAGAATTCAACATTACCATTCTAGATAGGCCTGGAGAACAAAACACAGTAGCTGATTTCCTATCTAGACTCCAAAACATCAAAGATGACACTCCAGTTGAAGATCAATTTCCTGATGAATATCTTTTTGCAATTTCTACCCAAACTCCTTGGTTTGTTGACATTGCTAATTATTTAGTTTCAGGAAAATTTCCTTCAATAATGAATGCAGGAGATAAAAGAAAAATCATTCATGACAGTGCAAAATATTCATGGGTTGCTAATGAGTTGTACAAGACTGGTCCGGATTTTATCATTAGGATATGTGTTCGGGAAGATGAGATGCATGAGATTCTCAAAGCATGTCATGATGAACCTTGTGGTGGACACTTTGCTGATAAGAGGACAGCCTATAAGATCCTTCATTTAGGATATTATTGGCCTTCCTTGTTTAATGATGCTAAAGAGTATGTCAAAAGGTGTGACAGTTGCCAAAGGGTAGGGAAACCTTCTCCTTCAGGTGAAATGCCATTACAACCTCAGGTACATATTGAACCTTTTGAAAAATGGGCTTTGGATTTTGTAGGACCTATTAGTCCTCCATCAAGACAAAAGAGATATACATTAGTTTGCACTGATTATGTTACCAAATGGGTATAGGCCAAGCCATTACTTTTTGCTACTGAAGCATCTGTAGTTAATTTTATTTTTGAGGATATTTTTACTCGTTTTGGTGTCCCAAGGAAAATTATTACAGATCAAGGAGCTCAATTCACATCAAGGCTAGTGGAACAAATGATGGAGAGGTACAAAATCAGACACAGAAAATCTACTCCCTATCATCCACAAGCAAATGGTCAAGTGGAATCTACTAATAAGGTTATTGAAGGGATCTTAACAAAGACTGTCCATTTACATAGAAAATATTGGGTAGATAGGCTTCCTGAAGCCTTGTGGGCCTATAGAACTACATGGAGAAGCACAACAGGCCATACTCCTTATGAACTTGTTTATGGAAAGCAATTTTTGTTTCCCATAGAGTTCCAGATTCAAACTTTCAAAATGGCAGTTCAGCTAGGACTTGATCTATCAGAGGCACAAAAGCATAGATTGGAGCAGATTAATGAATTGGATGAGATCAGACAAGATGCAGTTCAGAAAACAAGTCTAGTCCAACAACAAAGGACTAGATGGCATTACAAGTACATCAAGGAAAAGAAGTCCAAGGAAGGTGACTGGGCTCTCTTGTTTGATTCAAAGTTCAAGGATTTTCAAGGTAAATTCCAAACACATTGGCTTGGGCCATATGAAATTATAAGAATTTTTGACAATGGAGCAATTAAAATCAAGACAATAGATGAAGAAGAGGTCACTTTTCTTGTGAATGGTCATAGATTGAAGCTGTATCATAAGCCACTCTCAAGAGAAGAATTTGTCAAGAAATTCCAGGAAAGCAGTGATATAAAGTTAATGAAGAAGATTTTTTCTTCTTCATCAACTTAAGTGAATTTTCTGAAGTCACTTTATTGGAAAAAAAAAAAAAGTATAAACATGAAAAGCAATCACTGATTGGCATGTTTATACAGAAAAGGTGGAGTGAAAATCAGAATCTTTCTGACACTCTAGCTTTTCAAATCTGTTCTTTCTGCAAGTAGTTATTACAAAATCATAAGTGCAGATTCATTTCACTCATGGTCCATCTCATTTTCCATTTCATTCATTCATCCATACTACATTTCATTCATTCATCCACACTTCATTCACTTCACTCCATGCTCCACCTCATTTTCATTCCAGATTTTTAAAGTTTGATGTTTTTCTGCAATTGAATAATACATATCATGAATTGTAGGCCACTTCTCATACTTCAATCCATTTCATAAGATGTGATCCATTCCACTCCATTACTCACTTCATTCATATCCCATTACACCATATTTTATTATCCATCCTCACTCATTCCATACAACATTCCACTCATGCTCCAAACCATTCCATTTCATGTTTCAAGTTCTCTACAGGTACATTCTGCAATCAATCAGACATTCTGCAGCCAGCCAGAAATTCTGCAGCCAGACAGACATTCTGCAGCCAGAGAGCCTGAAAGCACTGTCAAGTAATCATTTGATCTGCAACAAAATGATCCTGCATATCCAAGAACAAGCAAAATCAAGAAGGTTATGAAGACTCAAAAATTAATGATTTTCACGAGAGAACAAAGCATATGAAGATCACAAGAAAATCAAAGCAAAGGAAAAGGTATGAAATGATTATAATGACATATCATGAAAATTTTTAGCATAGTTTAGTTATATATTATTCAAAAAAGTTGTTTTAATTAATTTTGTTGATCATGCCTAACAAACCTCCCGCAAAAACTTTGGATAAAACTCCTTCTATTCTGCCATTTCAAAACCCATATCCGATCATCATTTCAAAATCTAAATGGTTAAAGTGCTGAAGTGATTGGATTAGTCACGTCACTAAGCATTTAATGATGATTTTTGAATTCGTTACAAAATATCTCCGCGGTCTTTCCTTCTGTGATATCTTTCAACTCATATACATCATCCTCACCTCATTATATTCATTCCGTAACCACTCCATATCACTCTTTCCCGTAGCCAACTTTTAACCATTTCAGTCTGTGAGACAGAGGCATCTCTGTAACAACCATTGTCACTGTGAACAGAGGAAACATTTGTGGAACAAAAAAAACTTGTTAACGACCATTCTCACCGTGAGCAGAAGACTAGTGAATTGAAGATTGAAGAAGAGTTATGGGCCTCATCGTGAGAACTGAACCAGTTGGCACTAAGTACTTGGAAGGCTATCCCCAAATCAAAGAAATCTTACAACAAGCAGGATGGTTGCAATTCCTTGAAAAATTCAGTGGCTTCCACAAAGAGGTTACTAAAACTTTTGCAAGATCCTTTAATGGAGCCGAGGTTGAAGTTGGAGATATTAAATTCACTGTCACAGAGGCTTTTATTGCAGAAGCAACATGATTTCCTAGACAAGGAGAAAGGTTGTTTAAGAACAGAGAATTTCATAATGAAGCATGGAAGCAGATACTCAAGTCACCAGGTATGGATGTCATTGTTTTTAAAAAGAGTATCCCTAGCTCTGCATTAAAGAACAAATGGAGGAACATGTTGCTTATCCTGCAAAAAATCATCACTTGTGAAGGTAGATATGGTACTTTCTATGTTTACCATATTCGATTGATAATGTATTTTCTAGAAGAAGAACTCAACTTGCCCTTTTTCTTGCTTCATAGTTTAAAGAAAATGGCTTCAAGTGTTCAAAAGAGAATTCAATTTCTGGAGACAACCTTATACCACCATGGTTTAGTTAAGATTTTAATTGAACATCATTTAGCAAAAATGGGAGATACTTGGGATGAATTCTTGGTGAGAAATCACTTTGAGGAACCAAAGGAACCTCCACCTGAAGATAAACCTACAAAAAGAAGCAGAAAATTGAAATCCTCCAAAACTGAAACTGGTAAAACAATACAAGAAAGCAGTGAAGAAATGATTTCTGAAAAATTAGTTCAGATTAAGAAGCATCTTAAGAAAGAGAGGATCATAAGAAAATTTTCCAGAGAGAAAGGATAAGGGCCATCTCAACCGAGGATGAGCCACAGACTGAGGGGGATACTAAAGAAAAAAAAAGTTAAACAAACTAGAGTCATAAACATAGAAGACGAAGAAACACCTATTGAGTAGGATTTTGATGAAGAAGCTCCTGAAATAGACCCTGCGCAACAAGAAATTTACAACTATGTTGAGTCATTGGAGAGAAAAGCTTCAGAAAGTAGAGACAGAACCCCTAGTCCACCAGAGTCTGAAATAGATATGCTAAGAAGAGATAAGTATGAGCTAGAAGTACTTAATAGGCATATCAGGACTGAAAATGATATTTTGAGGGAGCAAGTTAAACTAAAAACCAATATGAATTCAACCCTGTCTCTACAAATGGACAAAGTGGAAAAGGCCAATGAAAAATTAAAAAGGGGAAACAAAAATTTAATCAAGGCACTTACCAATTTAAGGTTCAAGTTAGTCATCAGGAAGCCCAGAAGGCCTTTAACTGCCAGGAAAAGTAGAAGAAGAGGGTTGGATGTTCTTGCAGAGGTCTCAGAGTTCATGGAATAGTTGCATGAGGACATGCAAGAATCTAGCAGTGGGGGTATGTTGAGCTCCAAGAATGTTCTTTCTTCCACCACATTCCACTCCATTTATTTTGTCCATTATTAATCACAGGCTCAAATGATCAATGAAATTAGTTAAAATTTCTTTAAGAATGAATATCATGACTAACTTGCTATTTTTTTATGATTTTGTCATTGTAGTACTGTTTGAACTAGATCTAGCTATAGAATGCAAACATTTTGTAGCTAGTTGCCGATTATGTAGCTGTCTTTATGTCTACGCAGGGTCCAGGTGTCATCTTGGAGAAGAACACATATGGGCGTATTCCACATCATTTCCTCATCATTTTTTTCTCTCCACGAATTTTGAAAAGAATTCTGTAGGCAGTTATGTACGTGGGAGCTCAAACTAGGAGAGAGACTCCTAATAGGACAAGGACAGTCCAGATGTCCTTAATTCTATTACGTGACCACCATCAGAGTCCTAGTTGGTTTTTATTTGGAAAGAAAATTATACATAGGTTATATCAAGACAGTTATGTAATTTTGATTATAAATATGGCTTGGGAAACTGAGGGACAAGTTTAGATTTTGTGATTGATTACTAGATTTCAGAAGTCCGAAAACACTTTGTTTTGAAGTAATTTCTCTCTAATGCAAGAAGTATCACTTTATTGAAAGCACTGAGTCAATCTTGAAGTATATTTTGCATGCTACTTAGGTGGTAGAGGGCCCCTGCCTCCTGAGCAACCTTGTTTATACGGTTTAGATAAGTATTTTAGTCTCGTTTTTCATTTCTAGCTTAAGAACGTTTTTGAAGTTTATGTTTCATGCTTGTTTACATTGATCATCACAGCTAGACTTACTCTTATAAACTCTTCCAAAATATCATCACGATGAATAAGGCATAGCTGTGGTGTTGTAGGTTTTAGTTGCATTTCCTTTCGTTAATTATCACAGCTAGACTTACTCTTATAAACTCTTCCAAAATATCATCATGATGAATAAGGCATAGCTGTGGTATTATAGGTTTTAGTTGCTTGTTTACACTAAGTGTCACAGCTGGTCTTACTCTTACAAACTCTTCCAAAACATCATTAACAACGAATAAGAAACAGCTGTGGTGTCTTAGATTCTAGTTGTATTTGTTTTCAGTCTTATGTTTATGTTCAACTACATTGAATAATACAACCATACTTGTTTTAAAAACTCTTCCAAAATATCATTCCTATTGAACGAGATGGGCAGTAGAATTCCATCGACTATTTGCATGTTAATTTAGTTACAGCACTCCAGAGGTAGAATGCATTTAGTTCATCTCTGTCATTTCATTTCAAGTTTGATAATGGCTTTTTAGTTTAACACTTTTCACTGTACTTCAAGTAGACTAGTAACACTCTAGTTTAGTCTTAGCTCACTATATTAACATTCCAAGTTTAGTTGCTATCCATTGCATTTTAAATTGTATTAGTTGTTAAATTTAAATACCACAGGTCTTCATTATTTACAAAACTTCTTTTTTTCCAAACTCATATTAATATATAATCATCTGGACAGAAGCTAGTATCAGTCTAAGGCCTGGAGTATTTTGCAACCTTTTTACCATTTCACAAATAAGCCTTTTCTCAAAGACTATTCTAAAAAGAAATCTATAACTTTTGAGTGAGGCCTAGTGGTGCTAAATTGAGTTGCAAAACAGCATTAGAAGCTAGTTTAGAGTAGAAATCTTATTATGCTACAAATGTTCTTTTCCAAATATGTTCCAATAAACCTTTAACCATGGATGAGATGTTGTAACATTGTAAGTTGACTGTTTGATTGTTTATTTAGGAGAACTTCATTTACACTTAACTTGTCCATTTCTCAAGCTCTTCCAACACATCTTTAATGAATGAATTGGATAAGTTCAGGTTCATGTTGTGATTTATTCCCTTGCAATAAAGTCATTATCAAGCTTTGCGTTTGTTGTTTGCCATTTATAGTTTAGGCTTTGTTATGTTTTAACACAACCAATGGCTTCTTTTCATCAGCGCTTAGTTCTTTCTCTTTTCGACATAAAACCATAAAACCAAAAACATCATAAAACACTAAACACAACGTAGTGAGAAACAAATACCTAGGCACATATAGTGCACCACACTTCAGCAGTTTACCAACCCTGGTTAACAATTAATGAACTCAATTTAGGAACACTAGGTTGAGCACAAACACTGCACTCAGTAATAGCTTCTTTCGTGCCCACGGCCATATTGAAAGACATCTTGATTCAAGGGGATAATGAGGGCAAGAGAGGTAAATGGATCACTAGGATTCAGGAATATGAATTTGACATTCACCCCATCAAGCTTATCAAAGGATAGGGGTTGGAAAAAATCTTGTCCGAGTCAAACTGCCAGGCTCTGGGCATAAATTTATCTATGGAGGGTGGAGAATTACCTGAAGGTACAGATGAGCAGCTCGGGATAGAAACTACTGCACAAAAAACCCACATGAAGTAATATATTAGTACCTGGTATAAAGATATTGTAGAATACCTTTTAACTCTCAGGTGTCCGTTAAAATTTGATAAGACCAAGTATCGAACCCTGAGGTTGAAGTTCTAGAAATAAATTGTTACAAATGGCTAATTATATCAGAAATACCCTTTGGGAATCTTACTCTTATGTATCTCGGAGTCGAAGGTGGAGGAGGTCATGGCTGAATTCCATGAAGGCATCTGTGGAGGTCATTATAGTTGGCGATCTACAGGTCACAAGATACTGAAAGTGGGCTTCTTCTAGCCTATATTGTTTGGGGACGTACATGCTTGGGTCAGGGTGTGTGAGAAATGTCAAAGGTTTGCTGAAAAACATAAATTTGCACCCTTACCTATGATCCAAGTGCATATAGAAGAACATTTTCAACAATGGGAAATTGACTTTATCAGAGAGATTCACCTGACATCCAACGGTCCACACAAGTGGATCCTCACCACCACTAACTACTTCACTAAGTGGGTAGAGGTGATACTCACGAGAAATGACACTGATGTAGTTGTTATAAATTTCCTGGAGGAGAACATCATATCTAGATTTGGCTGCCCAACCAAAGTTGTGATAGATAACGCTCAGGCTTTCAAGTTTTCCAAATTCATCAATTTCTGCCAGCAATACAACATCACCTTGGGAAATTCCACAACCTATTATCCTCAAGGAAATGGGCTGGCCGAGTCTTCAAATAATACATTGGTAAGGGCATTAAAGAAATCCATAAACGAAATTCAGAAAAATTGGGACTCCCAACTGAAATTTGCGCTTCGGGCGAACAGAGTCACTAGTAAAAGGTCAACAGTGTTGGAAATACTGAGAGGGGGGGTGAATCAATATTTATTTCAATTAGAGCATTAGTTAATCTTTAATTATTATCAATGTTTGTACAATGATAGCAGCAAACAAGAGGAACACAAATGCACACAGTTTTTAAGGTGGAAACCCACTCCGGGACAAAAACCACCTAATGCTTTTCTAATAATTCTTTAATATTCAACTCCAATTGAAAATAAGCTCCAACTTCCTAGAATCTAGAAAAGCATTGTTCTCTAGCTCCCGCTGGATGGATGCTCCAATGCCCAAGATTCTTTAGTAGTCAACTGAATGGATGCCCCAACACCTAATGAGCTACAACTCACCCTAGCACCACCCTACCACCCTATAGAAGAATAAAATAAGAATGGACTCCCGTACCAGGGAAAATGGTCCACTTTACAATGATATAGAATGATGTAGAAGAAGAATATATACTAGACCATAACCCCAACTTTGATACAACCACCTAATGATGATCCTAGACCTCCCAACACTGCCTCTTCAACCCTTGGTAGATAGACACTAGTACAATTTGTACAATAATGTATTTACAATGACTAAGTACAATGATACCTTTACAATGATTGTATGCAGTGTTGCCCACTTGAAGACTTCATATGATGAACTTCTTACTGCTGTTATGCACCTTGGTTGCTTCTCTTGTCATGATACCCTCTGCTGCACCTTGATTTTATTTTCTTCCATAGAAAGTTTGGTCCTTTGCAACCCTTGACAACACATGATCTGGATTTTTCTTGCCTTCTAGGAGCTCGATATTGAATCTGGTGTATCTCTGTCATTTTAGATCCTAAATATCTGATTTTCAGTCCTGTAGTATTCCTCTGAGTCATCTTTCCAATGCCATAGTTTTGACCCAATTTGGATTCTTGAAGAGAGAGTTATACCCAATCTCTCACAATGCCCTGATTATGGACTGTTTCAGCAGAGCACACTTGTACGGCATGCCACGTGTCACTGTTTCTTCATTTGTTTCTAAAAGTGATAGAGAGAGAATTATAGACTGTGAAATATCTGTCACTTTTTACAGAATTCCAATCTGATACTCAGAGAGAGAGTTATGAGGAATTTACCAAGGTCACTTCTTTGAGATGAATTTCAGAAGCTTGCAAAAACCCTGACTTACACAGATCATATCTCCAAAAATATTGCGCACCTTGACCTGAAATTGTTACTGCAGCTTCCTCAGGATTTCAGATTCGCCTCATAAAAAATTCAGCTTCTGAACCTTCGTAGAAAAAAATTTAGAGTGAAAATTCCAAGATGAACTGTTTTAGATGGCCGAATCCCTTGCATAAGGAGGAAATGAAGATCACAATTTATATGAATGCTTAAGTTGAGAGGGGATTCAACAAGTGAACGAGGGAGGGATTTTAGGAGCATAAAAAAATATTAATTATGACTTTTCAATGACCCATGCCCCAACCCCATGGGGTTTTAACCCACTAACTGGGGGTACAAACTTCAAACATGAGTATCTCTCAAACCATGAGGAATTACATGGCGTGCCATATATCAACGGAAACATCTTGACAAGTAGAAACAAAAAAAGAATTATTGACCTATAATATATTAATTTGGTAGGTCAAAATTCCCATGCAATATTGGGTTAGCCCTTGGTGATGTTTTGGTTGACATCAATGACAACCGCTGATCAACAATCTCCCCCTTTGGCATTGATGGCAACAAAAGTACTCCCCTTGCGATCATGACACCTCTTCCTACAACATTATCTCCCCCTTTGACATCAATGGCAAAGGGTAACTCCCCCTGAAACACAACCATCCTGTGGACCTGTACACACTCCCACTCCCACTAACACACAATCGTCCTGCAAAACTGTACACACTTCCACTCCCGCTTTATATTTTTGAAAAGGGAAAAATCTAATGAGAACTTGGGAGAATCCCAAGATTTTGACGAATATATTCAAATGCTTCACGAGGTAAAGGTTTAGTGAAGATATCAACAATTTTTTATTTTGTACAAACATACTCAAGTTTGATATTCTTTTCAGCGACTTGTTCTCTAACAAAATTATATTTGATCAGAATGTGTTTTGTTTTTGAATGCATGAAAGGATTATTGGAGATGCTGATGGCACTAGTGTTGTCAAAGAATATGGGAATAGGCTCACTGAATTGTACTTGAAGATCTTGCAAAGTTTGTTTCATCCAAATAACTTGAGTACAACATGATGTTGCTACAATGTATTCTTCTTCCGCTGTAGATAACGAGATTGAAGTTTGCTTTTTGCTCAACCATGATACGAGACAACCACCTAGATAGAATGTTGATCCACTAGTACTCTTACGATCATCAACGCTTCCTGCCCCATCTGCATCTGTAAAGGCTTGAATAATGAGATTGTTACCCTTGGGATACCACAAGCCATATTCTTATGTGCCCTTTAGATATCGAAGAATTCTTTTGACAGCAATAATATGTGACTCTTTTGGTGCTGCTTGGAATCTTGCTACTTGTCCAACTGCTTGCATAACATCTGGCCAAGAGGCTGTTACATATAGAATACTACCAATCATAGATCTGTACAACTTTTGATCCACATCCTTAGATGAGTCATCTATTCTCAATTTGCAACCTGTTACCATTGGAGTAAGGACGGGTTTGCAATCTTCCATTTTGAATTTCTTGAGCATTTCCTTGATGTACTTGGCTTGACATATAAATATTCATTTCTCTTGCTGAGATATTTGAATCCCTAAGAAGTATGTTAGCTCACCAAGTAAAGACAACTCAAACTCACTTTGCATCTTTGTAGAAAAGTTCTTACTTAGTCAATCATCATTGCTACCAAATATTATATCATCCACATATATCTCAACAATTGTTAAATTATATTTATCTATTTGTACATAAAGATTGCTATCAACAGTACCTTTCTTGAACCCTTGTTGACGTATATATCCATCAAGAGGAGCATACCATGCTCTGGGAGCCTGCTTGAGACCATATAGAGCCTTCTTTAACCTACATACATAGTCTTCTTTTTGTGATAGTAGAAAACCTCCAGGTTGTTCGATGTAATCTTCTTCTTCTAATTCTCCATTCAGAAATGCTGACTTAACATCCATTTGGTAGACTTTGATTTTTCTTGAACATGCATAGGCGAGAAACATTCGGATGGCTTCCATTCTAGAAATTGGTGCAAATGTTTCGTCGAAATCAATTCCTTCCACTTGTGCATAGCCTTTGCAAACCAATCTTGCTTTGTTTCTGGTAACCTACCCATCTTCATTCAATTTGTTCTTGAACACCCATTTAGTCCCAATGAAATTTTTATATTTTGGTCGTGGAACTAATTCCCAGGTGTTATTCTTCTCAATTTGATCCAATTCTTCATTCATAGCTGCTACCCAATGTTCATTTTGGCTGGCTTCCTCAAAACTACTAGGCTCAAAGGTTGCTAGAAAAGCAACGTGAGCTTGTTGTGATGAACGAAGTTGTCGACCTTCATTTATGTCACCAATGATTTGATTTGATGGAAGGTTCTTTTGAATCCACTCTTTTGTTCTCCTTGGAGGAGCTTGTTTTTGTTGTTCTGGTATATCTTGATGATCATTGTTTACTTCTTCCTCATTGATAGTTGCTTCTTGTTCTACAATTTTATCTATGTCATTTCCAGCCTCTGTCTCAAGTTTCAAAGATTCTAGATCTTCATCATTACTTTCTAGAACACCATCTTCTCCAAATGTAACATTTATGCTCTCCACTATCTGTTTTTGTCTTAGATTATAGCATTTATAGGCCTTTCTTTTGCGTGAGTAACCAACAAAGATACCTTCATCCACACGTGATTCAAACTTACCCAAATTTTTATCTTCTCTTTTGATATAACATTTTCTTCCAAAGATTCTGAAATATTTTACATTAGCTGGTTTTCCTTTCCATAATTCATATGGAGTCTTGTTGCAATTATTTCTGAGAAGACTTCAGTTGATAATGAAGACTGTCGTATCAATTGCTTGAACCTATAATTTTTCATCCAATTTTGAGTCCTTCAACATTGTTCTACCCATTTCCTATACAGTTCTATTCTTTCTTTCAGCAACTCCATTTTGCTGAGGTGTTCATGCTGTTGAAAATTGCCTTTTTATTCCATTTTTGTCACAGTATTGCTGAAATAATTTTGATGTGAATTCTCCACCATTATCTGATCTTAAACACTTTATTTTCAAATCAGTTTCATTTTTAGCCAACTCCTTGTAGATCTTAAAGCACTCAAATGCTTCATATTTTTTCTTTAGGAAACTGACGGCTGTCATCCTTGTATAGTCATCTATCATTAACATGAAATATAATTCTCCATCTAAGCCTTTTGTTCTCACAGGAGCACATAGATTAGTATGTATCAATTCCAATGGATGTGAT
Source organism: Pinus albicaulis (assembly GCA_034641835.2). Classification (NCBI taxonomy): domain Eukaryota; kingdom Viridiplantae; phylum Streptophyta; class Pinopsida; order Pinales; family Pinaceae; genus Pinus; species Pinus albicaulis. Next base: position 177,965,858 of record CM076578.1, read on the forward strand.
GAAAAGTGTTCTTTTGTTTTAAATTGGACTTTTGTCTACTTTCCATGCTGACATGCCTCACAAAGTGTGTTGGAAGGTTTTGAGATTTTTGGCATTTCTCGTACTGCTTCCTTTTTGCTTATCTTGACAAGATTGTCAAATTTTATGTGACCCATTCGTTTGTGCCATAACCAACTTTCATCTTCTTTAACTAGTAGACATGCTTTAGTTGCTTCATCCAGAACATATATGTCATTTGGAGTTTGACTTGCTGTAGCCACAATTTTACCATACCTACCTTTCCTGATTTAACATTTTGTGGAGTTGAATAGCATTGTGTGTCCTTGATCACACATTTGTCCAACACTGAGCAGATTGTTATTCATGTTTTCGACTAATAGAACATTCTTGGCTATAACATATTTGCTTCCGAGAGTGACGGTGCCTGATCCTATAACATTTGAAGATCCATCATTTCCAAAGGATATGGTTCCATCCTTCTTCTCTTTCAGAGATATGAATTTCCTTCTATCTCTAGTCATATGCGTTGAGCAACCGCTGTCAACATACCACACATATTTCCTTTTTTGAGCCTTGAGAGTGAGAGAACAATTATCAGTCTTCTTCTTCTTCCATGTTCATTCATTCTGTGGCTTTGAAGATTCTTCTAGAGGATTTTCAAGTCTGCAATCTCTGGCTATGTGTCCAAAGTTCTGACATTTGTAACATTCCAAATTATTTCTTAAATTTTCAAATCTATTGATGTTTCGTTGAGCCCTGGGAGGTTCATATTTTAAGAATCTCTTGGAATTGTATTGGTTCATAGGGTACATGCGACATTCTATAGTTTTATGACCAAATTTTCCACATGAATAACAATAGCCATGAAAAATATGTTGGTACCTAGGTGAAAATATTCATCGAGGAATCTTCTTCCAAGGATGTGCTTGCGAATCTTGTCCAATGAAGTCTTCATGTATGTCAGATCTCATAGCTTCATTTTATTTGTTGTAGAAGGTCCTGCTTCTTCTTCTTTGTAACCGAGGCCAGTTCTGTCGTTGTAAGATCGTTGATTCTTGATGAGTTCTTCTAATGCCCTTGAGCCGTTGGCATAGTTTTGGATAGTTTTTCCCTTCTTCACTTCCTTACACAGCGAGACTACTTCAGCTTCGAATGCTTCCCTTTCTTGGTTGATTTCTTCCAACTTCTTTTTAAGTGACTCTTCAATACATTTGTGTTCTTCAACCTCAATTTTGAGACCTTGAACTTGTTCTTCAAGAGTGTTGGAATGGATCTTCTCAGCATTGAGCTCTTTTATAAGCTTGATTGCCTCCTCATAAAATTCTTCTATGGTCAACCCTTCTTCTTCACTGTTTGATACTTCTTATTTATTGTGCTTGGCCATAAACAATACTTTCTCATTAGCTTCTTATTTTCTGTCACTTTCTTCATCGGATGAGGAGCTATCTTCTTTAGAGAAAAAGTTCCTTTTGGATCCTTTATTTTTTCCTTGCTTGTTGAATTTCTTAAAGCCTTTCTTTCCTTTCGAGTTGCCATCACTTTTGTTCAGACATTTTGCTACGAAATGCCCAACCTCACCACTACCAAAACATATCAATGGAAATTTACCTTTGAATTTTCCCTTACCAGGTTTTAGTTTTCTCGTAAAGTAAGCATATTCTTCATCTAAAAGACCTTCTCCATCATCTCCCTTTTCTTCACACTTGCAGGTGCATGTAATTTCAATTGAAGGTTGTTTGTCCTTATTGGTTTTCTTAGATGCAACGAACGCAGTTTCTAGATTTGAAGTACCCTCTTCTTCATCAAGTCTCATTTCATATGCTATGAGAACTCCATGTAATTCCTCTTTGCTGAGTTTTTCCAGATTTTCACTGTATTCTAATACCGATACCTTTGGGTTGAATCTCCCTGGTAACGTTCTAAGAATCTTCCGTATAATAGTCTTCTCATCAATTGGCTCTCCCAATCCTTCCAGAGTATTGGTTATTTCATCAACGTATTGAAAGTATGCAGCAATGTTGCAATCTTCTTTCATTCTGAGTTGCTCAAATTTTGCTCTATAGATTTGAAGCTTTGCTTCTTTGACATTTGAGTCACCTGCATATATATTCTCAAGTTTGTCCCATACATTTTTGGCGGTTTTACAACCCAACACCTTATGATAAGCAGATTCAATAAGTCCACTGATAATAATATTCTTTGCTTTTGCATCATTTACCAAATTCTTCTTACCTTGTTCATCTGCGATTGATGTAAATCCATTTTGAACAGTGTCCCATACTTCGTAACCTTGTGCCAAGAGATAGACCTCCATTCTTCCTTTCCAAAGTGCATAATTATTTTCATTTAATAGAGGTACACCATTCTTGGTATACTCCATGACCTCCTTCCAGCTGTTAAACTGCTATTGAAGGAACCAAGCTCTCACACCAATTGTTGGAAATACTGAGAGGGGGGGTGAATCAGTATTTCTTCCAATTAGAGCATTATTTAATCTTCAATTATTATCATTGTTTGTACAATGATAGCAAAAAACAAGAGGAACACAAATGCACATAGTTTTTAAGGTGGAAACCCACTCCGGGACAAAAACCACCTAATGCTTTTCTAATAATTATTTTCAACTCCAATTTAAAATATAGCTCCAACTTCTTAGAATCTAGAAAAGCATTCTTCTCCAGCTCCCACTGGATGGACGCTCCAACGCCCGAGATTCTTCAGTAGTCACTGAACAGATGCCCCAACACCCAATGAGCAACAACTCACCCTAGCACCACCCTACCACCCTATAGAAGAATAAAAGAAGAATGGAATCCCGTACCAGGGAAAATGGTCCACTTTACAATGATATAGAATGATGTAGAAGAAGAATATATACTAGACCATAACCCAAAATTTTATACAACCACCTAATGATGATCCTAGACCTCCCAACACTGCCTCTTCAACCCTAGGCAGATAGAAACTATTACAATTTGTACAATAATGTATTTGCAATGACTAAGTACGATGATACCTTTACAATGATTGTATGTAGTGTTGCCCACTTGAAGAGTTCATATGATGAAATTCTTGCTGCTGTTATGCACCTTGGTTGCTGCTCTTGTAATGCTACCCTCCGCTACACCTTCCTTTGCTTTTCTACCATAGAAAGTCTGGTCCTTTGCAACCCTTGACAACACATGATATAGCTTTTTCTTGCCTTCTAGGAGCTCAATATTGAATCTGGTGTATCTCTGTCATTTCAGATCCTTAATATCCGATTTTCAGTCCTGTAGTAGTCCTCTGCGTCATATTTCCAATGCCATAGGTCTGACCAAATTTTTATTCTTGAAGAGAGATTTATACCCAATCTCTCACAATGCCCTAATTATGGAATGTTTCAGAAGAGCTCACTTGTACGGCGTGCCACGTGTTACTGTTTCTCCATTTGTTTCTGAAATTGATAGAGAAAAAATTATAGACTGTGCACTATCCATTTATTTTTATGGAATTGCAATCCGATACTTAGAGAGAGATTTATGAAGAATTTACCAAGGTCACTTCTTTGATATGAATTTCAGGAGCCTGCAAAAACCCAGACTTACACAGATCATATCTCCAAAAATTTTGTGCACCTTGATCTAAAATTGTTACTGAAGCTTCCTCCGGATTTCAGCTTCCCCTCATAAAAATTTCAGCTTCTAAACCTTCTTAGAAAAAAAGTTAGAGAGAAATTTCCAAGATGACCTGTTTTAGATGGCCGAATCCCTTGCATAAGGAGGAAATGAAGATCACAATTTATATGAATGCTTAAGTTGAGAGGGGCTTCAAAAAGTGAATGAGGGAGGGATTTTAGGAGCATAAAAAAATATTAATTATGAATTTTCAATGACCCATGCCCCAACCCCATGGGGTTTTAGCCCACTAACTGGGGGTACAAACTTCAAACATTAGTATCTCTCAAACCGTGAGGAATTACATGGTGTGCCATATATCAACGGAAACATATTGACAAGTAGAAACCAAAAAAATAATTATTGACCCAAAATATATTAATTTGGTAGGTCAAAATTACCATGCAATATTGGGTTAGCTCCTGGTGCTGCTTGGGTTGACATCAATGACAACCGTTGATCAACAAATAGGCAAGTCACCCTATGAATTGGTTTATGGCCGAGAAACTTTTTTTCCAATTCAGCTCACCCTACCTATGGCTAGGTTCCTCCAGGATAGCCAAGAAGAGCCCAACGATCTCATCAGAAGAATGAATCAGCTGGTTGAGTTAGAAGAGACCCGGATTCAAGTGAATGATAGGTTAGCTGAATATCAAGAAAAGATGAAAGGCTTGTTTGATCAACATGAAAAAGACAGAGAAATGAAGTCCAGGGATTTAGTACTGAGATGGGACATCCAAAGAGTTGAGAAAGGTAAGCATGGAAATTTTGACCCACTATGGTTCGAGCCATTCAAGATTGCCAAGGTGAAAGGCAACAAAACCTTCACACTGGAAAACCTGGAAGGTGACTTGATCGAGGCAGCTGTAAATGGGCAGTTCTTAAAACCCTATTTTCAATACTAACCAAGGTCTCGAAGACCTATTGTAAATAGTGTATATATCTGTTGTTTTTACATTCACTTTTGCTATTTCGTTTTTCCATAAGAGTGCTTGAAAATTTGGAAGAGGCTCTGAATCTCAAGGAATATATGGTAGATGGTCCGTGGAGTTCTCGACACGTTCGAGGATGAATGTGCTGTCCCTAGGTGGAGCCAATGTTGTTTGGTCAGCCCGCACCTTAAGAAAAAAGGAGAAAAGCCAAAATAAATAAAGGAAGGGTCTATAAATATAAGCGAGCTAACTAATATTTAATGCAAACCCCCTCATGGTAAGAGCGCAAACAAAATAATAATGCCGCTACACAGTTAGACAAAAGCGGGGCCGCATACTTCTGTCGAATAGCCAAAAGGGAGTGCCACATGAAGGGATTCCAGGGGTACTAAGGATGGGAGGAAGAAGGCAGAGAGCTACTCCCCAGAGCATATGACGTCACTCGATGGCACGCCAAGGTTTAAGCTTCCCGTGGGGTGGTGAAGTGTTATGGCTCAGTAAAGCTTATGACGAACACAGGGATTTATTCTTATCAACACAGGGCAATAAAATTTTCCATATATCTCTTGAGCTCACAAAGGAGGCCCTCCGTTTCCCCCAAAATCAGAGTTATGTCAAGTTCATTGACTTATCCCTCTCCTGATAGTTTTCAAAGATGCCCTAGAAGTAGCAGAGTGAATTCCTCAGTTTTATTTCAGATTCTCATATTGCCTCTATCTGACCTTCAAATATGGTTCCATTGGCCACTTTCATAGATAATGTCCCACCTATACTTGTTTTCATTTCAGGGTTACTAGGTCTCAAGGAGGTCGAGCAGGTGTCAAAGGAATGTATAACTCTCCTCTACCTCATGTCTCAAAAGGGTGTTCTTTTGGATATCCCTACTTTCTTGGCCTCAGCCATTCAAACCCAGTTCTAAAAGCTACCCTCTTCTGGGTCTTTCTAGTTCTGTTCATTAGTGTTTTATCTCTTCTTGTATGAGCATGCTAACAGGTTTGAGACTCTAGGCCTTGAAAAGCTTTTGAGGGCGAACTCCCAACCTTGAACTAGTTTTGAATGGAACGTCTCTGTGCGTGAATAGCCCAACGAGAGTGGTTACACGAAGTTATTGAATGATTTCATGTCCATAGCCTACACCATCATACATAACAACCCTCCGCCCAGAATATTTCCTGAGTAGAAGGACTGGCTGCAGTTCGACTATAAAGATAGCACAGGGGACTTGTACTTGTTTGACGACTACACTGAGATCAGATTCTATGGTGCAAATGTACCCCCCTACCACCTGCTAGTGTTTCTTGCTATGCAGATTTTTTCCCTTGAGTACATCCGTCAAACCCTGAAGGCCGACCATTTTGACTTCGTCCCCACGAAGAAAGGATACATTCTCAAGCTCCTTACTTCTGTCGGCCCCTTCACTATAAATTCAAGTCATGCCCTCTCCACAGTGGAAATGCTGCTTCAAGGGATGGATCTGATACAAGGAAAATCTTGGCCCTATGACCCGAAAGGGATCCTTTCCAATAGGAAATGGAAAATAAAGTCGATTGCTTATGTACATGATACTAGGCCCTTCATTGAGTGGAGAGCTAACCTTGATACATGGAATTTGGCTTCACAGATGGAGGCTGAATCTTTAGCTGTAGAAGGAAGGGGCGACACTACTTCTGTGGGAACAAAAAGAAAAGGGAAAGATGATGAGGTAGATGCTTCAGGAGGATAAGAAGACATGGACATGGGTGAGGGATCTCATCCATCCAAGAAACAAAAAACTGATGAAGTGGAGATTGTATGGGAAGAACCCCCACTAGAGGAGTTGGTCTGATAGGGGGAGCCAGATAGAAGCAAGGCCGGTTTCAAAATTACTTATGACGGTGCTTCTCGTTAGAGGTCTCTAGGCTATCGCAGGCCATTTTGGTTAACAGAGCAGAAGTGAGGGAAGAAATAGGCAACAGAAACAGAACTACACGGGAGAAATTGCGAGCAGAATTGGCCGGATTCGTGAACAAGTACCATACTCGGCTCACCACTGAGCTAGATATGGAAAAAGAATAGATCGCCTCAGGATACAAGAACTAGAAGCTAAGATGGTGATGAATGATAAGGTGGTAATAGCCTTGTAGGATGAGGTCGAGAAAATGAAAAGAGAGAAGATGATACAGGAGAAAATGTAATATCCCAAAACAGGGAATTTCTACAACAATAAGAATATCTTAATATATTCTAAAGTTGGAGATGCAGCAATGTAAAACACATATTGGAGTAGCAGCATTATATCAATAAAAAAATCATGAGAAGATCCAAATAGCCATGAAATTGATCTTATAGTAGCAAATGTATACAAATCCTTGAGGTAATGATCACTCAAGCCAGGCAATGCAAGCCTCAATAGAACATGTACAAGAAAATGAAGAACACTGCTACATATAGAAAGCCAAAGGCTATGACTGCGTAGTTTATAGGAGGAACTGCTACAGAAATAATATCAATACATATATATGGAAATGTAAGGCTCAAATAATGTGGGGAGAAAAGCTCTAACCCCTGAAAAACAATATCAAGTCAATCCTAGAAGGATTGGCTGAAATATACAAAATGGAAAAAATGTCAGAGTAGCAGGGTTGAGTAGCAGCTGCAACTCAAGAACTGGATGGAGATGGCTGTACATGATACACAAGCTTAATATGCCCCCTCCAATGGATCTTCCAAGTGAAAGGTTGATCCTAACACTGAAGATCTGACCCTCCAAACAATACTACAAACCCTCACTGCAGATACATACTGAAAATAACGCAGTTTAAGAGAGGGATTGCGCTTTAGATCATGGAAATGGTTGGCCTGGTACCAAAGATGATGGGAATCAGCTCAAAATATCCCTCACTGATCCTCCAAAGGAAAGAAGACTTCCTCCTATGAAAAACAAGTGCTGGAAGTGGTGTTCAGTAACCTCCACTGCAACACGTTGCAACACAACTCAGCTCTAAACAGAAACTGCACTGTAGCTAAAGAAGGATGCTTGGCCTAAATCCTGAATGTGGAGAAATGAAGAGCCGCTCCTTCAAGAGGCCTCTCTTGGAAGGAGAAGGAATTCCTAAACAGGAATGCCTTGTGCTAAGCAACACTGCAACTCTGCTAAATAGCAGGAGAATGCACAGTCTAAACAGAGAATGAAATCAATAATCAATAGCATGAAAAACAATGGCTGCCTTGCCATCCTTTTAAAAAAATGCAAGCTCCCTCTCCATGGGTCCCACTCATTAGGTTTTCCTCCATCAAGGAAACTTCTTTCTTCTTTCACTGTGCTATCCCATAAGATGATCTCTTCCTCCTATCACTGTGCTGTTTGACTTGGTCAAACTTGACCTTGTCTTCATGCAAATGTCCTCTTTCACACATGAGGGTGTGAAATCCAACTTCACTAATGATCCCCTTTCATACTAAGAGGGATTTTATTCCTATTTCTGAAATGTATGGGCCTCCTTACCCATTTATTCATCTCCTAAGGGCAAACAACAAAAAATAATATTCCATTTAGCTGCATGCTAAAAGTGGAATATTACAGAAAATCATCAAAGAATTGAACACTCAGATGAAGGGAAATGTGACCCTCCTAGAAGCTAGGTGCCTCATTTGGACATACATCATATCAAAGGTGAGAAAACATAGGAAATATCTCACTCTGATGGATGATAAGAATATCTTGGTCCGTTTTTTCAAAGTAAAGTTGCAAGAGGAGAAAAAGGAAGCAATATCTAAGGTGGCAATGGCTAAAAGGTATATCAGCTACATGAATGGATTGGACCCTGAAGAGCTTCTCACTCAGGGATTCAAAGACCATTTCAGACGATTGATGGAATTCAAGAGAGTGATTGAAAGGGAGACTACGCGTGCAAATGCATTGAGTGGTTTAGAACATGTGGCTAGGGGAGTTGAACAGTTCAATCAGGAGTGGGATGAGCTGGTAAAGGCAGGTCTTCCATCATGCTGGGAACCTGAAATGGATGCGTTTTTAGAGCTAACGGCCTACGAACAGAAGCTAACAGTCATCATGAACCAGACTGATTTACCTATAGAGAAAAATACCTGCCTAAAGGCGGAAACAATAATTGCTGCCCTTAGCAAGGAATTCTCTCTTCTCTTCCAAATTATACAGTGCCTGGCTGTCCAAGTAGATTACACTAGGCTAACAGATATTCAGGCTCTAGTAGAGACTTTTGTCACTATGCTGTCACCAGGAGAGAGTATATGGTAGAAATCCAGTGAATATATCAACATTCTGTCCTCCACATCATCTCGCCAGTCACTACCTCCTCCTAGTCGCAAAACTAGTTCGTCTGCGTCATCAGCACTTCCCAGTAAGCCAACAACAAGCACTCCTCTTCATCCTAAAAAATGACACTCATATTCTGGCTCAGGTGTCCAATTTACTTTTGTTAGTATGAATCTTTATTCGAAGTGTACGAAAAAAGACCAATTTAGCTATGCATAACTTATAGCCCTAACATCAAAAGATGGCTACTAATATCTTCAGATCTGTAAAAGGGTGAACAAGACAAATACTACAAATATCTAGATCTATGCATAAAAGAAATTAAACAACAAGTAAAATGAAATTTGCTCCATGAATCCCATATACAAGACAAGAATTATGTTTTAAAGAATTTTATATTAATGGCACCTAGGAGGAAAACAAGAAGGATGTTACCGATTCTCTTGAATGGAATGGGTTCTTGAAAGTCCTCAGCATTTCAGATCTAAAATTTCTCTCTCTTGTTGGTGTAGAAAACCCATACAAAATATAGAACTCAAAGGGAGCTCACAAAGAAAAGATGGAAACTGTGACAATGATAATGGCTCAAAGTCAAACCAAGAGTAAAGATCCAGAGTGATCTCATAAGCAACAAAAGGTGATGAATGGTAGGAAAAACCCTTCTATTTATAACAAAATATTAGGGTAGTCTAGAAATTGGTGCATGAATAAAATATTATTAACCAAATTCTAGAACCACCTTTTAGGAATATTTTATTATATTTGTTGGAGGGGAAAGGATTTTGACTTGGGTCAAATCCTTTATTTGTAATAATAAATAAATAAATGATTTATTTATTATTTTTAAGGAAATGGTGGGAATATAATTAAATAAATAATGATTTATTTAATTATTTATAACTGATTTAGTCAAATTCAACTAGGAATATTATTTAAATAAGGTTTAAATAACTTATTCCTAGGAAATAATCAAATAAATAAGGATTTATTTAATTAATTTCCTTGTTTTGGGTTAAATATGACCAGGAATAATAATTAAATTGATGTTTAACTAATTATTCCTTGAGGAAATACAAACAAGTATAGATTTGTTTATTATTTCCCTTTGGGGTTTCCTGTTTAGACCATAAACAACTTAATAAAGGTGTTTTACTAAGTTGTTTCACATAGTGAAAGCAATTTTACTTAGGGTAAAATTGGTCTTACATGGTGTACTTCGGTCCATTTAATGATAATATGTTAGATGACCAAAAAATGGTGTAACAACTTTTATTTCTTTAGTGTTGTAAAATTGGGTGGAATCTTTATTTCACCCTCTACATTTTTATTTTCTTTTTACGGTTATGTTTTCAGTTAGTGCCTTCATTAAGGCCACTACACAGATGATGAGTGGACTTATTCCTCATCATCATTTTTGTTTTTGATGGAGACCCCAAACAGAATGATGCTCTGAGGGGGAATATTTTGTCTAAGAAATATATTTTCGTGAGGCTTAGTAGAAAGCTATAAGAAATGAAATCTGAAGCTAAGAGAGGGTTCCAAATTTTTCAGAGCAGAATTGCTAGTTGTGAATTTTCCTTTTTGTAAAGTTTTGAGATATGTTCATAGTGTATGTTGGAAGATCCTGTTGGGTAATAGAAGTGAAGATATTCTCTTATGCAAATAGGTTCCAAATGAGATGAGTTACAATCTGTATTTTCTCAATTATGCTTTAATATAAATGTTCATTGTATTTCTATCACTTTTTTGGTATCGTAAGCTTTCGGAATGCGAGTGTTGATTATTTGGATATGAATTTATCTTGAAAGGTACTCATATCTACTTGTCTGCTACACTTTAAATATGGCTCGAGGCAAGATATTATGTTCATGTTTTATTTACATCACCGTATTTCTTCCAATGTTAGTTGGGTGGATCCTTATGCTAGTGTAAGCCTACCTTAAGCTAATATTTCCTCTCATGTTCTGCCATTGTTTCCACAATCATTTATTTCGGTAACTGTTACCAGTCTCATGCTCGACCCTTTTCACAGCAGTTAGTTTTATGTCTGCTTCTAACACTCACTTATAGACCCTTATGCTATATCATTGGAACTCATTAATATTAATTTTCTGTCTCTGATGTCTTCGTCCCACACTAGAAAAATTTAATTTCTTTTCATATCAAGAGGCCCGCTAAGAAGGACCATTTCCCCTTTCCCTTTATAGATCAAGTCCTGAATGGCCTTGCAGGAAAGAAGTTATTTTCTTTCGTAGATGGTTTCAATGGGTATAACCAGATCCAAATTAGCCCTGAAGACAAGGACAAGACTACTTTCACATGTCCTTGGGGCACCTTCACTTATAGAGTCCTTGTAATATTCCAAATTTTTCCTTTAATAAATTGGAATATTAACTTTTGCTAAATTCACTTAGGAAATGAATAATTGGATGAGAAGGCCCATTCATAATAAAGACATGGATAAAATCCCTCTAGTATGAAAGGGGATCATCCTTGGAGCTAGATTTCCCACCCTCATGTGTGAAAGGGGACATTTTGCAAAGAGGCTTGGTTAAGTTTGACCAAGTCAAACATCGCAGAGGTATGAGGTGGAGAGCATCTATGGGACAACGCAGAGATAGAGGAGGGAATATTCCTTGAAGGAGGAAACCCTAATAGAGTTTGACCCATGTAGAGGGAGCTCTCATGTGTTTAAAAGGAGGGCAAGGAAACCATTGTTTCACATGCATATGATTATTGATTTCATGTCTGCTTAGATATTTATGCAATCCCAGCTATTTAGCTGAGTTGTTGTGCTGCTTAGCACAATGATATCTTGCTTAGGAATCCTTCTCCTTTCTTGAGAAGCCTCTTGAAGGAGTTGTACTGATTTGTCTCACATCTAGGCTTGAGGCTGAGCATCCTCCTCCACGACAATGTTATTGCTGCAACAACATAATTCTGTGTTGCAGGGTGTTGCAGTGAGAAGTCACAACACCTCTTCCATTGATTTTTTTTTAGAGAGAGAGTATTTTATTCCTTTGGAGGATCAGTTTGGAAGCTATCAGAGCTTATTGTAGATCTTGGCACTTGGAAAAATCATTCTATTCCATCTACAATGCAATTACCCTCTTAGACTGCGTTATTTCCATGGAGCACTTGCAGTGAGGGATTGTTGGTTGACTGGAGGGTGAGATCTCAAGTGTAAGGATCATCCTTCCACTTAGGAGATCCATTGGAGGAGGTATACTTCAGATTGATCATCATCTTCAGACTTCTCTATTTAGTTCTAGATTTGAGTTGTAGCAGCTGCCTAGCAACTCCAACATTTTTGCCATTTTTTATATTTCAGCCAATCCTTCAGGGGATTGATTATTATTATTTCTAAGGGTTAGAGCTTTGCTCCCCTATTGTATTTTAGCCATATATTGTCATATATTTATGTTATTATTTCATATGGATCAGTACCTCTTATAAACTGCGTCCTCTTAGCCTGGGTTTATGCAGAAATAGCAGTGGTCTTGTATTTCTTGTACTTGTCTTGTTGAGGCTTACATTGCCTTTCTTGAGTAGATGTTTCCTCAAGAAATTGTACTCTTTTTACTTCTATAACATCATTTTTTGGCTATCTATGTCTTCTCGCCTCACATCTACTAAAATAACGTTTTTTTTCCATGGTATTTTCATATAATGTTGCAGTCCCTCTATCAGCCACTTTTTGGGGACATCTAAGTGTGGGAGATCTGTTTAACCCACTTAGAAGGATTTCTTTGGAGCCCCCTCTTGGATTTAGCACTTAAACACATTGTTATAAGGGATCCAGGTCCTAGTTTGAAGTCCTGTAGTAGCCATTACTGGAAAATGCATTTTCCTGTCATGCCTTGCTAGCTGCTCCAGATTTGGAATATTACAGTGGTATCAGAGAAAATTTCTTGGCTCAGCCTGTGAGTCTTAGCCCAAGAAGATCAAAATGATGAAGAATATGAGATTACTCTCATCAATATTTATATCTAGAAAGAACCTCTCCAAGGAGGTCAAGAAGATTGAAGAATAAGAAGAGGAAGGACCATACACTTCCTATTCTCATCAAGGAGAAGACAAGCATGAAGGACACTTGGATTATCAGATCCTAAGTGATTACCTTCTTGTGTACAGATCTCAACCTAGAGCCTTCAAGGAGACTCCATATTTCCCTCATTTCATCCAGTTGAAGGAAGAGAAGAGACCCTGTAGCAGAAGAGAAATAAGAGGCAATAGATTTTTGTTGTCTACTTTTGATGGGTTATCTACTGCAAGAACTTGGGTGAGAAAGTTGGAGGCATTTTTCCTACTACACCCTGTAGCAAGAGAAGAAGCTGTTGAAATATCAGCACTGCACTTGGAGGGTGAAGCCTATTCTTGGTGGTGCAACCACTTGAGCCATGCAACAGTGAAGAATTTTGCAGAGTTCACTCAAAGGTTGATCCAAACCTTTGATGGAGAAAGAAAAAAGGAGGAAGAGCTCACACCACTTGAGGAGCTTTGTCCTAACAATGTCACACTCATGAAGGAGCGGCTACATACAACAATAGTTGGGGCAGCCAACACTTTGGAGGAAGGAACTCTTGCGGCCCTACAAGAAGTTCCCAAACATCATGAAGGTATGAAAATATTTCCACATTCTATTATTGCAACAAATTCTTTTGATCAATGTGGAGATTTACTTTTGCATGACCAAGGGTCAAATCACACTGCTACGATAGAGCATCTTGGTTGCACTGTGTTGTGCAACATAGAAACATCCAAGAAAGAAGCAAACCACCATTCTCATGATCCATTGTTGAGGTGTACATCACGCTTGAGGTTGGGGTTTGAAGACTTGAAGGATGATAGTAAACATCTTGGAGTGAGAAACCCTTTCTCCTTTCAAGATGACACTTTCTCACTGAGCTCCTCTCAGCTCAAAGAGGAACTTCTAATTTTAGCAGATCCAAGTCCTCATTGGTTTTGGAGGCCTATTGTTGAGAGGGAGGTCTCATGGAAAGATCTCATCTGAGGTGCACTTCAACACACCATGGAGTGCAAATATTTTCTTCTTTTCTCACAGGAGCAGATAGAAGATGGGGGGCATCTTCAGATGGATAACATCTCTCATGCTTGTGTTGGAAATTCCTTGAGCCATACACATCATGATGGGAGGTTTTTTCCTACCACCTATTTGGGTCCTTGTAGGGTCTCATTGATCCTTGAGAAGATTGCATCTCAAAATCCCATGAAGTGAAAAGATAGAGATTTGGTTTGGGAGGATGGTAGCCCTCATGGGAGGAGTACCAAGGTGAAGAGAAGGAGAAAGCATCCACAAGTGATTGAGTGGATGTGGTTGATGAGCAATGAGCTGGGAGGCTACTTGAAAATTTATGATACCGGGCAGCAGGAGGCTTGGCTACACTGGTTACTCTTGAAAAAGTTTGGCCATCACTTGGCATACACTCTTCCTAAGAGTAGGAGGATGGAGGAGAGATGGTAGGATACTTGCATCATTGGGTAGCACAGAGTATGGATGCATGGTGTTTATGTGATACTCATATCATTCATTGTGTCTTCATGACATGAGTTGTATGATGGAAGTATGGGGAGGTAGCAAAATACTTTGTTGCTTTGCTTGTTCTTGGGAGAGAAAGGGAAGATTTGATCTCACACTTTGTATGATGTTGCAGGAGGAGGAGATGACAATATATCCTTGGATTTTGATGATAGAGAGGTACTTCCAACTTGGAGGGAATTTCTTATTTGCAGCAACATTACTAGAGGAGTCTTTAACAAGGGGCATGTCAAAGGACAGAGCTTTTTATTGACATGAGATTATTTGCATGAGCTCACAACGCTGTCACTTGGGAGCAGAGACTTATGGATGGAGTGTCCCCAGGATCACTTCACATTGGATGCACTTGGTGAACAAGGAGGAGGTGATGATGATAGAGTTGTGGATAGAGACATCTATCACTATGACATATTCTTCTTGACTTGGATTTCCAAGCATGAGGAGGATTATCTTCTTACAACATATGGACCATTCTTCTTCATAGCATGCCAAAACACTATGGATGACTCACTCATAGATCCATGTACCATCTTAATTCTAGCATATGGTAAGAAGTTTGTTTATAAATTCATTGATTTGCATACTCTTGCCATTACTATGCAGTGCATTGCTTCACAAGAGGGCAAGCTTGTCACATTTATCCATGATCATTGTTGGGCCAATCAATATGATGGAGGCAACCATATTTTATGTGGCCTTGGGAAATTTTTTTCTCATTACATGTATGTTCAGTTTTTATGTCCAACTATTTTCCAAATGATGGCATACATGCTTAACTATGTATCAAGAAACATCTTGCCATGTAATTTTCTGAAGCAGCAGTTTGGGAAACTACACTGTCACTATTGGGAAAAATGTTCGTACCTTCTTGCACCACATGAAACCTTCAGCATTTTCCTCATTTTTTTGCTGGTCATGACTTCATTTTCTGATATGGATCAGATTTTTATAGGAAGCATGATTACGAGAAAGGCACATGAGTTGGATGTGTCCTTGGAGGGAGGAAACTCCCACACTCTTTGCACTACATGTTCTAAAGGGAGCATGGGAGATGGTATGGCCACTACAAAAAAACCTTTGTTTCCTTATGAGGTGAGCCATATGAGGAATGTGAAGCCATATGATGATGACTTCCAACTCATCACATATGAGATGATTTGGGCCAACATGTTTCATAACGTTGGAGGAGAGATCCTTAGAGGTCTAATCACCATCTTTCCATTTGAGGGCAATGTCATTGCAGCCCAGGATCAACATACACTCTAAAATTATCCTAAGTGGAGAGGAGGATAGCATGGGGTAGGCTGTTTTGTCTACTAGGATCACATTTTCAGCCCACCTACATTACCAGAGCCAGAGGTGGAAGATGACATTCAGAGTTTCCATGTTGGAAGGTAACTCATTTTGCATGGATGGTTGCTTGGGGGATGGAGGATCCAAAAGAGGAAGATGTTCCTCAACACATCATAGACTCCATGCCTTGAGAGGAGGCTTTCTAGTTCTGTCCTTCCAATTTCTTGAGGACAAGCAACATTTGGTAGGGGAGGACTGTAATATTCCAAAATTTTCCTTCAATAAATTGGAATATTAACTTTTTCTAAATTCACTTAGGAAATGAATAATTGGGTGAGAAGGCCCATTGTTGTGTAACCAGCTCCAAAAATAGAAGAAAAGAGATATGAACGCCTTAGAAATAAGCCACTTCGAGGGGGCAACCTCCAATACATTACATAAATGAACAATTCTTGGATGATACAATTTACAAAACCTCCTTTCTATATATGGGAGTCCATGGGGCCATAATGTAATCCTAGTGGGCCACAATGTAATCCTAGCCGACCTAACAATAATAATTTAAGGGCACAATAATAACAAAATGGGGGTTACAAGGGTACAATAACAATAAGGGGGGCTACACTAACATACTAAGGGGCTACACTATTAATATAGGGACTTAACATGCCCCTCTCCTTCAACAAGTGTTGTCCTCAACGCTTGATTATTTCTTGATGCTTCTGTATAAAATTCTCATCCTCCCATGTGAAATATTCTACAGGAAAGTTCTTCCACTTGATGAGATACTCTGAAATTGATCGTACTTGTCGAGTTCTTGTTTCTATGACTGCTTCATAACTTCTTTCGATGTGATGTTGATCTTCCTGTTGTTTCATTAGATTCTGCACCAAAGTTGGGTTATCCTTTGAGAGTTGAAGAACTTGTTGTTGATGCTCGATGTGATCTTCCATTAATTTATCATCCATATTTGCTATTATTTGATCCGTCAAACCATCCAACTTAGCCTCCATTTCTACTTTTAAACCATCTATTTCATCTTCAATTGATCTTCGTAAGATTGAAACTTGTTGCACTTGGTACCGTAATTTTGATATCTCATACTGCAACTCTTCCTCTTCATGCGTCATAGTATAGAATTTTGAGGGATTAATGGGTATGGAATTATTTTTTGGAGGCATAATAGAACCCATTACTGACAAAAATTCTTCAATATGCCCTTGGAATCAATTCAACTTGATTCTTCAAACAAGACTTATGCAATTCGAAAAAAACAATACACACCTTTTTCTTTCTTTTGGGGAGCTCGATATTGAAATTGGATTATATCTGTGATTTCAGCCCTTGAATATTTGAAATTCAGCACTAAATTATCCCTCTGAATTCTCTTTTCAATGCCACAGGTCTGACCTGATTTGGATTCTCCAAGACAAAGTTGTGTCCAATATCCCATAATGACCTAATTATGGACTAGTTCAGTAGTGCGAACTTGTACGACTTGCCACATGTCACTGTTTCATCCTTTGTCTCTGAAATTGATATCCAAGAAACTAAAGGCTGTTTACTTGCGACCAATTTTTACGGCACTCCAATCCGATGCCTAGAGAGAGAGTTATTGAACTTTTCCCACAATCACCTCTTTGAGATGAAGTTCAGGAGTCTGAAAAAGCACTACCTTCCAAAGATCATATCTCCAAAAATATTGCGAACCAAGATCTGAAATTATTTTACAAATTTCCTCAGGATTTCAGCTTCGTACCATATGAATTTCAGACTCTGAACCTTCGTACAAAAAAAATTATAGTGCAAATTCCATGATGACCTGTTTAGGAGCCTGAACAAATACCTAACTTCCACAGAAGATATCTCCGTAAATGTTGCGAACCAACCTCTAAAATTTTTGGACAAGCTTCCTCAGGATTTTGGCTTCGCACCCTAAAAATTTCAGCTTCTGAAACTTCGTAGACAAAAAGTTATAGCGAAAATGCCACGATGACCTATTTGGAGCAGCGAAACCCTAGAATCCAAAGCTCTGATACCAAATGTTGTGTAACCAGCTCCAAAAATAGAAGAAAAGAGATATGAACGCCTTATAAATAAGCCACTTCGAGGGGGCAACCTCCAATACATTACATAAATGAACAATTCTTGGATGATACAAATGAACAAAACCTCCTTCTATATATAGGAGTCCATGGGGCCATAATGTAATCCTAGCTGAGCCTAATAATAATGTAAGGGCACAATAATAACAATATGGGGGTTACAGGGGTACAATAATAACAATAAGGGGGGCTACACTAACATAATAAGGGGCTATACTATTTAATATAGGGACTTAACACCCATTAATAATAAAAACATGGATAAAATCCCTCTAAAATGAAAGGGGATCAACCTTGGAACTAGATTTCACACCCTCATGTGTGAAAGGGGACATTTTGAAAAGAGGCTTGGTTAAGTTTGACCAAGTCAAACAGTGCAGAGGTATGAGGTGGAAAGCATCTATGGGATAGCGCAAAGATAGAGGAGGGAATATTCCTTGACAGAGGAAAACCTAATAGAGTGGGACCCATGGAGAGGGAGCTTTCATTGTATAAAAGGAGGGCAAGGCAACCATTTTTATTCATGCATATGATTATTGATTTCATGTCTTCTTAGACATTTCTGCAATCCTAGCTGTCTAACTGAATTGATGTGCTTCTTAGCACAAGGATCTCATTCTTAGTATTCCTTCTCCTTTCTTGAGAAGCCTCTTGAAGGAGTTGTACTGATTTGTCTCACATCTAGGCTTGAGGGCAAGCATCCTCCTCCAGGACAATGTTATTGCTACAGCAGCATAATTATGTGTTGCAGGGTGTTGCAGTGAGAAGTCACAACACCTCTTCCATTGCTTGTTTTTTAGAGGGAGAGTCTATATTTCCTTTGGAGGATTAGTTTGGAAGCTATCAGAGCTTATTGCAGATCTTGGCACTTGGCCAAATCATTTTATTCCACCTACATCGCAGTTACCCTTTTAGACTGCATTATTTTCATGGAGTACTTGCAGTGAGGGATTGTAGGTTGATTGGAGGGTGAGATATCAAGTGTAAGGATCAACCTTCCACTTAGGAGATCCATTGGAGGAGGTCTACTTCAGATTTCTCATCATCTTCAACCTTCTCTATTCAGTTCCATATTTGAGTTGCAGCTGCTGCCTAGCAACTACGACATTTTTGCCATTTTGTATATTTCAGCCAATCCTTTGGAGGATTGATGTATTATTGTTTCTAAGGGTTAGAGCTTTTCTCCCCTATTGTATTTGAGCCATATCTTGTCATATCTTTCAGTTACCATGTAATATGGAGTGGTACCTTTTATAAATTGCGTCCTCTTAGCCTGGGTTTATGCAGAAATAGCAGTGTTATTCTATTTTCATGTACATGTCTTGTTGAGGCTTGCATTGCCTTTTCTGAGAGGATTTTTCCTCAAGAACTTGTACTCTCTTTGCTGCTATAACATTATTTATTGGCTATCCATATCTTCTTGTCTCACAACTCATAAAATAACGTTATTGATCTATTGTATGTTCATACATTTGTTGCAGTCCCTCATCGGGCACTTTCTGAGGACATCTAAGTGTGGGAGATCTGTTTAACTACCTTAGAAGGATTTATTTGGACCCTCCTCTTGGATTTAGCACTTAGACACATTTTTCTAAGGGATCCAGGTCTTGGTTTCAATTCCTATAGCATCCATTACTAGAAAATGCTTTTTCTAGTCATGCCTTACTAGTTGTTCTAGATTTGGGATATTACGGTCTTCCCCTTTCAACGATTCTTTTGGTTGTGCAATGCCCTAGCTACCTTCCAAATATTTGTCCTGAGCATCTTTTTCGAGTTAGTCCATGACTCTGTTGAAATCTACATGGATGATTTCACATCATGCAGGGATGACTTCTAGGAAGCTCTCTCCAATTTGGGTAAAGTAATAAGAAGGTGCATTGAGATTCATCTCTCCTTAAGCCCAGAAAAGTGTGAATTCCTGAAGAAAGCACTGGTTGTGTTAGGACACTCAATATCACAAGCAAGAATATAGGTAGACTCGAACAAAATCACTATCATAAAAAGGGTGTATGTTCCTCAAAAGCACAAAGATGTTAAAAGTTTCCTAGGTTTGGCTCGCTACTATAGAAGGTTCATTAAAGACTTCAGCAAATTGGCTTCTGAGTTTTTTTGGTCCATTATCTATCAAGAGGCTTTTCAGCTCATTAAGGAAAAGTTAACGACTGCCCCTCTTCTCTTAGGTCCAAATTGAGCTCTGCCTTTCCAGATCCACACAGATGCATCAGGAAAAGCTATGGGGGCAGCTCTAGGGCAGTTAGAAGAAAAATTACCCTATGTGATCTATTTCATTAGAAAGAATTTGTCCAAATTTGAACTCGTCTATACTTTCACAAAAAAAGAACTTTTAGCTATCAGACCTTCGTACATATTGACCATGCAACCATTAATTACTTAATGAATAAACCTGATGTTAATGCTAGAATAATTATATTGTTGTTGTTATTATAGCAGTTTTACTTAACAATTATTGATAAACCTGCAGATGAGGAAGGGATGGTGGATGATCAAATTCTAGATGAACACCTATTTTCTATCTCATCAGTCTCTCCTTGGTTTGCTGACATATTTAACTACTTGGTTGCTAAAAATTTTCGTCCAAACCTCTCCCCCAGGGAGAAGAGCAAGATTATCAGGAAAAACACCTCTTTCAACTGGATTGGTATAAATCTCTTCAATTTGGGTCCTGACCAAATTCTCAGAAGATGTGTGAGGGAAGAAGAGGTTTGAAATCCTAGAGATATCATGATGGTCATGAAGGCCACTTTTCTTTGCAAAAAGGACAAAATTTAATGCTTTGCCAGTCTTCCACATCCTACCCTACACCCGAATTACACAAGATACACTACACTGGTCTGACTGATGCTAAAAGAATGGGAGACCTACACCAAAGGATAAATTCATACTACCTGAAGATGGCTATAAGGCCATTTGGAAAATTGGGCATGGACATCATTGGACCCATTGACCCACCATCAGGATGAAAGATTTATATCATGATACGCAATAGTTTCAAGTATAGGCACAAATGTAATATCCCAAAAGGGAGAATGCAGTAATACTTAAACACAATATAATAATTGCAACTAAGTAAACAATAAATCTCAAGACAACATAAGAATTTACAGAGAAGCTAAGCCATTTTATTATATGGAGATGAATCAGTTACACAATGTATAGAAAATGAGTAGATCTAGTCCAAGAGAAGGTCTAGAATCACCCTACAATGGTGCTGCAACTAGAACTGCGTAACTGGTGAGCTTAAGGGAAGCAATACTGCGTTGTCCCTCCTACTGAAGATATACATAAATTTCTGCAAAAGGAAATTCAAATCTAGGGAGCTCAAGAACTCTGAAGATGCCAAGATTCAAGATCTAGCCAATGTGATGGAAACCCAAGATAACCCAGAAATGATTTTCCAAATCTACAACTTTGGAAAATATCCCTCCTAGGGTTTGATCCTTTATCTGCTAGGATTACGTATCTCAAGCTAGATCTATCAAATAGATGGCTGAAATATGTCACAAGATCAAATCTAAGCTTGAAGGGTTGATTCCTCCTTTAGATCTACAAGCTAGAAGCTCTAGTTCTAGCTTCTCAATCCTCCAATGATGATTACAGCTGCTGCAACACAACTGCTCATAAAAACTACCCTATAAGGGAAAGAGAGGCTCTCTACCTGCTGAAATATGCTTCAATAAACTCTAGGATGATGGAAATACTGATGGAAAGGTGAGGGGATGATCCCTCACAGGATTACAAGCTGAAATGGTAGAAACTTCCTTCCTCCTTTGGATTTGCAATAATAGACAACGTAATTCCTGAAGAGATTACTACTGCTAGGAGGTCAATAAATTTTGGCCTGATGCCAGAACTGAAATGAAGCTCTGTGAATGTTAATATTCAAGCCCAAGGTGATAGGGAATATACCTACACCGGTTCTCCAGCTGAAATACTGAAGACAACCTCCTCCTCTCAAACTGATCTTCAGAAATGTGCAATTTCTGAATATGGATGTTCTGCAGAAAGTAGGAACAATATGCCACCAATTCCTAATGATGAATGAAGGAAAATACTATTTCAAGAGCTACTCAATGAAAGAGGTGGGATTCCCGACCAAGAACACTCATTGCTAAACAACACTTGCAATCTTAGCTAAACAACCAAAGAAAGCATGGAATGTCAAATGACAAATCCAGATCTAAATAGATCACAAAATCAATAATCCAAAGCATATCTTCTATGTTGCCTTCATCTCCTTTATATAGTTTATGAGTCTTCCCAAGCCTTGACCCACCTCATAATTGCGCTGTACATGTGGACATAGGTCTCCATGTTGACTGCGCTATTTCTACATCATCTCCATCATGTGTGAATGTAATGATCACCCTCTCCATCATGTGTGCATTAAATGCACTACTTCCTCCATCATGTGCACATTAGATGCACCCTTCTCCACTAACTTATCATAATTTCTTTAAGATCTTACTTTGAATGCATTATGATTTTAGTTGACCTTTTCAAGATCCTCATGATTTTACATTTAAGATCCATGATCTTATTTCACTGTTTCATCCTCCATGATCTATCTCATAATTGAGACATGATCTCCATTAAATGAGTTGCTCCACTACTCCATGATTTTAGATCTAAATCTAGAATATCCACATACACACATCAAATGTGGATTTTATTTATCCTTGAGGCTTATGGGTCCGTCCACCCTTTTATTTGCTTACTTAATTAAGTTTATTAAGAACTCTAATATTCCAATTATCTTGTGGAAAAATTGGGAATAATACATAAAACAAGGGTTCTAAAGGTAGTAACATAGGAGAAGGTAGTTGAGTTTCTAAGAGAAAATGTGTTCTACAAGTTTGGATACACCAAAGAGGTAGTCACTAATCAGGGGGGCCAATTTGCATCTCATCTCATTGAAAACCTCTCGAGGTGGCACAAGATAAAGCACAAGACTTCCACTGCCTATCACCCTCAAGGAAATGGCTAGGTGGAAGTGACAAACAAAGCCTTGGAGAATATCCTCACCAAGTTTGTGAGAATCAGCATAAAATATTGGGCAAACAAATAAGTGGAAGCCACTTGGGCTTACAATACTACTTGGAAGACAACCATAGGGTTTAATCCTTATGATTTAGTCTATGCGAAGAAATCTCTACTTTACATTGAATTTGAGTACAACACCTTCAGAATGTCATTTGAGTTAGACCTAGATATCACAAAGGTCGAATAAGAAAGGCTGTTGCATTTAATTTGTTTGGATGAGGTCAAAATGTAGGCACTCGTTCCTAGAAAAAAAGATAAAAAAGAAAAAAGGAAAAAAAGAGAGGCATGGGTGAAAACCTCTCTGAGGCATCCAAGGCCAACTCTCGAGTTGAAAACCTCTATGAGGTGATCCTGGAGGAGAAAAAGGAAAAAAACAAAGAAATAGAAGATTCTTGGGTTAAAACCTCTTTGAGGCACCCAAGGTAGGTTTTTGGGTTGAAAATTTCTGTGGAGGCAACCCACCTATCTTCAAAAAAAAAGAGATTTAAAAAGTGAAAATAAAAAACAAATATAAAAAGAGAAAAAGAAAAAAATGAAAACAACACCTATGCACTTACTTATTTATGTTTTGGAGGTTGCTGATAAATGGTGGTTTACACAAAGAGGAGAAATTATATTCCTCTCTCCTCTCTCTATTATGCCTATACACTCCATGAGAAACTCAAGCATGCATCCATCCACCCATTTCTCCCTTCAGGTGAGAAAAAAACCCATATTTTTCTCCTGTCTGTAATTGCTATAGGATATCCTAGCTGCTACAGGATTTCATGTAGTGCTACAGGAAAACCTATACTGCTACAAGAAATTTATGTGCGAGAAAGGAAGCTATCTCAATGGCATATAATCTTCAATAAAAGCATGAAAATCAATATTTTCCCCTATAACTACCATTCCTAATCCTCACTCCACTCCATGCATGAGTATTCACTCTCTAAACCCTATTTTTCACCACTAGAAGATAGGTCACCTATCTCTTGACATGGAAACTCTACCCTCATCTCTCCATCACTCTACTCACTCCATATCTCCATCCCTAATCTCCATACACTATTTCCCCTAATTTCTCAACAACTTGGAGCTCCAAAGCAACAAAAAGGGAACTGCTATAGGAAGTTTATCACATCTTGTAATAATCTTTTACATAACACAACAAGCCTAAAAAGTGAGAATAAGTTTATGGATATGGCTCCAAATGACCACCAAAGGACTCCACGAGGAAGACCACACCAAAAACAAAACCTTAGGACCTCCATGAAATACTTGTAAGAAGAACAATGAAATAAAAGTGTTAAGCAGCTCACTCAGAAAAATGCATAAAAACCACAACAAAGGGAAAAGAAATCATGGCTACCACCAAACTCCATCTCCCTGCATCAAATAATGTTCGCAAGTCTTCAGCAACAGGTAGGCTCAGGTATGGCCATTCACCCTCTTGATATGCATCATGTTGATCAAAATGAATTAATGTCGAGAATTAGAGGTTAAAAAGGAAAAGAAGTAGCCAATTAACTTGGCCACCCTCGTGAAGTTCAAGTGAATGAGAATTGAAGTATGCATGCCACCTAGGTATCTCAAATTAGTTAGGGATGAGTTCACGAGCAAATGGAGGTGATTCCAAGGAAAAAGACAATTATTAAGTGGAGTGGGACCAATGGTCCAAAAGAGGAAAACCCATGTTGAAGTTCGAATCACCAATATGCTCCAAATTTGTTCAAGTTGCCATAAAGGGAAGTTTTGGCTCATTATCCTCATTCCATTGAGAATTTTGAGAGAAATTAGAGGAGGAGGGTGATAGGAGCCATAAAATAACTCTGCACCAAGGTCGAAGTATGCATGAAAACCTCGTGCTATAGGAAACTGCTGATGCTACATGAAAGTTTATAGAAGGCTAAACAATGCCCAGGATTAGAGTGAGAGCCACTCACAGGTGGTATTCACACCTAAAACCACCATCTCCCATGAAATAAACACCAGAGGTCAGAGGTAAGTGGGCGTCACCTCAACAAAATTGTGAATTTTTTCCATTAAAATTTATACACAACCACAATAGTAATTTGGAATTTAAGAGGCTGATTGATGAAATAGAAGCATGGTAGTCTGAGTTCATGTAAACTTATAACCTCTAAGGCCACACATCTCCAATATTCTCAGAAAAAAATAATCAACGACCTTCTTAACACAACCATAAAATGGGAGGAGGTTTTAACATAAGAGAACCCACATATATCAAGAGGATCATATTACACCCATAGGTGGTGGAAATTTTTAGGACTCATCAATGGCTAAAATTCTTCGAGCTCCTCAAGGGATTTGATGAAGTGGTGGCTCGAGAATTTTTAGTGCCCCTGCATGCACAAGAAGATGATAGGGCCACCACTGTGGTAATAGGTCTAGCCATCACCATTACACCTGAATTGATTAGCAGAGTGACCACTTTGCCTCTGGGAGTCAAGTGGAATAAAGAAGATAGGGTCTTCAGCACTACAACCAATGATCTAGATTTACGCAAGAACACAACAGAATAAACATGTAACCATAAATACAAATATGCAGCGGAAATAACACTTCATTTCATTAACATCAAAGAACTGAAATTTTATTACAGACAGAATAGAAATAAACTAGCTAGGGCGCTGGTAGCTTATATGTGAGAAGAGATGTGGTGGCTACAACCCTCTAAACTGAGTTAAAATGAGGCTTGAGGGCCTATTTATTATTTAGAAACAATGGAAAACCCTAAAAAGTCAAAACCCTAACCCTAAGAGATGAAGCACCAAAACTATGGGCCTCGTTTGGGTAAATTGGTGTTCCAACTTCCTGGGGACATAACTTTGGCATACAATCTTCGTTTGACGTGCACCATACCTCATTAGAAATATTTATTTGAGGAAAACAATTTTTGATGCGATGTCAGCTTTGGTTTTCCCAAAAAACGTCGTTTTGGGGCCTCAAAATGGCTCTAGAAGTTTAGGACCTAAAAAAATGCCAAAAATAGTAAGTTGTGCCGAAACTGAAAAACTGAAAGAGATAATGGTGAGGTCCCAAGTGGAATAGGTAGGTGGCCAAAAATATCCACCTCGACCATTCCTCCTCCATTAGGAAGGAATGCTCCCCATTGCGTTGAGTTCCCCCATGAGATGAGGAAACTTCTGCTGAACTTGGTCCCTGGTGAACCACTTGCCTTGGTGCAGGAGTTGGCCAAATTTGACAACCCGAAACAGTTTGATCTTCTATTGGTGAGTGTTATTGATTTGAATTTCCATGATACAATTTGTGGTGGTCTATTCCATGTAGTCTAGGTTTAACTCTACTGTTGTGAGTTGTTCTGCAATGTCAGAGGTGTCTAGTAGAGGTGGGAAGTAAGGACGAAGAAGGTCCACATTGAATACTGGGTGTAGACCAAGGAATGGTGGAATACTAAGCTTGAAGGCATTGTTCCCTAAAGCCTTGGTGATGGTGTATGACCCATATCGGAGCGGGTGAAGCTTGCGATGCGGTCCATTGAGGTTCTCCTTTTGCAAATGTAGCCACACTTTGTCGCCCACCTAGAAGTTGTGTGGTACCCAATGTTGGTCATGTCATTTCTTGTACCTAGCATTGGCTCTGTCCAATATGTCATGAACTTGTTGGCGGATGTTCTGAATGCGCTCGATGAAGTTGTTTGCTTTGTTAGATTCAGACTAGACATGAGCCGAATTAGACTGAGTAGCCACAAATGGCATGGCTACGTCAATGGGACATAGTGGCTGGAATCCCAAGCCCACATGAAAGGGGCTATGGAAAGTTGAGTTGTGGAGAGCTTGATTATAAACGTGTTGTACATAGGAGAGGCTATCATCCCATATGCATGGATGCTTTGAATTGTACATGCATAGAATGTGTACAATCATCCTATTGATGACCTCTGTCTAGCCATCAGTTTGGGGATGTAAAGCTGTGGACTTGGTGAGCTTGGTGTCCAAAATTGACCAGAGGCTGGACCAAATGTGATGAGGAACTTGCTGTTGTGATTTGATATGATATATTGTGGGATCCAAAAGTGCACCCACACTCATTCAAAGAAGAGTTTAGAAGTGGCTTCTGCTGTGATATTCTTCTTATAGGCAACCATAATGGCCATCTTCGAGAATCTATCGACGACCATGAAAACACAGTCATTTCCATGCTTAGTAGAAGGAAGGCCTAACATGTAATCCATGGCGATGGATTACCAAGGTCAACTAGGGGTAGGTAGCGGAGTATAGAGGCCTTGCTTCTTGATGGTCAATTTGGCAATGGCATAAGCAGTAAAGGATTTGATGTAATTCCTGACATCCTATTAAAGGTTCGGCCAATAGAAATACTTATGTAGTACTGCCACTATTTTATCGACCCAAAAATTCCCAACAAGTCAACTGTAGTGTGATTCCCATATCATCTTCATACGCTCACTTGAAGGAACACAAAGGTGTCCTAGGTGACATAACAGTGCATCTTGAAGGTGAAAATTTGGAACTTGCGTACCCCCCCAAGAGTGCTTTGTATGTGTGGCCGTATTTTGGATCACTCTTGTAGAGAAGCGGCCAATCATAAGTATCGTGCCCACAAGAGTTAAGAACGGTGGTTAGTGCCATGATCGGTGGTCGAATGAGGTAGTCTACAACATTATTGGTGCTACCCTTCTTGTACTTGATGTTCAAATGAAACTGTTGCATATATGTGGACCACTTATAATGGTGTTCATTTTGAAACTTCCCTTGTGTCTGTATGAACTACAGGGGTCGGTTGTATATGTGTATGATTGTGTCCTCCCCCAAAATATAATGCTTCCATTCTATATAAGCTTGCACAATGGAATATATTTCTTTGTAATAAGTGGGGTACTTATGAACTGTGTTGGATAATGTCTCACTATGATATGCCACTGGATGCCCCTGTTGAGGAAGAACTGCCCCAATAGCATAGTCAGAGGCATCTGTCTCGATCTCAAATGGTTTTTGCAAGTCTGGTAATGTGAGCATTGGGGTAGAATAGAGGCGATGTTTCAATTCTATGAACGCCTTTTGTTGAGATTTTGACCAAAAGAATTTTTCTCTCGCTCCTCCCTTGGTGACTTGACTCAAGGGCCAAATGAAATGAGAGAATCCCAACACGAACCTGCGGTAGAAATTAGCAAGAACCAGAAAGCTACGAAGCTCTGTTAGAGCTGTTGGGGCTGGCCAATCTCGAATGACTTGGATCTTGGTTGGATCCACATGCACCCCCTTTTCATCAATAATGGATCCCAGATATTGAACCTGGGCCATGCCAAAAGTGCACTTCTCCAAATTGGCACACAACTTGTGTTGCCGTAGTGCTTGGAGGACTTGTTGGATGTGGTGGAGGTGCTCTTCCCAAGTCAAGCTGAAGATCAGAATGTCATCCAAGTACACCAATAAAAATGAGTTGGTGAATGGCCTCAAGATGTAATCCATCAACCTCATGAAGGTTGCGGGAGCATTCGTCAACCCTAAAGGCATGACCAGCCATTTGAAAAGGCCCTCCTTGGCTTTGATGGGTACCTGGCAATACATTGGAGGGTTTGATGGGTACCTGGTAATACCCAGACTTCAAGTCAATCTTGCTGAAATATTTCGCCCCTTTGAGTTGGTCTAGAAGGTCATTAATCCATGGGATCGGGTACCTATTCCAGATAGTGGTCTTGTTCAACACCCGATAGTCAATATAGAGTCTCCAAGTCCCATTCTTCTTCTGTAATAACATGATCGGGCTCCCAGAGGGCAATGAACTTGGCAGTATGTGAAATTTCTACAATAGCTCCTGAATCTGCCTCTTCATTTCATCGTTCTCCAAAGTAGAGCGCCGATAGATCGGTCTTTTGGGTAGCGGCACACCTCGGGTTAGATCAATGGGGTGCTTGACCTGACAGTGTAGAGGCACCCCTGTAGTGAGGTGAAAATTTCCCCGTACTCCTCCACAACCTTGTCCATTTGTTGTTTTCTTACAGAGGATCCATGTCTGGAGGTCGTGGCCATAGTCTTCTTCTTGCCCTGGGGGCCGATCATCAGGAAAAAAAATTTCCTGGTTTGGGAAATGAGCATACTGCATTTTTTTGTAGTAACCAAAGAGATAGTGGTAGGCGGTGGTACCTTTGGTATACTATACAAATTATTTCCCAAGATAACAATAACAGCGCGCGGTCGTGACTCATACAAAGCATGTCACTTCCACAAGTATGGTTGGCCTAATAATACATCAGAAAAATCATGAGGATCAATGTCACATAATACCTCATCTGTGAAGGGCTTGATGCTATAGGGAAGGCGACACTGTTGGCTGACACGGAGATCTCGTCCTTGGTCAAGCCAACCAATAGTGTATGGCTATGGGTGCGATATGGTCGGTAAGTCCAACCGCTTCATGACATATACTAAAATGAGGTTCTTTTGGTTCCTATTGTTGATAATGAACTGTAGCGGGGAACCCTTTACCCACATCTAGGAGTGGAAGAGACACTCTGCCTCCTCTGGATCTTCCGGTTCCTCCTCCTGGATTTCACAGTGGCAACAGTGGCTTTGTGTTCTGCATCAATAATCTATTTCCCCTTATCGGGCTTTGGTTTAGAGTCGGAGCATGCATCTGATTTAGAAGCCCTCATCTTGGCCATGAGTGACTGCTTGGTGTGACACTCACTTGTGTTGTGAGTGGAGCTCTTATGGAACTCACACCACTTTCCCATGCCCTTCTTTGGCTTCGTGGTGTTGTTCTTTGCTTGTGGCTTTGGCAGGTTGTCTTGGGCTGCCATGCCTTGGATTTTTCCTTTGTTCTATGGCTTGGGGGCACCTTTCCCTTGCTTTTGATTCGCAGATCCAAAGTATCGCTTCTTCTGCTTGAATTTCTACTCAATCTTGGAAGCATATCGGTATGCCGTACCAAGTGAGGAGATGTCGAGGAACTCCATTTCCTTCTGAATATATCTGTGAAGACAACTACGATACTTTAGCACCAAATTTTTCTCCGAATCTTTGATACCCAACTTTGTGCACAGGGTATGGAGCATATTCATCAGCTCATGCACATCTTGATCCCTTTGTTGCCATAACGTGGTCCATTGTATGTACTTGTCCTCATAGCTCCCCACAGGATAGTATTGTTGCTTGATGGCATCTCAGAAAGAATTCCAAGTGGGTGCAACTGAGAATAGAGAGGGTTCTGTCTCATCCTTTTTCTCACAATAGGTTTCTGACCAGTCCTTGACATGGGGGGAAGCTTTGAGGAGTGAAAAAATAATCTTATCCTGGTCAGAAAAGTCAAGAACCAAGAAATATCCATATAATAGATTCAACCATATATCTATGATATCTACATCTATTTGACCCTCAAATATGGGAATGTCAAATTTTACTTGTACCTTAAAGGGAGTTGTGCCTCCATAGTGGCTGTTGGATGCAGATGTGCTGCTGGTGGGAAGTCGTTGAAGGATCTGGGAAAATTTATCCACCATCGCATTCCTTTGTTTTTCGAGGGCCTTCTTGAGCAATATTTCGATAGGATCTCCTGCTACCTCATCTTTCTTTTCGACCCCATGGGAATCCGTCGGGGTTTGCGAGGTTGATCTTGCAAAGGTTCAACCAGATTGAGCCCTAACTCTTTATACCCCAACCTCGTTGGGGACATGCAAAGAAGAATCGAGAAAAAATAGACTGCTCTGATACCAATGATCCATATTTATGCAGGAATTCAATAGAATACAAATGTAACCATAAATACAAATATGCAGCGGAAATAACACTTCATTTCATTAACATCAAAGAAATGAAATTTCCTTACAGACATAATAGAAATAAACTAGCTAGGGCACTGGTAGCTTATCTGTGAGAAGAGATGTGGTGGCTACAACCCTCTGAACTGAGTTACAATGAGGCTTGAGGGCCTATTTATTATTTATAAATAATGGGAAACCATAAACATACAAAACCCTAACCCTAGGAGATGAAGCGCCAAAACTATGGGCCCCGTTTGGGTAAATTAGTGTTTCAACTTCCTGGGGACGTAACTTTTGCACACTATCTCTGTTTGACATGCACCATACCTCATTAGAAATATCTATCAGAGGACTACAAATTTTGATGCAATAAATATACATGATCTTTCTCTTGTTTTTCCCATAAAACGTAGTTTAGGGCCTCAAAACTGCTTCAGAAGTTCATGACCTGAAAAACTGCCAAAAATAGTAAGTTGTGCCGAAACTAAAAAACTGAAAGAGACAATTGTGGGGCCCCAAGTGGACTAGTTGGGTGGCCACCAATTTCCACCTGGATCAGCCAAAAATATATTCTTTCTACCTAATGAATAGTTAATTGAGGACAAAATTGGAGTGAGAAGAGATAATGTTCCATACCCTTGGGATGAAGTAGCATTTCACATAATGAAATACATTTCTTGTGAAATAAGAATTAGTGTGGTTTATGGATACCACTTCAGACTGTTGAATGAGATTAGGTTCCAAGGAAATCTCACTCTGGAACAAAGAATGAACATTCCCTACTTCCTCCTACATTCAATTAGGGACATGAGCCAAAAGGTGAGGGGGAGAAAGTACTAGCACTTAGGTCACAATTTCCTCATCAAGCTTATAATACAAGGTGATATAAATAGATTGAAAACCCCTGTATCTTGGTCCAATTTCATAGATATGGATAGGGAAGCATTCATAGGTACAAAAACTGGACAAAACCCTGCCTCTAGTCTTGGAGGGAGGGGAATGGAAGGAGTGGAGAGTGAAGAGACAGAAAGAGAAGATGATGAAGAAGAAGAGATGGAGACTGAAGAAGAAGAAAAATAAAATCTAGAAATAGGGGAAGGGAAAGAATATGAAAAAAATGAAGATGAAAAAGAAGAGGAAGCATAAGAGAAGAAAGAAGATGAGACAGGGGAGGAAGAGACATTAGACCCTATGTTGGGCACTGATACTTCTCCCCAACATAAAATCATTTCACTAGAAATATTACAGAAAGAAGTGGTTGCTACCTTAACAACTTTAAGCACACTAGTGAAGTCAAAAATAAAAGTACAAACCCCCATGTACTTCAGAACTAGAAAGAGTTCCAAGGTAAAGTAAGGGAAGCCACAAAATCCAATCAAAATCCCTATAACAGTTGAGTAGTCACCAAAAAAGGAAGAGGATATATGCTTAGAAGAAGGGAAAGTTCAAGAGGCCACCTCACATGAGAGGACACCCATGACCTATAGAAGGAGGCATTATTCAAGGCTAACATCCCTTAAACACGTACTGACCCCCACAGACTCTCAAGAGGCAGAAAAGAAGGAGAAGAAAGCAAAGTATGGTTTTCTACAGGAAAAAATAGTTTGATGTAGGAAACTCTATTTCTGCTATAGGAAACTACAACATCACCCCAAACAAAGAATAAAACCATGGGGGAGGGAGATAAGGCACCCTTGGAAGGGAAAGAGACCCATGATGTTGAAAAAAAGGCACATATTGAAGGGTAGGATGCCAAAGGGAAGGAAGCGAAGGAACAAGAGAAGGATCCTACCTCCCCAGAATCTGTCCCTAAATACATCTCATAAATTTCACATCCTATCCCTCATCCAAAACTGAGTTCCTACTATAAATTTATTGAGGGAGTAAGAATGATTCCTCAAAATCTTGCAACCCCCATATTTTATCAGCTCGAGCAAGAAATAGCAAACACACATCATTAGATGAAAATTGCAAAAAAAAAAGGTGTGCATAAATATGAATCATGGAAGAAAAGGTAACTGAAATGGGGAGGGATTTAGTTGATGTTAGACTCAGAGAAACCATGTTAAAGCAGCATATTCAAGAAACATAGGCAGAAAATGCAATGTTGCAAAGCCAACTCTAGAAAAAGTACAGACATATTACCACAATGGAATTTTTTTGCATGGAAGAAATCCAACATAGATATCCCTCAAAATAATATACCATCTACCTGAAATAACAATGGATAAAATTTCATCTTAAGAAATTAGCATCTCATGGATCATTGCCTTTTCAAAACTGCAGGAAGTTTATTGACTTTTGCAGTCAGATGAGCATAGGAGACAAGGCCAAGTTGGTAGAATTTTATATGCAAAATATTGTTTTGAATGATTTAAATATTTGGGACCCTAACCCTAGGTTGGGTGACATTCACTTGATGGCCTTAGCCTCTTGGATGTTCAATGAGGAGGCAAGGGAAGAGGAGGTAAAAAGGGTGATGCAAAGAGAAAAAAAAGAGACTCTACACATAAGGACAAAGATATTCAGCCCTAGGGGAGTCATTAATAGTCACCTCACGAGAGAAAATGATGACATCCTTGCAAAAACATACCTCAGCACCCAAGTAGAGGCTATTGCACATTTTGATGGAATTTCTAGATTTTTGGGAGATGAATGTGTAATGGAAAGTCAAAGAAGATGGAATAGCCTCTCCCTTAGTCTCAGAAACATGGAATATCATACCCCAGATAAATTGATAAATTCCCTAGAGAGGGCACCATTGTACAAGAGGGCTATGCAAACAATGAAGATCCAATGGCTTGGCTTGAAACTCAGTCCACCTTTGTTATTGGGACTGGGTGAAAGGAAAGACAAAGCTGAGGAAGACAAAGAATTAGAAGAGGCAGAGAATTGTTAGTGTTGGTTTTGTCATACTGCCATCAGTGATCAAATTTTCTCTTTTTCGTTTGCATAATAGGAGTCCCATACCATAAATTTTCATCATTCCATTAGGTCATGGATTCATTGATGGTAGTGGTTTTTCATCATTTTTCCCTCATACAAAAACTTGCTGATTATCCTCTCTATGGTCTTCAGTCATGATTCACTTTCACTCCCAATTCATATTACTAGGTCATAGGGTTGGTCTCATTAGGTTCAAGGGTCTCATGATGGTCAAATTAATGAGTCAAGTGTCAATAAATACCAGCAAGGTCATGAGGGGGTCAAAATAAACTCAAAGGCACAGTATCTGGAAAGATCAAAGAGTTGTTCTATCAAGCTTGATGTAATTTTCACCTCAAAACATGTTTTGAGGTGAAAACATGGTACTTTGCTTTATTATCATCTTTTATGTAAGTTTATGTCTTCATATGTAATAAGTTGCACTTCAGAAGATGCTATCTCCACAAAGCCACCACCCTGCCTTTCAGAGGTGTTTTCCACAACATTTTCAATGTAAAATCATGTTCTAAGTATGTCCATCAAAAGGAGCCCAGAAAGAGCTTTCCAACGGTATATTATACTCTCAAAACTGACTCCTGGATTGAAAAATATGCCTAAGTGAACAAAAGTCCCCAATAGCCTAACCTTACCCCTTTTCTCATTTGTCCCTTAGACTTTATTTTATATAATCTTAAAGTATTTCATTATAATCCCTTTCTCTGATCCAATCGCACCCTTTTCCCCCGATCCAATCGCACCATTCAATCGCATACTTCCGATTGACCCTTCCCCGATTACAAATATCCGATGCGATTGACCCCGCTCGATCACATCTAGACCGTTGATCTTCTCAACGATCCGACGACCCACATCCGATCGCAATTGCTTGATCGCATCGCAACTTCGCACTGTTCCCAAATTTCCCCCCCACTCCTTTGATTTCTTCCAATGCGATTGACTCCCGCCGATCGCATCTCCACCGTCGATCCGCGCTTCCAATTGAACGGCTCACAAGCCATCGCATCATCGCAATCGGAATTTCCTGCAATTCAACTCCCGCTCCACTCCTCCACTGATTTGCGATTGCGATTGGCCTGGGGCCCACCATAAACCCTTCCGCCTTTCCCAAAAAAAACTGCTATTCCCTTTGTTCAATGCGATTAATCAATTATAAAGGTTTCTTAAGTTATTCCATCGCATCGCATCGTGCCATGTTCTAGAATTCCTCACTCCATTTAGCCGATGTGATGAATCTCACATCGAAATTGATATTTCCCAAGTACTTTTCCTGCGCTCCGCTCCCCCACCGATTTTCGATTGCGATTGTTCCCCAGTCCCACTAAATTTTTATTCCCATCTCAATCGCATGTCACATCCCCGTCGTTATGTGTTAAACCCACCCCCCTTTCCGATTGTGATTGTGATATCCATGGGTCCCACCTTAAATCCCTTCAGCCTTTTCAATGAAAAATGGTTTTTCCCCTTTTTAAAAGTGCAAAACTCCTTTTAATTCATTTTAAAGAGATTTCTCCATTGCACCATCGGACCTCGCTTATTTTCACCGCTCTATTGTATTATTCCAATCGCATCCGCTCCCATCGCATCGCAAGTTATCATTGCGACATGCTCCCTTCCCCTCGACTTGTGATTGCGATTATCCAATGCGACTCCCCCTATACACTATCGCATTGCAAACTCCAATCGCATTCGCTCCATTATGTGATACACCCCCTCCCTTCTTTCGATTGCGATTTTCGATCGCATATGGGCCCACCATCCTTTCCTTTGCATTTTTTCACCTAAAAAAGGATTTTTCTTCATTAAATGGCATTTTAATTGGTTCTCATCGGTTTCAAAGGCATTTTCTTCGGCAAAGTTTTTCTTCAATATTAAAAGGAAAGGACATTCTATTTAGACCACGAAACTATTATAAAACACAGAGATCATTATAGTTTGTCTTCTCCTCTGTTTGAGAAAATGTAACAACAAACTTTCCAGATATTGAAAATGTATTTTTTCTCCTTATTTTCAGGGGCATTTGGTTGGTTTATTTTCTATGTTTAGATTTCAGTTCCTGAGCTGGTGTAACAACTCCTTCTTCTATGAATCTACCCCCTCAAATTCTGTATATTTAATGTAGTTCTTCATCATTTTTAAGGGGGGGAATAAAGTGTGGAATAAGTTGGAAATCACTGAGGACGCCCTATGCTCCATTTGTAACAGTTTGGCATGGAATTAATAAAGTAATTCAGCTCTGATTTGTGGGATCCCTATGGTATGGATTTTAGCATTGTTCTTTCCTTTGTGTTCATCAATTAATTGTTATGTTTACCACTCATTCATTCATATCTCTGGTTTAATGCTTTCAAGATAGATAGGTAGAATCCATTGTGTAATGCTCTGCCTTGGGAAATCATTCAATATTTGATGTTTTCTGCTCTTTGAAAAGGATCCATATCCTATGCCCTTTTCAGCTCCTCACCAGTCTCACCATTCCATTATTATTTAAACTAAATTGTTAAAATTCCTGCCTACCTTGCCACATGAAATACCTTGTATCTCTGATTTAATTCCCCAGATTCAAACTGCCCCATTTGTTCCATACAACCCTAAAAATTTATAAAAACATTTCAAGCTACCATACCTAGCCTAAAATCAGTTTACAGTTACACTTTATTGAATATTTTTCACGGAGAGAGCCCTCTCCTGACCTTGTAGGGCTAGCTACAAGGCTGAGCGTGGTTTGAGGTTACCCTGATTTTCCTTCCTTCAGCCTAAGGTCCAAATTAGGTGCTAACAAGAATAATGCTAGATTCTACCTGCTCGAGGGAACTCTTTCACTTATTACTTGGGATGTTTGATGGGTTACTAAAGCAATAAAAGAGATGAAGAAGGAGGACTAGGTTTCTTAGAGGATGATCAACCATTTGGTAGGGGGTGATGATGAGCACCATCATTAGCTATCTTTTGAGGGGTTAATTTTCACCTTTTTGGCCTTATTAGTCTCTCTTTTTCACATTTAATTACATTATGGTCATATGTTGCTTAGTGTAGATGGTGATCAAGGCTTGTCATACTTCGAATGCCTAATATGGTTTAAATGTAGGTTAATCATAAAGATATGCCATTTTTGTTGAATATTGCGCAATCAAAGCTCGGAGTAGACATCATGGACACATTATAGGGGGGTTGAACACCTCCTTAACTCCTAAAGGCAAGCAAAGTATCCTCGAGATTACCTCCAACAACTCTAAATCAAAGGCAGCCAAGCAAGTCGAAGACCAAGTGAACCAAAGCTTCATTTCTCTTACAGTCAAAGGGGACAAATCACCTACTTTTTAGCGAGATGTTAATAGATACCCTTTAGGTTAAATAGGGCAGAGTAAGAGCTCATTAACATTCAAAGTTTTGAGATATATAGGATACTCTTAGCTCTTGTAATAGACTTTTGTGACTTTCATGGCTATGTAATGAGAATGTTTCTGCAATAAAATGAGTATTCAGTTTATCCTTCACTGATTTAGTTTTAGAGAGTTGAGATTGTGGGTTAGAGCCCAATCCATTGGCCACAGTGTCTCTTTTGTATTTATGTTTAGTTTCCATGCCATTATAGCTAATTTATTTCATGTGTTGTAGTTAGTTTGCTTACATTTCATTTTGTTGTGTTTATTTTGCTTCCATTTCATCTTGCTGTAGTCAGGCTCTTGTAGATCATGGTATAGTAGCATATAAAACCCTAAAGTTGTGTGTCAAATCCTTTGTGTCTCACCTCTTTCATTGGATATTGAGGAGGGAAGATCTTCAACACATAACCAAAATTTGTTTTAGTTTATGATCTCTTGGAAACGATGGATAGGATTTTGTACTTATCGTAAACATGCTATGAATTTTGAGTTAGGATTTTGATTCAATTACATAGGTAGGTTTACTTATTAAATTAAACTCATATTTTCCACCATTTTCATCATCTATTTGTCAATGTTAATTGCATGAACAGGTAGTTTTATTGTAGGGTTGAGTAGAGTAGCAGAGGAGGAAACCACCAGCATCCCTAGATTTATTTTCTACCCTCCACCAACCTACTTTCAACAAAATCACCTTTAGCCTTGTTTTTTTTAGATCTTCACCACAACATTGAGAGCTACCTTGGAGGTGCAAGACGAGCTTTGAAAGAAGTTCCGATATTGGCCAAGGGGTTGGCGACCTTCGATCAATTTAAGTCTACCTTCATCCCACCATTCCTACCCCTTTCCTCATCATTTTTGGCCTCAAACTACCCTCGACCTAATTCCGGTAGCGTTTCAGGACATCCTGTAGCACTACAGGAAACCCTGTAGATGATCTTGTAGCAGCGACAGTCAACCACTTCTTCAGCCCATAATCCATCTCTCACCTCACCTAGACGTAACACAACCTCCAAGACACTTTCAACTATGAATCCATGTGCCCAAGACCTTCGTAAGACACCCCAACGCGTCCTTCTTTTACTGCAAAATAGAGTATTTACAAACGTAGTTAGCTCATGAATAGATGCATTGTTAAAACATAGCATTCAAGCATGTGGTAGTTATAGGCTAATTAGCCATTTGGAAAAAAAATGAATGCTTAGATCAATTTCCCTTTTTGCAAGTTTAATTCAGAAATTTACTTTATGAATGCCACTTAGTTTAACTCTTCTTTCCTTGGCCTAATTGTGGATTTTCTTTCTTGCAAATAGATAGGTGCACCATTATGCTTTCTACTAGTTTATTTATTCCTGATAGAGTAATGGTCTTGAGTATCCCTAATAGTAGCACCCATTCGTAGGACTAAGAAGAGGATGGAATGAGTGGAATGCATATGTTGTGTATATATCACCGTCACCTCCAAGTTTGTATGGACCCCGCGTTGATGAAGTAAAGTAGAGTAGCCTCTGGGAGTCATAGCACTCTTGGTGCAATACCAGGGCTCACTAGAAGGGACTCCTTCCATGATACCTTGGGATATCAGAGAAGCCACAAGGGCTCTAAAAGAAATCAAGAAAGAGGATTGAGCTGCTCAGAGGATGAGAAACCATTTGGTAGGGGGGTGATGATGAGCACCATCATTAGGTATATTCTAAGGGGTTCATTGTCACATTTTTCACTTAATTATTCTCTCTCTCACACATTTAATTGCAGTTTTTCATATTTTTCTTAATGAGGATGGTGTATTAATGGTTTTCATGATTAGAGGCCTAATGTGGTTTAAATACAGGAATATCAAAGGAATAATGCAATTTTTTGAGAAATATTACATAATCAGGGCGTAGAGTAGACGACAAGGAGTGATTGTAGGAAGGTTGACCACCTTCTTAACTCCTAAAGGAAGCCAATATCACTTCAAGATTCTCCTCCAACAACTAGAAATCAAAGGCAACCAAGGAAGTGAATGATCAAAGGGAGCCAAGCTCCACTCCTCTCGAGTTCCAAGAAAACAAAGACCTACTTTTTAGCGAGATGTTGGTGGCTACCCTCTAGCATAAATAGGCAATAAAAAGAGCTCACTAGGATTCAAATTTTGGATGTAGCTAGAGCACTATTTTCTTTTGTATTAGACATTTCCAACTTTCATTGCTCATGTAAAAGACTGGTTATGAAAATAATATGAGCATTTGGTTTCTTGTCCACTAAGTTAGTTTCATGGAGACGATCTTGTGGGTTAGGGACCAATACATTGGCATCAGTCTCTCTTACATACATGTGATTTTATCTTATGTTATAGTATTTGATTTCTTTCATTCCATGTTAGGTAGCATATAAAACATTGAAATTGTGTGTTAAGCCTCTGTCTCTCACCTCTTCCATTGGAGATTAAGGAGAAAGGTCTTCCACCATAGACCAAATATTTTTTCACTTTATGATTTCTTGGAAAAGTTAGATATTTTTACTTTTCTTATCATGAACATGTTGTAGGTTTAGAGGTATATTTCTATTTCAATTGCATAGGTAGGTTTATTTAAATTCAACTCATTTTTTCCACCATTTTTATGATAAGTTTGTCAATGAAGAGTGCATGAAAAAGTATCTTGATTGTAGGTTTGGATAGAGTAGCAGAGAAGGACCCCTTCAGTACCATCATCTTTAGTCTTCACCCTTCATCAACCACCTTCCATCCAAGTCACCTACAACCCTGTTTTTTAGGTCACCATTACATCACCAAGAGAAACCATGAGGGTGCAAGAAAGGATTTGTGAAGAGTTATGAGATTGGTCAAGGGTCTAGATACCCTTAATATAGCAAGACCCACCTTTCCCCCATCGATCCTAACCTTTTTCTTATCATTTCTAGCCTCAAACTCAACTCGGCCTATTTCTGGTAGCTTTTCAGGACATCTTGTAGCACTATATGAAATCCTGTAGCAGCTTCCTGTAGCAGTGCCAAAAACCCTCTCCTTTAGCCCAAAATCATTCTTCCACCTCATCTAAGCCTACCCAAGCCACCAATAGACCTTCAACTCTGAAAATTTGGTCCAGGGACCCTCTTAGACCACCCAAGCACCTCCTTCTTTTGCTGCAAAAAAAATTCATTTTGAAGTGTTATGAGTCCATTACAAGATGCATAATTAAAGACAGTAGTTAAGAATAAGTTAGATATGAATTATTTAGTCATTGATTCAACATGTGTGTTATATAATACTTTCCTTTTCTTACAACTCAATTCAGTAATATAGACTATGAATGGAACTTAGTGTAATTTCCTTTTCTTTCATTAGCATAAGAGTGAATATTTTTTTCTTGCAAGTTAGTTAGATGAACTAGTGTGAGATAGAATAGTTTCTTTCCTTGTTGATAGAGTAATGGTTATAATCTATTTCCAACCTTAGATTGTGTTTAGAAGTGTGACAAACTTCCTTTACTAGAAGAAACCTTAGCATTAGCACCTCATTGTAGAACTAATATGAGGATGGCATGAGTAGATCTCATCTGTTGTGTATATAGCACTGTTAGCTCCAAGTTTTTATTAACCCGAGTTTATTAAGTAAAGTTCAGTACCCTCTGGGAGTTGCAGCATTCTCGCTGCAATACCAAGGCTCACCACTTTTTGGTGCCATTTTCAAGTTGGTTTCTAAGTAGATGTTTGTTTCTGCTCTAGCATTCTTTTTTTCTTTTTATTTTACATTCAGTTCCAAAATATTGAAAAATAAAAAAACAGTTTGTCTTTCATGCCTCGTAGGAGTAGGGACAACCAAGGCAAATTATTACTGAAAATCCCCACATCCCGCCACATAGACACCCTTCTCTCTTCTTCAGTTTCTATGAGTTAGAAAAAACTATAGGTGAACGAGTTGAAAAATTTGAAGAACCTATTGGGGAAGAAGAGGAACTTGCTTCACCTCAGGAACCTACTTCACTAATTTGAGCCATGGTTGAAACTAGGGCCCAAGGAGTGTTTCCCATTAGAGAAATTGATGGAGAAACTCGAATGAAGAACATCAGCCCCTCAAACCTTCCACATTTACATGGCTTCACTTTTGAGGATTTTGACACCTTCATGTTAGATTTTGTTGTTGTCCGCAGGGCTTATGACTATGCCCGAGATGACAAAAAGCTAAAATTTTTCCCATCGACCCTCAAAGATGCAACCTTGCACTCGTTCATGGGTTTGTCTGGGAATAATATTACTATCTAGGCATATATGCAAGATTCCTTCAACAACAAATATAAATACTATTGCAGGTCCAAAGAGGCCAAAAAGGAGATATTGAGGATGAATCTGGGACCTCATGAATCCCTGTAGGATTATGATGAAAGGTTCCAACTAAAATATAAAAGAGCCAGCTACACCCATGATCTTGGATCACTCAAATTGGTACTTCTTCGAGGGATTAGGGAAGAGGTGATAGAAACCCTTGATATGATGTTTGGAGGAGATATCTACCATCTACCTTATGAGGACATCAAGACTATATTTAGAAACCACTCTAGGGAAGCTAGGAAAAAAGGTATATCTAGCCAAAGCAGGACCAATTCCCTTTCCACTTCCACCTCCATCAAGCATGAGATTGGAAACATGTTATAGGACTTCAAAAGTGAGATTTACCACAACTTTTCTTTTCAAATTGACACAATGCAGATCAAGAGAAAACAAGAGGAAGAATAGAGGGCCTTAGCTATCTTATATCCTAGATGTACCAGAAAAGAACCTCGAAATTAATGTCCACTAAATGTCATAGAGGTTCTCTTAGTCTATGAAGAGAACCGTGCCACAATAAGTGTCCCTCCTTACCTGATATGAAATTTTTATATCAAGGTGGGGAAGGAGGACTAGAGCAACTGTGTTTCATAAATTATAGAAGGCCTCAAGGCCCTTGGTCAAAACAAGAGGGCATGAAAGGTGTGCCTTACTCTTACTACCATGCAAAAAATAATTAACCTATGTCGTATTGGTATACACCCACTCCTCCATCATGGCCTACACCTCCTACTTGGCCTTATACTTCTCCATATCACCTTCAACATGTAAACCAACCCTTCCAGCCGTATGTTCCTCAACCATCTCAATGGAGAAACCCATCACAAGGGTGGAGGTCCCAACACAACCAACCACCTGCTTTACTACCTCCACCCCAACCTCAACCTAAGCTCACCCATCCTGCTCCACCTAAGTTTCCTTAGATGCCTACACATCCCAATCCAAACTCTACCAACAAGCATACATAACAGGCTTATAATGGGGAAACATCCTATTCAACTTATGTTGTGGAGATACATGAAATTAGCCTCAGGTCTCGAATTGCGATTTTGGACATTCATCCATCTCCACGTGTAGAGGTTGTGGAGGAAAAGGAAGAATTAAACCATCAAACCAATCAAAATATTTTTCCAAAGCACTTGATCTACCTTAGTAAACACACAATAGAAGAGAGTGAACTTCTTGGAGAACTGAATAAGTTGTGTGAAATACCCCTTCTCTAGGCCATTAAGGATGTTCCTATTTAAAATAATATCATCAAAGGAAAATTCTTTAAAAATCCTGGAAGAAAGAATAAATACACCCCCACCATCAATTTTGTGGGATAAATCTCCGAATTAATTTTGGGAAGGTTGACCTTCCTGGAGTACCTGGACCGTGGGAGTCCAGTAGTAGATGTACACATCAATGGTGTCATTTTCCCCCACACTTTGATTGACCTTGGGATTTCCACCAATGTGATGATTATGAAAACCATGCTAAAACTCAACCTCCAAGGAGCCTTTAGAAAGACCATCACTATTCTGCAACTTGCAGACAGATCCACAGTAGCTCCTAAAGGAATTGTTGAGGATGTTATCGTCTCGATTGACTCCTGGGACTACCCCACATATTTCCTGGTCATTAAACCAAAAGAAATGGTTAATGTATGTCCTCTCATTTTAGGAAGACCATGGTTGGCCACTTCTGAACCTTATCCTAGTTGTAGAGCCAAAAACATGACTATCAAGAATGGCCCTTGTCCAAACAACTGGTATTATATCCTCCTTCCCTGCCTTCCATGGACCATGACCTACCCTTGTGGTTGGAGGATGAAGAATAATATGCTGAGGTGTACAGTACGACACCCTACGCATTTGTACCATAGATACTATTATTAGAGGGGGGAAACTTGATGAGGATGATCTCATTGACCCCACCATTCAAAGCTAACCCCCCACTACCATTCCACTCGATGACCTAGTGAGATAATCTGAAAGTCACCCTTGGATTGAGTTGCACTTAGTTGACTCAATGTGTGAAGCAACCAAGGATGTGGAATTTGGTGCATCTAAATCCCTGAATATTAATGCATCCCTCTCGGCCGAGGAAGAAGAGAACTTGTTCCAACTCTTGAAGGAAAACTTAGATGATTTTTCTCAGGACTACAAGGACATGAAAGGGGTGCATCCCTCAATGTGCATACATCATATTTATATTAGAGAGGGATGCAATCATGTGCACCAGCCAAAAAGGATGTAGAACCAAACCGTAAAAGACATAGTGAAGGAGGAACTACAAAAGTTGTTGGATGCAGGTTTCATATACCCCATATCAGACAATGAGTGGGTGTCTGCTCTTTTTCTAGTCCCAAATAAAAATGGGAAGTGGAGAATCTGTGTTGAATACTAACAACTAAACAAAGGCACTAAGAAAGGTCATTTCCCTTTTCCCTTCATCAATCAAGTCCTCACTGGTCTTGGAGGAAAGAAGTTTTTCTCTTTCCTGGATGGATTCAGTGGGTATAACTAGATTCCTTATGTTATCACAAAATTTTACTTGATTGGCTGTTGATGAGACAACTATATGTAACTATTTCAAACCAGCTTTTGACTGAAGCTTAGCCTCTTCATTTTGAGAGGGCTCTCTCAAGGGGGTTTATGGTATTTTCTAATGATAGTACTAGATGGCTAACTTTATTGGAAATGTAACCTCTTTTTTATGTTTGCAGGTTGAAAACAATGTAGGCTTGCTACCATTTGGCTTATGGAGTCAAAAATCATTAGTTTCAGTGGAAAGGCTTCTTGACATGGAAGTCGAGGCATATAGGGGTCTTTAACAAAGACAATTCACTCATAAAACATAAGAAAACACAGTCATTTCATTGCTAAAGGAAGACAGAGATGAGTAATATAAATGAAATCTACTACAAGTAGTAAAACATAAGATGTAGATCAATAAGACA
The DNA here is from genome assembly GCA_034641835.2 of Pinus albicaulis. Taxonomy (NCBI): domain Eukaryota; kingdom Viridiplantae; phylum Streptophyta; class Pinopsida; order Pinales; family Pinaceae; genus Pinus; species Pinus albicaulis. The sequence goes on from CM076578.1 coordinate 178,010,060, forward strand.
TTAAAAACCCCTTGATAATCTCAGGTCTATCAAGAAGAAAGTCCCTCTGTATTACTGATATAAGTCAAAATACATAAAGCGGAAGTTTGGTGCAAAAAATCTCCAACCCTTCACTACTTTGATGCTTTGTATTTAAATAGACATTCTTACAACATGGATGATCTACCTGGTGGCTAGATTCATCGAATTCTCCTATGAAACATCATATAAATGAAAAAACATGACTTCTAAAAAGAAACTGACAGCTACACTTTTTTAAAAAGGCATTTCCTAATAGGAGTGTAACTCCTATTTACTACATATTCTACCTTATCTTTGTGAAACAATTACATATCAGTTACAAATAAGCATCACATGCTTGAATGATAGATGATAGGTTCATTACCACCTTTACATTTAAAAACCCTCCTAGACATGTGGAACAAAACCCTATTTTTCAGGAATGCATAATCCTTATCTTCAACGAGAGATTTAGCTGATGACTTGTCTCCACAGTACATCTCTCGAGTCATAAATGTTTGATGTTAAGGTCCCTTGACATGTTGGAGGAGTCCATCTGTCCAAAACTACCATGAAGCTGCTCCAAAATATTCAAAAATAGCTTGCTATGAAAACATGATAGTTTCGTAGTGAGCTTTAGTAGCGTCTAAAAAGTAGCTTCTGCACCCAAAAAATCTACTCTTTTGCTATTCCATGCTGTCAACCTAGTCATGACACATCACCACCATTATTATCCCTCCCTGAAAAAAGAAAACAAATGAATTTATAGGCAAGAAAGGTTGCTATCGGTTTTTTTGTAGCGTTTTCCTGGCTTTAAGCCTAGGAAACGCTACGAAACTATGTAAAAGTTCATAATTTCCAGATTTGAAAACTGTCTCCAAAAAGTGACCTCCAGCTATAAAAACTTGATCTTCAGCATGCCATGAACCTTCTAAAACACATTCAATCTCAGCTTAAGGCCCATGTGGTGTTTCCTCTTCATTAATGATCAGTTGAGCTATGGGCTCCTCAACCACAGTCATATTTAAACCTTTATTCTCTAGCTCGTCATGAATCAATTCTAATTCCTCTTGGAGGTCTTTGAATTGGTACTTCAGTGTCCTATTCTTAGATTTCAAATGAAAATTCATTTTTCTGATATGTTTCACCTCTCCTCTACAAGGTCTTTGACACATTTATGACCTGCTCTTCCCAAATTTATTTCATTTTCTAAAATTGTACCTTCTGAACCTTGTGCTTCCTTGCCTCTTTCTCCAAGACTGATATTTCATCATTTGTCAGCTTCAACTACTCCTTAAGGACTTCAATCTTTGTTTTCTCAATGATTTTCTCTTTACCTTTCCTTTATTTAATGAATAATTGTTCTTTTGCAGGTGAGGATAGGTCTATGATGCTTTTTGATGGCTGAAATATTTTAGTGACCTTCTGAGCTTCTTTAGTACTTTCCAAGACCTTTTTGGCATGTCTTGTCATTGGTTTCATAGCTTCAAACATGAATCCTGCATCTTCATCTGAAAACTCTAGCTTTTTAGCTATTTTTGCTTTCGTGAGCTTCCTCCCTCTCTCATCTATGTCTTCAACTTGGACTATGGGAGTTTCTTCAATATCAATAGCATGCAAAATGTCCTCTAAGTTAACCTTAGCCACTGTTTGGCTTCTTGTAACCCTCTTGCTGCCATGTTTTCTCACTGTTGGATTTTTTTTTGTAGGTGTAGCTTTGGGTGTTGTTATCACTCAATAATTTCTCCAGGTTCAAGAAATAAATATTCTGAGGTAACCACAAAACTACTTCAAACTCTAGGATCTAGCCTTCCTAGGGTTCAGATAGGGCTCTCTCTTTAAAGTTTAACTTTGTTTTAATTTGTGAATATTAGGCTAGTTATGAAAGTGCAGATTTGGTTTTTTTTTGATAGATTTGGTGGGAAAAATTGCTTGAAATAAAGGATAGTGGGAAATCTATTTGTCCATTGGGCTATGGAGTCAAAATAAAAAAAACAAGACTATGATCAAGGGCAAAGGATCAAATGTATTCAAGGCAATATAGATAACCCTTGGAGATCTTGGAAAGTTGTTTTTGTGAGGTGGTATGATCAGGATAAAGGGCACTTAAGAATCCTTAAATCCGGAAAAGGAAGTAGTAGGAAGAGGTCAAACGAGAGAGGGAGCAATTAAGGGTTCCCTACACTGGAAATCTGAGGAAAACATATAAATGATAACTAGTTAAAAACAGGGTGCTCTTAAGAAATCCTATAGTAATATTCCTAGTTATACATTCAGATTTATCATAAACATAAATGGATGCATGTAACAAAGAAATGAAACAATGACAAGTGAAGAAAATACTTCACTCCAAATAGCTCATCACAGGAATCCTGAAGTATGATGTCAATTTCCTTTGATCCAGCCTGCTACTCGAAGTTTTGACACAAAAAAGCTTTAAATTACAAGAAGAAATGACTATAACAATCCCAAAAATTTTATTCCACCAAAATTCTTCAAAGAGTGAAGTATTTATAGAAATTCTAAACTAGAATATCTTGAAAAAATATCAAGATTGGTTTACAAATATCTCCAACTGTTTTACATAAATAGAACTGAAGTAAAGGATAATAAAAAATAATGCATCTATTTGGCACTATTTTTTATGGATAGGTAATGAAAAAGAGGAGAATTCAAATTTGATCTCAACTCTTAGTTGATGATGAGACATCCAAGTCACTAACTGTCTCCTTTCTTTGTGCATTCTTCTCCAGCAATTCTGCAAACTTGGGGGTCCAATGATACCTTTGTATTTACCAATATGAAATACATATGTAAATAGTGAAAGAAATTATTGTAGATAAATATGTTTTTGAGATAAACCTCTCTCAGTTCCCTAAAATTCTTCTCCAGGTGTTCACAATAGGCTCTGCAAAAAGATGTGTAAAACATTGTTTTCCACAGTCTGAAAAATAGGTTGTAAATATGTGCATGTATCTCTCATTCTGTAATACCTATATAGAAAGTGAGATAGGTTTTTGTAGATGGGTCTCTTAGGAACACAAATTCTATTCCATTTTGTAAGATGTATTTATGATTGGCCACAATATTCTATGCAAAAATGATGACTTAACATGAATTTTCTGTAAAACAATTCTTTCAAATATTGGGTAATATTTCCAAATCCATAATGGGTGTTAGAAAAATGAGAGAGGTTTTTGTAGATGGAAATCGTAGGAACATAAAACTCCTTCAGTTTTGAAAAATACATCTTGGATTAGACACAATATTTTATGCAAAGCTATGCCTTAAACATGAAGTTTCTGCAAAAATGTCCCTTCTTGCTCTGTTTTCATTTTTAACCTTTTTGTTATTTTAATTGTTTTTCTTTTACTTTGGATAAATTCCATTGTTGGTGAAAGTATTTTAATCTCTATTTAACCATTACTGCCTCTATTTTTACTTTTACTATTTTACCTTGACTGCTTTGTAACTTTTTTTTAACCTTCACTCTGACTTTCACTTGATACACTTTAACTTTGATGCTCTTTGACTGTTCTGTTTTCACTGTCACTATGAATTCTTAATTTACTTTGAACTTTAACCTTTAATGTGAGTTATTCCTTTTACCCTGACTATTATGAATGCCCTATTTCAATATTTACATTAAAATTCTCTTTTATCCTTCACAGGATGTCTGTTCTTTAACTCCGATGCCTGGAATCTTTTAAGGAAAATCCTTTTGAATTCATTTCCTTATAAGTTCGTGGAGTAAAACATATCTTTAACTAGTATTTATATTTTTTAATCCAAATTATCCTTTTGCTAATGACCTGCAAAACAAAATAATTGTTAACAAGACAGAGATTTGCATGGAGGGATAATGGATTTGATGATGGGAAAAGACTGTGAAAAATGGTTTGAACTGGGCACAGAAAGATTGGGATCAGTTGCAAAGGGTTTCTGGAGCTCTGATTTTTAGTCATTTTGGCTACCTCTGAAAGTTTAGACAGTTTGCAGAAGTATTTTTTAATTTAACAGAGGTTCTTGGATGAAAATAGGCAAAGTATGGTCTTTCTTTGGGATTTTCCTTCCAAATTTGGACTCTTCAAAAAGGATTTTATAGTATTTTACTGGATTTAAAGAAAAAACAAGGGTTTCCTGAGTTGTTCAGTGCATAATTGGGTTGAAAAAGTCTTCTAAGGTTAGGAAAAAGAGTTTTGATTATCTTCAGAGGATTTTTGGCTTAATTTAGAGTTTAAAAAGTTTATAGAAACTATAAAAACTCAAAATTTCCCTTTAAAATAGTGCGCAACCAGAAATACGGTTTTTACAGAAATTTTGACAGGGTTTGGCTTGTTTGTTGAGCTTTTTGGCAGGTTTCTTATTGACAATTTTGGACTTTATAAATGGAATTTATCTTTTAGAAGGTTTTTTCAAATTGAAAACAGGTTTAATTTGGAATAAAAACCTGTTATTTGGAGGAATAGGGTTTCGAAAATGGTTTCTGAAGTCTTTGAACAGGTTGGACAGTTCCTTGCTAATATTTGGAGCAATGCAGAGTTCCTCAGTTATCTTCAATGATCGCAGGGAAATATTTTCAGGCTTTCGGACATGAAAATGGCAGAAAAAGGATGATTTTTACAATCTGGAAGGCACGAGCAAAGGTTAAGGTTAATGCACAAAAGATAAGGAATGAAATCCATTTTCGAAGGTTTTATATGCATTTTGTTATATTCCCTCGGCATTGATTGATTGTCACATCAGCGGGAAGGGTGGTTTCGGGGTTAAATTGATCGGGAACCATAGTGGTTATCGCACGGCTTTTGGGTAGTAAGCGGTATTGGGCTCAACTCATGCGATCGAATAAGAAACATCCACATGGAGGAGAGAGGAATCATGAAACCACCCATTTCGTGTAGGTTTGGAGCACGGGTGATCATGCTACTTTTCCATGCAATATTAAATGTCAGCCGTTGGATTTGGGAGACCAATGCGGACGGTCACGATTGATTGGGAGTTGCGTCGAAATGGGAGTGGGGCCAGGTTATTTTTTATATGCATGAATGGTTTAAAATTTATGAAATAAACGTTTAAAATATGTTTAAACCTTATTTTTATGATAGCGGAGAAAAACTTTAAACTTGATAAAAAATGTGTTTTTTTTAATAAAGTTTATAGTTTGGGCATTAAAAAATAGGCGGGGGGTAATGTTTTATGTGTTAATTAGAACATTTAACCAATGTTTTAATCAATACACGGACGCGATTTTTGTTATATAGTTTCTAAACATTGTATGGTTGTTTAAAACTATAGGGAGGGGATACTTGTATATAGATAGGTTTAGACCAAGGGGTTTTTAGGGTGGGGATTTTTTTTTACGCACATGGGGATAATAAAATTTTCTCTAAATGTAAAATAATGGGTTTTGGGGGGTTAATTTAAATATAAGGGATTAAATATATACAGGAGGGTGTAATTAGGGATTTACTACAATAAGTTAGGTGTTAATATGAATAAAGGGATAGCAAAAGGAAACTAAACACATGTTATCTCTAAGTAAAGTGTAAAAAATAAAGCATTTCTCATCTTTTATATCACTTTACTAATACTTAGGATAAATGTAATTTTGAGGGTTTTATGAATGATTTTGAAGGGAATGAAATTAATTATTTTAAGGTTTCAATTTTACTAAGTAAGAATGTGTCTTTACTTAGGAAAAAGGGGTTTTGATGTATGAATGAAGGGTAAATGCTGAGAAATGTGGATTTAATGCAGAGACTCAATATTTTTAACTAAGCAGTCATCGAGCCTTGGGTCTGGTCCCAACAAAAGTCAGAGAAATGCTCTAAGCCTTTTTGACTGATAGTTTAGAATACTGAATACTTGTAGGGGAGGGGAAATTAGTGATTTTTTCCCTGATGATGCTTTATTACATGCTTGATCAAATTCTTACTACCGACCCATCTTTATTTCTAACATTTTTTCTTCATTTTTGTAGGTGCATTTAGGATTGCAACCTTAAAACATTTTTCTTTCGAAAAATAAAAACTATCTAAATCTACCTTATTTAATCTAAGGGCTCAGATTAAACTGTTGAGCTCCTCATTATTCTCTACCTATCTACTGATTTGTCAAGTTTAAAATGTTTGAAAAATCTATCTAAAACATGAAATTGAAAGCATGAAAAGTTAAGATTAAATTGTTTAACTGATCATGGATTATGGCATTTATTGACACTTTGCACATAATCATTATTCTTGCAGTAAAAATAAAATTAGTGGCATTTGGACTTTCTCACTTTCAAGTCTTATTTTTATCTCTTTTTTCTTTTGGGGTCTACATTCTTCTAATTACTTTGATCTTTATTTTAGGACTTTTTACCCTCTTTTTCATTTTTTATTATTTATTATTTTCAAAATATGGGAAAAAAACTTGCAGAAAGCAACGTATGTACTTATTTACAAGACTATCAAAGTCAAATACAAAATTATGAATCCTATATTTATAGGACCCTAAAAATGGCTTCACATGAGGATGGCATCTCCTTGTGAGATGTCAAGAACACCGTCGACTAGTAGCTTGATCCTTTGAGACAATACCAAACATGCATTTTCTTTGTTATAAAATCTATGTGACTGAAACTCTTAAACTGAATTTACACCTTTTTCTGCAAACTGAAATTTGATCTGAGACTAAAAGATGTTGCAACCTTCAAACTAAACTACTGAATCATCAATATCTGAGGACCTTTTCCTTGCTTCAAATCTTAATGACTTATTTCAAGACTAGCTGAAAACTGAAAACTGAAAAAAAGCTCAGAATTCTGAACTTATTTGCACTCATCTACCTACTCTAATCTACTAATAATATTATTGAATCAGGTAATACAAAAATTCTAATGAAGCCAGTCAAGTAGTTGTCGAAATGAATGGATAATTTGACTGCTTGTCATCAAACTTGGAAGCATAACTTGATCATGTGTCTTCATAATCAAAGATATGATGTGTAATGGAAATTGCTGACATATTTGATCCTCATAGATAAAACATGTTTGTAGACTTGAGCTGAAAATAGTCTCCATATAATTTTCTATAAGATCATCAAAATCATAATGTATGATTTGTGATTCTATGCCTTCAATGACCAATTGATTAGTTGTATTCTCAATATTAAACCATGGAACTATTTCTTCAGTCTTGTGCTTGAAAGAATAATCATCCTCAATCTGCAAGTCAAAAGGTAGTACCATTTCATCTTGCTTTGGAGGAGGAATATTTTCGAAGAATTCTTTAGGATTTCGGAGATTATAAGACTGAATTTGAGAATGCAAAAGTTTAATGCCATTTTCATATTTTTCAAAAATTAACTCAGGAACACATATTTTAAGTTGAGGGGAACATTTTCTTGATTTCAAAATAAGAAAGACAGCTCTTAGAAAATCCTCATCAAGCTGAAATTCTAATAAGCCATTCCTGAATTCATTGAAAATCTCATGAGATGAAAGGCTTGCCACAGACCCTGTCATCATGTATCACCATTAATGATTTGGAATATGGATTTTTTGGTTATGGTGTTTCTTCTAAACTTTGAAGTTCCAGATCTTGGACAATGGAGTTGCCAGATGGATGATTTTAACCTTTGTATGTCTGATCACTATCCACCATCATAGATTAGATCTGAACCTGTAAAATATTTTTGAAGAAAATTTTAGTCTTCCCCAGTGTGGTCGCCAGTAATGTTATCACTCAGTAATTTCTCCAAGTTCAAGAAATAAATAGTCAGAGGTAACCACAAACCTACTTCAAACACTAGGATCTAGCCTTCCTAGGGTTCAGAGAGGGCTCTCTCTTTAAAGTTTAACTTTGTTTTAATTTGTGAATATTAGGCTAGTTATGAAAGTGCAGCTTTGGTTTTGTTTTGATAGATTTGGCGGGAAAAATCACTTGAAAGGAAAGATAGTGGGAAATCTATTTGTCCATTGGGCTATGGAGTCAAAATCAAACAAACATGACTATGATCAAGGGCAAAAGGTCAAATGTCTTCAGGGAAAGATAGATAACCCTTGGAGATATTGGAAAGTTGTTTTTTTGAGGTGGTATGATCGAGATAAAGGGCACTTAAGAATCCTTAAATCCGGAAAAGGAAATAGTAGGAAGAGGTCAAACGAGAGAGGGAGCAATTAAGGGTTCCCTACACTGGAAATCAGAGGAAAACACATAAATGATAACTAGTTAAAAACAAGGTGCTATTAACAAATTCTATAGTAATACTACTAGTTATACATTCAGATTTAGCATAAACATAAATGGATGCATGTAACAAACAAAAGAAGCAATGACAAGTGAAGAAAATACTTCACTCCAAATAGCTCATCACAGGAATCCTGAAGTATGATGCCAATTTGCTTTGATCCAGCCTGCTAATCAAATTTTTGACACACAAAAGCTTTAAAGTCCAAGAAGAAATGACTATAAGAATCCAAAAAAAATTATTCCACCAAAATACTTCAAAGAGTGAAGTATTTATAGAAATTCTAAACTAGAATATCTTGAAAAAATATCAATATTGGTTTACAAATATCTCCAACTATTTTACATAAGTAGAACTTAAGTAAAGGACACTCAAAACTAATGCATCTATTTGGAACTATGTTTTATGGATAGGTGATGACAAAGAGGGGAATTTGAATTTGATCTCAACTCTTAGTTGATGATGAGGCATCCAAGTCACTAACTGTCTCCTTTCTTTGTGCATTCTGCTCCAGCAATTCTGCAAACTTGGGGTCCAATGATACCTTTTTATTTCTCAATCCTAAATATATATGTAAAACATGAAAGAGGTTATTGTAGATAAATATGTGTTTCAGATAAACCTCTCTCAGTTCCCTAAAATTCTTCTCTAGCTTTTCACAATAGGCTCTGTAAAAAAATGTGCATTTATCTCTCATTCTGTAATACTTGTGAAAAAAGTGAGATAGGTTTTTGTAGATGGGTCTCTTAGGAACGCAAATCTTCTTCCATTTTGTAAGATGTATTTTTGTTTGGCCACAGTATTCTATGAAAAATGATGACTTAACAGGAATTTTTTGTAATGGCTGTTAGAAAATTTAGAGAGGTTGTTGTATATGGACATCATAGGAACATAAACCTCCTTCAGTTTTGCAAAATCAATCTTGGATTAGACATGATATTTTCTGCAAATCTATTACTTAAACAAGAAATTTCTGCAAAAAATGTCCCTTCTTGCTCTGTTTTCATTTTTTAAACTTTTTGTTCTTTTAACTATTTTTCTTTTACTTTGGATAAATTCCATTGTTGGTGAAATTATTTTCATCTCTATTTAACCATTACTGCCTATGTTTTTACTTTTACTTTTCTACCTTGATTCCTCTGTAACTTTGTTTTAACCTTCACTCTGACCTTCATCTGATACACTTTAACTTTGATGCTCTTTGACTGTTCTATTTTCACTGTCACTGTGAATTCTTAATTTACTTTGAACTTTATCCTTTACTGTGAGTTCTTCCTTTTACCCTGACTATTTTTAATGCCCTGTTTTAATATTTACATTGAAATGCTCTTTTATCTTTCACATGATGACCGCTCTTTAACTCTGATGCCTGGAATCTTTTAAGGAAAATCCTTTGAATTCATTTCCTTATAAGTTCTTGGAGTAAAACATATTTTTAACTAGTATTTAGATTTTTTTATCCAAATTCTCCTTTTGCTAATGACCTGTAAAACAAAATAACTGTTAATAAGACAGAGGTTTGCATGGAGGGATAATGGATTTGATGATGGGAAAAGACTGTGAAAAATGGTTTGAATTGGGCACAGAAAGATTGGGACCAATTGCAAAGTGTTTCTGGAGCTTTGCTTTTTAGTCATTCTGGCTACTTCTGCAAGTTTAGACAGTTTTCAGAAGTATTTTTTAATTTAATAGAGGTTCTTGGATGAAAATAGGCAAAGTATGGTCTTTCTTTGGGCTTTTCCTTCCAAATTTGGATTCTTCAAAAAGGATTTTTCAGTCTTTTACTGGTTTTAAACAAGAAACAAGGGTTTCGTGAGTTGTTCAATGAATAATTGGGTTGAAAAAGTCTTTTAAGGTCAGGAAAAAGATTTTTGGCTATCTTCAGAGGATTTCTGGCTTAATTTAGAGTTTAAATAGTTTATAGAAACTATAAAAATTCAAAATTTCCCTTTAAAATAACGCGCAACAAGAAACATGGTTTTTGCAGAAATTTTGACAGGGTTTGGCCTATTTTTTGAGCTTTTTGGCAGCTTTTTTATTGGCAATTTCGGACTTTAGGAATGGAATTTATATTTTAAATTTTTTTTTTTCAAATTGAAAACAGGTTTAATTTGGAATAAAAACCTGTTATTTGGAGGAATAGGGTTTCAAAAATGGTTTCTAAAGTCTTTGAATAGGTCGGATAGTTCCTTGCTGATCTTTGGAGCAACGCAGAGCTCCTCAGTAATCCTGAATGATCGCAGGGAAATTTTTGTAGGATTTTGGGCATGAAAATGGCGGAAAAAGGATGCATTTTACAATCTAGAAGGCGCGAGAAGAGATTAAGGTTAATGCACAGAAGATAAGGAATGAAATGCATTTTAGAAGGTTTTATATGCATTTTGTTATATTACCTCGGTATTGATTGATTGTCACATCAGCGGGAAGGGTGGTTTCAGGGTTAAATGGATCGAGAACCATAGTGGTTATCATGCAGTTTAAGAAACATCAACGTGGAGGATAGAGAATATGTGAAACCACCATTTCGCGCAGGTTTGGAGCTCGGGTGATCATGCTACTTTTCCACGCGATATCAAATGTCAGCCATCGGATTTGGGGGATCAATGTAAACGGTCATGATTGATTGGGGGTTGCGCCAAAATGGGAGTGGGGCCATGTTATTTGTTATAAGCATGGATGGTTTAAACTTTATGAAATAAACGTTTAAAATACGTTTAAACCTTATTTTTATGATAACAGAGAAAAACTTTAAACTTTATAAAAAATGTGTTTTTTTAATGAAGTTTACAGTTTGGGCATTAAAAAATAGGTGGGGGGTAATGTTTTATGTGTTAATTACAACATTTAACCAATATTTTAATCAATACACGGGCACAATTTTTATTATATAGTTTCTAAACATTGTATGGAGTTTAAAACTATAGGGAGGGGATACTTGTATATAGATAGGTTTAGACCAAGGGGTTTGTAGGGCAGGGTTTTTATTTTACGCACATGGGGATAATAACCTTTGGTCTAAACATAAAATAATGGGTTTTGGGGGGTTAATTTAAATATAAGGGATTTAATATATACGGGAGGGTGTAATTAGGGATTTACTACAGTAAGTTAGGTGTTAATATGAATAAAGGGATAGAAAAATGAAACAAAACACATGTTATCTCTAAGTAAAGTGTAAAAAGTAAAGAATGGCTCATCTTTTATACTACTTTACTAATATGTAGGATAAATCTAATTTTGAGGGCTTTATGTATGATTTTGAAGGGAATGAAATTAATTACTTTAGCGTGTCAATTTTACTAAGTAGGAATGTGTCTTTACTTAGGAAAAAGGGGTTTCGATGTATGAATGAAGGGTAAATGCTGAGAAATGTGGATTTAATGCAGGGACTCAATATTTTTAACTAAGAAGTCATCGAGCCTTGGGTCTGGTCCCAACAAAAGTCAGAGAAATGCTCTGAGCCTTTTTGACTGATAGTTTAGAATACTTAATACTTGTAGGGGAGGGGAAATTAGTGATTTTTTCCCTGATGATGCTTTATTACATGCTTGCTGAACTGCTTTCTACTAGGGAAAATTTTAAGAACCCCCCTAAATTTATATGTATAATAAATGGGTGAATCCCCATGATACATAGGAAAAATGGAAGGCGATTTTATTAATAATATAATATGTATATATAATGTTTTTGGAGAATCTCTCACGAGATTATATTATCTTGTAAAATGATGGCGAATCACCAGTAGAAATGGCGAATCACTAGTACAAAATGGCGAATCGTTGTCTAGTGGAGTTCAGGGTGTTGGTTCCAATGAAAATATGGTAGTTGAACCAGGAGTTGAAGGAAGCGAACCACCAAGACCAAGCATGGTAGATGGTGACTGAGGGAAGTAGTTCTTGTGTAGTTTGGAAAACACATTCCAGTTCTACTAAGCGTAGTGCTGCTGCTCATGCTACTACTGGCACTGATATTGAGGTTGGAGAGGAGTTTGAGGAAGCATGGAAGGTAGAAGTGGTGGAGTATTAAAAAGAGAACCCTGTGATGGGCTCCATTTTTCCCTTTGGTATTTGGGCCTACAAGATCTTCTATCCATTGAACCAACAATTAATCGTTCAACCAATAATCAACTTGACTGAGTTGATTAGGTACAAGTAAACTTAGACTAATCTTCAAAACTATGCTTTGCACTATCCCATGTTTATCACACTAATGCTACACAACATTGAGCATTTGCACCCAACTCTCATGCATGCACACAAAATTTTCATTAACATCTATAACCCTAACCAAGTGAGAATTGATCAACAATTTGCACAAAAGTTTGTTATAGTGTTGAAAGTTCATAAGAAATTTAGATCCATGGTACCTTAAATAAATTTTGAGATAACATCCACAAATTTGACCACAATAGAGAAAACTTGTGATAAATTTTAAACCTACAAAAATTAGGATTCATGTTCGTAGGAACGATCATAAGAAGTAGTTGAAATATAGGTTGAGTTTTGAGCCTTGACACATTGATAATGCAATGGCTTAGGTAAAAACTCACACATTGAAAAGTCGTCAATGAAGAGAAGAAAATATCATTATGAATTACACATACTCCAAACTTCCTACCAAATTCTACTTAGCTGTCTGCAACTCAGCTATACATAATTTTATAGTAAATACAAATTCCACAAATCCTTCTTCACATAGCTAATAAATGGCCATTGGAAGAGCACCCCTTATATAATAGTAATAGTAGCAATACATAGATTATTTCATATTGAAATTCATAGCCATAGCACTCCTATGTATTGTATGATGTATTGTATCATGTTGAATGCTATAACTTGTACTTTCTCTCTCTGTTGAATTTGAAGAATAATAAGAAGATTTGATCAAAGGGTTTTTCCCACATTGGAATTTTTCCCTGGCATCCGCCAAAATATTGTGTCCTCTTCTCTTGGCTTGTTTTCTAGTTATTTTATTATGTTCTATCAACATTTATTGTCAATGTTAATGTGATTGCTAAATAGGAAATTGAATTGAGCTAAAAGATTGAAGTAAATTACTCCAAGCATAGAAAATACCATTGTTAACTAAAAATTACCATGTTTTTTTATTAATATGTTTCTACATTAATTACAATTCGTTTTAGATCCAAAAATATAGGATCCAATCAACCCAAAATAGGAACAGAAATTATCATGACAATAGTTATCTCATGATCCTCCGGATGATCTCGAGCTCCACCTGGAAATAAAGCCATTTATTGGACACACATCACCGTTCAATCTAACAAACTAAATTCTCTAGAAATTACCAAGGTAAAATAAACAAATTAAACTATGCCCCTACATCAAGACATGACCGTCTAAAAATTAAATGACCATCTAACAAGTGGAGTAGAAAACGTTTTTACAAATGCGGGTTCTCTTAGTACTTTCGATATGGCATCCTCCACAACTACTTGATATGGCTAGTCATCATATATTAACAAGGTCTTTATGATTATATCAACTAATAGTGATGCACACTAAATATTGACTTCTCCTACACATTCATAGTAATTAGTTCATTGCAAAAATAAAAACAAAAATATAATTCAACAAAAAATGAGGATTTACAATATGAAAAAATTATCCAAATGATTAAACAATGATGTTAGTGTGAAAAAATTAATCCAAATGGAAAAATATTATCCACATCAATGCCAACTTTAATATATAATAGGTTAAATCTGAGATGGAACAAGAAAAAATATTAGAACAAAGAAAGGGTTTCCAAGTCCATGTGTGAAGGTTTGCTGCTACACTAGAGTGATTTCCAAGTCTCATCAAGGATATCTAGTAGGTCATCGAGCCCTTATAAAAAGTGGGAATGAAAGGAGACTTGATTCTTTTGTTCAGAGATGCCCATGCACATGGTTGCTCAGGACCAAGAATGGAAGTTCTGGTCCTATATAGTATCAAAAGGGTGTGGCAAGGTAAATACTATTACAATTTTGGATTTTATGACAGGAGAGATAGCAGAAAATAAAAAAAAATATATGGACAACCATCTGATTTGGAGATTTAATAGGTAGCCAATCTTGAGTTTCAAAAAATGAACTAAAAGACCAATTTTTTAAATGGGTTGAAGCATGTAAGGTTTTATTCCATGCTCCAAATTTTAGTTATTTTTCCTTTTGAATCTTTGAACTCATAAGAGACACTAATATGGGAAGGTTCATGGCTCTATGGTAATGATGGATTAGCAATAAAGCTGTGGTTTCATTGATTTAATATGGAACCCATGAGCCATGCACCATGAAACCACTAATATGGGAAGGATCATGGTTCTATGGTATTGTTGGATTAGCAAGAAAGCAATGGTTTCATGGTTTAATCCAGTGGAAATGGAGTTATTTTTTAGTCCCGAGTCCTAGTTATAGTGTTGCTCCCAAATCTTCTTTTAGATTTTAGGAGTTTCTTTGGCACTCCCACAATATGTAACTATTGGATGGTATTTTTTAGTCCCATTGACCTAGCTTGTTTGGTCATTTGTAGAAATTAATAACATTATATTACCATACATAATGGGAAAGGAAAAGATATTGGGAACCCTGGAGTCTATTGGTAGCTTTTTCTCCGTAATATTGTTAACGTAGTGGTATGGAACCTTTTAGTAGAAATATTTCTACAAGTGGGTTTTATTGTTGTTAATACATCTACATATTTATCTAATTCAACTTATATGAGAGAGAAGTTCCTATAGATTGAAAAATATACTTATATGAGCTCATCACAACTACACAATGTTTCCTATATTCATTAAACAAATTGTTGCAACCTAGACTTATAAAAATATTTTCTTAATCCTTTCTAACATGGTTTCACTCAACTCAATACATACCTTAAAAAATATCTCTATTTTCAATTCACCTACAAATAATATGGATTTTATACAAGATGGGAATCTTCTATCAGAGATAATTAGAAAGCACAACGCTTAGATGGTCTTTAGAAGAAAAAAATATCCAGTGTTTTGTAGATATTTTGAATCAATTTCACCCACCTTGTTAGCATCAACACATAGAAGTGTTTGAAGCCAATTAATTTCTCTTTTACTAGTCAATAAGAAAATTACATCATGGATGTGAATCAAATCTTTAAGCTACATACAATCCTTCCTAATATTCGATAGTTCATCTCTTGTCACAAAATTTCCAAGAATTGGAATGGTTATAGAAACACCCTCTGCTTCATGCTGAGTAAGGTTTGAACCAAATTTTTTTAGCAAAATACAGTCATGTAGATCTCAAAATAAGGAAAAAATAAATCAAGCCAGTAAAGGATATAGAAACTACCATACCAATAAAAATGCACTGCAAATTCTCTATTGCTGCATTTCCTTTTAGTTGACCTCCATTCAAACAATCATCATGAGTATATAAAGGTTGGCATAGAGGATTCGACATAGCCACATGATCATGGTAAATTAACGTAATATTTCTAACACCCCAAGCCTACATATTGAAAAAAAAACACATTACCTTCAAAGAAAAGTAGTGACTATAAGATGCATTCTCATGTAAATTAATGGCACCTACCATAATATTATGAGCAACCTGACACCCAAGTGTACCAACTCCAAGAAGAAGGCATTTTGTAGATGAAAATCATTTCAAGTCTAGAGATGGTAGAGCGCACCATCTAATAAGTTTCAAATCTAGAACTCTTGCTGATATAGCCAACCTAGAAGTAGTGTCACCTGTAAGGTAATTAACATATAATTTATCTTATTGATACAAGTAAGCTACTCAAACTAACCTCTTTCGATCCATATAGATTGCAAGATTAATCATTGTAGGTCCCATCTTGCCATATTTTTTCAATTCCCATCCAACTACATTACGAATGAGTTTGCAATTACTCTAACCTTGACATATCCAAACTTTGACAGCTTAGTTGAGGAATGGGAAAAACTTGATAATAAGAAAACATGAGATGATTTATTTATTTTATGAGTAATGTTGATTCCCTTTTTGTTTTGCATACCTGGTGGAGTAGAAACCAATACATCAACAACAAGACATTATTTCAAATCTCCAATACCTCCTTTCTCTATGTAGCATAGAACTATGGCCTTTTATAAGCCCCACCTCACCACATAAAATAGAATAAAGTTGTGAAGTGGCCAACCAGTATTGGTTGGAAGGTGCCATGGGTCATATAAACCAAGAAGGAACTACCAAGTCATATAGTTTTCAAATTCAAGTAAATAATATGAGGAAAATAAACACCAAGATATGTTTTGCATTTCCATTTTCTAATCAAGAAAATACTTTTCCTTTCAGTGAAATTCAAAGAATATTAAATTTTTCTTGTTGTACAATATGTTATCATAAATTTATTCTACTCAAATTACATGTGTTAGATATATACACAAAAAATTATTAGTAGCACAACTATGTTAGTATTTTTAAAATAATTTTATAGCTTCCTCAAGAATATTGTTACAAAAAAGTATTCCATGAACTCACCTTCCAACCTTCTTGTTGGGATGCTTCACAATCTCTTAATAGTCGTAGTATAACAACAACATCAGAGATTATGTGAACCAAAAAGAAAGGAACACCTACATTTGGCCAAGTCTTGTTTCTGTGTGAATCATTATATGTTTAGATATTAATTAAGGCTTGAGGATACAAGAAATCAAGTGAAAACAACCTCAAATATCACACATTGACCTTCACCAATAACTACAAGCATATATATTTTTGTTTTATGAAACAGGGCTTGTGCTAACCCGTAGTTGATGTTGACTAGTGCCATTCATTACAAGTTGCTAATAAGGTGGATTTGGAACTAAAAGTATGATGAAATATTTTTATTAATTATGAAAATATGGAGTAATATTATAACATTGAGATAAAATATTGTTTATAGGTTTCAGGCGCGGATGGAAGTGAATGAAAAATTTAGGAAGCTTTGTTTTGAAACTTTCATATACCTATGGTGGTAGAATACTCATGCCACAATTGGCAGAATTTTAGAAATTTGAACATATGTAGAACTTCATATGTAGTATATATATTAAACAAGATGGCCACAAACGTATTCATCATGGGTATATAAACCCAAACCTAGAGCACATCAAGCAAGTACTGGTATATTTCATACTTTGCACCTAGTGGTACAAGAATACTACAAGTAAAAGAATACAACACCACGTATTGGTGTGTATTGTGACCACCCGGGTATGATAAGGCCCTCCTTAAAAGGAAATTTACTGTGGATTTCTGATAAAAAAGTATTTTTTCTTTTAGAAAGAATTCATAAAAATAAAAGGATAAGGTGGGTTGAAGATCTAAAACTCTAGCCTATCATTTTCTAGGTGCAAGGGAAAAGTGTATAAATCATGCTTGGGGGCTCTTCATCTAATGTGGGGTGTATGATATGTTAATAACCCTTGGTTGTGCCATGATGGATATTCACACTCAAGATAGCTTTCTTATGGGAATTTCTAGACCTTGTCTTGATGCTTATGTGGTACACTTCCTTAGATCATTAGAGATGTTGACTGCACAATTATTTTCATGGAATGTTTTTACACCTAAAATGAGCCTTCGGTGCATGTTTCATAGAAAAAGAACTATCAACTCTTGAAATCCTCTCACTTTTGGTTTTTTGTTCCCAACAAAAAAGGGGTATCTCTATCACCTACCTATGATCTACAAATAAATCGCTGAGAATGAACTATGCCAATAAGTAAAATAAACAAGGAAAATAGTAATAAAATTTGGGAAGGATCCAAAAATAGGTGTTTTCCATTGGGTCTTGAAGTCAAATAAGAGATAGAGAATTCTAGTGAGGCATCTATGTTAGATGGATCTCACTACGTAACACTATTTTGAACCCTACAACATATGCCTAGACACATCCCTACTCTTATTGTTTAAACCTAATCAGAGGAAAGTTCTTACCTTACCAATATTTGTGGTCAAGGACCACTAGGAAAATTCATAATAATCTTAGTGAAACCAGGGGAAAAATGCCCACACGATGTCACAAAATTAACTTGACTAGGCTGAAAAATAGAGATGTAAGAATTCACCAACAATGGAAAATATATGAGGAAGACAACCAAGTGCCCAAGCTTTACTCATTCTAGATTTTCAGGAATTTACAAGTCTTTTAGATTCTAAATCTGCAATGGCAGAGATCAAAACTCCTAGAATTCATCCTCGTTGCAATGCTTTTTTTCTTATTTTAAAAAGCTATTCCTCTTTGAAACCTACACATTAAGTCCCAAAATTCCTGTGCAGGCCGCCAAGAATAGAATTAGGGAGGTGTACCCTTCAGTTCAATATGCATGCATATACCATCCATCTTAGTGATATTCCTCTCTCCTTGTGTGCACCAATATGTTAATCCATCACATTTAAATATGTACCCTGTTGCAATAGTCCAAAACCATCCATTGAAATGAATATCACAGGTGAAAAATCATGCCATATGAGATGTAGCAAGCATATTTTAGAGCTTTTCAGTAGATATTTTATAGATGGTTTGAATCAATTTCATCCCACCTTGTTAGCATTAGCACATAGAAGTGTTGGAAGCCAATGAATTTCTCTTGTATTGGTAAGCAAAAAAATGACATCATGGATGTCAATCAAATATTTAAGCTGCATAAATTCCTTCATAATATTTTATAGTCCGTCTATTGTCACAAAATGTCCAAGCATTGGAATGGTCATAGAAACACCCTCTTCTTCCAGCTTAGTAAGGTTTGAACCAAAAACATTTAGCGAAATATAGTCACATGCCTCTCAAAATAATTAACAAAGAAATCAAGCCACTAAAGGTTATAGAAACTACCACACCAAGAAAAATGTGCTTCAAATTCTATGTTGTTGCATTACCTTTTAGTTGACATCCATTCAAAAAATCATCATGAGTATATAAACACTAGCACATAGGATTCAACATAGCCACATGATCATGGCCAATTAACGTGATATTTCTAACACCCCAAGCCTGCATATTGAAAAAAACACATTAACTTCAAATACAAGTACTGAGTGGAAGATGCATTCTCATGTAATTTAATGGAACCTACCATAATATTACGAGCAACCTAACACCCAAGTGTACCAGCTACAAGAAGAAGGATAAGGATACCCTTCGGAGTCCTATACTGTATAAAGTCAGAAGATCCAATAGCATTTCATCAAGTCCATTCTTTTGAAGATTGATACCTCCCTCTGAATTTTTTTTTTTTTTTGGGCATTTACATTTGAGGATGGATCATGGTCACTTACAATTTTGGGGAGGCCAACTCAATGAAAAGAAAACAGTTGGTTTGTGATGTGTTATTATACAATTATTTCCTTTAACATTGAGGGTTCTGTTATGTTATAGTATCCACATTACTTTTGTTGATATTATTATATATCGGAAACAAGTGACAGTGATCTGGTTGTGGTGATGATCTTGAACCACTGACTTGATGGATCGCAACTAGAATCCCACCTCAAACAATTGCATTTTTTAGTTACAACAGATGGCATGGATGAACCATCAAGACACACTGTAGTTATGTCTTCTACCTTTGTAGATAAATGAAATTTAAATCATACATAATGGTCCATTGGGTATTTTCACCCATACAGAACATACCCAGCCTCGCTGCCTTTCCTAGTCCAATAGCTTCCACGCAGAAAATAGTTCCTTTGAGGACGATGTTGCCTTGGGGAGTATAATTCCATGACTCAGCTTCTGTACAGGGGCCAAGTGTTATGTCTAACCCAAGTAATGAACACCTTTGGAGGCACAGTCCTATAGAGGGATGGTATATTATTTGATAAAGAGAACATTGAGACAAACCTAGACCTGCAACCACAAAATAGGGTGATTAATTAATCATAGACGAGGAATCTTGATCCCTGCAAAGGGAGGAGAAAATGACAATGATATTCTACAGATATTACAACATAAAATCATTGGAATTGTAGTGAATTCCATGTTAGAAATGGTAAACATTATGTGTTATTTAGATATGACTACCTGCTCGAAATTGGGTGAATTTCCTATGTTTTCAGAAGTAAAGTATGATCAACCACTATTATCTCTTGATTCTTGCTTAGGTAGTATTTCATCATAACATGCATCCTCTTTCTTATATGGAATTTATTTCCAATGGATTTAACTAAGGTTTTAGGTGTGCCTTTTTTGCAGATACTGGTTAATTAAAAGATTCAAACCTTGAAATTCACAATTTACATAACATTTCATATCACAACACATTATAACTGCCTCCAAAATAAACTGAATAAAACAGAGATGGGAACACCTTGATTAATTTAATAGACAAAATACCAAAACAGATATTCCCCTTAAGAATGGACAAATGGCTCCTTTCTGGGCAGTCGTTGTTGGAATTCACTGAAACAAAAATTCCTGATCTGGTTTTTTTTTCTTTTCTTCAGATTTTGCATTATTATCTACCCTGCAGACTTCCCTCTAAACATGCATTATTTATGGTAAGAAAAAAAAGGCCACCTCTCAATTTTTTCCACTAACTGATAACCATCAGATGAAAGGGAACTCCTCTAACTTAATAGGAATTGTTGAAAGAGATGTGCACCCTTACTGGCAATTTTTGGTAGCTTTCAAATATAAAATTTAGTTGATACACAAGGCATACAAAAAAAAAACATACCAATTTTTGAAAGGGGTAATACATATGGCGCATACAAAAATATATTCCAATTATAGGTATGCCAAATATGCTTAGTTGCAGATTTGAGTTTAACAGTCAACTTTGGCACAATCCCAACCATGGTATAGGGGAACTGTAACGTCTCTGTCTTGCATTTCCCAAATAGTGCAGTGTTGTGCCCTTCCAAATAGTCATCTTCCAATAATGTATGACTGGAAGAACATTCCTTGGATAGATTTCGTGAAGGCTTCACAACCTTGAAAGAAAACACTATTACACAAATATCAACGATGTGAAATAATATACTCAAAACTCAACCATCTAAAATTATCATAAATGGATGAAACTTCATTGTAAAAAAGATTTTTTTTTCAAACCTTTGCAGGGGTTTCGCATTTCTTGATTTGCAATCCCTCTCATAGCCATCGTTCTGCTGTGTACAGAATCCGGACACATGTTTGAGGATAGACTGGTTTTCCATCACAAAAACTAAGTACAGGTCCCTTTGGACAAAGTGTGATATTTCGTGAGCCATATTTCAAGAACATAAAGATGTTGACATTGATATGGCAAAAATAGATGAATATTGGCTTCTATCAGCAAGAATAAATGGCAGTATTGTTGCTTACATGCATATCATTACCAAAAGTAGTACATGAGTACATTCGACATAATCAATGCAAGATTAAGAGAATACAACTTGCTGGCTGGTTGGAAGTGGCTCAATAAAAGTTCTTGTCTCTAGCTCCATGTCCTCCAAATAACTTTGATATGCTAGTGGGGTCTTGTAATATTGAGTCTCTAAAGAGATACAATAGGAAATATTCTACCATCATTTTCAATTGATTTGTCACAAATCTGTGATGCTTCCAATTTAACCAAATCTTCAGATCGAACTTCATTTGAACACCCTTGATGATTTATACCAAGACTCAATGTAGATAGCTGAACATTTTTTCTTGGGATGCTTTCATGTCCGATGCCTCCTGAAGGATTTAATCCCATGTAAGAATATTGCCTAGTCCAAAAAGAAACACACATTATAAAAGAAAGTTTGAATTCATTTGGATTAGCTAGATCTGCATTTTGATTCCTTAAGTTTTGGACCATGCTTTGGGAAAACATGGAAACCAAGTTGAAGAGGCCTACAACATGTTATCCACAAACCAATGCACAAACTAAAATTGTGAATAAGATAATGATACCAACTCTTATTAAAATATGATCGTATAAGCCCAAAAATATAGGATGTGTATCTACACTAAATTCAACATTGTTACAATAGACCAATTCATTATCCATAGACGAATGCACAAACTAAAGTTGTAAATAGGACAATGGTACAAACTCTTATTATTGTATAATAAAAAAAGCCCAAAAACATAGGATGCATACCTACACTATATTCAACATTGTTAAAATAGAGAAATTTATTGCTCAACCAATTAGTCCTCTTCTCAAAAAAATTTAGTTTTTCTAACTCAAACTCCTTTTGACATTTTTCTAACAAATGTATTGATGCAACAAAGAGTAGACAATACTTTAAGCAAAGCATCCAAATTGATCGAAAGAATACAACAAATCCACAAGAAGATACAAGAAAAACTCCAAAAAGTTCAGACAATGTATAAATCAAGGCATGATTAGACTATAACTACTCATAATTTAGTCGAAAGAGATAAATCAACTCGTTGTTACTAATATTGTTGGGAATTTTACTAGTTCTATGTGGGTGGGGGCCTAACTTGAATCCCCTAGTGAAGTGCACTAATCTATACCAACAAGTTTACAGCGAATGCTATCTAGTAATGCGAGGAAGCATCCACTAGGTGTCCCCATATAGTTGTCCTTGGAAAATAATCACTATTAAAAATTTCCAGGTTGAAGATTTTATGTGGCTATGTTTAAGAAGAGAGAGATTCCAAGGACAAGGGAAAAAGTTGAAACGTTGTCACTATGGCCCATTCAAGATTTTACAACGGATTGGAAGCATTCATTCAACTTGTACCTCCCATTATAAATAAAAATCCTTTCCATATTGAATGACGAAAAGTTGAAGTCTTTGAACCATCAATGTCAGATGTAGAATAGTTCTAGCAGTTGAGGAGATATCTAGTATGCAAACTAAACTTGTGCAGGATATCATATTGCAAAGAAATATTCCTTCTTATAGGAAGTGGCCAAAGAGTACTTACAAAATGGTTTAGAAGGTAAAATTATAAGCATATCCAAGTGATATTAATGGAGGAGATGACCCAAAAGAAACCACACTCTTTAAAATAATAAGTTAGTGTTGAACCTCAAACCTCCAAAATAGAGGATGTATGGCCAATATACATTCCATAAATTTTCTCAGTGTAAAGCAAAACATGAGGGCTAACTATGAGATGACCAAATAAAATATTCACCAAATAATAAATTACAAATTTAGAATCCACCAAAATATATTATTAATTCTCACAAGAGCCATAAAGTACAATAGAAATAATTAAACCTAATCAAATAGCCAATGAATTGGACAACAGATAAAAACAGAGAGATTTGTTGAAAAGGAACATAAGAGTTTGCAAAGGCAAACAGGATGGAGAAAAAAGAAGGGGCACATGGTTCAGAAACATAAACATTGAGCATCTTCCATAGGAGGCAGGAAAATAATTCCGTCCTAGGGAGTTCACAGAGGTATATTATGTAAGAACAAGAAACAAAAGACAAAGTAGCAAAATTTTTACTTACGAGGATTTTTTTGGGTTAAAAGATCATGTGTATAATCATTGGCGTGTATGCATTAGCAGCTTTTAATTGAGCTGTCTGATAAATATTTATTATATAGACAACATGGCTCCATTTCTATGTCACCCAGAAGACGCAAAAGATTTAAATCAGTAAAAAAGGAGGTCAATAAAAAATCTCTGTAACACAATTAATGTTGTAAAATGAAGAATTGAAAATCGTACCATAACTCCAATTTATGGAAGATGTAAGAAAACAGTTCAATCATAATAAATAGAAATAAATAAAGGCTGAATAAAATATATTGATACTAACTATTAGCATATGTGGATAGCATAGCATCCAGATTAAATAAAAGTTACTATCTTATTGATTACTGTCATAATCACTCTCAGTGATGCCTCTAATGTCTCTGTTCAAACAAACTTAAAGTCTCTGGCCAAGTTATATAAGCTAATATCATACCTTGATCAAATGCATCTGAAGCAACCTACCTACTATTCTCTGTTTTTCATGTGTCAATGAGAAATATACCTGAAGTGTGATGATGCCTTTTTTTTTTGAAGCTTCTTGCTATCAACAGTATACCACAAGGTTTAGGCTTGTTGATGCATTTTAGGATCCCTTCAGGTTGTTGGCCTTGTTCTTCAAACCAATCATTCAAGACAATGTTAATGACTATAATATCATGCCAACAAACTCTAGAAGATCTTTGTGCTTAGCGAAACTGTATGATATTCAAAACTTACTCACCATAGGTATACTTTAGTTAGGCCCACAAGAGGGCTATCATGAACACTTTAGGATTATTTTCATACAAATTGGAAGTATGGTGTATGCCGGCTAAAGGAAGTATGTGGAACACATACTTGAGCTCTTTACAATGAATACACGTAAACTGACTTGCACTGAATCTCAAGTGGGAGTGTATTTGTTGATTAAAATTATTGTCAAGAGAAAATATGAGGAAGAGGAGATGGAAAAATGAAATATGTTAGTGCACTTGGCAGCTTTACATATTCAATGGCATGCTCGAAACTACATACTACACATGGCGTGGGAATTATAAGTAGGCATATGGAAAATCTAGGGAGAGATCGTTAGATAGCTATCAAGAGGACCTTTATGTACCTATAGGGCATTAGTGAATATTCCCTTTGCTACCAAGGAGATGGAAGAAATATGCTTCATATGTATGGGTTTGTTGATAATGAAAACTCGATCGGTGCATATCTATTTACATTGATTGGAGTTGTGAATTTGGAGTAAGAGACAATAAGTGGATGTCTGTTCCTAATCGAAGTAAAGTATATTGCAATGTCAAAGACTTCCAAGCACATTTTTTGTTTGTCACAATTATGCATAGATATTGGAATTTGAACATGGACCCATCCCTACTTGTTACAATTAGAATGAAATTACCTTGGGAAAGAATCACAAGTTGTATCCATGGAAAAATCATATCACGGCGAAATTATACTATGTTAGAGAGGTTTAATTGAGTCTAGTGAGGTATCAATACTCAAGGCTAGGACTTAAGGTAATGAAATATTTTCTTCAACTAAAGCAATGGATACGAGGAAATTTTCTTGGTGTAGGGGTAAGTTTGGTATTCAACCTTGAACAATGTATTTCCAAGTGGGAAATTGTTAGGGTATTCCCAATTGCATAACATGTCACTGGAAGATTCTATTTGTAAACAGAATGTGCAAAGAAAGTTTTGGATTGCATTCTTGTATTTTAGAAGCGAATTTGTTTCCAAATTGCATTCAAAATTTTATAAGCAACATCATTTCTATGTTTTCACATTCTTTATAAAAGAAGACAAATCAGCAAGGTGAGCAATAATTTGTTCCTGATGAGAAAAAAATCTTGGTTGTTGTATGTGCTTCTTTTCTAGGGTTGTTATATTAATTAAATTTCATCTTTATGTTGAAGATATTTACATTGTAAATTATTTGTCCATTTGTTATAGGTTGCACTCAAAGTTTAACAATCATAACTCATAATCATCCTTTCATCCCAAGTGAAACCTAGCAATAGTGCATGTTACTCTAGTTATGGAGACCAAATACCCAAGTATAACACAATAAATACTAATATATAATGAGCATGTTGACAAAATTGATAAATGAGAGTTATATATTGTAGTTCTTTAAATTGAACAAGCTCATGGCTATTATTGAGCCATGTGATTTAACTCACCCAATCAGAACCAACTAAGATGGTGCTTTCATAACAAACACAAGTATCCATGTGAAGAGTGCCTTATTAGATTAACCTAACCTTCTTTACCTTCATTAAAATCATCATTAATTATTTTAAAATGCATGTCAACTAATGATGCATCTACCATTATGTTCTTTTGCACAATAGCTTCGCTTGTAACAATATATATTTTAGATATCTCATTTCTTCAATATCAATTTTTGATATGGGCTAGAAGTGGAGCCAAGTGAGAAACATTGAATGGTTCTTTCAAGTGAGCTAGACACCAAACTTGCTCTAGTGAATCAAAGAGCATAATCTCAACTAACTTTGTATTAAAGCTCAAATGTTTAACATAATCCCTATTAATCTCATTCTCTTTAAACAGTGAAGGCCACTCTCTTTACTCAAGTAACTGTGATATTTGTATATAGGGTTACCTAATAATCCTAAGAAGGGCTCCAAGATACAAATGCGCCACTTATAACTAAGGCATTTGCAAATAAACACTCATTTATGATGGGACACTTTCAACATAGAAATCAAGGATAGCATGTACTGTACCTAGCTCTACAATTTGTCTTTCCTGAGAGTAATGCCACTCTGCCTGAACAGAGATACCTTAAAAATTCCCTTAAATATCTAAACATATGTTCATGAAGGAAGAAGTGGCCTTCCGCTCAAGGATTCCTCATCCTCATAAGAAATATCTTTTTGGGAATTTTTATACTGATAGCTGCTAGCTAAGAACATGTAAATGTAGAGATTGATCACACTCAGAGAGGCTAGAAGCCAATAAAAGTAGTCTAAATGAGCTTTGTTCAAGTTTTTTGTGAACCAATAACCCCCCTTGCTTCTACAACTAACCTTCTCAGTAACTGAAATAAGGAAGCTGCTAATGAAAATAGAAACTCCTACAACACTCATATTCACAGCAATACCCAGGATTTTCATAGTATCTGGCATCCGATCATAAAAGTATTCTTGCATCCCTACCATTGAAAATGCATCCACTATGCCAAATAGAACATATTGTGGAAGCAGCATAAAAATGCTCAAGGGAATTGTTGCATTGGGCAGGTCTATCAGTCCATTGTCCTTTGCTGCCTCAATTCTTCTAATCTCTATCAATGTGACAAAAATCATTGATATAATGGAGAAAAACATGCCAGTGCCTATCCTTTGTAGCATAGTAATCCCCTGTTCATTCCCTGTCAAGCGCCTTGCAATTGGAACAAAGATGCGGTCATAAACATGCACCAATAGGAGAATATATAGGCTAGTAAAACATTGTAGGCTCGCAACAGGGATCTCAAAATGTGTTCCAATATTTCTATCCATTGTGCTCCCCTGTTTTGTAAAAAATGTTGAAGATTATGCAAAGACAACCCCATACATCAAACATGCCATCCAAATTGGTAATAGCCCAAGAACATATTTCACCTCTTCAACCTCTTGGACTGTGCATAGTCACCAATTGAAGGTTGTTTTACACTCATCATCCAACTCATCTTCAACTGTAGTTTTGTAAAGAAACCTGAAAAATGAGAATGAGGATATGCATCACAAATATCTTAGTTCATCTAAAATTGAACATAACAGAGTGCAGCCCACAAGAAGCAACAAGGACAAGACTGAAATAAAATAGAAATATGACTTAAGGATAGACTATACCTTACCCGTGGTCGGGAAATAGCTATATCCTATTCTATATCCTTAAAACTAAATTTTCAGTCCACCCTCTTCCTACAAAATATTATTTCAATTACCAGGAATTTCAATATTTCTATGTCAAATGGAAAAACCACTGTGACTCCAACAAATTGAGTCACGAAATTGGCCACTTTTAGCAATGTACGAAAAATTTTGTGGCAATTATTTCGCATTGGTTTGTACTAATAAATGCAATATAACTAGATGTAAACTAAGCAAGACTAGAGAGGAATTACCTAAACTGATCAGTACGCAATTGCTGTATTCTTGGTCCAAAAATCGAAACTTCTTTTTCTTCAATGCGATCTACGTTATTTTCTTCCTTATAGGTGGGAACATTCCATTTATAAAATGTTGCAACAAAGACATGGACAATTCGAGTAAGAGAACTACCACTAGGTAGTTTATGCCTGTAAAATTTTGTCCCACACAAGAAGCTAAGCAGTGCTATTTCCATAGTCACAGCAGGAATGCCAAATCCTAGGCCCCATCCTATGTCATCCTGAATATAGGTGAGTACAACGAATCTTGTAAGAGTACCAATGAAAATACTAAAATACCACCAATTAAAGAATGAACTCTTATACTTATTCTCTTCTAGGTCGTCCTCATCAAATTGATCAGCACCAAATGCTTGTAAATAGGGTTTGAAGCTTCCTTTCCCCAAAGCAACCAAATAGATCAAGACGAAGAAAATCCCATCCTGCTTCAGACTCGTCAAAGAGGTAGAAAAAGTGACCAAAATAAATCCCTGTAACAATCCATCTCATGTAGTGTTTATTAGTAGGATTCCATGCACAAGATTAAAGCAGAAAAGGAACAATCATTTTCAAACCCTATTGTCCTTTTAAACATGGGTTCAATTCACCCAAATATATAGCAAAATATTCCTCTGTCCATCGAAATTTGCATGAATCCACTGGAAAACAATTATAGAGATACTAAATTATCCATTGTTTAATGTTGGAACACCAAAAAAAATATAAACCAATGGGATGTCATCAAGCCATAAAATCGTGCTCAAGCCGGTAAAATCCTGATCAACCCTAGTGGTTACAAAGGGCTTGTACTTCAAGGTATATTTTTCTAAAGTAAGGTCCTCGTTTCCTTTAATGTGGTGGTCTTGACTTAATCATTCCTGAAGCAATCAGGTAAGGTTCTGTGCTATCAATATTAGGTGTAAACATTACTGAATGTTTAACTATCCAAGATTGTCCCATTCTTGTGTGGTTTTCCCTCGCCGTATGGCATGAGTTTTAAAGGGATAAGGTTCGGTGAAAATCCTCAATGGTTTTCATGTAACAGTAATTTCTCAAGCCTGGCACCTAAACCCAATGAATTTCACTTGTTGCAGTCTAATTGCTTGGGGTATGCCCCCCCCAACCAGTGAAAAAATGGGGCAAATCACTCCAACCCCTCCCTCTGACCCAGTAAATCCAGGCAAATTCCATTGAAATATTCTCCAAACAAAGAAAATCGGGAGCGAATGCCATTGAAATCTGCTCCAAACAAAGAAAATCGGGAGCGAATTCCATTTTTTCAGTCTTATGGGCATTTATTTTGGTGGGCTAATATTTAATAATTAATT
The DNA here is from genome assembly GCA_034641835.2 of Pinus albicaulis. Lineage (NCBI taxonomy): Eukaryota > Viridiplantae > Streptophyta > Pinopsida > Pinales > Pinaceae > Pinus > Pinus albicaulis. The sequence goes on from CM076578.1 coordinate 178,039,224, forward strand.
ATTTTTAAAATTATTAGAGGGCTAATTTTATAAAACTATATAAAATGGGTTTTATATAAAAAATTCTCCCTATCAAAATTTAAAACCCCTTAAAATTCGCCTTTGGGCTAAAATTCGCCCCTAAAATTTTCCCTACTTTTTACCTACCCATCTTTATTTCTAACATTTTTTCTTCATTTTTGTAGGTGTATTTAGGCTTGCAACCTTAAAACACTTTTCTTTCGAAACATAAAAACTATCTAAATCTACCTTATTTCATCTGAGGGCTCAGATTAAACTGTTGAGCTCCTCATTATTATCTACCTATCTACTGATTTGTAAAGTTTAAACTGTTTGGAAAATCTTTATTCTCTATCTAAAACATGAAATTGAAAGCATGAAAATTTAATATTAAACTGTTTAACTGATCATGGATTATGGCATTTATTAACACTCTGCGCATAATCATTATTCTTGCAGTAAAAATAAAAGTAGTGGCATTTGGACTTGCTCACTTTCAGGTCTTATTTTTATCTCTTTTTTCTTTTGGGGTCTACATTTTTCTAAGTTCTTTGATATTTATTTAGGACTTTTACCCTCTTTTTCATTTTTTATTATTATTATTTTCAAAATATGGGAAAAAAACTTGCTGAAAGCAAGGTATGTACATATTTACAAGACTATCAAAGTAAATTCAAAAATTATGAATCCTTCATTTATAGGACCGTAAGAGGTGTATCAACCTTTTACAAAGGCTCCATCTCCATGACCACTGGCTCAAATTTCTCTGCCATTGAAGGTGATGGGATATCTCTAGGTTTGGGAGTTCTTGTAGGAGTGATAGCATCTACTTCAAAACCACTGATGAATAGAAAAGATGACTAGTATCTACCTAATCTCTTTATCTCCTCTAATACTAGAAACTTGATCAAACCATGATGAAAAAGAGAGGTTTCATTTCCTTTAGATTTAACTTGAACTTTGTCTGACATTTTAGCTAAGCTTCTGTATAAGTAAAAAGGTAAATCAAGATACCTCTTACCCACAAAATGCAGCAAATGCCTAAGGTGGTAGGTGTTGTAACATAAAAGACAATCCCTTAGCTGTGTTAAGGAATCAGTGCCTAAGACATTTATATTATTATTTCATGAATATATATGTGTCTCTGTTTTATTAACCCTCAAATATTTATGATCAAACCCTTAAATATCAAATATGATGAATGCTTCACAATGCTACCATTTGTTGATGTTGAATGAAGTGACTAGAAGAAAATGAAAGAAGAAGCCCAAATTGATATGTTGTTTTATACAGAAAATATCATCTCAAACCCCAGAAGAAATATATGAAAGAAATAGTTAAAACAAATGAGTGCCAATTAATTTTTTTAACTCTTACATACAAAAGTAAAAATAGACCTGTTGCTTATAACTTTGTTTTATTCATAGATAGAAAATACAGAATGTAAACTTGAATACATTTCAACATAAACAAAATGCTAGAAATTTTCTTTCTCATTCATTAATCTTTGAATCTCTGAGTACAAAAATAATTGTCTGAAGGTCCAAAAATAGAAACCTTTCCTTCCCATGAAAATTACGTTAAATACAGTAAAAAGAAATTTGGAACTGCTGTAACCAATCCTAACTACCAAAAATACTTAGGACTTCGAAGGTTGTCTATTAAATGCCTTGAAAATATCTTATTACAATTACACTATATTCAGAAAATAAAATAAATATCCTAATCTATAGGAATTGCTGATGATGTGGCTTCTTTTTTTGGGTCAACTGATTTGTCTTTCTTTGATGTTGATCCTTTTGGCAGGTCTATTGTCCAAGCTCTGCACTTTTTCAATATTTCTACCTTTTTCCTAGATGAATGTGTCAGATTGTGATATTCCAATATGAATGCAGTAATTCGATCATAGTACGAACTTTAGGTGAAAAGAGTCTTTACCATCCACAATAGTTGAAAATGTCTCTGCAAGAAGTTGACCATTGTTTCTCCTTCAAGCACCTGAGTCTTTTCATGTCTGTTATCAACTTTTCTTTTTGTCAATACTAGTAAGTTCTCATAAGAATTACATGGCAAAATATTTCCTTCAGCTCCCCAACATGATGGCAAGCCTATTCTTGTCATTTTGTCAAATGAATTATCAAACTGACTTACTGCTTCCCTGATTTCCATTAGCTTCTTTTGTACAACCTTTCTGAGAACATTTATGACAATAATTTTGGTAATTTATATTGCATACAAGATTTTTTCCTGCATGTAATTATCCTCTAATTCCTGATCTGATTTAGAGTTAATAAAATCACTGAATCTTCTGGCCCAAATGGCTCTATTAATTCCTTTTTTTTTATCAGACATGATTTGTTCTTCACATTCTAAAATAAGACTTTTCTCTTTTGCAACTATCGTCAAGAAGCACCAATTAGATTTCATTTTTGAAATGATATCAGTCCAAATGATGTCTTTCACTTGTATCAGTGAGAGATTTCCTTTCAGTATTTCTTTGATATTTTTAATCTCAGCTTCAACATTTCCCAAATCCATTTTGTACTTGTCAGCTTCATTTTCTATGACTTTAATCAACTTTTTTGTAGTCTCCATATCTTTTTGAGCCTTATTTTGATCTCTTTCAGCCATCTGCAACTCAATATTTAATTGAACAATATGTGCTTGAGGATCTTCATTACTTGTAGGGAAAAAAAAAGTACAACTATGGTTATCAATATGATTTTGCAATGAAATTGAAGTTTTCTTTATTTTGGAGATTTCTTCTTCTTTCTGCATGAGTTGTTGTAAGAGCTTTTCCTTTTCGTTCTCTACTTATGCAACTTCTGCAGCCATTGACTATTCTCCAGTAGGTAATTTTATATTTTTCCTCAATGTGGATATTTCTACCTCAGCACTTTGCATGAATTTCTGCACAACAGTCTTGTCACTGGGGTCTACTCCAATCTTTATAATGATTTTATTCAATTCCTCATTCTGAACTGTTAATGATCTTGAGTTAGCCTTCTCTAACTTCAATTGTTTAATTAATTTCCCCAACACATTATTTTCCTTTATTGCCATTGCATTAGTCTTTGTGCGGTCATTTACAATCAACTGACTTGTTTGCATATGCAAATTCATTTTATCCATCAGTGGAATTTTCTTCACATCCACAGTGACATTTACATTGTTGAAACTGTTGGAAGAACCAATTGACATGTCTGTAGGATGTGACAGGGAAATTCTAAATTGATCTTTCTCAAGATCCATTACAGTCAATAATCTTGTTTCATCAACAACAACTTGATTTTCAACTTGGGCCTCCATGCTGGCCTTCATCTTCTAATTTCTTTCCTTAATTTGTGAAAACATTTATTTGATCAAAGGCACTTGTTCATGAGAAGCTTCATGACGCCTGGGTGAAGTAGGAGAATTTTTCTCTTCTTCCAAATGTAAAGAAAATCCAGGTGAATTAGATGTAGGATATTTAGCAAACTTTGTTCTCTTCTCGACTCCCTGCTCCTCATCATCTAAATCAATAACCACTTCTTTTGTTCTTTTATTTGTTTTCTCTGGTATGATGGGAGTCTGGAATTTTTTACTTACTGAACTCATCACACCTTTACTTGCTACCTTCTCCTGTTCTGACCTACTTTCATGAATGAAAGAAGAGTACCCATTCTCAATTCTTCTATTTGAAATCACACTAGAAGGGTCATAAGCCCAAATTTCTCCTAGTACCATATGCATCTCATCTAACATTCTTGTTACTTCATCAAATGCCTGCCTCATATTGACTATGAAAGGGCATACAATCACGGGTAATTTATACATATGTCCTTTTTTCATAAGTACAAAGTGAACCTGATCAACATTTAGGCTCTGTCTAATAAACTCTAAAGCAAAAAGCCTCATTGGTACAAATGTTGTGAGTCTATAAGGCTCAACACTTCCTCCATACAGCCTTATTTGAGAGTAATCCTAAAAAACAAACCAATCTCCAAATCTGCAATTGGATCCTAAATGCAAGAAATCCCAATCTTTAGGTAAAAAACAGGGAGGAGGAACTCCATTCAATATTCTATATGCAACTCACATGTAATAGCTAGCAAAATAAAAAAATCCAGCTTCATTTTTCTCCCTTCTATCTACATGTGTCTAGAATATCATAGATTGCCTTCTTTTGTTTGAATCCATAATATTTAGACCTAAATGCATGAATTCTTCCACATTCTGATATAAGAACAAATATACAATCAATGAAGGAAATTTGACAAAACCTGTTAATGAAAGGCTCATTAGCTATGAATTGACTGCTTCCTACCAATATTATGGAATATCCAGCACCATTCCTAGCTTCATCATCATGGCAAACATCCCTAGAACTGATTTATCCACTGTATTATCATCATCTTTACCCCGAATTTTTGCAATATTACTTAATACAGGACAAGTCTCTGCGTCAAAAACCTCCATAGAAAACTCTTTCAGTATGGATGAAAATGCTTCATGTCAGGCTTCAAATAAAACATGAACTGATTAAAATCTTCACCTGCAAGATTATCATAATAATGTACCAGCGAATCGTCAGAAAACTGGATGGATGACTCTGATTCAGGATAGCAAAGGGCTTGGCGGATTAACTGGGTGGACACTTACAGAACATTCTCTCCTTTGGAATTCATAACAAAACACTTCCCGGGATACATGACTAACACCAACCAATAGATAAATTCAGGGAAAAGATGGGTCTTTGGAATGCATGCAGAAAGAATGCTGGACTTGACCATGGAAGAATAAAAAGTGGAAGCATTATCATTCAAGATGAATTGTTTATAGAAAGGAAGGTGAATTACAGAACATATGGTATTTTGAATATCCCTCTCAGTATCCATGAGAGGGATATGACTAGCTACACCTGATAGAGAGGACCATTTATCCATGGCTAAAAATTTCCTCAAGAACAATTCACAGGGTGGTGAAATTTACGCAGGGGACGGAAAACTAAAACAGGGTGCAGTGAAACAAATTATAAATGATTTGAAAAAAAAATGAAAATATTTTTTAAATAGGTGGCGCGACTTTTAAATTTAATGCTGACAAGACGTGCCAGCGAGCCATTGATTACATCCGACGTGGAAGAAAGTTGTGAACAGCTCAGCGTCTCACGTCACTGCGGGGGATCCTGGGGTACGGAAGAAAACTTTAGCTGGTGCCCCCACACTCAATCTCCACCATTCATCTCTGTTGTCCCTGCAGTCAACCTGGTCAAATTTGGAGGCACTCGTCTCGATATATTGTGTGTTGATTGTGCCCACGGGTTGGGCCTTTTGATAAGATCTTTTATCATCAGTGCTTTCTGCCCAAAAAATCAATCGATTTTTAAGCATCAAATGCAGAGCCCACTTATATAAAGTTTAAATGCTTAAAATTTAACTCAGATATAGCGAACACAAATATTTTTCAGGCTAAAGTACAAGAATTTTGATACTTTAACATATTTTTCAACAATTTATAATTTTTATATTTGAAAAATATTTTAAAAATAAAAGGATATGAAAATGGTCCACAACATCTGGCTCCACTTGGGGATAGTGTTTTTTTCCACGAAACACTAAGAACCTGCAGATCAGTTCCTTCACTCCGGGCATGGAGTCAAAATTTTCTTGATGAAGAATATATACTGAGAGAAAACCGAATATGTATAATGATGGAATAACTACTTTTAGTGTTGGAAATAATGTTTCAGATATTGCCCATTCACAGAAAATTCTACTGCTTCTCCATCAAGATGTTGCAGCATGAAAGTGTTATTTGATCTGGCTTCAGAAATTTTGTAAGGACCATACCATAAAGGATCAAATCTACCATGTTTCCCTTTCTCTTCCCTTCTGGTATCCCATCGTAATACCAAATCTCCAGTTTGAAATATGATTTCTCTTGCCTTTCTGTCAAAAATGAACTTCATTTTCTCCTGATAAGTGACCAAATTGTCTCTGACTTTATTTCTTCTTTCACTCAATTCTATCACCTTATTTAGTCTTCTGATCAAGGCATTAGGTTCATCTTGAGCGTCTTGAAGAAAAGATATTACTGGTCCTGCTAGTTGGGTGGGAAACAAAGCCTGAGTACCATATACCACTTCATAAGGTGACTTACCAGTGGATCTTCTAGTAGTCATTCTCACTGCCCACAAAGCAAATATCAACTTTGAATCCTAATCCTTCTCGTTCTCATTGATTGTTTTCTTCAATATTTTCACCAATGTTTTATTAGATGATTCTGCTAATCCATTTCCTTGAGGGTGATATGCTATAGAATGAGACAATATTACATTATAAGTTTGGCAAAAATTTATGAACCTAACTAAGTTGAATACCTGAGATTTGTATATTACAATCTTTATTGGATATCCAAATCTGTTGAAAATATTCTCTTCTAAAAACTTCATCATAACCAAATCATTTTATTTTCTAGTATGAATTGCCTCTACCCATTTTGTAAAATAATCAGTAGTAGTTAGAATCCGTTTAAATTTCCCACTTGATGGTGGATTAATCTCTCTAATTAAATCCAATCCCCATTGTCTTAAGGGTTCTTCAATAATCACAGGAAGAAGAGGTAAAGGAGCTAACCTTTTCTTTTCTGCAAACAATTGGCATTTGTAGAAACTTCTAAGAGTTTTGTATACATCAGCAAATAAAGAGGGCCAATAAAAACCTGATTTAAGAATATTATGAGCAATTACTTTCCAGTTGTAATGACCTCCACACAAGCATTCATGGTATTCTTTAATCACCTCCATGGTTTCCTCTTTTGTCAAACATAACATCAACACACCATCAGGATATTTCCAATACAACTTAGATTCAATTATAACATAAGTTTGAGCCTTAAGTTTCAAAGCTTTGTACTTAGCTCTGTTTATTGAAGGAGGACAAGAAAATAAACACCTATAATGAATAATATCTTTATACCAGTCTGAACAAAGAAATTTATATTTAATGGCCGATTTTGTCTTAATCTGATCTGTTTCTTCATTCACTTCATCTACAGGTGCAATTAAGCTAATTCCCAAAGCTTGGAAATGTAATATTCCTACTTAGCCTAAGCTAGGAGGAATATTCATTTTTGTTTTATTTCCTGTTGCATGAATAGATGAATAAAGGAGGACATGTAAAACTCCTGAAAAGTCTGAATAAATCAATGCCCATGTGAACAAAGACAAATCAGGGCCATGTAAATAATCACTTGTAGGTGTGAAAGAGGTTTGAGCTAAAGACTGAGTCAACCTTGATCAAATCAACAACGCTGTCTAGGTTCATTGCATCTCCAAAAGGGACAGTGCAGTTCTAGAAGGAGGCCTCTCATGGGAAAAGGACTAACTCATCAAGGTGGTTTAGGGTTTGCAAAGGCTTTCTCATCTTATAAAAGGAAAGGGAGGGCAGCAAGAGAAGGTTGTTGATTGCTCATATTTCTGAAGTATTTGTCTTCTTAGACAAATACCATTCTCTACTGTTTAGTGGAGGATTGTGTTTGGAATTCCTAGGCAGGGATTTCACCTCTTCCATTGAGGATTTCTTGGAGAAGTATTTCTGAATTGACCACTATTAGGCTTTGGGCCAAGCTGTACTTCCAACTGCATGCAGATCCAGTGAGGGTTTTCTTGCTTTTGTAAGCTGCAGCAAGAGGGTGTCTAGATCTGCAGAGATCTAGCTTGTTTTGGGAGCCTCTTCTCATGGAGTGTGTATTTTAACCTCCTGGAAGAGTGCCTCTTCTATTTGTGCTTCATATTTGTGTCTTGGTAGCAGGCCAATACTTTTATTAAAGCTGCAGCACATTTTATCTTGAGGAAATGCGTTATTCTCAGAGGAGGACTTGCTGGGTGTTTTGATCCCACTTTTGATGAGAAGTTTTAGGTGCTAGGTTTTTCCTTTCACCATGGTGATCCATGGATTATATTTTTGATCCATGTTCTAATTAGATCTGATATTTTGTAATGTGAAGCCATATTCAGAAATTACTGCAGCATTTTACAGATTTGCAGCTTAAAATTCAGATCTACTCTTATGTATGCATGTTTTGGACAAAACCCCAATGGGATCTTGTAATAGAGAATTTCTAGTGTATAGATATGATCTTTCATGCAACGATCTGATCTATATCTGAGATGTAACATTCAGCTACTGCAACACTCAGAAAATAACGTTGTACATTCTTGTTGTAGATTAATACATTGTTGCAGCCCCCTTTTCTAAGGGCTTTCTTCATTAGAGTCTCATACTTTCTCTTGTATCTTGTATAAAAGACTTTTTAAGCTTATTTTGCTGATCTATATGTATTTAATCAGTCTCCTACATGTTTATCTTATGCTATAAACCATGACAGTGTAAATTCCTAAAGCAGTTGATGTGTTTTATTGTAAGCCTCTCCTATGAGCTAAATCTAGCAGCACTAGTCATGGGGAGATCTGTTTAACTCCTTTAGGATAATTTGTTTCAGCTAAAACTCTATATGTATGATTTATGATATGTGATCTAAGGCATCCCAGCCTTGAGTTACCTTATTTTCACATAGTCTCCCTTATACAACATCCCTTTGGACCCTATTGTAGAAAATCCTGAAAAAAGGGATATTATAGTGGTATCAGAGCATGATCTCTAGCACCGCCTATGAGATCAAGCTATCATCAAAGTAAAGGGAAGATCATAGATAAAAATGGTGGAGAGGATGATATTACTCTCATCAATATTAAGATCAAAGAAGAGCCTCTCTAAGGAGGAGGAGCAGACAAAGGAGGAAATATGCAATGAAACTCTAAGAGGGTTTCGAGAAAAAGAGAGTTGTAATGAGACCTCTATGAGGTTCCAAGAGAAAGAAGAAGACCCATGCACCTCCTACTCTCATAGAAGGGGTGAAGAGCAAGAAGACCACCTAGAACAGAATATTCTGAGTGGTTATTTGGTAGAGTACAAGTGCCAATCAAGAGCTTATAAAAAGACCCTAGACTTTCCTCAGCTTGTTCAACTAAGAGAAGAAAGAAGGCCATGCAGTGAGAGAATGATAAGAGGCAACATATTTCTGTTGTCTACATTTGATGGATCACACAAGTGTGCAGTAGAGACTTGGGTGATGAAACTAGAATCATTTTTCTTACTACATCCAGTAGTGGAAAAAGACGTTGTGGAGAACTCAACGCTGCACTTGGAGGACAAGGAAAGCTCTTGGTGGTTCAGCCACAAAAGTCATGCAATAGTACCTAATTTTTCTGATTTCACTCATCAGATAATCAGAAGGTTTGGCAGTAGAAGATCAAAGGAGGAGGAGGAGTCCTCTTCTCCATTTGAGGAGCCTTGTACCAGTGCTGTGACATTCAGGGAGGGGATGAAAATTCATTCCTTTGTTCCTTATTTGAGTTGCATGCAACATGAGGAGTTAGGGTGCAAGATGGTGGAGGGCATGATGAGTGTTGTGCCAATTTCTGTTGGTGTTTGGCCTTCAACACACTTAGATTCTTTTGGATCCAAGAGGATCATTGATTAGAGATCTTTCTTGAAATATTTCCAAGTGGTTACATATCAACATCCCATGAGGTGTAAGGAGGAATAATTTCTTTGGGAGATTGGTAGTCTTCATTGGGAAGATACCAAAGGAGAGAGGGATTGGAGGCATCCACATTTGAATGAAGAGTCTTCTTCTCAAAAAGGAGACATAAATATTTCCCTTTCAGAGGTAGACCAAGATTTAAGGTCTCCTATTGAGGATGAGGTATTTTCTACCATTGAAGAAAAGGCTATGGGTGACAACGCAACCATGACAGAGGCATCTATAGAATTCCATGAAGAAGAAGGAGGAGCAGTTTCTCCAAGGAGAGAAGCTCTTGCATTCTTGCAAGGAATTTCAAGGAGTCTCACATATAGAAATTATGGCTCAATCCATGAGCAACAAGTGCCATTATTATCAGATGGTGAGATCCTGAATACTATAGAAGATGAAGAGAAGGGAAAGCTTCATCGGGTAAGAAAAATTTACCCCTTTTTGTTTCAAAGGAGTGATGTACTAAGGGGGCATGAAGATCTATGCAAGACAAGCAAGGACACATCAGTCCCTACATCTTTCTATTATGATCTATGCCTTGATGTCTCCTTACTTGGAAGAAGCCCTCTAGGGAAACTCCTTGATGGAAAAAGAAAATTGTTCTCTCAACCTTGTACAGTGATACATTTGGCCAAGAGGGGAACTATCACAGTGCTGAAGACTTTGGGTAAGAAGCATGCTAATGAAAAGCACATTTTTTTTTATGATTGCATGCATTATTTTGATTTACATGTGCAGGCCATGACTCCTAAGAGGAGTGTAATGGAGGTCTTGCAGCATGATGGGTGCTTCCCTAAAGCACCAAATATAAATTTCACCTTCATCCATGGTGGAATGATGAAGGCAGCAAGAAAGTGGCATATAAACCACTTACCAAATCTAGATCCAGGAAATATTGAAGCAAGGGGAGATGAAGCTATAGCACTGTGGGAGAAAGAGAAGGGGAGGGTCAGCCTTCCAGCAAACAATTTTGGCATGTGCAATGTCAAAAGAGAAATCAGCAACCTGAAAAGCACTTCCATGGATGCATCAGCAGCGCTGTCATTGTTGAGCAGTGTGGATCTTTATTGGAAATCTCAACTGCTTGTAGAGTATTCCAAAGATCTCCACACAGGTATGATACTATATGGCATGCATCAAGAAGAGGGCCACTTGGTCCAAGGAGGGGTCATCTACTATCATGGTAAGGTATTTTTTGCTAGAGCTTCCAAGCTCAAGCAGAAGATCTTACAAGGAGCATATGAATAATTCTACCTCAGCCATATGTGTTCAATGAAGATCTATTCCTTGATCATGAAGAGTTTTGATTGGGAAGGCACGAGAGAGGACTTACATCAGCAATTTCAAGAGTGCAATGGCTATGGAGGGTTTGGGCAGCCAATGGAATCTTTTCAAGAGCCATCTCAACCAACTCTTCCTTTGCTTGAGAGGAAGGGAATGATCATGCACAACTCCATGTGTGTGAAGGAATATGATGGGAAAGGGTCTGATCATGATAAACAAGTTGTATTTTCTGATCTATTACATTCCTTTGCCATGTTTTTGCAGGATGTGACTCCTAAAGGGAGTGAGGGATCATATGGATCTCATAGTTTGTTGGGGGGCAATGGAAATTATGAACTTGGCCACTCCTTTGATGTGCAAGGGGAGATTCCTTTTCATGATGGGTGCTTCCCAAAGGCACCAAACTTATGTCACACCTGCAGCCATGTTAAGGTGACTTATGAAAAAAATATGTGTTGGGAATTCCGCTTACCACACCAGGATCTAATGAAGACAAGAGGTGCATTGTGCTGGCACTACATGTGGGATTTTGACCCACCTCCTCAAGTTCAGATTTCAGTTTGCATCTATGTAGTCTTGATTCCATACATTGATGATATAGTTGTGTTGTTTGTGGGATTGTATGGACAGAGGATGGTCAGTGTGTATGTCCCACATGGTTTAGAACTCCAACTTGTACTTCATGATACATGTTTTAGATGTAGTATTTCTCCACCCATGTTTACATTTGTTGAGTTTTTCACTCCTGAAGGGATGGACTATGCACATATTATGTTAGCCTTGGAGGAGAAATTCATGATGCTTTGGCTTGCTGAGCACTTGGGTTATGATGGAGATTTGACCCTTGATGATGCCAACAATGAAATAGAAGAAGAACTACAGCTCTTACCTATCATTTTCTTGAGGACAAGCAACATTTTGGAGGGGAGGACTGTAATATTCCTACTTAGCCTAAGCTAGGAGGAATATTCATTTGTGTTTTATTTCTTGTTGCATGAATAAATGAATAAAGGAGGACATGTAAAATTCCTGAAAAGTATAAATAAATCAATTCCCATGTGAACAAAGAAAAATCAGGGCCTTGTAAATAATCACTTGTAGGTGTGAAAGAGGTTTGAGCTAAAGACTAGGTCAACCTTGACCAAATCAACAACATTGTCTAGGTTCATTGCATCTCCAAAAGGGACAACACAGTTCTAGAAGGAGGCCTCTCATGTGAAAAGGACTAACTCATCAAGGTGGTTTAGGGTTTGCAAAGGCTTTCTCATCTTATAAAAGGAAAGGGAGGGTAGCAAGAGAAGGTTGTTGATTGCTCATATTTCTGAAGTATTTGTCTACTTAGACAAATACCATTCTCTGCTGTTTAGTGGAGGATTGTGTTTGGAATTCCTATGCAGGGATTTCACCTCTTCCATTGAGGATTTATTGGAGGAGTCTTGCTGAATTAACCATTATCAGGCTTTGGGCCAAGCTATACTTCCAATTGCATGCAGATCCAGTGAGGTTTTTCTTGCTTTTGTAAGTTGCAGCAAGTGAGTGTTAGATCTGCAGAGATCTAGCTTGTTTTGGGAGCCTCTTCTTGTGGAGTGTGTCTTTTAACCACATAGAAGAGTGCCTCTTCTATTTGTGCTTCAGATTTGTGTCTTGGCAGTAGAAAAATACTTTTATTAAAGCTATAGCACAGTTTATCTTGAGGAACTGCATTATTCTAGGAGGAGGACTTGCTGGGTGTTTTGATCCCACTTTTGATGAGAAGTTTCAGGTGTTGGGCTTTGCCTTTCACCATGGTGATCCATGGATTAGCTTTCTGATCCATGTTATACTTAGATCTGATATTTTGTAATGTGAAGCCATATTTAGAAATTACTACAGCATTTTACAGATCTGCAACTTAAAATTCAGATCTACTCTTATTTATGCATGTTTTGGACAAAACCCCAATGGGATCTTGTAATAGAGCCTTTCTAGTGTATAGATCTGAAATGGATCTAATATTTCATGCACAGATCGGCTCTAGATATGAGATGTAACATTCAGCTACTACAACACTTAGGAAATAACGTTGTATATTCTTGTTATAGATTAATACATTGGTGCAGCCCCCTTTTCTAAGGGCTTTCTTCATTAGAGTCTCATACTTTCTCTTGTACTTGTATAAAAGACTTTGTAAGATTATTTTGATGATCTATATGTATTTAATTAGTCTCCTACATGTTTATCTTCTGCTATAAACCATGACAACGTAAATTCCTGAAGAATTTCATGTGTTTTACTGTAAGTCTCTCCTATGAGCTAAATCTAGCAGCACTAGTCACGGGGAGATCTGTTTAACTCCTTTAGGATGATTTGTTTTAGCTTAAAATATGATGTATGATGTATGCAGATATGTGATCTAAGGCATTCCAGCCTTGATTTCCCTTATTTCACACAGTATCCCTTATACAACGTCCCTTTGGACCCTATTGTAGAAAATCCTGAAAAAGGGATATTATAGGAAATTAGATTATGTCAGCAATTTGGTCAGTCCCTGTCCTTTGACTAACTTTGTTGGTTTGATATCCAAGTCATATTCTTGGATTTTGGCAATCCATTTTCCTCTTTTTCCTTCCACATCACTCTGTACTAGCACATCCTTTACAAAAGAATTAGGCACATATGCTACTATTTGAGAATGAAGTACATAAGTTATGAAAGCCTTTAATGATTTAACTAAAGCATATACCTTCTTCTCCAGGATATTATACTTCAGCTCTGCATCTTTCAGGACTTTGCTGAAAAAGGCTACAGGTTGTTCACTTCCTTCTTCATTTTTTTGTAATAGCACAGCAGCAATAGTGGAGGATGATGCAAATGAGAAGATTTGAAAAGGCTTCAAGTAATCTAGATTGATCAAAACAGGAGCTTCTTGAAGAGCTTCTTTAATTATGCCAAAGGATTCTCTTGCATCTTTGTCCCATTTTATTTTAGCATTCTTTTTTAACATATATGTTATTCTCCTGACAATCTCAGCATAATTCGGAACAAATATTCTCAAAAAATTTATTTTTCCTAGAAACCTTTGGATATCCTTTTTACTTCTAGGCAGTGGAATTGTCAGTATAGCTTTAACCCTTGCTGGATCAATATTCACTCCTTGATTTGAAACTATGTGACCCAATAACTTACCTTGCTATAAATAAAACAAATATTTCTTGGGATTTAATGATAATCCAAATTTTATGCATTTCAAGAAGGCTTTCCGCAGATGCTCTAAGTGCTCATCATCAGAACCTGAAAAAATAGTAACATCATAAAGATAAATGACTACAAATTTATCACTCGCAAAAGCAATATTCATTTCCCTTTTGAAAGTAGCTCTTGCATTCATGAGGCCAAATGGCATCTTGGCATACATGAATGTTCCCCAAGGTGTGGTGATAGCAGTTTTCTTTTGATCTTCCTTCTCCACAGCCACTTGATTATACCCGGAAAAACCATCAACCATGGATAACCTGAATGCTCCAGTTACTTTCTGCAGAACAAAATCCATCTTTGGTAAAGGATAGTTATCCTTTAGGGAAGCTCTATTCAAATTTATGAAATCCACGCATAATATTATCTCTCCATTTTTCTTCCTAACTGGTACCAGATTGGAAACCCAATCTGAATATCTTAGTGGAACTATGATTTTTTCTTCCAAAAGTTTCTTTACCTCTTTTTCAATCTGAGCCAACAATAATGGATTAATTTGTCTGAGCTTCTGCTTGTGTGGCTTAACTCCATCTTTCACTGGTATTTTATGCTAAATAATATCTTGATCATAAGTTTTTAAATCTTCATATGACCATGCAAATACATCCATGAATTGTTTAAAAAGATCTACATACCTTTTTTTGTACTCCTTAGGAACTCCTTTAAACAATTTGACTATTTTAGGCTCATGTTGAGTTCCTAAATTACAGTCCTCCATTTCTCCATCTTGGGATACCTTTTTCTGGTTCATTGCCACATCATTAGCATGAAAAAATCTCTTAAGAGGTACCAAACCTCTGGGCAAAATATTATCCTTCAACTAAATTATCTTCTGATCACCAATTGAATGTTTCAAATTTTTAGACATATCACTTTGACCACTTTCATCAACTTCTAAATAAATTTGATTGTCTTCAAAATTTCCAATCATTGTTAAAAATTGATTAATTTGCTCATCATCCTCAAAAACCTGCCAATGCTTTACATTATCAGGGATTCAAGGTCTGTGTCTCAATTCGATTTCATATCTCAACCTTGGATTAATTGGTGTCTTAAATGTACTGGCTGCAACTGCCAATGAATATGCCATTCTATTCTCTTCTCTTGGAATAAACTGTAAATTAAAAGCTTCAAAACAATTTTCAACTAGATCCCACACCTCATTTCTATAAGACCTCAACCTGGGATGTTTATTCTGACACCAATTCTTAATTTGTCTTATTCTTAATTCAGAATCACCAAAAATAGAGATAAAATGGATTCCCATATGTTTATTTGTTTGCAGGCTTAGAATCAATGCTTTGTATTCAACTACATTATTAGTAGATTCAAATTCCAATTTGAAGTAAAAAGGTAAAAAGTTACCTTCAAGAGATATAAATATGATTCCAGCTCCAATGCCTTCCTTAGAGAATGCACCATCAAAATAACACTTCCAAATTTTATTTTAACACAAATCTTTATTTACATTGGCTGAAGAGAGCTACTCTTGTGAATCATCAGCAAATTCTGCATCTTCATGAAGCATGAAACAAGAGAGATCCTCCTTCTCTTGACCATAAATGGGGGAATTACCTGAATCTTTCTTGGTAGTAGTTTTCAAAAATCTGGTTTCTCTGTATAACCTCCTTTCCTCCCCATTAAAAATACGAATAATGGCATATGTGAAATCCAATTTCAAAACTCCTCCAAGCTTTGCCCCCCAAGATCTAGACAACAACATACCAAATCTGGTTGGAATATCTGCTACTACCACATCCATCATAATACTCTTAGCTAGAATTTGAGCCAAGGAAACAACCATATCTTTGATAAGACCTACACACTTCACCCTTTTTGAATCAAAGGAATAAAGGTCTCTATATGGCTTGGTGATTTATAAATTTAACTCTTTCCTCACAGACAATGGCATTAGATTATGTGATGCACCAGAATCTAGCATGCAATTATGTAAAATGAAATCATGCAACAGAACTAATATATAAGAAGGTGGAACAGAAGATTCTACCTCTTCAACATGAGGTCCAAAAGTAACCACTAGTTTCTCTTCTTGAAGATTCACTATATCACTCACCTCATCAGATTGAGATAAATTAATAAAATCTGCAATTTCTTTCTTATAACTAGGTGTTTTAACCAACTCAAGAAGTGGTACTTGAATCTTTAATTTTTCTAAATCTTTCGACAAACTGAAAGTTTGATTTTGTTTTGTTAACTTTTCAGGTTCTTCATGGTTTTTGTTTGAATTTTCATGTTGATTAGGAACAGTAACAATCTTCTCCAACATATTAGGGTTATTAGGTTTTACCTGGGAAGCCTCAACTTGCTGCTTCTCTTTCTCTTTTTCTTGATTCATGGGCTACTTCCCCTTATCTTATTTTTTAATTGGATTCTCTGGTGGAGTCGCCATTGGAGTAGGTATTGATTCTAATTCCTTTTCTTCATCATCCTGAGTTCTCAACCTCTATTTTGACCTCAAATCATATTTTTTATGCAACTCTGCTTGATAAAGTCAGCAAAATGTTTGCAATAATCATGCATTTCTTCTTGATCAAATGGGACATTAGCTTCTTTACATTCCCCTGCATATTCTTTCTCACTTTCTTCTTCTATTTCACCATCCTCCATATAGATAGCAGAAATTTGATCTTCATCTTATTTTTTATCATCATCAACAGAATGTGATGGTGTTGCCTCTATATATAAAGGTTCTTGTACTTGGTCTTGATCTTCTATTTCTCTCTATAGAATCTGCAGGGGTTGTTTTCTGAATTAGGGATTGAAAACCCCTATGTTTTGTTGTGTAGATTTCTTGTTGTCTAATTCCATCTTTACTAATTTTTTTGACAAATTTTTAATGGCCTTAGTCATGTCATCAATCCTTTGATCTTATGATGAGTCTTCTTCTTTGGCTTTTCCTTTATCTTGAACCTTTCCAGTAATAGTCATATTTTCCTCAATCTCTAAGGAATCAATTTGAATCCTTTCAAGAGTGGGGGATCTTCTTTCTCTCAAGGTAAAACTAAAATCTGATACAAATTCCCCAGCAAAAACAACCCTTGCTCCAATAGGAGGAGGTTTCATTTCCATAGGAAAACTATTGTACAACTTATTGAACCTTTTGATAAAATCACTCATATTTTCATTTGATTTTTTCTTTATAGCATTAAATTTCGTTAAGGAATAACCATGGTCTCTTTTTTCTCCCCATCTCTAGATGAATTGTCTTTCTAATTCATCCCAATCATTGATTGAAACATTTGGTAATCCTTTGAACCATTTTATTGCCTCTCCATTTAGAGACTGCACAAAAAGTCTCATTACAACATCAAGATGTTCTACATTAAAATTTTGAGCAAAAGTGAAAAACAAAGGCAAGTGTTGTTCTGCAGTTATTTCATCTTCACCAGTAAATATAGGAAGCAACTTAAGGTACTCCTGAGGCATTACATTCATTGGTTGGGGTATATTTAATGGTGCATATCTATTCATCAAGAAAGAAAGGGCTACCATGTTTATGCTCTGATTCACTGCTCCTTGAGCGGGGGTAAAATGAATACCAATTGTAGGTGGAGATAAATGGGATGGAACAACTGATATGGGAAGGGGTAAATGAATAATAGCAGAAGAACTGGAAATTTTTTTAGGTTGAGCTTCTGTGAATGGAAATGATACAGACTCAAAAGATAGTTCTTCTAATGTTGGTTCTTGGAAATGAATGGCTGAGGGTAAGGATTCTTGTTCTGAGAAAATGAGTTTCTAGGAAATATCCTTAGAGGGTAAGATATGAGAACTGTAGCCTGGTGCAAGCAGTGTTACATCAGGTGTAGAAAATATTTTTGTTTTCTTGTCCTTCTTTGAAACTAACTTTTCTGGATCTGACAAAATAGGAGCTTTTTGCTGAGAGGTATCTGACCTCGTGTGAGGCCTCTTAGGAGATAAAATTATTAAAATAAAGCACAGCTTAGTATTTCCTCCTCTCTGAACAACTAGAGGAAATATGAACAAAACCTAGGGAAAACATAGATTCTTCGCTCCCCGGTAACGACGCCAATTAATGTTGTACCTTAAGAGGCAATCCATTAGCTTTGATATGGAATCAGTGCTTAAGACATTTATATGATTATGTCATGAATATATATATGTCTCTATTTTCTTAACCCTCAAGTATTTATGATCAAACCCTTAAATATCAAATATGATGAATGCTTCACAATGCTACCATTTTTTGATGTTGAATGAAGTGACTAGAAGAAAATGAAAGAAGAAGCCCAAATTCATATGTTGTTTTATACAGAAAATATCATCTCAAACCCCAGAATAAATATATGAAAGAAACAGTTAAAACAAAGGAGCGCCAATTAAGGTTTTTAACTCTTACATACAGAAGTAAAAAGAGACCTGCTTCTCATAACTTTGTTTTATTCATAGATAGAAAACACAGAATGTAAACTTGAATACATTTCAACATAAAAAAAATTCTAGAAAATTGCTTTCTCATTCATTAATCCTTGAATCTTTGAGTACAAAAATATTTTTCTGAAGGTCCAAAACTCGAAACCTTTCCTTCCCTTGAAAATTACATTAAATACAGTAAAAATAAATTTGGAACTGTTGTAACCAATCCTAACTACCAAAACTACTTAGGACTTCGAAGGTTGTCTATTACATGCCTTGAAAATATCTTATTACAATTACACTGTCTTGAGAAAATAAAATAAATATACTAATCTATAGGAATTGCTAATGATGTGGCTTCCTTTCCTGGGTCAAATTATTTGTCTTTCTTGGATGCTGATCCTTTTGGCAGGTCTGTTGTCCAAGCTCTACACTTTTTCCATATTTCTACCTTCGTCCTGGATGAATGTGTCAAATTGTGATATTAAAATCTGAATGCAGTAATTAGATCATAGGATGACCTTTCTGTGAAAAGAGTCATTACCATCCATAATAGTTGAAAATGTATCTGCAAGAAGTCGACCATTGTTTCTCCTTTAAGCACCTGAGTCTTTTCATGTCTGTTATCAACTTTTCTTTTTGTCAATACTAGTAAGTTCTCATAAGAATTCCATTGCAAATTATTTCCTTCAGCTCCCCAACATGATGGCAAGCCTACTATTGTCATTTTGTCAAATGACTTATCAAACCGACTTACTGCTTCCTTGATTTCCATTAGCTTCTTTTCTGCAGCCTTTCTGAGATCATTTATGACAATCATTTTGTTAATTTGTACTACATACAACATTCTTTCCTACATGTCATTCTCCTCTAATTCCTGATTTGATTTAGAGTTAATAAAATCAATGAATATTCTAGCCCAAATAGCTCTATTAATTCCTTTTTGTTTATCAGACATGATTGGTTCTTCACATTCTAAAATAAGACTTTTCCCTATTACAACTATCATCAAGAAGCACCAATTAGATTTTATTTCTGAAATGATATCAGTCCAAATTATGTATTTCGCTTGTATCAGTGAGAGATTTCATTTCATTCTTTCTTTGAGATTTTTAATCTCAGCTTTAGCATTTCTGAAATCCATTCTGTACTTGTCAACTTCATTTTCTATGACTTTAATCAACTTTGTTGCAGTCTCCAGATCTGTTTGAGCCTTCTTTCGATCTCTTTCAGCCATCTGCCACTCAGTATTTAATTGAACAATCTGTGCTCGAGGATCTTCATTACCTGTAGGAAAAACAAAAGTACAACTATGGTTATCAATATGATTTTGCAATGAAATTTTAGTTTTCTTTATTTTGGAGATTTCTTCTTCTTTCTACATGAGTTGTTGTAAGAGTTTTTCCTTTTCCTTCTCTACTTCTAGAACTTCTGTAGCCATTGAATGTTCTCCAGTAGGTAATTTTAGCTTTTTCCTCAATGTGGATATTTCTACCTCAGCACTTCGCATGCATTTCTACACAACAGTCTTGTCACTGGGGTCTACTCCAATCTTTATAATGATTTTCTTCAATTACTCATTCTGAACTGTTAAGGATCTTGAGTTAGCCTTCTCTAACTTCAATTGTTTAATTAATTTCCCCAACATATTATCTGCCTTTATTTCGATTGCATTAGTCTTTGTGAGGTCATTTACAATCAATTGACCTGTTTGCATATGCAAATTCATTTTATCCATCAGTGGAATTTTCTTCACATCCATAGTCACATTTACATTATTGAAACTGTTGGAAGAACCAATTGACATGTCTGTAGGATGTGACAGGGAAATTCTAAATTGATCTTTCTCAATATCCATTACAGTCAATAATCTTGTTTGATCAGCAACAACTTGATGTTCAGCTTGGGCCTCCATGTTGGCCTTCATCTTCTGATTTCTTTCCTCAATTTGTGAAAACATCTATTTGATCAAAGGCACTTGTTCATTAGAAGCTTCATGAATCTGGGGTGAAGCAGGAGAATTTTTCTCTTCTCCCAAATGTAAACAAAAAACAAGGTGAATTAGATGTAGGATCTTTAGCAAAATTTGTTCTCTTCTCGGCTCCATGCTCCTCATCATCTAGATCAATAACCACTTCTTTTGTTATTTTATTTTTTTCCTGTGCTATGATGGGAGTCTGGATGTTTGTACTTACTAAAGTCATCACACCTTTACTTGCTACCTTCTCATGTTCTGGCCTACTTTCATGAATGAAAGCAGAGTACCCATTCTCAATTATTCTATTTGAAATCACACTATAAGGGTCATAACCCCAACTTTCTCCTAGTATCATATGCATCTCATCTAAAATTCTTATTACTTCATCAAATGCCTACCTCATATTGATTATGAAAGGGCCTACAATCATGGGTAATTTATACATATGTCCTTTTTTCATAGGTACAAAGTGAACCTGATCAACATTTAGGCTCTGTCTAATAAAATCTAAAGAAAAAAGTCTCGTTGGTACAAATGTTGGGAGTCTATAAGGCTCAACACTTGCTCCATACAGCCTTATTTTAGAGTAATCCTAAAAAGCAAACCAATCTCCAAATCTGCAATTGGATCCTAAATGCAAGAACTCCTAAGCTTTAGGTAAAAAACAGGGAGGAGGAACTCCATTCAATATTTTATATGAAACTGACATGTAATAGCTAGAAAAATCAAACAATCCAGCTTCATTTTGCTCCCTTCTAATTTCATCTGTCTAGAATATCACTGATTTCCTTCTTTTGTTTGCATCCATAATATTTATACCTAAATGCATGAATTCTTCCACATTCTGATATAAGAAAAAATATACAATCAATGAAGGAAATTTGAAAGAACCTATTAATTAAAGGCTCATTAGCTATGAATTGACTGCTTCCTGCCAATATGATGGAATATCCAACACAATTCCTGGCTTCATCATCATGGAAAACATCCCTAGAACTGATTTATCCACTGTATTATCATCATCTTTACCCAAAATTTTTGTAATATTACTTAATACAGGATGAGTCTCTGCGTCAAAAACCTCCATAGCAAACTCTTTATAGTCTAGCTGAAAATGCTTCATGTCAGGCTTCGAATAGAACATGAACTGATTAAACTCTTCACCTGCAATATTATCATAATAATGTACTAGCGAATCATCAGAAAATTGGATGGATGAGTCTAAATTAGGATAGCAAAGGGCTTGGCAGATTAACTGGGTGGACACTTGCAGAATTTTCTCTCCTTGGGAATTCATAACAAAAAAATTCCTAGGATACATGACTGACACCAACCAATAGATAAATTCAGGGAAAATATGGGTCTTTGGAATGCATGCAGAAAGAATGTTGGACTTGACCATGGTAGAATAAACATGGGAAGCATTATCATTCAAGATGAATTTTTGATAGAAAGGATGCTGAATTACAGAACATATGGTATCTTGAATATCCC
This sequence comes from Pinus albicaulis, assembly GCA_034641835.2. Classification (NCBI taxonomy): domain Eukaryota; kingdom Viridiplantae; phylum Streptophyta; class Pinopsida; order Pinales; family Pinaceae; genus Pinus; species Pinus albicaulis. The sequence goes on from CM076578.1 coordinate 178,061,188, forward strand.
TCTCAGTATCCATGAGAGGGATATGACTAGCTGAACCTGATAGAGATGACCGTTTAGCCATGGCAGAAAATTTCTGCAAGAAAAATTCACACGGTGGTCAAATTTACGTAGGTGACAGAAAACTGAAACAAGGTGCAGTGAAAAAAATTACAAATGATTTGAAAAAAAAATGAAAATCTTCTTTAAATAGGTGGCACAAATTTTAAATTTAATGCTGACAAGACGCGCCAACGAGCCGTTGATTCCATCCGACATGGAAGACAATTATGAACAACTCAGCGCCTCACATCATTACGAGGGCTCCTAGGGTATGAAAGAAAACTTTGGTTGGTGCCCTCACTGTCAATCTCCATCGTTCATATCTTTTGTCCCCGTAGTCAACCCGGTCAACTGCGGAGGCACTCGTGTCAATATCTTGTGCGCTGATTGTGCCCGCGGGTTGGGCATTTTGATAAGAACTTTTATCATCATCGCTTTCCACCCAAAAAATCAATCGATTTTTAAGCTTAAAATGCGGAACCCACCTATATAAAGTTTAAATGTTTAAAATTTAACTTGGATATAGCTAACATAAATATATTTCATGCTAAAGTATAAGAATTTTGATACTTTAACATATTTTTCAACAATTTCTAATTTTTATATTTTCAAATATTTGAAAAATAAAAGGATATGAAAATGGTCCACAATAGTAGGAATAAGCCATGTGGTACCTGCCTTCATAGGTGAAGTACTTCTGAATAATTAGTAGCAGCTTTGAGAAATTATCTTTCATGTAGCTCCTTGGGATGGCATTTGTGAGATCAATTTCACTATGCTCTAGCTTGATAAACTCCTTACATTCTTGCATGGTGAAATTAATACCTGTGAGCCATTGTTCTCCTCCTCTAGGGATTCCTCTTGCTGCTGCAATAGTCTCTGGTGTTACTATAATGTTTAACATTCTCACCTTTGAAGCTGCCCCATTGAAACTGATAGAAAACTCCTTAGAAACCTGCACATGGCACCCTTGCAATTTTTGGTAGAACTATAAACACCCTATTCTTCTAAAAAATTCTATTGCAGTTGGGTCTTCATTTAAAAAATTCATGTTTGATGGATCATATCCGAGACAGTGGCCACCTTTTTTGGTCTTCCTCTTTGTATCCATAGTGATTTTATACCTTCTGTGCCTCACTTGATTAGTGACACCTGCAACTTTTGAAAATGCCAACAACCAGGTTGGCTTGATGAAATAGCTCTCTAGAACTCGGGCATGAAAAGATGAAGCAAAGAATGAAAAAATACTCAATTGGGTAATATTTTAAATTTTTAATGATAACTCATGGCTTAATCATGACTCATGCAAGCTAAAAACAGTAATAATGACCTCAGCCATGACCTTCGTACCTTGGAAATGAACCTAACTGTTTTGAATGACATCCACCCTAACATTTGTAATCATGGATTGACACCTTGCAACAGATTTGACAAGACAGACATAAATACCACTTTTCATAGAGTGGTTAGTTCATTTCTTGGTAGTTTCGCTATGAAACTATTAGGCAGTTTCGTAGCAAAAACTACCTTTTACAATGTAATACGCTATGAAAATAGGAAACTGGCTAAAGTAACCTTTTTGAATTCAAAAGCTTGGGAAATGAAATATGTCAGCAATTGATGACTGATGGGACATGATATGACTTGAATTGGGGTGGGTTTGGACCTTAGGATAAGCTAATATGAAGAAATTTAAATTTTTCCTTTACCAACTTGTGACAAATGAGCCTTATGACCATACCTTTGACAAATGAACTCTATGACCATGTCAAATAATGTTTCACTTTTTTTGAGTGATAATAGTGGCTCCACTTGGGATGGTGTGCCCCTGTGGTACACCAAAGAACCTATAGTTCTAGTGCTATCCATCTTCTTGGAAATAAAAACTCTTAAATTCAAAGTACAATGGAATGAAAAATTAGTAGAACTTAAGAGGAATAGTGCTTCAAAAACCTACCATTGATAGGCCCTCCAACATAAGGTTGTTCATCCATATCCTGTAGTATGTAAGTGTTGTTACCATGGAATGCAACTACTATGAATGGACCTTTCCAAACATTCTCAAACTTACCATGTTTCCCCTTCTCTTCAAACCTAGCCTCCCATTTCAATACCACATCTTGAACCTGAAATTTTTCCTCTTTAATGTTCCTGTCATATGCCTTCTTAATTATGTTTTGAGATTGCTGATTGTTGTTATATACTTCCTCCCTTTTTTCCTCCAAGGCTATCAACTGATTTATTATCCTTTGAATTTCATTTGGCTCCTCCTCTAATCCTTGTAGAAGCTTCATGATAGGCACTCTCAAGGATGTAGGGAAAATGGCTTCAGCCCCATATACAAACTCATAAGGTGAAGTTCCAATTGACCTTTTTGTGCACACTCTATCAGCCCACAAAGCATACTTCAGCTTCAAATTCCATGGCTTCTTATTTTCTTGCAACACCTTCTTAATAATCATCACAATTCTTTTGTTAGAAGATTCAACAAGACCATTACCTTGTGGATAGTATTCAGTAGAGTGTCTAAGTGTAATGTGGTATTGATGACAAAAACTAATCAGCCTCTTGGATTTGAATTCCTGTGCATTGTCAGTGATGATCTTCATTGGAAGACAAACCTAGAAAATATATTATTTTCCAAAAATGAAATGATAACTAAATCATTTTATTTCCTAGTTGGGATTTCTTCAATCCACTTGGTGAAATAGTCAGTTGCTGTCAGGATCGAGCGATGTTGACCTAAATATGATGGATGAATCTCACCAATAAAATATAGCCCCCACTGCTGGAATGGAACCTAAACATAGATAGGCATCAAGGGTAAAAGAACAAGCTTTTTCTTACCATAAAAAATATAGCATTCATGACAGGCAACAATTTTTTTATAGAAATATTTGAACATAGTAGGCCAATAGTACCCTATTTTGAGAATATTATTTGCTGTGGCCTTCCAATAATGATGACCTCCACAATCTCCTTTGTGAAACTCCTCAATCACTTTTTCTTCCTCCTCTTCCAGCAAAGAATTCAAAATAATACCCCCAGTATCTTTCCAATACATATTTTTATTAATGATGCAGTACCTCAGGGATTTTAGCTTCACAATCCTTGATTTAGATTTTTTCAATTTAGCAGGAATCCTATGATGATGTAAGACAAAAACAATGTCTCTATACCTGTCAGATATGCTATACTTCTCTTCAATGGGAATCAACTCTTCATCTTCATCTTATATCTCTGAAATTTCTACAATTAAATTCATATCAAGACAGTCAAAATTGGATTGTGCCATCAGCCTTGCTAGTCCGTGACCCTTCACCAATTTTGTAGGCCTGATTTCTATATCATATTCCAACAAGTTAGAAATCCACTTCCCTCTCTTACCATCGGGATTAGCTTGAGTCAAGATGTCCTTCACAACAACATTAGGAACAAATGCTATGACATGAGAATGTAGAATGTAAATTCTAAAATCTTTGATAGCTTTGACCAAAGCATAGGTCTGTTTCTCTAGGATGTTGTACTTCAAATCTGAATTAGCTAAGGTCTTGCTAAAAAATGACATGGGCTGCTCAGTACCTTGTTGTCCTTTCTATAGAAAAACTCCAACAATTGTATTTTCTAATGCAAATGTAAAAACCATAAATTCCTTCGAAAAATCTAGGCTGATCAACGCTAGTAATTGAGTAAGTGCCTTATTGATCTCCTCAAATGTGATTTTCTTCCACTGTCCACTTGATATCATCTCCTTTCTTTAGCATCTTAGTTGTCTTTGACAATCTCAACAAAGTTTGGGATAAACCTCCTCACAAAATTCACCCTTCCAAAGGAAGACTGAATTTCCTTCCTACTTATAGGCAGATCCACTTTCTGAATGGCATTGCACCTTCTTGGATCAATCTTTATCCCATAGTTAGAAATAATATGCCCAAGTAACTTGAAGTCAGAGAAGAAATGATTTTAGTGGGATTGAGAGAAATTCCAAACCTTCTACACTTTAGCAGAATCTTTTCTAAATTCTTCAAATGGTCTTCTCCTCTCCTTGAGAAAACTTTTATGTCACACGATAGACAAACACCAACTTATCCTTCTCCTCAAAAAAGGAAATTTCCATTTCTCTTTGAAAGGTTGCTCGTGCATTCATCAGACCAAAGGGAATCTTGGCATACATGAATGTGCCCCATGGTGTGGTAAAGGCAGTTTTCTCCTGATCTTCTATATGCACAAGTATCTGATTGTACCCTGAAAAACCATCCAAGATAGACATCCTTTGGGAAATAACAATGTTCTATAGAATTTGGTGCATGTTTGGGAGAGGGTAATTTTCCTTCAGAGAGGCTTTGTTCAAGTTTCTGAAGTCAATGTAGATTATGATTTCTCCACTCTTTTTCCTAACCGGAACCAAGTTTGCAATCCACTTTGAGAATCTGATTGGGACAATAATTTTGGCATGAAAGAGCTTCTTAATTTCATTCTCAATCAGAGGCATGAGAAGTGGAGTAATCCTCCTCATCTTCTATTTTAAAGGATTTTCATTTTATTTAATAGGAATGGTATGTTGAATAATAATAGGATCATATTTCTTTAAATAAGCATAACTCCATGCAAAAAAATCTATGAACCTTTTCATCATCTCAATATATTTTTGTTTCATGTCAACTGAAAGAAACTTTGAAAGCTTAATCATTTTTGGCATTGCTACTGTACCAAGTTTATAACTCTCTACATCGTCATCATTAGCTTGTATCCTGTTAGCCATGAATAAAATTTTCTTAAAACTAATGATGGCTAAAACAAGTCTTTAGTCTTCAAGAAAAACATTTCATGAAAAATTTGTGACTTCTTGAAGCCTCTTTGTGTTCCTTGTCCAAAAAGGTCCATTTCCTTGATATTTTCACTTCAAAACCTTCAAAATCCTACTGTTCCCAAAGAAAAACTACTTCCTAAAGGCCCCATTTCCATCATTTCATTCCCCCCATTTCATCTTCACAAACTGCCCCCATATCACTTATTTTTCTTCTAAAAAGCCCCCTTTCCTCCCCCATTTACCCTTATTTTCTTTAAAAAATTCCCCTTAGAATCATTTAACTGTTTTTATTTGGTTTTAAAAATCCCTTTTGTCTTACTCGGATCACCAAAAAAAAACCATAAAAGCCCATAAAAAACCTTTAAAAAAGATTTTCAGCTCCTTTTTAGGCCTTAAGCCCCTTTTGCTTAAAGCCTGAGCCCCTTTTTCCGCAATAAGACCAGGCCCTATGACCAAAGCGCTAAGCCCATCGACATTTCAGCCTTTTTCCTTTCCCCGCGACCTTTTTTATTTGTAAAATGTTTTCTACTGATGCAAAGTCCCGATTGTTCCATCGCATCGCGCTTCGCAATCGCATCGACCATCGCATATCAGCATTTCCAAGTTCCCATTTCCACATTTTCTTTTGTGTCGATGGCTGATCTCCCGAAAAAATCTCCGCCATCAATCTTCCCCAAGATCCGATGGCTATCGCCGCGTCAACACATTTCTACATTGCTACATCTCTACATCACTCCATCGGTCCCTCGCCGCATCGGCACATCGCTCTATCCATGCATCGGCACATCGCTACATCGCTACATCGCTCCATCACTCCATTGCCGCATTGGCAGATTGCTCCATCTCTCTATCGCTCCATCGCCGCATCGGCAAATCGCTCCATCACTCCATCCCCGCATCAGTACATCGCAACATTCTAACCCCTCCTTCCCGGACCCTTATCTCTGCCAATTACCGATCCGCCGAGGAAATATCCATCGTCAAATCTTGATCCCGATCCAACGGCTCAGGATCACTACAGAGGCACCTGGCCTAGAGATTTTTCCGTACCTCAAGTACCCTCACAATACGATTTTTTCTTTCATTTTCCCTTATAACCCCGCTGGTCCCACCCGACCACGCTGGGGCCTTTCATTGTGTTTATGTGTGATCTCCACTGTTGATCTATTCCTTCCCCCAGATCCAATGACCCAGAAGCACTTTCACTTCATCCCACTTCCACCTTTTTTTCCTTTATATATTCACCCATACATGGATTATAGCCCTTTAACACTATAAACCCCCGATGTTCATTGTTTACCCAACCTCAAGCCTTCCCGCTATGTGGAAAATTGGCTTACGTCACCACGGCCCCACCTGATTCTTCCACCATGCATCTTGTCTCCCCTTGCGCTCACCTACAACCGTAGATCTTCAACCCGAAGATCTAACAACCCCAAATCCATTTCGCACTCATTTCATAATTAAAATTGACCGAGATATTTGCACACGAAATGGATGGTTTTCAGGAGAATACGTGTCAACCATTGGCATGTATTGTGCTCATTTGGCCCAATACCATTTACCGCCTTCACCCCACGCGAAAACCGCTGCCAGTTTTCCAATACTGCCTTTCCAAATCTTTGCACCATAATTAGATTTAAACCCTGTTTTGCGTGTTTTCACCATGGAAACCTCCTTCACCTGCATTCCACCTCTCTGTAAAGCTCCTTTCACCCTCTTCCGAGCCTCCAAAGCAGTTTATCCAATGCCGCAGGGTTTTATAACATTTTTTTGTTTTATGCAGGTTCGATGGCATTCTAAGGATGAAAACCCTTCCCACAATCCATAAAGGGACAAGACCGGAGGTGACGACCTTCGTCACCCAAACAAAGGAAAATTCATGAAGAAAGGGATTCCACAGGGTTAAAAATAATGTTTTGACTGATGCCTCATGAGCACTGGTTATACAATCAAACCCTCCAACATCGAAGAAAGCCACTTGTACACTGACAAAGGAAACAAAAGAAGATAAAGAGAAGACAATGAAGATTAAAGTTAACGGATTAAAGTGAAAGCCCGAAAATTAGAAGACTTAACCAATGATTTACAAGGATAAAGACACAGTGAATAAAGTAGAAAGGTGTTTAAAGGATAAAACAGTCAGCAGAAAAGGGCAAAAGCCCTGAAGATGAAAAGAAGGCCTTAAAGAAGGATCAAGGCCTAAATCAGTGTTTAAAGCCACAAAGTAGACAGATCAACAAAGAGAGCCTCCAAATGCCACATCAGTGAGGCAATTAATCCTCAGAAATTCCACCTACAGGCCTATTTCCTCAAAAGAATACAAATTCAATGCACAGTTAGAGATATTTTCTAAAGACAACTCAGAAAGTAATTACAAGCCTACCAAAAGCCTCCAAAGTCAACAAAAGTGACTGAAGTAGATAAGAGTTAATGTAAAATCAATTAACAAAGTTAAAACATTTGAAATCTTCTCCATAAGGCCTCCCATAGGTCAAGAAGCATTTACTCTGTATTAATTGATTAGTTGGACCTTCTTTCCACTCCACCTCCTCAAATTTACCTATATATATCATATGAGGAGTCTAGTATTATTGTTGGTTGAATACTCATTGAATGTAAATATCTTTTGAGGCTGCTGAAGCTCTGTTTTGTAATTGAAGAAAGATAGGCTGAGAAGGGAAGTTTGAAGCTGTAAAAGACCCACTAGACTTGAAGATTGTAACTGGTTTGAACATCAAATATACAAGATGATTTATGGGATCCTGGTCTATGTCAATGGTGATGTTTTTCTTACTGTAATTTTTATTTTTCTCATGTTTTCCATATTGTCCATTTTCTCTGATAAAGAACAAAAAATATAGATTAGAATTTACTGTAAAGTACCATAAATCTCACTCATAGGCTTTATATTTATGTTTTATTCTAAATGTGTGTTTGGGAATGATTTCAATAGAGTGTAACTAGTCAAGGAATGTTGGTGAGCCCATGTCTTGCTGAGTAAAACTTGAGATATTGTTTTTGAATGATATTTTCATTGCATGCTAAGTAAAATTAAACTAGGGAAGTCTATGGTTAGCCCTGTCCTCTAATGTTTTCTCGAGCAGCTGTTTTGAAAGTTTCCCTTAAGAGTATGTCAAAAGCAAGATAGGTTAAAAGTCCTTCCCTGATCTTAGGCTACTTTTTATGTTTATCTTGAATGTTTTCCTTAAGAATATGCTGAAAGCAGGCTAGATTAAAAGTTCTTTCTTGATCTTAGGCTATTATTTTTTGATCTTAACTATTTGCCTTTGAGAGTATGATGAAAGCAGGCTAGGTTAAAAATCCTTACTTGATCTTAAGCTGCCCTTTGTTTTCTTATATGTTTTCTTCTTTCACCACACCTCTTAATGTCCCATGTCACAAAATCAACTTAAAGAGATCCTTTGACATATATGACTTGCCCCATGGACCATTCTTGAAACTTGTTGTGCAATTAAATCCTTTTGTGACTCCATAGCCCAATGGATTGATACTGTTTCTTACCTATCCTATCAGCTGAACCATTCTGTCAACTTGCTCACACCTTTACCCTTCAAGAAGACTTCCTTCATTTTGATGATATTCTACCCAACCAAAAAAAAACAAAACCATTGTACTTCATAACTAGCCTAATATCATATCATAATCTTGAAAGAAATATCTTTGAAAAAAATCATATAGAGATCTCCCTCTCTGAATCCAGGAGGGCTAGATCATAGGATTCCAAAGTGGTTTTGATGTAGGCTCTGCAGCGTTGTTCTTGCCAATCTTGCAAACTATGAAGGCCTAACATATCCTAGGATATTTGAACATATCATTCTGGTCAAAAATATTTTCAAGTGGGATGATGCATTTGGGTAAAGAATTATTCTTTAGTTGTAAAACTTTAGGGTTCCCCTTTGTTTCAGCAAGCATGTTTTTTTGATCTACTTGTGTTCTTTCAAACTCCTCTTTCCATTCTATAAATTTTTTGACTTGATGGTCATCTTGAAAATCTTGTCAATGAATTATGTTGTTAGGGATAGCAGGCCTATGATGAACTTCAACCTCATATCTTTTAGTGGAATGTGCAAGAATAATAAATAGACTTGCAGAGACAACTAGGGAGTCAGCTACTAAGTTTTTGTCCCTAGTCTTCACAATAAATTAATATTCTTGAAAATTATCTAACATCTCCATGATCAAATTTCTGTATGCTCTCATTCTCACATCCTTGGTTTGATATATACCCTCAAATTTTTTAATAACTAATTCAGAATCTCCACGAACAAATATATTTTGGGCACCGATTCTTTTCAAAATTTCTAAACCCAAAAATAGAGATTCATACTTAGCCATGTTATTTGTGCAATCAAAGTTCATTTTGAAAGAAATGAACTTACTTTTATCCTCTGGAGTTGTGATCCAAATTCCTGCTCCAGCCCCCTCTCTTCCTGCTAATCCATCAAAGTGTAACAACCACCAAACTTCTGCCTTTTCTTCATTGTTTTGCTGATTTCCAGCCTCCTAAATTTTTTCTTTCTTTTCATCTTCTGCTTCATCAGTTAGTTCATTGAAAATTATAAGAGATCCTAATTCAGTATCAACAACATAGATTAGGAAATTCTAAGGTTTTTCCTTGCTACTTACCATATAGGCCATCCTTGTTTCTTTATATAATCTTCTTTGCTCACCAAAAATAGGAATGGTGGGATAAGTTAGGTCCACCTGCATGGTGCCTTTGATTTTTGCTGCCCATGATCTAGATAGCAGCATGCCAAACTTGGGTGGAATTTCCGCTACCACAATGTCCATTACCATTGTCTTGGTAGGGAGTTGTGTAAGACCAACAAAAACATCTTTTATTAAACCAATGCACTGAACTCTTTTTGAATCAAAAGAAAACAAATCTCTATATGGCCTAGTAATTTCCAATCCCATCCTTTCCATGATTACTTTAGGCATGAAGTTATGAGAGGCCACTGAATCCAACATGGCATTGTGTAATGTCATTTCATGAATAGTAAGGCTGACATAGAAAGGAGACACCTCTTCATTCTGCTCATCTACCAATCTTGGTCCCAGGTAGATGGTTGGATGATCCTCTTGAAGATTAAGGATGTAAACAACTCCTGGTTGGGAATTCAACATATTTACAATTTTAATTCTGTATTCATTCACCTTAAGAATTTCTCCAAAACGTACTGGGATCTTGATCTTGGAGATCTCATTCTCCAAACTCAAAACAGAAGCATATTTTTCAGCATCTTTGATAGGAGGAGGAGGTGGTGGATATTTTATAACCTCAGTAGCTTTAGGGGCATCTTTCTTAGTTTGTATTTTGTTTGTAGTAATTGGAACATTTCTGTTTCTGAGGTTCTATTGTTTCTACATCTCAAAGATTGCGTGTTGATATCCTTTAAGGTAATCAGATGGTTCCTCACCCTTGTTTACATCATGATTTGACTCATCATGTTCTTCCTTATTCAAAAGCATTCCTGACATTTTTTTATCCAAGAAATGAATAGAGTCTTCTGGTATTTCAGCCTGATCTTCTTCATCAAATAAATTTTGTTGAAAAGGAGGCCTTACTTGAGGGTCAGGCTGATTTATTTTTTCCCTTGGTCTCTAATGGTTTTGAGGTCTTTGGAACTGAGGATTTCTAAACTAAGGTTCATGTTGTGTGGGAGGATAAGAGGCATTCCCAAGGTCAAGCCTATCCATCAATTTTTCCATTGTCTCCATCATGGAGTCAAATTTATCATCTGAGGTGGAAGGCTTATCTTCTTCCTTCAATTTTGTCTTTCCCATATTGGAAATTTTAGCTGCAATCATATTGACCTCCACCTTTCTCTTAGCAGGATAGAAAATTCATAATCAAAGGCATCATCATATCTCAGTTGAGCTACTCTTGGAGGAGGCTTAAGATGGGCAGGGATGGAGTCATAAACTTTGTTAAATCTCTTGGAGAAATTTTGGACAATTTCATCAACAACTCTTTTCAAACTATTGTACTCAGTGAGGGCTTGCACAGGATTGGTTCTATTCCCCCACTTTCCCAAGAAGCTATCTTCAAATTCATTCCAATTATGCAGGCTTCCTGGAGCAAGGGCTTTGAACCACTTTTTGACCTCACTAGTAAAGATCTGAGAAAATAATCTCATCTTTACATCCTCATGGTCAACCTCCTCCCTATCTATGAAGTCGTTAAATTGGTCTACATGCTCTTCAGCTGTAATCTGTTCATTACTTCCCCAAGTTTTTATTCTAGAAGAGTGTTTTCTAGGAAGAGCATTAAGGACAGCTGGAAGAATAAGAGGGGCATACCAAGCAGGTGAAGCAGTAGGTGGAGGTGGCACATTTACTGCCATGATGACTGGAACTGTGGTAGTTTTAGGGACATCAGTGGTAGAGGAAGAGGGCTAGTTAGTAGGGGAGCTGGTTGGTCTTTGTTTTCAAATTAAAATTAAACTCCAGTCAGGTAAAGGAAAATCAGATTTACATCCTAGAAATATTGCAAATGGGTCTAGTTCCTTCAACCTATCCAAAGATTCCCTTTATAACAATAAATATGATGTGACTACTTCCCAAAAATCTTCTTTATCCTTTTGGGTCATTAAGGCTACGGTATCAATACCTCTTCTATATAGGTCTAAGACAATTTCAGTTAATTTTTTTTCATTTTCAGACCTAAAAAAGACTTCCTGAATTTTATCATCAAACCTTTTATCTTCAAGACTTCTTAAAACTTCAGAGGACAAGGCTTTTGTGTGTAATGGAGTACCTGATTGTGCAAAAATTCCTTGATTGCGTCTGGAAATTGTGTTTGGATTATTCACAATTGTAGGTGGATTTGGGTTAGGATTACTCCTCGTATATCTCCTTTTCGAAGCCACCTTTGAAAATGAGAATTTTGAATGGAGTCACCAAGGTAGTTGTAGCCTCGAAGAGCTTCTTAGCCCCTGCTACCTTCAAGAGTTCAACTTCAAAATTTCAGGAAAATCATATCTTTAGGCTCCCAGCAGATGCACCAAAATGTTACCACAAAATTGTACTTGATTGGCTGCTGATCAGACAACTCTATGTAGCTGTTTCAAACCAGATTTTGAATGAAGCTTAGCCACTTTAGTTTGAGAGGGCTTGCTCAAGGGGGTTTATGATATTTGATAATGATAGCACTAGATGGCTAACTCTATTGGAAATGTAACTTTTTTTTTATGTTTGCAGGTTGAAAAGAATGCAGACTTGATACCATTGGGCTTATGGAGTCAACAATCAGTATTTTCAGTGGCAAGGCTTCTTGAAATGGAAGTTGATGTAGATAGGGGTATTTAACAAATAAAATTCATTCATAAAACATAGGAAAACACAGTCATTTCATTACTAAAGGAAGTCAGAGCATAGAGTTATGAATTATGAGTAATAGAAATGAAATCTACTACAAGTGGTAAAACATAAGATGTAGATCAATAAGAAATTAAAAACCCCATGAGAATCTCAAGTTTGTCATGAAAAAGGTCCCTTTGTATTACAGATATAAGTCAAAATACATAAAGAAGTAGTTTGGTGCAAAAAATCTCCAGCCCTTCACTACTTCAATGATTTGTCTTTAAATAACATTCTTACAACAAGGATTATCTGTCTGGTGGCTAGATTCATCGAATTCTCCTATGACACATCATATAGCTCAAAAAACATGACTTCTAATAAGAAACTGACAACTACACTTTTTAAAAAGACATTTCCTAATAGGAGTGTAACTCCTATTTATTACATATTCTACCTTATATTTGTGAAACAGTTACATGTGATTTACAAATAAGCATCATTTTCTCAAATGATAGATGATAGGTTCATTACCACTTTTACATATTAAAAGCCCTCCTAGACATGTGGAACAAAACCCTACTTTTTATGAATGCATAATCCTTATCTTCAGCGAGAGCTTTAGCTGATGACCTATCTCCACAATACTTCCTTCGAGTCATAAATGTTTGATGTTAAGGTCCCTTGACATGTTGGAGGAGTCTAGTTGCCCAAAAATGCCATTAAGCTGCTCCAAAATCTCCAAAAACAACTCACTATGAAAATAAGATAGTTTCATAGCGAGCTTCAGTAGTGTCTAAAACTTTAGCTTCTGCACCCAAAAAACTATGCTATTTTGTTGTTCCATGGTGTCAACCTAGGGATGAAACATCACCACCATCATTATCCCTCATTGAAAACTGCAAAAAATGAGTTTATAGGCAAAAAAGGCTGCTAAAAGGTTTTTTCGTAGCGTTTTCCAGGCTTTAAGCCTAGGAAACGCTATGAAACTATGTAAAAGTGCATAATTTCCAGATTTGAAAATTGTCTCCAAAAAGTGACCTATAGCTGTAAAAAATTCCTCTTCAGCATGGAATGAACCTTGTAAGACACATTCAATCTCAGTCTAAGGCCTCTGTGGTGTTTCCTCCTCATTAATGATCAGTTGAGCTATGGGCTCCTCAACCGCAGTCATCTTTAAACCTTTCTTCTCTAGCTCTTAATGAATCAATTATAATTTCTCTTGGAGGTCTTTCAGTTGGTCCTTCAGTGTCCTATTCTTAGATTTCAAATGCAGGTTCATTTTTCTGATATGTTTCACCTCTCCTCTCAATGGCTAAGTCCATTTGATCAATTACTGTGTGTTATACAAGGTCTTGGACACATTTATGACTTGCTCTTCCCAAATTTCTTTCATTTTCTCAAACTGTACCATCTAAACCTTGTGCTTCCTTGAGTCTTTCTTGAAGGCTGATATTTCATCATTTTCTAGCTTCAACTTCTCCTTAAGGACTTCAATCTTTCTTTTTTCAAATATTTTCTCTTACCTTTCCTTTGTTTAATGACTAATTCTTCTTTTGCAGGTGAGGATAGGTCTGTGATGCTTATTGATGGCTAAAAAATTTCAGTGACCTTCTGAGCTTCTTTACTTCTTTCCAAGACCTTTCTGGCATGCCTTGTCATTGGTTTCGTAGCTTGGAACATGAATCCTTCATCTTCACCTACAAACTCTAACTTTTTAGCTGTTTTTGTTTTCTTGAGCTTCCTCCCTCCCTAATATATGTCTTCAAATTGGACTATGGGAGTTTCTTCAATATCAAGAGCAAGCAAAATGTCCTCTAAGTTACTCCTAGCAATTGTTTGGCTTCTTGTAACCCTCTTGATGCCATGTTTACTCACCGTTGCATTATTTTTGGTAGGTGTAGCTTTGGGTGTATCAACCTCTGCAAAGGCTCCGTCTCCATGATCACTGGCTCCACTTGCTTTGCCACTGAAGGTGATGGGATATCTCTAGGTTTGGGAGTTCTTTTAGGAGTGATAGAATCTACTTCAAAACCACTGATGAAGAAAAATATGACCAGTCTCTACCTAATCTCTTTAACTCCTCCAATACCAACAAATTGATCAAACCATGATTAAAAAGAGAGGTTTCATTTCCTTCATATTTAACTTTAACTTTGTCTGAAATTTTAGCTAATCTTTTGTATAAGTAAAAAGGTAAATCAAGAGACGTCTTACCCACAAAATGCAGAAGAAGCCTAACATGGTAGGAATAAACCATATGGTACCTCCCTTCATAGGTGAAGTACTTCTGAATAATTAGTAGCATCTTTGAGAAGTTATCTTTCATGTAGCTCCTTGGGATGGCATTTGTGAGATCAATTTCACTATGCTCTGGCTTGATAAATTCTTTGCAGTCATGCATGGTGAACTTGATACCTTTGAAACATTGTTCTCCTCCTCTAGGGATTCTTGTTGCTACTGCAATGGTCTCTGGTGTTACTGTAATGTTTAACATTCCCACCTTTGAAGTTGTCCCATTGAAACTGATAGGAAACTCCTTAGAAACCTGCACATGGCAACCTTGCAATTTTTGGCAGAAATGTAAACACCCTGTTCTTCTGAAAAATTATAATGCAGTTGGGTCTTCATTTAACAAATTCATGTCTGATGGCTCATATCTGAGATAGTGGCCACCTTTTTTGGTCTTCCTCTTTGCATCCATAGTGATTTTATACCTTCTCTGCCTCGCTTGATTAGTGACACCTGCAACTTTTGAAAATGCCAGCAATCAGCTTGGCTTGATGAAATAGCTCTCCAAGACTCAAGAGCATGCAAATATGAAGCGGAGAATGAAAAAAGACTCAATTTGGTAATGTTTTAAATTTTTGATGATAGCTCGTGGCTCAATCATGACTCATGCAAGCTAAAAACGGTAATAATGACCTCAGCCATGACCTTCCTACCTTGGAAATGACCCAAACTGATTCGAATGACATCCACCCTAACAGTTCTAATCTTGGATTGACACCTTGCAATAGATTTGACAAGATAGATATAAATACCCTTTTTTGTAGCATGGTTAGTTCATTTCCTGGCAGTTTTGCTACAAAACTATTAGGCAATTTCGTAGCGAAAACTGTCTTTTTACAGTGTAATACGCTACGAAAATAGGAAAAACTGGCTAAAGTGACCTTTTTGAATTTACAAGCTTGGGAAATGAAATATTTCAGCAAATGATGAC
Source organism: Pinus albicaulis (assembly GCA_034641835.2). Taxonomy (NCBI): domain Eukaryota; kingdom Viridiplantae; phylum Streptophyta; class Pinopsida; order Pinales; family Pinaceae; genus Pinus; species Pinus albicaulis. Next base: position 178,076,586 of record CM076578.1, read on the forward strand.
TGATGGGACATGATATGACTTGAATTGGGGTGGATTTAGACCTGAGGATAGGCTAATATGAAAAAAATTAAAATTTTCCTTTACCAACTTGTGACAAATGAACCTTATGACCATATCTTTAACAAATGAACTCTATGACCATGTCAAATAATGTTTCACTTTTTCTGAGTGAAAAAAACTTCCCTTACACTTTCTCTTACATAGTCCTTCTCTTTTTCCTTTTCAATGCCCCTCGTACTTTATAGAGAGAAGTCTTGAGTATTTTTTTTGAACTATTCCATGATTTTGTAGAGATCTACATGGATGATTTCACACCTTATGGGTATGATTTCTAGGAGGATCTCTCCTGTCTAGGAAAAGTGTTGAGGAATTGCATTGATATATGTCCCTCCCTGAGTCCTGAAAAGTGTGAATTTTTTAAAAGGGCAGGGATACTCTTAGGCTGCTCCATATCACAAGCATGAATACAGGTAGATCCAAACAAAATCACCTTCATAAAAAGGGTGCCTATTCCTCAAAAGAGGAGAGATGTTAGAAATTTCCTTGGTTTGGATGGTTACTATAGGAGGTTCATTAAGAACTTCAAAAAAGTGGCCTCACCATTATTTGGATTGTTGGCCAAGGATTCTCAATTTTTCTGGTCTATTCTTTGTGAGGATGCTTTTGTTCTCATCAAGGAAAAAATAGCCATTGCCCCTATAATTCAAGGTCCCAATTGGGCTTTTCCTTTCCACATTCATACAGATGCATCAGATAAATTTCTGGGGGAAACCTTGGGACAATTGCAAGATAAATTACCCTATGCCATTTATTTCATTAGCAAAAAAATTTCCAAGGTTGAACTTAACTATACTATCACTGAAAAGGAGCTCTTAGCATTTTTCCATCCCCTAAATAAATTCAAGAACTATATTACTGGTTGTAAAAATTATGTACATGCTTACCATGCTATAACCAAGTACTTCATAAATAAATTTGATGTTAATGCTAGAATCGTTAGATGTTTTTTGTTATTATAGCAGTGTTATTTGAAAATTGTTGATAAACTGGGAAATAAAAATGTTGTTGCATATTTCTTATCTAGAAAAACTTTATCTGCAAATGAGGAAGGGATGGTGGATGATTAGCTTCTGTATGAACACCTATTTGCTATCTCAACACTCTCTCCTTGGTTTTCTGACATGGCCAACTATCTGGTTGCTGAGAGGTTTCCTCCAATATTTTCATCCAAATAAAAGAGAAGAATTATAATAAAAAGTGCCCCTTTCCTTTAGATTGGTGGCAATCTCTTCAAATTGGGTTCAGATAAAATTCTTAGAAGATATGTGAGGGAAGAGGAGGTGTTTTAAATCCTCTCAGCATGTCATGATGGTCCCTATGGGGGTCATTTTTCTGCTAAGAGGAAATCCTTCAAAGCCTTGCAAACTATCTATTATTGGCCTACCCTCTGCCAGGATGCCAAGAGATATACCAGTAGATGTGATTAGTGTCAGAGGATGGGGAGACCTACACTGAGGGATGAAATTCATTTACAACCTTAGGTGGCTTTACAACCATTTGACAAGTGAGACATGGACTTCGTTAGACCCATTGATCCAACATATGGGAAGAAAAGATACATCATAGTCTGCATCGATTACTTGCTGAAGTGGGATGACACAAGGGTTGTAAAGGCAGCAACAGAAGAGAAGGTGGTTTTTTTTTAGAGGGTATGTGTTATACAAGTTTGGATACCATATAGAGGTAGTGATTGATCAGGCGTCACAATTTAAATCTTATCTCATTGAGAATCTCATGAGGCAGCACAAAATAAAGCACAAGACTTCCACTACCTATCATCCTCAAGAAAATTTCCAGGTGGAAGTAAAAAATAGAGCCTTGGATAATATCCTCACCAAAGTTGTGAGAAGCAATAGAAAATATTGGGCAGATAGACTGGTGGAGGCAACTTGGGATTACAATACCATCTCAAAGACAACTACAAGGTTTACTCAATATGATGTAGTTTATGGGAAGAAAGCTTTTCTTTCCATTTTGTTTGAGTACAACAACCTTAGAATGAAAACTCAGTTGGACTTGGAAATCACAAAGGAATAACAAGAAACGCTGCTTCAACTGAATGGTTTGGATGCATTTAGAATGCATGCCCTCTTTAACATATAATTAATCTAGCTGTAAAGGAAAGTTTGGCATGACAAGCACATCAAAGGGAAGACATTTCAGGAAGGAGATTTTTCTCTACTCTATGACTCCAGATTCAAACACTTCAAGGAAATGTTAATGACCAAATGGATAGGACCTTATCAAGTGGAGAAATTCCATGACAATGGGGTTGTTCAGGTCAAGACCATATATGAGGAGGGGATCCCTTTGCTTTTCAATGGTTACAGGCTAAATATGTACAAGAAGACCCCGTCTAAGGATGAATTTAGCAATACAATAAAAAGAGAGGCGAATGTAATTGGAAGATCCATAGTTTCCAGCTCCTCACCTTCCTAGAAAAAAGAAAATAATAAAAATAAAGAGGCTTGGGTGAAATAATTTCTGACACATCCAAGGCCAACTCCTGGGTTGAAAGCCTCAAGGAACTAATCCTGGAGCAAAAATAAAAGAGAGAAAAAATAAAAAAACAAAGAAATAAGAGATCCTTGGGTGAAAACCTCTTTGAGGCACCCAAGGAAGGCTTGTGGGGTGACAACCTCTACTGAGACTGCCCACCTGCCTTCATAGAAAAAAACAAAAAAGGAAAAAAAAAATAAGAAAAAGAAAAAATCCAAATGAGTGAAATAACACCTATGCACTAACCTTCTTCTATTTTACAGGTTGTTGAACAAGGACAATATGGACAAAGGGTGAAATATTACTTCCATTACTTCCATATATCTCTCTCCTCTACCTACACACTCCATTTCTAACCCCAACATACATTCCTTCTGCCATTTCTACCACCAAGTGAGAAAAAATACCATTTTTCTCACATTCTCTACAGTGCTACATGATGTCCTAGGTTGCTACAAGATTTCTTGTAGTGCTATAAGAAACCATGTAATGCTACAGGAAATATACGTGAGGATAAATAAGCTCAAATAAGGCTCGCTAACCCTCAAAAAGAGATGAAAGAATATTTTCCCACCTATTTCTATCATCCCTAACCATCACTCCATGCCATGCAAAAAGAATCACTCACTAAACCCTCTATTTCGCTACTGTGAGCCAGTTTGGTTAAATACACACACATGGCCTCTTCTCTCATGTTCTCCTCCACTACACCACTCCATTCACATCCTATCACCACCCCTAGCATCCATACACTCTTTTTCTCCCTCCCTCAGGACATTTTTAGCTCCAAGACTGTAACAACAAAACTTCTATAGGAAGATGATCACTTCCTGTAGCACATATGTGCATGCATCCAACGCATCAAAAATGCATGAGATGAATGATGAAGATTGATCTTGAAGATCACCATAGGAATCCATAAGGGAAGCTACAAAAAAAAAACCATCTTAGGGTCTCAATCAGACAGCTTTAGAAGAATCAACAAGAAAAAACAATAAGCACCTAAAAAAAAAAAAATCACTTATGACCATCACAGTGTTGTAGATCCCTACATCAAAGGATCTTGCCGCTCATCAACATTCATATAGGCATAGATATGGCTCCCTCACCCTCTCACTATACATAATTTGACTAAATTAGTAAATATTGAGAAAAGAGAGTTTAATAGGAAAAAAAGTGGCTAGTTAACTTGGCCACCATCGAGTATTTAAAGTGAAAAGATGGTGGAGTTGCATGCCACATGGATATGTCACATCAGTTAGGGGAGGGATGACAAGAAGTGGGAGTTTATTACAAGGCAAGAGGGAATGATAGGCTCGAGTGGGACCAACGGTTCAAATATGGAAACCTCATGTCAAATCCACATCACCAATACGCTCAAATCTCACTTGATTTACAATAAAAAGCATACTTTGGCACATTTCCCATCATTCCATTATGCATTTTGAGATCAATTATAATAGGAAAATGACACGAGACATGAAGGAGCTTCAATCCATGGTCGAGGTTTGCATGCAAAAAATGCTACAGGAAACTATGCTAGTGTTATAGGAAGTTTCCAGGGAAGCCACATAGGGTTGAGAGGTGAAATTCATGCCACCATTAGAATGTATTAGCACCCCAACATGATCTTTCAAGTTAAAAAAATCATAATTGAAGTGGTAATTATCCATCAGCCCCATCAAGTTGCAATAATTTTTATGGTAATTTGCACACAGTCAAATCATAATTTAGTAAACTAAAGATTTTTCTAAATGAATAAGGGATAGGGAACCCACATTTTGTGTAAATTGAAGATCTTTGAGGTCCCATATCACAGTGCCTTTGAAAACAAGCCACGAACAACCACTAACCTAACTTGGCCATAAGATGAGGGGTGAGTTTCAATAGAAGGGATCCCACAGACATAAAGAGAATTAGGCTACATTCTCCTGTCATAGACATATTCAGAAACCATCAATGGTTGGAGTTCTTCGAGATCCTCAAGGGGTGTGATGATGAAGTGGCTCAAGAGTTTGCATTAGCATTGCACTCTCAAGTAGATGATAGTGTTACCATAGTAGTAAGAGGACATGCAATTACCATAACCCCTGAGCTCATCAGAAAATTCACCACCTTACCTCTAGGAGTCAAATGGAATAGAGATGAAATATTCTCTATTACTACCTCTAAGAAGAGTTTGTTCTTGACCAATGAGGAAAACATTGAAGATAACAATGGGGTAAGAAGGGAAAGTATTCCTTACCCATGGGATGAGTTAGCTTACCATATCACGAAGTATATCCTTTCTGAGGGCAGGCTAAGTGTGGTCTATGGATATCACTTTAGGTTGTTGCATGAACTTAGGTTCAAAGGGGATCTTTATTTAGATTAGATACTGAACATACCATATTTTCTCCTCCATTTAATCATATATATGAGGTATAGGGTAAGGGAGAGGAAATATCAACACCTATCTCATCATGTTCTCATTAAAATCATAATGGGAGATGCTCTAAACAGAATCAACATCCATGTAACTTGATCCACTTTCAATGACATGGAAAAAGAAGCATTCATTGGGACACAAACCATCACTCCTAGAGAGACCCTGCCTCTAGCCTTAGAGAAATTGGAACTAAATTAGAAGAAGAAGGTACTGAGAGGAGAGAGGAATAAGAGGAAATAGAAACAGATACGAAACCACAGAAAATGTAGGATCAGAGAAGTAAAGGGAAGAGGAGGAAGAGAAAGATGAAAGAGAATAAAAGGAGGAAGAAGAGAAATAAGAAGAGGAGAAAGAAGAAAAGGTAGAAGAAGGAAATATAAGATAAGAGGAGATAATAGACCCCAAGATTACCACTGATATCTCCGCTCAGCAAACTAGCCTTTCACCAAGGACCACTGGAAAGGAAGTGGCTACTACTTTAGCCACTCTAAGCACCCCTGTGAAAGAAAAAAGAAAGAGGCGGACCCCCATGTATTTCAGGACCAAGAAAACTAGTAGGGTGAGATAGGGGATGCATGAAACTCCAACCAAGAACCCAAAAACAATTAAGGAATCACCTAATATCAAAGGGGAAATAGGGGCAAATGAGGGAAATATTCAAGAGGTCACTTCACCCAAAAATACACCCATGACCTACAGTCGAAGCCACTCCTCAAGGATAGCATCCTAAAAAAAAGAAGGTGCAACATGAAAAACATGGTATGCTACATGAAACATAGGGTTTGCTATAGGAAACCCAGAAAATGCTACAGGAAACTCAGATTTTTCTATAGTAAGAGAAAAATATCAAGGGAGAAGAGAAAAAGGTACCATTATAAGGGAAGGATGTCCAAGGTGATGAAAAAGAGGAATAAGTTGAGGGGAAGGATGCCAAATTTGAGAAACAAGATACAGAAGAGGAACCAAAGGAAGAGCCAACCTCTCCAAAAAATATCCCAAAATACATTACAACAATTCAACATCCTAGACCAGAACCGAACTTGAGCTCCTATTACACATTCATTGAAGGATGGAGGTTGATCCCACAAAAGCCCTCCATTACCCCGTTCTATGAGCTAGAAAAGGAGAGAGTGTGCACCCACCAATGGATGCAAATTTCCAAAAATAGGAATGAAGAAATGTGGGGATCATGGAAGAGAAACTAACTGATATGGGGAGATATTTGGATGATGTTAGGCTTAGGGAGGTAGTTTTGAAAAAGAATTTGCAAGAGGAACAATCAAAGAATGAAATATTGAATGGCCAATTGCAACAAAAAGACAAACACAATTCCACCATGACAGACCTGTGTATGGGGGAAAAACAACAGACGCATCCCTAAAATTCTTATGCCATTTATCTAAAAGATTAATGGCTAGAGTTACAAATAAAAAATTTAGTATCACATGGGTCATTTACTTTTTATAATTATAGGAAATTTATGGATTACTGTAGATAGTACAGTATAGAAAATAAGGCCAAATTGGTAGATTTATACATGCATAATCTTGTCCTAACTAATATGAACAATTGGGACCCAAAATATAGGTTGGGAATATGCAGCTGATGGCCCTAGCCTCTTGGATGAGCAATGAAGAAGCTAGGAAAAAAGAGGTCAAAAATATGATGAAAAGAGAAGGAAAATAGCCTCTCCAAATTAGGGTAGAGCTAATCAGCCCTAGAGGGGTTGTGAACAACCACCAAAATATAGTCAAAGATTCCAACCTTGCAAAGATATATCGCAACACCCAAGCATAGCTAATTTCAAATTACGATGACATCTCTAGACTAATGGGAGAGGAGTGTGTGATGGCATGTTAGAGAATATTGAATGGCCTCCCATTTAGCCTAAGAAACCTAGAGTATCATACTTGAGACATATTGAGAGCTTCCCTAGAAAGAGCACCCTTGTACAAAAGGGCCATGCAAACAATGAAGATCAACTGTCTTGGATTAAAACTCAGTCCACCTTTGCTATCGAGATTGAGTGAAGGAAAATATTAAACTAAGGACGAAAAGGAATGGGAGGAAGCATAAAAGAATGCAGGGTTTACCCACCTAAAGGGAATCCTTCCATGATACCTTGGTACTTCAAATAAGCCACAAGGGATCTAAAAGAAATTAAGAAAGAGGGTTGGGTTTCTTAGAGGATGAGCAACCATTTTGTAGGGGGATGATGATGAGCACCATCATTGTGTATATTCTAAGGGGTTATTTTTCACCTTTTTAGCTTAATTATTCTCTCTATAATGCATTTAATTAAATTTTGTCATATTTTTCTTAGTGAGAATGGTGTATTAAGGGTTGTCATGATTCAAGGCCTAATGTGGTTTAAAGGCAAGAAAATAAAAGGAATAATTCCATTTTTGGGAAATATTGCATAATCAGGCCTTAGAGTAGACAAAAAGGAGTGATTGTAGGAGGGTTGACCACCTTCTTAGCTCCTAAAGGAAGCCAATATCTATTCAAGATTCTCCTCCAACAACTCAAAATTAGAGGAAACCAAGAAAGTGAATGATCAAAGGGATCCAAGCTCCACTTTTCTCGGGTTCCAAGAGAAAAAATAACTACTTTTTAGGGAGTTGTTGGTAGCTATCATCTAGAATTAATAGGCTAGAGAAAGATCCTTTTAGGATTCGAATTTTGGATGTAGATAGAGCACTATTGGCTTTTGTATTAGACATTTCTGACTTTCATTGTTCATGTTAAATATTGGTTATTAAAATAATATGAGCATTTTGTTTCTTCTACACTGAGTGATTTTTAGGGAGTTAAGCTTGTGGGTTAGGGCCCAATCCATTGGCCTCAGTCTCTCTTGTGTACATGTGCTTTTATTTTATGTTGCAGTAGTTTATTTCTTTCATTCCATTTTTGGTAGCATATAAAACATTAAAATTGTGTGCTAAGCCTCCCTATATCACCTCTTCCATCGTAGCTTGAGGAGGAAGGTCTTCTAGCACAAACCAAATATATTTTCAGTTTATGATTTCTTAGAAAATTTAGATAGTTTTACTTTTCCTTTCATGAACATGTTGTAGGTTTAGAGGTATATTTTTGTTTCAATTGCATAGGTAGGTTTATTTAAATTCAACCCATATTTCCCACCATTTTTATGATAATTTTTTTAATGATGAATGCATGAATAGGTATCTTGATTTTAGGTTTGGATAGAGCAGTAGAGAAGGACCCCTTAAACACCATCATCTTCAGTCTTCACCCTTCATCAACCACCTTCCATCCAAGTCACCTGTAACCCTATTTTTGAGGTCACCATTACATCATCGAGATAAACCATGAGGGTGCAAGACATGATTTATGAATATTTATGAGCTTTTCCAAGGGTTTGGATACCCTTGATATATGAAGATTCACCTTTCCCCCACCTCTCCTAACCTTTTTCGCATCATTAAAAACTCCACCTGCCATGTTTCCTGTAGCTTTTCAGGACATCCTGTAGCACTACAAGAAATCCTGTAGAAGCTTCCTGTGGCAGTGCCAAACACTCTCTCCTTCAGCCACAAATCATTCTTCTACCTCATCTAAGGCCATCCAAGCCACCAATAGACCTTAGTATCTGAACCTTTTGTCCAAGGACCCTCATATACCACCCAAGCGCCTCCTTCTTTAAACAAAGTCATTTTAAAGTGTGATTAGTCCATTACAAGACGCATAATTAAAAATAGTAGTTAAGCATAAGTTAGATAGGACTTAGTTATTCATTAATTCAACATGTGTGCTCTATATTAGTTTCTTTTTTTTGCAATTCAATTTAGTAATATAGACTATGAATTCCACTTAGTGTAATTTAATTTTCTTGCATTAGCATACGTGTGAATCTTTCATTCTTGCAAATAGTTAGATAAATATGTGTGATCTAGTGTAGTTTATTTCCTTGTTGATAGAGTAATGGTTGTGATCTATTTATTGTCTTAGATTTCACTTAGAAGTGTTACAAAATTCCTTTCCTAGAAGTAACCCGAGCATTAGTGCCTCATTTTAAAACTAAGATGAGGATGACATGAGTAGAGCTAATCTATTTTTCATATAGCTCTGTCATTTCCAAATTTGTACAAACCTTGGGTTGATAAAGTAAAGTTCAGTAGCCTTTGGGAGTTTCAGAACTCTTGGTGCAATACTAGGGCTCACGAGGAATCCCTGTCCATATGTTCCCTCTATTTAATGAACTTTATCACGTCCTCATGTGGTTTTTTCTTACCACAATTAACGCATCCATATGACCACAAACCATCACTCTAAGTGGCTTTGGCTTACCAAAGATTTACACTTACATAGTGATTTTGGGACTACCATGAACTACATGCGGATGCACATGCCTCATTAGGCTTACATCATGACCATATAAGGTACATTAAATGGAAAACTACACTCATTGGGATAATATATACTCACATTCTTCAGGTCCACTACAACAAGTCAAACATGACGTTATAGACTTAGAAATTGAATGTGTGACTTCTATTACCATATGATCTTGAATATATTCCACAAGACTCACACAAATTCCACTAACATAAATATTACCTTCATTTTCCATCACCCAATCTCTACTGATGTTGTTCGATCTAGTATCTATTATTTTCATAGTGCTTCAAGATGCAATATCACTTGCTTCTATTCTCTCTTAGTTGTAACTTAATGAAAAGAGTACGAATATCTCTATTATTATTTTAGGACCTATATGTTATTTTTGTTACAATATCACCATTCCAATCCAAATAATTCAACTTGAAACCAATATCCACATCTCAAGTGAGAAAAATTCAACTTGCTTCTACCATAGAAGATGCCCATTCTCCTTCCTTCAACTAAAAAATGGTCCTCACATACCAGCCAGAAAGAAAAAAAAAAAAACATACATCTAATACATTACATTTATTAAGAGTATGTTGTACTCCAAGGTCTAACATCAATATTACCACGATGACTAATTCATTGACATCCTATGGACATACTTACATCTACCGAGATACATGTGTTTCATCTGTTGTACTCACCAATTATCTACGCAAGTATCCTGGATGTGGGATGTGTCCATCTTAGTCTTACATTTTCTATGCACATGGAAAAATGGACTTACAGTGCACCACTCAACAAATAGTTCATGGATAAAACCACATAGCTAGAACTCAATTCTGGCTAAAAAAATTTCTAAGAAAACTCAAGAAATATTTTATATTAAAATTTTTATTTTGAAGCACTAAATATATCAATAATAGATACATCATTGTAATATTCCCAAATGGGAAAAGTAGGAATATAGCTCATAATAATGGAAATAGAAGCAAGTATTAACACATTACATGTGAGCCAAATGATAGATCCATGGTAGCATGTATAATAGTAATAAATAAGTACAAGATCTTGGGGATCAAGCCCCTCAAGATAGGCAAAAGAAGCCTCCAATGCCAAAATGCACCCAAAACATGTAATACACTGCTACACAAAGTACTGAAGCAAGAAAAATGCAGTTTTAGTGACAAATATTGTAGCTGGAACACATATATAAATGGATCAGATAATATCATGCTCATACAGGTCCAAAAATGGAGATCTATGCTCCTCAACACTTTTCCAAGACAACCCAGGATGGGTTTTCGGAAATACACTAAATATGAATGGTGGATCTAAACCCCTAGGGATAAATATGCACTGAAATTGAAGCACATATAAGGAGGTGGCCGAATCTGATGTAGATCTGAAAGAACTCCTCCAAAAGGACTCTCTCAATGAAGGGATGATCCCTTCAATCGAAAGCAAACTACTATTGCTAAGGAAATTTCTCTTGTTGGAAACTACTAATTCTAAGGAGATGAACCATGTGCACAAGGCTGTTAGAGTGCTCAAAATGATTCAAGAATTTAACCACAGATTCTACTCACAAAGCCCATAAAAACCCATAAATCGCTTTGTCCGATTTTAACTTTGGATTTTCGGCCATTTTTTCATTGGACACTGCAAAAACTCAGTAAAATAATGCAAATATGGACTGGAAATATGCTGTAGGGGATAAAATAACCTTGGCCTGATTCCAAATATATCAAATAAGCCCAAGGGGCTCCTTTACTAGCCTCCTAATGGAAGGAAACCTTCCTCCACTGCGAAACTAGCTCAAAAAACACCCAATACAATCTCCCACCACTGCACCCTACAACTCAGCACATCTCTCAATAGAAACTAAATTGTACCACAAGAATGAAGATGGGTCTGAAACTTGAATGTGGAAATGTAGTGAAAACTCCTCCAAGAGCTTCTCAATGGAAGAGGTGGGATTCCCGATAAGGAACACTCAGTGCTAAACATCACTCAATCTCAGCTAAACAGATAGAGAAAGATATATGTCTAAACAAACCATATAACCTATAACACAACATATCATAACCTAAATAATATGGCTTCCATGCTCTTCCTTATATAAGAAATGAGCTTCCAAACCCTAAGCGCCATCTATTAATGACACTACTTCCATGCAATGTGTCTCCATCTAAAACTGCATTGTCTCTCCATAAATGTCCACTCCTCCATGACAGCATTGTTTATTTGGTCAAATTTGACCCAGTCCACATTCTCTAGCCCCTGTTCACATCTTAGGGTGCTTTATTAAGCTGAAAATATGATCCAATTTCACATGAGAAGTGGTTTTATTCCTAATAAATATATGTATGGGTCTCCCTACCCACTTATTCATCAGAAAAAAAAAAGAAAAATTAGATTTTAATATTCTAATTAGCCGCATGCTAATTTAGGACTATTACAATCCTCCCCTCTGAAATGTTTCTTGTCCTCGAGAAACTGCAAGGATAGATCTACAAAATATAGGGAACCTTCATCCCCATGTGAATCTCCATCCTCTAAGCTATCATCCATATGAAATGAATCACCCTCATGAATGGTAATTCATAGAACAACTCCTCCCATGTGAGAGGCTCCTCCCAAACAGATAAGTCACTCAGATGGCTCCCTTCATAAGGAAACAAGTGATGTAATGTAGCAGCCATATAATGTCCCAGGCTCCCCTTGAAGCATGAATAAATGTGGGAAGTTTCATTCCCAATGGACACATCTAACCAATGTGTCATCCCTCCAATCATTTCTCGGAACAATAATAATAATATCATCAACATATGGGATCAAAACCAGTGATACATAAAAAATCAAATGCAATAATGGAGGTGGATCATAGTCCCACATGTGGAACCAGCGCAGTATATCTCCTGACTACATCAGATAGTGACATGGTAAGTGGTTTCCCCACCACTTACTTGCTGCCCAAGTCTTCTCACAATGGCTGAAAAGGTGAGAAATGTTTGGTGCTTTTGGAGTGCACCCACAGTGATACAACATCTCCCTATATCCTCCAAGGGAGTGGCCATGTTCAGAAATGTTTATGGCCCAAAGTTGGCCATGAATTTTATATGGAAGAATGCTCCTCCTTGGAGCAATGGCCTTCATATACATTGTAAAGGAATGCAAATAATCATCAAATAAAACATCATGTACATAAGCATGTTCCTTACCAAAATTTCTACTCATACAAATGGAGTGGTCCATAGATAGATCCCCTCTCATTCCAAAAGAGGAAAGAGGTGGCTGTGATAACTCCTTCATTGACTTATGTGTCTCTCCCATATCCACATGGTCCATGCATCTTTTCAAATGTTGAAATAGTTCCTTTTGAAAGCCTTCCCAAGTGTAGCTCTCCATGATAGTGTTGTAGGCTCTCATGGAATAAGTATGGCTGAAAAGAAAATATTCATGTGCTCTTTGTAACAACTTATCCTTGAGCTTGGAGGCTCTAGATAAGAAGATCATTCCATGATAATAGATGAATTAATCTTGGACTGAATATCCCTCTTTATGTAACTGGCCATCAAGTATCATGCATGTGAAAATATCCTTGGAATAATACACCAACAACTGGGATTTCCAATATGGATCTATCCTCCATAGTGACAACGCTGATGATCTATCAAAAATAACATCTGTCATATAGTGTTCCTCCTCTTTGACATCTCCCATGACAAAGGTACATATTGGAAGGCTACCATCCTTCCCATGTTTCTCCTCCCACAGTGAAGAATCTGAAATGAGAGTGGGTAATGATGATGTTGGGAGAATGTCTCCCTCCTCCTTCTGCAAGATATCATAGTCTAAGGTGTCTTTTTCAATTGTAATCAATCTATGCACACCCAAAATCTCATTGGTGTCAAAATTCTTGATCACAAAGGAATGATCTATCATAGTGTGTTTCCCCAATATTGCATTCACTATTGGAACACACTTCCTCCATTGTTTTGTCTCATTGCCTATCAACATAGACACATGCTGCTCATGATCTTCATATTTAAGATACTTTTGGAACTTCTTCTAAAGATACAAGAGCTCCTCTAGTTGAAGAAATTGATTCATCTCCATTCCCAAATAGAAGTAGATCTCCTCCTGATGTGACAGCGCTGGAGAAACTTCCCAACTCTTCCTCTTCCTTTTCCTCATCAATGGAGAATACCTCATCATTAAGAGATCCTTTGTCTTGATCTCCTTTTGAAAAAGGAATCCTCATGTCTTCTTCTTGAGAAGAAAGTTCTTGGTGAAGTGGGGCCTTTGCCCTTGGCAAAGTATGTTGTAGATATTTGACCCCCTCAACAATGTTCTAAAATGGAGTTGGTTTCATGGATCATTCCAACTCATGCAAAGGTTCTGATTTCTTGGGCTTGGTTTATTCTCCCAAGGAAATTTCAGATTGTTTCAAATCAAATATTTTCACTAATCTCCTAGTGAACTTTGAATAAGTAGATATATTTTCATTATTCAATGAAGAAGATTCAAATAACCACCAAGAATAAGCCTTACCTTCAAGATGTAGCACTGCTACTGTAATGCCTTCCTCTTCTGAAACATGATGCAACTGGAAATATGTGTCTAGCTTCTTTACCCAAGCCTTGGTTGTGCTCTTGGGTGACCCATTAAAAGTAGGTAGAAAGAATCTACCCAAAGTGTGCTACATGAACCCTCTTCTTCTATTTTGATTACTGGGTCTTCTCTCTTATTTGACTTGACAAAACCCTTGGAAGCTTAGATGCTCCTTGAATCTTCTAGACTGAGATTCACATTCTTGGAGATAATCACCAAGAGTCTCCTCCTTTGGTCTTTCTCCTTCTTCTTCTTCTCTTTCCAAGAATGTAGGCATGGTACCAAGTTGTAGATATGATTTTGTGGATGAATTCTCACACACATAATATGAAGAACTGGAGCTTTCTTCATGTGCAAATCTTCTTGAGGGATCTTCATGTCTCTCCCTCCTCATTCCCTTGATTTCTATTTTAAGCTCATGCATAGTTTGGATAACAAGTTTTGAAAACTTATTTCCTTCCATTTCTCCAAATAATCGAGACTTGCCTTTGTCTCTTCTATAAGTCTTCTCTTTTCTGTGAGAAGATTTTTCTTCTTCTAATAACATTGATGCAATGTATTCACAAGCTGAGCCAAGATTATGCTCTGATACCACTGTAATATTCCAAAATGGGAATAGTAGTAATATAGCTCATAATAATGGAAATAGCAACAAGCATTAACACATTACATGTGAGCCAAATGATATATCCATGGTATTATGTATAACAACAATAAATAATTACAAGATATTGGGGATTAAGCCCCTCAAGATAGCCAAAAGAAGCCTCTAATGCCAAAATTCACCCAAAACATGTAATAATTACATGCAGTATTTCACAAGAATTAAATACATTTTTAGCACTTTCTTTACACTCTGGACATATATAAAATGAGGTGGACGTAAGATTGTAAGTCTACACAGTCCAAAATAGATCACTGTAACCACCAAAAAGGAAGAAAAGAGATAAGAATCACTACAATGTTTACCGAGGGGGCAATCCCAATACATTACATAAACGAACAATTCTTGGATGATCCAATTTACAAAACCTCCTTTCTATATATAGGAGTCCATGGGGCCATAATGTAATCCTAGTGGGCCACAATGTAATCCTAGCCGACCTAACAATAATAATTCAAGGGCACAATAATAACAAAATGGGGGTTACAAGGGTACAATAATAACAATAAGGGGTTTACACTAACAATAATAAGGGGCTATACTAGTGATATAGGGACCTAACATGCCCCTCTCCTTCAAAAAAGGTGTTGTCCTCAACACTTGAGTAGCTCCGGGTGCTTCTATATAAAATTCTCATCCTCCCATGTAGAATCTTCAGTGGGTAAGTTCTTCCACTTGATGAGATACTCTGAAATTGATCGATTCCGTAGTTGTCGAGTTCTTTTTTCCATGACCGCTTCAGGTTCCAATATGATTTTCCCTTCCCCATCAAGTTCTGGCAATACTGTTTGAACTGGAAGATTTTCACCTATAACCTTCTTTAAGCATGAAACAAGGAAAACTGGATGTACTCGCGAAGAAGCAGGAAGCTCCAATTTGTATGCCATAGTACCAATCTTTTGCAACACCTTGTAAGGACCATAGTACTTTGGCGATAATTTAATATCCTTCTTTGCTTGCTTGAGGGACATTTGTTTGTATGGTTGTAGCCGTAAAAATACCCAATCTCCTACATCAAAACTTCTCTCGCTACGA
Organism: Pinus albicaulis; assembly: GCA_034641835.2. Classification (NCBI taxonomy): domain Eukaryota; kingdom Viridiplantae; phylum Streptophyta; class Pinopsida; order Pinales; family Pinaceae; genus Pinus; species Pinus albicaulis. The sequence continues at coordinate 178,092,239 of CM076578.1, forward strand.
TGTTGATCTGCCTGTTGTTTCATTCGATTTGTGCCAAATTCAGGTTATCCTTTAAGAGTTGGAGAACTTCTTGCTGATGCTCGATGTGATCTTCCACTGCTTGAACCTTCGAATTTTCCCTTAAAGAAGATGTGATGGATGGTGGATGATATCCATAAAGTGCCATAAATGGGTCATTTTTGCTGCAGTATGGAAGGAAGTGTTATACCACCATTCAGCGAGAGGTAACCACTTGACCCATTGTGTTTGTTTATCAGATACAAAACAACGAAGATATCCTTCCACAAAACAACGAAGATATCCTTCCAAACATTTATTTACTATCTCCGTTTGACCATCAGATTGCGGATGATAAGATGAGCTATGAGCTAATTGAGTACCCAAATAAGAAAATAGCTCCGTCCAAAAATTTCCAGTAAAAATGGGATCTCTGTCGCTCACAATAACCCTTGGGCTTCCGTGTAGCTTTTGAATTCTGTCCATAAATGTAGTAGCAACCGTACTTGCTTTAAATGGATGAGATAATGCACAAAAGTGTGCATACTTGGTAAGTCTATCAACTACCACCATGATGACACTCTTTCCTTCGGACTTAGGTAAACCTGTGATAAAATCCATTGAAATCTCCTCCCAACATTGACTTGGAATAGATAAAGGTTGTAGAAGTCCTCGGGGTCTTAATTGTCTCAACTTTATTCTGCTGGAAAACCAAACATTCCGCCACAAACTTTTGAATATCAGATTTAAGGCCATCCCAAAAAAATTCTTTCTTCACCCTGTGGTAAGTTTTTAAAAATCCTGAGTGTCCTCCTAAAGGAGAAGTGTGCAATTCCAGAAGAATCTTTTGTTTTAGTTGGAATTCTTACAAAGATATAAGCGATCTTTGTACCATAAGGAATCATTTTTCCAACTAAATGTATCAGATGTACTAGGATCTTGCTGCAACTTTTGAATGAATATCCATACATCTTTGTCCTTCTTCCATTCATCTCTTGCTTCAATTATCCAATCTGGTTGGATAATAGAAATGGCACAAAGCAATGCTTCCACCTCATCATTCTTTCTTGAGAGTGCATCTGCAACAACATTCAGCTTTCCTTTTTTGTAGATTATTTCAAAGTCATAACCCAACATCTTTGTGACCCATTTTTGTTGTTCTTCCGACGATAGTCTTTGTTCCAAAAAGTGTTTAAGACTATCATGATCAGTTTTTACCTTGAAGTGTCTTCCCATTAGGTAAGTTCGCCATTTCTTTAGTGCATGTAGCATTGCTAACATTTCCTTCTCATAAATAGGTTTCTGTAAATACTTTCCTTTGATTGGACGACTTTCAAAAGCAATGGGTCTTCCTTCCTGCATTAAAACTGCACCAATTCCATTTCCCGAGGCATCACATTCCACAATAAAGGTTTTTGTGAAGTCCGGTGTAGCTAAGACCGGTGCTAGGCACATTGCCTCTTTAAGACGTTCAAAGGCCTTAGTTGCTTCAGGAGTCCATGAAAATGCATCTTTCTTCAATAATGTTGTTAGAGGTGCTGCTATTCTCCCATAATTCTTAACAAACTTGCGATAATACCCCGTTAACCCGAGAAATCCTCGCAATTGCTTTATGGTTGTGGGGAATTTCCATTCCTTAATGGCTTTAATTTTGTTAGGGTCTACTTTAAGACCCTTGTGAGATACAATATGACCCAGATATTCCACCTCTTGTACTCCAAAGAAACATTTGGATATTTTTGCATATAATTGTTTCTCCTGCAATAGTTTGAGCACCCCGTCAACATGTTCAACATGATCCTTCCAAGACCTGTTGTAGATTAGTATATCATCAAAAAATACTAGCACAAATTTTTTAAGGAAGGGTTTGAAAATGGAATTCATCAACCCTTGAAATGTAGAAGGTGCATTGGTAAGGCCAAAAGGCATGACCAAAAATTCATAATGACCCTCATGAGTTCGAAATGCCGTTTTTGGAATATCTTCAGTCTTCATTCTAATTTGATGATATCCTGAACGAAGATCCAACTTGGTAAAATAAATTGCTCCATGTAATTCATCCAATAATTCATCAATCACAGAATGGGAAATTTATCTTTAATGGTGAGCTTATTGAGCTCCCTATAATCCGGACACATGCGCCATGATCCATCCTTCTTGTGTACCAATACTACAGGAGCAGAGAAAGAACTTTGACTAGGTTGAATTATACCCGCCTCTAACATTTCCGCAATCATACGTTCAATTTCGCTCTTTTGGACGTAAGGATATCTATAAGGCCTGATGTTTGGAGGAACACTTCCTGGAATCAAATGAATAGCATGATCATGATCACGAATAGGTGGGAGTCCTTCGGGAGTTTCAAACACCTTGGAATGATTGTCCAAGACTTGTTGGAGATCTGCAGAAATAGATGATTTTGATGTTGGAACTTCTAGTGAGCATAATTGTGCAATTACGCCTCGTTGTTCTTTCTTTAGAAGCTTTGTCATGACATTAGAGCTTATTATCCTTCACGGCTTCCCTTCAATACCCCGTAATTCGACTTCCTTTCCTTCTGAAAAAAATTTCAAGAAAAGTTCTTGAAAATTAAAAGCTACCGTCCCCAAAGATTGTAACCATTGTACTCCTAGTACAACATTCGCACCTCCCATAGGAATGGAAAGCATTGGACTAGTCAATACATATTCCCCCATGGTTAGCTTGATATTATGGCATTTTCCAGAGCAATTTATAGTTCCTCCATTTGCAACCATCACTTGACATTCTGGTGCTGGGTATAGGAAACAATTTAATTCCTTGGCTACCTTATAATGAATAAAATTATGGGTGCTACCCGAATCAATCAACACTATTACCCTTTTCTTTTTTATATGTCCTTCTATCTTGAGAGTTTGAGGAGTGGTAATTCCTGCCAGTGCATTACACGATATGGTCGGATTCATTTCTTCCTCTTCTAGGGGTGGTTCCTGGTGTATATCCTCTTCTTGTTCATTTTCTTCTTCTTCACAATCTATGTAAAATAATTTCTTCTCAGCACACTTATGACCTTTAGTGTATTTGCTATCACAACTGTAGCAAAGCCCTTTTGCTCTTTTTTCTTCCAATTGCTGTGGTGTCAACCTTGTAGGTTGTGGAAATCTAGGCGTAGCAACATTTCCTTCTTTATATAATTGAGTGGTAGGCTTCCTTGTCGCCATAATTTTACATTCAACTTTTCTTGCCAACCTGAATGCCTTCTCCAATGAATCAGGTTCCAAAACGCGAACTTCATGTTTGATGTTATCCTTTAAAGTGCCTAGGAAGAGATCAATCCTGTGTCCCTCTGGAATATCAGTTACCCTTATATTCAATTTTTGGAAGTCCTCAATGTGCTGCCCCACTAAACTCTTTTGTTTGAGATTTATCAATTGGGTAAATAAGGTGTTGCTCTTTGTATCCTCATAATGTGCTATCATTTCCTCCGTAAAAATTGACCAAGTGACAATTTTTTTACGGGAGCAAAGCCATTGATACCATACGAATGTATTTTGTTCTAAATGTAAAGTTGCAATACGTACCTTTTGTGTGTTTTGTACATTATGGAGATCAAAATATTGCTCCATCTGTAGTATCCATGTTACCGGATCCTTTCCATCAAACTTCTTCATATCCATTTTTGGAATATGGTGGTTCTTCCCGCCAACATTCGATTTTATGAAATCATGATTAACATTTATTTTGTTCTCATCATGAGGTTCTTCTCCTATATTTCCACCATTAGGAATCATTTCGGGTTTTAAGCTTGTCATCAAGCCTTCCATGTATGCTTTTAGATCACTCTTCATGTTTTCCATGTTGTCTTTCATGTCATCCATCTTAGCTTCCACGCCATCCATCTTAGCTTCCACGCCATCCATTTTAGCTTCCACGCCTTTCTTCAAACCGTCCATCTTCAATTCCATGCCTTCCATCTTAGCTTCCATGCCTTTCTTCAAACCTTCCATCTTCACTTCCACGCCTTTCTTCAAAACTTCCATTTCATTTTGTGTTGCTTTTTGCGAGAGTGAAATTTGTTGCACTTGCTCTTGTAATTTTGATAGATCATGTTGCAATTCTTCATCTTCATGAGTCATAGTAGAGCCTTCTGAAGGCTTAATGGGTGTTGAATTCTTTTTAGGGGCCATTTTATAATCCAATATTGATATCTATTCTATGAGCTGCCCTTGGAATCAATTTGACTTGATTCTTCAAACAAGACTTATGAAATTCGGAAAAAAATTACACACCTTTTACTAGCTTTTAGGAGCTCGCTATTGAAATTGAATTATCTCCGTAATTGAAAATATTCAATATCTAAAATTCAGCCCTGTCGTAGCCCTCTGAAGCGTCTTTCAAATGCCACAGGTCTAACCTGATTTGGATTCTCCAAGACAAAGTTGTGTCCAATCTCCCACAATGACCTAATTCTTGACTGGTTCAGTAGAGCGAACTTGTACGACTTGCCACGTGTCACTGTTTTGTCCTTTGTCTCTGAAATTGATAGCCAAGAAACTACAGGGTGTGTACCTGTGACCACTTTTGACGTCACTCCAATCCAATCTCCAGAGAGAGAGTTATTGAACTTTTCCCACGATCACCTCTTTGAGATGAAATTCAGGAGCGTGAAAAAGCACTACCTTCCACAGATCATATCTCCAAAAATATTGCGAACCAAGCTCTGAAATTGTTTTATGAATTTCCTCAGGATTTCAGCTTCGCACCATATGAATTTCAGATTTTGAAACTTCGTAGAAAATAATTTATAGCGCAAATTCCACGATGACCTGTTTAGGAGCCTGAAACAATACCTGACTTCCACAGATCATATCTCCGAAAATATTGCGAACCAAGCTCTGAAATTTTTAGAAAATCTTCCTCAGGATTTCAGCTTCGCACCCTAAAAATTTCAGCTTCTGAAACTTCGTAGAAAACAATTTATAGCTAAAATGCCACGATGACCTGTTTGGAGCAGCGAAACCCTAGAATCCAAAGCTTTGATACCAAATGTTGTGTAACCAGCTCCAAAAATAGAAGAAAATAGATATCAACGCCTTATAAATAAGCTACTTCAAGGGGGAAACCTCCAATACATTACATAAATGAAAAATTCTTGGATGATACAAATTACAAAACCTCCTTTCTATATATAGGAGTCCATGGGGCCATAATGTAATCCTAGTGGGCCACAATGTAATCCTAGCCGACCTAACAATAATAATTTAAGGGCACAATAATAACAAAATGGGGCTTACAAGGGTACAATAATAACAATAAGAGGTTTACACTAACAATAATAAGGGGCTATACTAGTGATATAGGGACCTAACATCTATGCTCCTCAACATTTTTCCAAGATAACCCAGGATGGGTTTCCGAAAATACACTAAATATGAATGGTGGATCTAATGCCTTAGGGTTGAAGATGCACTACAATTGAAGCACATAGAAGGAGGTGGCTGAATATGATGTAGATCTGAAAGAACTCATCCAAAAGGACTCTATCAATGAAGGGTTGATCCCTTATATGGAAAGCAAACTACTACTGCTGACGAAACTGCTGGTGTTGGAAACTACTACTTCTGAGGAGAAGAACCATGTATGGAAGGTTGTTAGAGTGCTCAGAATGATCTGGGATTGTAACCACAGATTCTACTCAAAAAACCTAGAAACACCCATAAATTAATATACTAAAAACTCTAAACTATCTCTAAAACATCTAATCTAAAACATGAGACAAAATAAGATAAAAAACTTAGGACTTTTTAACAATGATTTATAATTAATGAACTAATATTCATTATAATCTTCATAGGATCTTAAGAATTTCATAATTCCATTAATATAATCTACTTTGGCCCCTTTTTACATAATATTAAGATAGAAATAAAAATACTATACTTTGATATTATTAAAAAACAATAAAATTTTGATGTAATTCATAAGCTAAAATTGGATAATAACTTAGAACTTTTTAGGATAACTAATTAATAAAAAAGTAGACACTTTTACTCCTCATAGGGTCTTATATAATTAATAAATCAAACCTTTTAATCATTTAATACAATCTACTAGGACATCTCTACATAATTTTAGGATAAGAAAGAAAATACTACACTTTGACTTGATTAAAAACAATACTTTATGAAAAATAAAAAATAATAAACATAATTAAAGAATTAAACCAAAATTAAATTAGCATAAGAATTTATAAAAAGGGATAAAATTAATAATAATAAATATTAAACATTATTAGCATCATTATAATGATTATGATACGTTTATAAAACAAAATAAACTAAAACTCAACATAGTTTATAAATATATTAAAATTAAATAATTTTTTTTAGAAATTAAAGCATTAAGTTGTTAGCTGGTCAGCTCTCTTTCTTGTCATTTTCCACTATTTATTCAACTCAAATTGTCTCTCTTTTTTGCAAGAATGTCCTGCTGATGGGTCTCGTTTTAGACCCGAAACGTAGATTTAAAAATGAGAACCGTCGAGATTCCGAGCTTTGATTCTAAAAATCCACAGCACAGAAATCTACAATCCAACACCCATAAATAGTTTGGCTAGCTTTTAACTTTCTCTTTTCAGGCATTTTTGGGTTGCCCACTGTAACAGCTCACTAAAACAACACAGATTTGGACTGGAACTACACTTTAGGAGATAAAATCACCTTGACCTGATGCCAAATGTACCAAATAATCCCAAGGGGCTCCTTTATTGGCCTCCCAATGGAAGGAAACCTTACTCCACTGCAAAAATAGCTTAGGAAACACCCAATACAATCTTCCATTGCTGCAACTTACAACTCAGCACATCTCTCAACAGAAACTGAATTGTACCACAAGACTGAAGCTTGGTATGAAACCTGAATGTGGAAATCTAGTGTAAAATCTTCCAAGAGCTTCTCAATGGAAGAGGTGGGATTCTCGATCAGGAACACCCAGTGCTAAACATCACTCAACCTCAGCTAAATAGATAGAGAAAGATATATGTCTAAACATACCATATAATCTAAAACATAACATATCATAACATGAATAATATGGCTGCCATCCTCTTCCTTATATAAGAAATGAGCATCCAAACCCTAAGCCCCATCTATTAATGACACTACTTTCATGCAATGTGTCTCCATCTAAAACTGCATTGTCTCTCCATAAATGTCCACTTCTCCATGACAATGCTGTTGATTTGGTCAAAGTTGACCCAGTCCACATGCTCTAGCCCCTATTAACATCTTAGGGTGCTTTATTAAGCTGAAAAGATGATCCAATTTCACATGAGAAGTGGCTTTATTCCTAACAAAGATATTTATGGGTCTCCCTACCCACTTACTCATCAGACAAGAAAGAAAAATTAGATTTTAATATTTCGATTAGCAACATGATAATTTAGGAATATTAAAATGACACAATCACAAGAATATCATTTTCTTTTGCAACTATTCACAAAATAATCATCGTGATGTTTCTTATTTTCATTTTTAACTCACCATGTCTTCATAAAATCTACTAGTCCATAATTCATGCAAATTAAATTTATCCTTTGTCGGAATGGAAAGTTCCAAAAAAGTCCCAGACTAGTAACAATAGTTGGCTAGACTAAATTTCATTGCAATAAAAAATAAATGTGTATTTTAATGACATGATATACCCTATAATCTTCTACATATTTATTTTATATTTTGAACTCTTCTACTACCTTATTTTGTATCATAATGAATATATTTATAATATTTAGATGTAACGTACCCAACCCCTTGTATTACCTTGAAGGGATAGTGTAAGCTTTCTAAGCGAACTTCCTTTTCATGAAAAGGAATTTCGTTGCACTATATATATATATATATATATATATATATATATATATATATATATATATATATATATATATATATATACCCTTCATTACGATCAAAACATGTACATAGATATACTTATGCATATGAATGCAGGTTGCGATGTTTCGAGGACCGCTCAACCTCTAAATCGCAATGTAAGGACCCTCCCGCGGAACCAATCCCTTAAGATGCTATATCTCATCTCCGAGACCATACACCACATTTTTCTATTGAGCCGAGCATCTCCCCCAGAATGACCTGTCGGTCAATGATTCACTTCCCCTACAATGTCTTCCATGTCATATCCTTGTGCCAATCACCATGGAGGCTTCCCCGGACACTCCCTCCCCCCCAACCCCCACCCGTTGCAGGGCTCTGAAATCTGGGATATGAACTTTACTAAGAGGCGCCCACCATGCTCTGGGCCTCACCTAAAAAAATACCATATGTCGTCAGCATATGGCCCACTAGAACCTGGGTGCTTCCCTACTGGCCACATGTCCCCCAGGACATCATGCCAATATTGTTTCCGTGTGAAGGGGACAATGAACCATTCATGACAGTTTTTGTATTGGGTCCCCACAACTGCTTTGACCCATCAGCATGGGACATCTTCGAGAACTGATTACACAATGTGTCGAGGTTATCACCTTTTGTGTTTCTGGGGGTGGTTCCTCTTCTTGGTAGCCATCCCTCACCATATAGCCTAGGTAACAGAAGGCCCTCTATCATTTCCTTTTGACACATCGTCGATGCTCCACTACCGTTAATTCCCTGGCTTGTCACTTTAAATATCTCTCCAAATTTCCACTCTACGATATTCTACTCGGTTTTTTTGATGAACATCACGAGGGATACTCTCAAATTTGACCAATATCATGAAAGGAATATCCTTCCACCAATTGGGATTCTTCCTCGACTAAGGTCTTAACCGTTATGTGGATAAGCTTGAACCAATATTTCCTATAACTTCACGACCTCCTACTTTAAAGCTGCAACAAGATTTATGGTTCCCTTTCTCCATGACTTGGTCAAAGAATTTTGGCCTCACAGTTCACGATGCCTTATAAGGAGAACGAGGAAACCTTCCCAATTTTCATCCTTGTTGCCACACAAGAACTCCTAAATGATCCTTACCTGATGCAACTCTTCCTCATGAGTCTAGTAGAGATCCAGACATGATTTACAGATACATTTTGATTTTATTGTTTTCCTAGGATGATTTTTGATGTTATCTCTCCAAATCTTGAGTGATCGACTCTCCAATGAGTTCTTGGCTCACGGATCTCCCCATTCCACAAAGAGGGAAAGCCACCATGGGAGGTCTAGACCCTCCTGCGTGGATTACTTACCATGGGCTTGTAAAATAATCTATAGAGGGTTTAATCCTCTCCTGCTACATGCCGATAATGCCAAAAATTATGCCAACATGCACACATCTCTATGATGATGCTTTGAGCTTTCAGGCTACTCGACCATCACTTTGTCGCGTCAACAACAGGAATATAGTATTACTGTTAAGTCCCTATATTAATAGTGTAGTTCCTTATTACGTTAGTGTAGCCCCCCTTATTGTTATTGTTGTACCCCTATAACCCCCATACCCTTATTATTGTGCCTTTACATTATTACTGTTAGGTCGGCTAGGATTACATTGTGGCCCCACTAGGATTATATTGTGGCCCTATGGAATCATATATATAGGAGGTTTTGGTCATTTGTATCATCCAAGAATTGTTCATTCATGTAATGTATTGGAGGTTGCCCCCTCGAAGTGGCTTATTTCTAAGGTTTTTATATCTCTTTTCTTCTATTTTTGGAGCTGGTTTCACAACATTTGGTGTCAGAGCTTTGGATTCTAGGGTTTCCCTGCTCCAAAAAGGTCATCATGGAATTTTCACTGTATATTTTTTTTCTACGCATGTTCAGAAGCTAAAATTTTTAGAGTGCAAAGCTGAAATCCTGAGGAACATTGTCACAAAATTGTAGAGCTTTGTTGACAATATTGTCAGAGATATGATCTGTAGAAGTTAGGGCTTTTTGCAGGCTCCTGAATTTAACCTAAACAAGTCATCACATACTTTTTTCTATAAATATTTTTCTACGATGTTTCAGAAGCTGAAATTTTCTCAAAGCGAAGTATAAATTCTAAAGAACCTCGGGTAAAAATTTCAGATCTTAGTTCACAATATTTTTGGAGATATGATCTATGGAATTTAGGATTTGTTCAGGCTCCCAAATTTCATCTCAAAGAGGTGATCATGGGAAAATCTTCATCACTCTCTCTCTGAGCATCGGATTGGAATTCTGTAAAAAGTGGCCACAATAACACAGACTGTAGTTTCGTTTCTATCAATTTCAGATTCGAAGGAGGAAACGGGGACATATGGCAAGCCATACAAGTTTACTCTATTGAACTAGTCCATAATTAGGTCATCGTAGGAGATTGGGAACAACTTTGTCTTCAAGAATCCAAATTAGGCAAGACTTGTTGTTAAAAATGTGACAACAAAATGTATATTTAATAATTACCTATGTAGTTGAAATAACGAAATGTAGGTTGAATAACAAGGTGTAGTTAGAGTAACGAAATATGTCTAGGTTTAATAAGATGGCCCGAGAGGCTTGTAAAGGCATGGAGAATTTGATCAATAAAAGTTTCCTTCAGTTGTCCAATTCAGTTATATCTCGTATTATCTTTCTCCTTTCTTGTTTTCCCCACAACAAGTGGTATTAGAGCTAATTCAAGTTGAAATTTTGCTGATTAAAACACCTGTGAGAAAGGAAAGAAGTCCTAGAGCCGTCAGTGTGAGAAATGAAGCAACAAAAACCATTTCCATCTAACTGAATAGAAGATGCCATCGATTGGAGCCAACAAGCCACACGCTCCTGGAGCCGTCGATGTGAGAAAGGAAAGCAACAGAAAACTAACTGAATAGAAGACGCCATCGAGTAGAGAAAGCCCATGTTTGTCTAGAGAAAGCCACGCTGTTGCAAGAAAGAAGCTACATTTGTGAAAAAAAAATTTTGTCTCTACTATCTGAAGTCTTTGCCACCTTGTTTGAAATCGACTGCCTGGTCCAGAAAAAAAAAAATTTGTGTCTCTGCTGTCTGATTTGAAAAAATAATCGACTGCCTTGTCCAGAGAAAGCCTGTGTAAGCCATCCAGGCTCGTGTGACTGCCCAGATAAGCCGTCCAGAAGTCTTTGTCGTGAAAATTTGTTGAAGAGAAGCTGCTGGAAGAAAACTCGTAATATTTACAGTTTATCTGAGATTTAAAAATGCAATAGGGTTTTTCAGAAGAAAAAAAAATCTGTTGATTGAAAGTGCAGTAGGGTTTCAAGAAAAAAATTCTGAGTAGGGTTTGTTTTTTCTGCAGTTTAAAGAAATTGTGAAGGAATTTATTTATTTTTAATTGGTTGCGCTATAAAGGGCTCAGTTTTTTCTGATTTTTTAGTAAAGAAAAATCTGAAACTCAGGAAAATAAAAACCTAGGAGAAAAGGGGAATATTGGGAAACCATAAATTATCTTAAAATAAGGAAAAAAATTTGTTTGAAATCCTATTTGGAAAGAGAAGGGAAAACCCTAGGAGAGAGAAATGGAGAAAATGACAAACGGAGGATTTGAGGTGAAGAAATTCACCAAGAAAAATAATTTTGCTCTGTGGAAACTGAAGGTTAGAGATTTGCTAGTGCAACAAGGGTTGCACAAGGGGTTAGATGGGGTAGCTAAAAAACGAGCAAGCATGTCAAATTCGGACTGGGAGGACTTGGCTGCTCGAGCTCTCAGTACCATTCGGTTATGTTTGGCATACGACGTACTCTTCAATATTGTTGGAGAGAGTACAACTGCAAGGTTGTGGAAGAAATTGGAAACACTCTATATGACCAAATCTTTGACAAACAGAATCTATTTAAAAATACAACTGTACAACCTTCGGATGAAGGAGGGTACGAAAATTGCAAATCACTTAAATGTTTTAATACGCTTATTTGTCAGTTTTCTGATATGGAAGTAAAGATGGAGGAAGAAGACAAAGCAATAACCTTGTTGTGTTCCCTACCTGAGTCATGGGATCACTTCGTGACCTCAGTCATTTTGAGCACTGCCGATTCATTAAAATTTGAATCTATCGTGGGTGCTCTCTTATCTGAAGAGGTATGAAGACAATCTAGCATTGAGCCTTCTGCACCTGAAGCCATGGTAGCTAGAGGTCGGTCAAAGGAACAGAGGGAGAAGACAAGAGGTTCTTCTAGATCGAAGTCAAAGGGCGGCAAGAAGAGTAAATAAAAATGCTGGTACTGCAACAAACCGGGAAATCTCAAAAAGGATTGTTGGAAACGAAAGGAGGCGGAAAACAAAAAGGAAGCAAATCAGGTCGATTCAGGTATGGATGATGAGGTTTTAATTGCTGAAGCACTCCCTGTTTGTAATATCTCACAAGATGCTGACTATTGGCTATTAGACTCTGGTGCTTCTAATCATATGAGTCCGCATCGAAATTGGTTTTCATCATATGAAACTGTAGATGGTAATTCTGTATTCATGGGAAATAATGCATCTTGTCAGACTGTTGGGATTGGAAATGTGAGAATTAAAATGTATGATGGTACAATTAAAACCTCATCTGATGTTAGGCATGTACCTGATCTAAATAAAAACTTGATTTCCTTGGGAGTTTTGGATTTGAATGGTTATAAGTTTACAGGTCAGAATGGAGTGCTAAAAGTCTTGAAAGGAGCCTTGGTTGTTATGAAGGTTGAAAAGGTTGGAAACTTGTATAGACTCAAGGGAAGTACTCAAGTTAGTGAAGCAGCAATCATGTCAGATAAGGCAGAAGAAGGTTCTCACCTATGGCATCAGTGGTTGGGTCACATGAGCGAGAAAGGTCTTCAGGTACTGATGAACCGCAAGCTACTTCCTGATTTGAAATCCTTGAAGTTGGATTTTTGTAAATATTGTGTGTTTGGAAAACAATGTAAACAAAGATTCAAGTCTGGAAATCATAATAGCAAGCAGATTTTGGACTATGTTCATTCTGATCTGTGGGGACCATCTCCTACTGTGTCCTATGGAGGTGCCTTGTATTTTTTAACTTTTATTGATGATTTCTCCAGAAAATTTTGGGTCTATATGTTGAAAAAGAAAGTTGATGTGGTTAATGTGTTTAAACAATTTAAAACAATGGTAGAAAAGAAAATAGGCAAATCAATCAAATTTTTAAAGACTGACAATGGTGGTGAATTTACCTCTTTAGAATTTGAACAATTTTATAAGTATGAAGGGATAGTTAGACATAAAACTTCTATTTATACTCCTCAGCAGAATGGTGTTGCTGAACGAATGAATTAGACTCTTATGGAAAGAGCTAGAAGCATGATTAGTAATTCTAATCTGCAAAAGGAGTTGTGGGCAGAAGAAGTATCTACTTCTTGTTATTTAGTTAACAGATCACCTTCGGTTGCAATAAACTGTCAAATTCCTGAAGAAGTTTGGTCGGGTCAGTCTTGTGATTATTCGCATTTGAAGATTTTTGGTTGTGATGCATATGTTCTTATTCCTAGAAATCAGCATTCAAAATTAGATCCAAAATCAAAATGTTGTGTATTTGTTGGATATGATTATTCAGTGAAGGGATATAGGTTCTGGGATCCTACTTCACAGAAGATAGTCATTAGTAGAGATGTAACATTTGATGAATCATCTCTTTTAAAATAAGATGTTGAAAAATTTGAACAAGAGCAGGTATCGCCAGGTCAGCAGATTCAATTGGAGACTGTACCTTTTCCAGAAAGTCAAAAGGAAGGAGAGACTTCTGAAAAAGGTGGAGAAGTAGAGGAAAATGGAGAAAATCCAGAATCCAGTCAGCAACTAGTCACTCTAAGAAGGTCTACAAGGGAAAGAAGAACACTAAAAAGGTATGAAGACTCTGCTTCATCATTTGCATTGATTACTGAAGATGGGGAACCATCCTATTATCAGGAAGCAGTTGATGATGCAGATAGCAAGATATGGAAAAAGGATATGGAAGAAGAAATGGACTCCTTAGCCAAGAGCAATACCTGGGATCTTGTAGAACTTCCTGAAGGGAGAAGTGTTGTTGGGTGGAAATGGATCTTCAAGTTGAAGAGAAAAGTTGATGGAAGTATCGAAAGGTATAAGGTGAGACTGGTTGCAAAAGGGTATTCTCAGGTTGAAGGTATTCACTTTCATGAGATCTTTTCACCAGTAGTTAAACTTGTTTCTATTCGTACTGTGTTAGCACTGGCTTCTTTACTTGACCTTGAGTTAGAACAGTTAGATGTTAAAACAACCATTCTTCATGGTTATTTGGATGAAGAGATATATATGGATCAGCCAGAAGGTTTTGTACAAGGTCGTAGCAGAAGATTAGTTTGAAAGCTTAGGAAATCATTGTATGGCCTAAGGCAGTTGCCCAGGCAATGGTACAAGAAGTTTGATTCCTTCATGATTAGCCAAAATTTTATCAGAAGTGAGTATGATCATTGTGTATACTTCAAAAGTTTCAATGGCATATTCATTATCTTGGTGTTGTATGTTGATGATATGCTTATTGCAAGAAAAAGCATGGAAGAAATCAATAGGTTAAAGGCTCAGCTGTCTAGGACGTTTGAAATGAAGGATCTTGGAGCGGAAAAACATATCTTGGGTATGGAGATACACGGAGACAGGAAGAATGATAAGATTTGGTTATCACAACAGAAGGATGTGGAGAAAATACTTGAAAATTTCGGTATGAACAATGTGAAACCTGTTAATGTTCCATTAGCTTCCCATTTTAATCTTTCTTCAGATTTGAGTCGTAGAAATAATGAAGAAAAGAAATATATGTCTCGTGTACCATATGAAAATGCGGTAGGAAACTTAATGTATTCGATGGTATCTACAAGACCTCACATTTCACATGCAGTTGGAGTTGTCAGCAGGTTCATGGAAAATCTAGGGGAAGAACATTGGTGAGCAGTGAAATGGGTGCTTTGGTATTTGAGAGGCACAAGTGACCATTACATCAGCTTTGATGGTCATGAAGGTACAGTCTGCGGATATGTGGATGCTGATTATGTAGGTGATTTGGACAAAAGGAGGTCTACTATAGGTTATGTTTTTACTCTTGCAAGTGGAGTAATCAGTTGGATGTCAAAGCTTCAAGAGATAGTTGCTTTGTCCACTATTGAAGTAGAGTATATAGCTGCTTCAGATTCCTGTAAAGAGAAAATCTGGTTAAAAGGTCTGCTTGATGAGATTAGAAGGATGCGGGAGAAAGTGAATGTGTTTTGTGACAGTCAGAGCGCTATTCATTTGGCTACAAATCCAGCCTATCACAGCAAGACCAAGCACATCGATGTAAGGTATCACTTTGTGAGACATATAATCGAAGGCAGCAAAGTAGTCCTCAAGAAGGTCCGCACATAGGAGAATCATGCTGATATATTCACGAAGCCAGTTACAGTAGAGAAGCTGAGATGGTGTCTTGCTTCTCTCAGCTTGCAGAAAAGATGATGAATGGGTATTAGGAAAATTGTTGTCAAGGTGGAGTTTGTTAAAAATGTGACAACAAAATGTAAATTTACTAATTACCTATGTAGTTGAAATAACGAAATGTAGGTTGAATAACGAGATGTAGTTAGAGTAACGAAATATGTCTAGGTTTAATAAGATGGCCCGAGAGGGTTGTAAAGTCATGGAGAATTTGATCAATAAAATTTTCCTTCAGTTGTCCAATTCAGTTATATCTCCTATTATCTTTCTCATTTCTTGTTTTCCCCACAAGACTTGTGGCATTCGAAATAGAATTTAGAGTGCTAACTTCATGTCAAATTTCAGATATTGAAGATCTGAAATCACAGAGATAATTTAGTTTGAATATCAAGCTCCTCAGAAGAAAAAAAGGGGGTGTGTATTTGGTTTTTAAAATTGCATAACGTTTGTTTGAAAAAGTAGTTTGAAGTGATTCCAAGGGAATATTTTAGAATTTTTATCAGTATTGGGTTCTATAATTCCTCCAAAAAATAATTCCATACCCATTAAACCCTCAAAAAGCTATACTATGATGCATGAAGAGGAAGAATTACAGTATGAGATATCAAAATGACGGTACCAAGTGGAACAAATTTCGATCTTACGAAGAGTACCCGAAGATGACATAGATGGTTTAAAAACAGAAATGGAGGCTAATTTGGATGGTTTGAAGGATAAAATAATAGCTAATATGTATTATAAATTAGTGGAAGATCACGTCGAGCATCAAAAAAAAGTTCTCCAACTCTTAAAGGATAACCTAACTTTGGTGAAGAATCTAATGAAACAATAGGAAGATCAACATCACATCGAAAGAAGTTCTGAAGCAGTCATAAAAACAAGAACCCAACAAGTATGATCAATTTTAGAGTATCTCAGCAAGTGGAATAAATTTCCTGTAGAATATTCCACATGGGAGGAGGATAACTTTATACAGAAGCATCAAGAAATAATCAAGCATTGAGGACAACACTTTTTTGAAGGAGAGGGCCATGTTAGGTCCCTATATTAATAGTGTAGTCCCTTATTACGTTAGTGTAGCCCCCCTTACTATTATTGTTGTACCCCTGTAACCTCCATATTGTTATTATTATGCCTTTACATTATTATTGTTAGGTCGGCTAGGATTACATTGTGGCCCCACTAGGATTATATTGTGGCCCCATGGACTCCTATATATAGGAGGTTTTGCATTTGTATCATCCAAGAGTTGTTCATTCATGTAATGTATTGGAGGTTTCCCCCTCGAAGTGGCTTATTTCTAAGGCGTTTATATCTCTTTTCTTATATTTTTGGAGCTGGTTTCAAAAATTATGCCGGCATGCACACATCTCTATGATGATGCTTTCAGCTTTCAGGTTGCTCGACCATCACATTTTCGTGCCAACAACAGGAATATAGTATTACTGGAATGCAAGGTTGAAGGTCATTTAGGAAAAATGGGTGGCTCAATGGATACTAGGGAAAACTCACTTGGAAGTTAAATTCATGCTCATTGGGTAAAACAATGATTTACAATGTGACTGTATGTGGCCCAGAAAGTTAATGCAGACCCTACTATGCAGGAGGTCTCTCCCTTGTAATATTTTATTAATAAAAGAGGTCTCATATCAAATTGTTCTTTAAGTATCCATATCAACACTTGTGGTACAATGCTAGAATATGATTTAGACTTATTAGTCTTAATGGATATATGAATTACAAATGTTTATGCATTACATGATTCATTCCTTCTGATTGGAAGTTTAATAAAACATTCACATTTCTCTCTTTATCAAGCATGCATGAACATATTCCACAAAGACATATTCACATATGAAATCATTTAACACATCACCAATGGAATATAAATTATAATCATGCTTCTAACATTACCAATTATTCCCCACATTAAAACCGTTGTTTATAACATAGTAAAAACACTCGTCATACATTATACAAAATGCACATTTACTTATCTTGAAGTGGATAGGGAAACCAAGCATGGGACGAAGACTCTCTTCCCAATCGTAGACAGGTGTAGCCACAATCACTTGCAACCATCATGCCCAAGCCAGATTACAGAGTCGGGGAAGAGTGTGTGCTTCAGGTACGAAAACACCAATTGATTATTATATTTCAAGACTCCATAGGATTTCCTCCCTCAATCTCTCCAACTGACAAGTTCTTTCTTAGCTTGCATGAGGAGTCTAACTCCTGAAATTTTCTCATAGTGATTCATCACCTTCCTGGGAGTCCAAAATACACGATGCTATTTGGGAAATAACTACTATTCATCGTTTTTGTCTTTAGCAACTTCTACTTTAGGATGGCCTCTACCTAAGCTGTTATAGGGCTCCAGAGTTTTCTATCTCAATCGAAAGCCTTCAGGGAACCCAGGATTTTATGAGGCTCTAGAGACTTTATTGCAACCCACTGTCTCTAGGGACCCAATTTGTTACAGGGCTCCAAAGACCTCCGTCTCAACCCACAACCTCTAGGGACTCAAGTTGCTACAATGATTTAGGGATTTCATCTCAACCCACAACCTTCTAGGGACCCCAAACTATTATAGGGCTCCAGAGACTAGAAACTCAACCCACAGTCTCCAGGTTTTGAGAGAGCCAATCCCCTTCAATTCTCTTCTCTTCTCTCGGTGTCACCTGATTTTAAATCCTTCTCCACTCATGTGCATCCTACCCTCTATGTGTTCGTCCCCCACTTTCGTGTTCACATTTTATTTTTATCGTTTTTATTCATCAGTTATTGTTACTGTTGTGTCATTTTCTTTCATTTTTAGTGCACTTTCTCTTCCATAAATTCCCATCTGTTCTTCCTTGGGTTGGCTCACTGGGGCTTCACTCAATGAACCCGTGACATATCACATGTGTTCGTGGCCTACTAAAAAATAACCCTAATTTTACTACATAATGGAAATTACATGTAAAAATCACATTATTTACCCCCTAGCAATACAAATCCAATGCACCTTCCCAATTTAAAAAACCCCTACTTTCACTAGATATTGTAGGTATCCAATTTTTATTAACATTTTTTATACCCCTTTATATTTATTCATTAATTTAGAGCTCCATTTTTTATACCTATCAATATAAAAACCCTTTACATCCTATACATCTCCCAATATGTTATGTCATTTTTTCCCCAATATATATCCCCCAATATGAACCCACGTGGAATGATATTGCTCTCCTAGTGAAGCCCCCATGGGGTAGTGTCCAAATAAACATGGGATTGCATACCTCTTTCCCTAATAATTTAATTTCAAGAGTTCTCTTCTTTAATTCCAGTACCTTCCAGTATTTAATGGTTTTCATGCACTTCCAAGTTTCACCCTTTCACAAGAAACCCATAACGTCCCAAGCAAAAACTCCCTTCTCGGCTCTAGAATTTGTGTGCCTTACTCAACCACCAATATTTATTCGAATTCATCTACAATATTTCCAATGCATTTACAATGCCTTTGTTATGGGGACCTTGGGTGGGGCCGTCACAATCCCCTCCCCCTTGTGCGAACACCATCCTCGATGTTCAGCTGTCCATATATAGTCATAGAATGAAAATGAAACATATATTGTTTACGGAGCTTAATAAACATAGCTGTATACAATATTTAAAATTCTACATGAATATTTTAACCAATAAACAAGAAAGGATAATTGAATTTCATGGCATCATCCATTTCCCATTTGGCCTCCTCTGACCCATAGTGCTTGCACTATACCTTAAATTTCTCTATGGCTCGGTTCTAGAGAATGAGAGTACTCTGGTAAAGTAGGCACATTGGTTCTAGTTGGAATTCTCCATCTGGTTCGACCTGTAGCACAAACCAATCAATCACATGATTACAACCTTGCACATAATTTTTTAGTAAAGAAATATGAAAAACTTCATGAAACATAACTGATGGGGGTAACGAAAATCTATATGTTATTGGCCCTATCCTCTAAAGGATTTCAAATTTCCCATAGTATCGTGGTTCCAACTTAGCACATGTCCCCACTCTCAGGGAACTCCTTTTGAGCTTAACCCTAAGATAAACATGTTCCCTAACTTGGAATTCCACGTGGATCTTGTACTTATTTTCATATCTCTTCTGTGTATCCAGTGTTGCCTTCATATTTGTCCTTATGACATGAACTTTCTATTCCATGCCCTTGAGCATATCAAGGCCTATATAGACTCTGTTAACTAGATCATTCCATCTAATAGGCATGTTACACTTCTTGCAATATAATGCTTCAAAGGGGCTCATCCTTTCGGATTCCTGGTGTCCATTATTATATGAAAATTACACCAATGGAAGATATTCCTCCCACTTCATGGGCTGATGCATCACATACATTATTAACCTATCCTCAAGGATCTTATTGGTCCTCTCAGTGTTCCTGTCGGTTTGTGGATGGTATGCAATGCTGAATGCTAATATTGTTTCCAATCCTACAAACAATTATCTCCAAAACCTGGACATGAATTTAACATCTCTATTAGACACAATCCTTTTTGGGATGTCGTGCAACTTCATAATCTCTTTTATGAATATTTTTGTTATTTCTGTAGCAAAATGGGTGCATTTGACCACCCCTAAATGAGCTACCTAGTTGAGTTTGTAAACCACTACCATAATTACGTCATGACGCTTCATAGGTTTGGGTAATCCTGTGATGAAATCCATAGAGATCAATTCTAGCTTCCATTCTAGAATAGGGATAGTCAATAGTAATCTTTCCAATTGTTTTAATTTGACCTTCACTTGTTGGCATTCCAAGCATTGTGCCACATAGTCTTCCACTTATTTCTCTAATCTTGGCTAGTAGTAGCTTCTTTTGATGGATGTGAGGGTTGTTTGATACCCTATGTTTCCTTAGTAGGGTTTATCATGGAGTTATCATATTAATAGTTCCTATATTTCGTCATTGTTAGGCACATAAATTCTTCCTTTAAATTGGATCACCCCGTCCTCAATGAGGTGTTATTCTCCATCCTTGTCACCTCATTGCAGTTTCTCCTTCACTCGCTAGTATGCTTCATCTTGTAGTAAAAAATTTATGATCCTTTCATCCTAATCGATCACACATGAGCTTACAATTTTCAAATGAAGTACTTGGATCCTCGTACTGAAGGTGTCAGCAAACTTGTTTTCTTTTCCTTTTTTACCTAATATCAAAGTAATTCGTTGAGCATGGCCAGCCATATAGCATTTATAGTGTTCAAATTGGGTTGCTTGAACAAATTTTGAGCCCACTATGATTTTTCATGCGCGTGAAATTCTAACCTAGGTGGTAGTGCCTCCACATTTTCAAAGCATGAATAATAACAACCAATTCTATGCCATGCATCACATATTTTTCCACATGTTTACTCAATTTTATGGAATCTTAGAAAAAAACGTGTCCCTCCTGCATTATGACTCAATTGAGTCCCTAACAGGAATCGATACATACTACAAAGTCTTTTTCAGGATCTACAACTCTCAACACTACTACACTCGTGAGAATTTCCTTAACTGGTTAAAGCTATCTGTGCATTGTGCATTCCATTCAAATATATTCCCTTTCCTCTATAGGATTCTAATATGATGGCATATTTTGGAGAAGTTCCAGATAGATCTCCTACAATATCCTTGTAATATCCCTTTTTCAGGAATAGCTACAGATTGGGAATAATCTGAGTTATTACCAATGTGGAGCTACAGAAATTTACCTCACACAGGTTTAAAAACACTTTAAATTCAGTAAAATATACTGCAGAAAAGTTATACAGCATTTTACAAGGAAAAAGGTGGGGAAAAGTGAGTATTTATGCCCTAAAACGTGTGTATTCAGAGATATGAATAAAAATAAGATGGGAAAGAGGTTTTATATGATATTTAGGGTTATTATGGACTCCCATGTCTAATTTCAGCAAAAAAAAAAACGTTTTTCTAAGTTAAATAGTTCCTCCTTTGCTAACTAGGCTAGAAAACCCTGATTTCCCAAGACTAGAATTATGCAGAAATTTACTGAAGCATGTGAGCGTGATTTTCTAAAGGGTTTGACTAAACTAAGGTCTGAATATTAAAAAATAAGATCAGGGGAGTAACTCATACACTTTACAGAAGAAGAATGCAATAATACAGAAGAAATCCTCAAGAAAGAGGTGCTACAACCATGTAAAAAGACTGCATAACGGTGACAGCGTGATTTATAGGGCTGAAGCAGTAGTTTATTAATTCTTAAGATCTATATCAGATATTCACATAAAAATTTAGATCCAATACAGATCCATGTACAAGAAAAGCTTATCTATACATTCCCCTTGGGGTTTTGCTCCAAACATGAAGCACCGAAAGTAGCTCTGAGATCTAAGAATGAAGATCTGCATAATGATTCAGAAAATCACTTAATCATGAACTTGTAGAATATCATATCTGAAACAGAACATATATTGGTTGGCCAATCTATGGATCACCACAGTGAAGGATGAATCCAATCACCGGAGCTCTCTCATCCAAAATGCAAGCAGAACACCCTACAGCTGTAGATCTGCAAATAATGTTGTCTTAGGGATAGAAAAAATGCTTTAGATTCTAAATATGATATGGCCTAATTCCAGGATGTATATATGAAGTATACTCAGCAAATGAACTCTTCTAGGAGGTTAAATGACACTCTCACTGAAAAGAGCCACTGCTATCATCTAGATCTGAGCAGATCTAGATCTCCACTTGCTACAACTCACAAGACATCTCAACCCTAAACATGAGTAGCGTTGTAATGTAAGGTGAAACTTGGCCCAAGCCTGATAGTGGAGAATTTTAGCACAATTCTCCTCCAAGAGCTGCTCAAGGAAGGAGGTGGGATTCCTGAACAAGAATGCCAAACAAGGGATGTCTAAGGAGACAGACCTTCAGAAATAATGTCTTCAACAACCCCTTCCTTTCTGCCCTCCTCTTCCATTTATAAGATAGGATTCTTTCCAAACCCTAAACCACCTTGAATCACTTAACCCCTTTCATACTACAACCTCCTTCTAGAACTGCATTGTCCCTTAAAGAGGTTCAATGCATCTAGACTGCGTTGTTTGACTTGGTCAAATAGGATCCCCTCTTGTGATTTAGACCCTTTCACACTTGCAAGATATAATTTAAATAGCCCAGATATGTCTCTGTTCACATAGGCATTTATTTAATCTTTGCTTTCAGGAGTTTTACATGTCCTCCTTCACAATTTATTCATTAATCATGAAATACAAAATAAATAAGGAAAAATTAATGTTCCAATTAGCTGAAGCTAATTGAGGAACATTACAGTCTCCCCCTCCCACATGTTGCTTGTCCTCAAGCGAATGCAAGGGTGCTGCAAAAATTCCCCTTCTTCTCTTGTGGCCTCCTCATCAAATAGTCTCCTCCATTGTTCTGAATTTTCTGCAATACCTTTGTCTCCCAATGGTCCTTCCTCAATATGCAAGTTTTCCTTTGATGAATAAACCCAAGGGCTCTCATCATGAAGAAATGGAAGGTTGTTGTGGAAACCTTCTTGCTGATCCATGGCCTCCTCAAGATAGAAGTGATGACAATCATGGGGATTTTCATTATCCATGAAGGCTCCCATCTCCATGCTATCATCCAAATGAAGTGGATCACCTCCCAGCTTGGCAATCCATAGAAGAAATCTTCCCCAATACATATGAGAGGCATGTTACCAACAAACATATGGCTCACTTTACAAAGAGAAAAGTGATCTATCATAGTGGCCATACAAAATCTCATGCTCCCATTGAAACATGCAATGCAAAAAGAATGGGGAACTCCTCCCCCCAAGGGCACATTCAACAAGTGTGACTTCCTCCAACTATGCCCCCAAAAAAGATAAGGACATCTTCAGCTTGTGGGATCATGATTAGAATCATGTTAGCTGCCATGTGTGATAAATGAGAAGGAAGATGTTCCCTCATGTGCAACTAGCGCAGTTTATCCTTAACTTCCATAGAATAAGATATGACAAGTGCCTTCCCCAACACTTGTTTGCTGCCTCATGCATTGGGAATTCTTGGAGAATGTACATCATGGTTGGTGTAAAAGAATCACACCATGAGGAATATAATGGCTTCCCAAGACTCTCCAAGGAATGACTTGCATCAACATAGTTCATGGCCTTGAGTGGCCCATGAAACCCATCATACTTAGTGCCCCATCTTGGCACAATATCCTGCAAATGAGTGTTAGAAAAATATAAGCATATATGAGATACATTATAATTCTCAAAAGTACAAGCCTCCCTATATACTTGTTTTACATTTGTGGGGTAACTCATGGATGATTTCCCTCTCACACTCAAAGAATAAGGAGGTGTGAATGGTGGCTCTTCCCAAGAGCTATGTTCCTCCTCCTCTACCAAGTAGTCCATGCACATCTTCCTTGAAACCTTCCCATATGAAACCACCCAAGAGAGTATGATATGCTTCGAAAAAACCAGTGGGTTTGGAAAGCAGGATTTCATAGATGGCATCAAATATTCCCACCTTGAGCTTGGATTCACTAACCAAAAGAAAAAGGTTATGGAAATAGATAACTCCATCCACCACCTTGAACCTCTCATCCTTTACTTCCCCTTCAAGAACCCCACTTGTGAAAAGGTCCTTGGAGTACTCCATCTTGAGTTGGGAATCCCAATAAGGATCCAAGCTCTACAATAATGACAACACTGTAGAGGTCTGAAATGCAGCCCCTGGCTTCTCATGGCTCTCATACTTGACATCCTTGATGTCATAATCACATGTTGGAGCATCATAATCTTCCTTTTTCTGCCCCATTTGCAGTTGATCTTGCACAAAAAAAGATTGGAGCACATGAAAATCAACTTCCCCTCGGAAAGTCCTTGTTTTCCAAAACCTCCTCCTTTTGGCCCATATATACAAGAGGGTTAGGATCCCCTTGCTATCTTCAGAAATATTCTTTGTGAATGAATAGATCATGGGCTGCCCCAAATATATGGAGTTTCCATGTGCCCTCATGCTCATGCCATCATAGGTCTCTGATTTCTCCTTTCTCAGCACAGATTTCTGGGTGGGAGTTAGCAATGCCATTTTTAGGAAACTACTTATCTCTTTCCTGAATTGATGAGAGATTCTCTGTGTTGTGCTAGCTTCTCCCAAGGCTCCCTCCTTATCCAAGTATGAATATGATGCCCATAGTTTAGAGAACACTTTATATTTCCTCCTATCAAGAGGTGCTCCTAGTAAAGTACCTCTTTGCAAAGAGGTGTCAAGGCATAGAGTAGAATGTGGATGTAGGTAGATAGATTTGTCCCTACCTTCAATGCATAAGTCCTCTTGCCTTGTTTATGCTTCCAAGCTTTGAAGTAGAGAAGGGTTCATTTTCTCCATCTTGTGATGCCCTTCCTCCTCTTTCCTTCCTTTTATCTCCAAGATCTCATCATTTGACAATGATGGTACATGTTGCTCATGTGTTGTACCAAGAGCTCTATGTGTGAGATCTTGTGGAACTCCTTGCAAGAGTGGAAGAGTTTATTCCCTTGGAGCAAGTGCTCCAACTTCTTCTTCATGAGGTGCTTGAGGTGCCTTTGTTTTGACTGAGTTATCATCTCTTGCCTTCTCCTCTTCAATAATTGAAATTTTCCCATCATCAATGAGAGACATTAGATCTTGGTCAACTATTGAAGGAGAAACCTTCATGTCTTCCTCTTGAGAAGAGGACCCTTCACTCAATGGATATCTTTCCCTTGGAAAGGCATCAAACAAACTTACACCTTCTCCCATAGTATTCAAAAATGGAGTTGGATTCATAGACCCTTCCAACTCATGCAAAAGATTCATCTGATGTGGTTTGACAATATCAACAGAAGATGATACACATGGAGCTTCATCAAACCTTTCTATCAATATTTCAATAAACCTTGCATAAGTAGGTGTATTAGCATTCTTCAAGGAAAAATACTCAAACAACCACCAAGAATATGATTTACCTTCAAAATGCAGTGCTGCTACTTTGATGGATTCAATATCTGAAACTTGATGTTGTTGCACAAAGTCATCTAGCTCCTTCACCCAAACCCTGAATGGATATTTAGGTGATCCATCAAATATAGATAGATAAAATATACCCTTACCATGATGCTCATTCTTTGTGGCTTTTCCCTCCTTGATCTTGCATAATCCTTGGAAGTTCAAGTTATCTTTGAACTCCTTGGACTGAGCTTCATACTCCTCCAAATACTCTCTAAGAGTCTCCTTCTTAGGCACACCTCCTTTCTTACTCGTCATGAAGAAATCACAGACAGAATGCTGAAGATTTGGAGATATGGCTGAGTGCACATATCCATGAGATGAAGATTCAGAATATTCCTCATGTATACATCTTGTAGATCTAATCAGAAAATCTTTCTTCTCTTGAAACTTTCTGGGAGTTTCACTACTTCTTCTTTATTCTTCTTGTTCAACCGTCTTGGAGAGGTCTTCTTAGATATGAAATATGATGAGAATAAACCCATATTATTCATCATTATTTCCTTTATCCTTTCTAGAATACCACTGTAAAGTTCCTTTTTCAGGAATATCAAAATTCTATTCCAGAGATTGACTGCAGGAGCATTTACTAGATATGTCACCTTTGAAAAAAGGATGAGATCCAGAGGCTACCTAGCCATCTGCAGACTCTGTATATAGATCTTGAAATATTCCTTCTTCATGGATTCAGCACTTTGGCTTGAAGCCACTGGCTGAGCCAAGATCTTGACTACAGGAGCATTTACTAGATATGTCACCTTTGAAAAAAGGATGAGATCCAGAGGCTACCTAGCCATCTGCAGACTCTGTATATAGAGCTTGAAATATTCCTTCTTCATGGATTCAGCACTTTGTCTTGAAGCCACTGGCTGAGCCAAAGATCTTGCTCTGATATCACTGTAATATCCCTTTTTCAGGAACAACTAAAAATTTGGAATAACATGAGATATTACCAATTTGGATATCCATCCATGTACCTCATATAGGTGTAAAAACACTTAAAATTCAGTAAAATATATAGAAGAAAATTTATACAACGTTTTACAAGGAAAAAGGTGGGGAAAAGTGAGGATTTAGGCCCTAAAACGTGTGTATTCAGAGATATGCGTAACATTAATATGGGAAAGTGGTTGGATATGATATATAGGGTTATGAGGGAATCCAATGTCGAATTTTAGAAAAAAAAATAAGTTTTGCTAAGTTAAATAGTTCCTCCTTTCCTAACTAGGCTAGAAAACCCTGATTTCCCAAGACTAGAATTATGCAGAAATTTATTGAAGCATGTGAGCATGATTTTTTGAAGGGTATGACTGAAATAAGGTCTGAATATTGAAAAATAATATCAGGGGCATAACTCATACACTTTACAAAAGAAGAATGAAAGAATACATAATAAATCCTCAAGAAAGAGGTGCTACAACCATGTAAAAAGATTGCATAATAGTGACAATGTGATTTCTAGGGATGAAGAAGAAGTTTATTAATTCTTCATATCTAGATCATATATTTACATAGAAATATAGATCCAATACAGATCCATGTACAAGAAAAGCTGATCTATACATTCCCCTTGGGGTTTTGCTCAAAACATGAAGCACCGGAAGTAGATTTGAGATCTGCAGAATGATTCAGAAAATCACTGAATCATGAACATGTATAATATAATATCTGAAACAGAACATAGATTGTTTTTCCAATCTATGGATCACCACAGTGAAGGATGAATCCAATCACCGGATATCTCTCCTCCAAAATGCAAGCAGAACACCCTGCAGCTGTAGATCTGAAAATAACGCTGTCTTAGGAACATAAACAACACTGTAGCTTCTAAAGATGATATGGCCCGATGCTAGGATGTATATATCAAGTATACTTAGCAAATGAACTCTTCCAGGAGGTTAAATGACACTCTCACTGAAAAGAGCCACTGCTATCATCTAGATCTGAGCAGATCTAGATCTCCACTTGCTACAACTCACAAGACATCTCAACCCTAAACATGAGTAGTGTTGTAATGTAAGGTGAAACTTGGCCCAAGCCTGATAGTGGAGATTTTTAGCACAATTCTCCTCCAAGAGCTGCTCAAGGAAGGAGGTGGGATTCCTGAACAAGAATGCCAAACAAGGGATGTCTAAGGAGACAGACCTTCATAAATAATGTCTTCAACAACCCCTTCCTTTCTGCCCTCCTCTTCCATTTATAAGATAGGATTCTTTCCAAACCCTAAACCACCTTGAATCACTTAACCCCTTTCATACTACAACCTCCTTCTAGAACTGCATTGTCCCTTAAAGAGGTTCAATGCATCTAGACTGCGTTGTTTGACTTGGTCAAATAGGATCCCCTCTTGTGATTTAGACCCTTTCACACTTGCAAGATATAATTTAAATAGCCCAGATATGTCTCTGTTCACATAGGCATTTATTTAATCTTTGCTTTCAGGAGTTTTACATGTCCTCCTTCACAATTTATTCATTAATCATGAAATACAAAATAAATAAGGAAAAATTAATGTTCCAATTAGCTGAAGCTAATTTAGGAACATTACAATCCTATTAGTCCCATGAATAATCCAATATTGTCTACATTATTTGGTGTTGTCCACTCCTTGATGGATTTGAACTTATATAGATTAACCAACACACCTTATAACTTTGCATAGAGGTGTTTCTCTCTTAACAATTGTAACACAAAAAATAGATGTTTCTCATGTTATCCTTCCGTTCTTGAATAGAATAATATGTCATCCATAAACACAATGAAGAACTTATCCAAGTATGGTGACAACACTCCATTTATAAAACACATGAACATGGCAGGAGCATTGGTAAGTCCAAATGGTACTACCACAAATTCATAGTTCCCATATCTTGTACATAAGGCAGTATTATAAATGTAATCCTCCTTGATTCCTACTTGATGGTAGCCTGACCTAAATTAAATTTTGGATAATATTGTGGCTCCTGTTAACTCATCAAATAGATCATCAGTTCTCGGTAGTCGGTATTTATTCTTGATGGTTACCTTGTTTAGTTCTTTATATTCAATGCATAACTTCAATGTTCCATCCTTATTTTTCAAAAATAATATTGGTGCTCTCAAGGAGACATAGTTGGACTTATGTATCCCTTTTCCAACATTTCATTTAGCTGCAGCTTCAACTCAACCAACTTTAGGGTGCTCATTCTGTAAGGGGCTTTCGATGTTGGTTCTTCCCCAGGTATCAGTTCAATATATAATTATATCTCTTTGTGAGGGGGTAATCCTAAAACTTCTACAGGAAATAAATCCACATACTATTGCAATATTGGGTTCCTTTGGAATAACATTTTCTCTTCTCCCTCTATCGCTCTATTATCTCCTCTATCTTTGGAAACTTGTACTGCGAACAACATACATCCCTTCCTCCCACTCCACTTGCCTAAGTGGTTTTGATCAACATTACCGATGTAAGATTGTTTTTTCCTGGAAATATTATCTTCATCCCTTTCTCATCTAGACATTATATTTCCTTTTTGTAATAATCTACCTTGATCTAATGAGCATACAACCAATACATTCCCAAAAGCATGTCATACCCACCCAATGGTAGCATGTTTAGGTGAGTTGTAGTGGTGAAGCCATTGATTTCCAAAACACATAACCTCTCCTACTGGCTGATCCTTCTCTTTGTCCCTGTAGCCAGCTGAACCAACCATGGTTCTCCATGTAGTTCAAAATCCATTTTCACTTCTTGACAATATTTGGGTTGACATAACTATAGTTAGAACATAGATCAATAAAAACCAAAGAAAATTGTTCTGGAAGCTTACCTCCCATCTCAATGATGGATGCTTGGTGATATTCTTGGTGGTTGTCCAACGGTACGTAAATCCTGGGAACACTCTAACCTACATCTCCCATCATGCTTACCTCTTGCGCATTGTAGAGTCTAGGTCCAACCTCCTGCAGATGGGGAAAATCATTTCTCCCATGGTTCCCACCACAGGTCCAACACTTAAGTGGTTCCCGACCTTAAATCCTGGGTTGTGTCGATGGAGACTAATGTACATTTCCTCTAGCCATGTTGTTGACCTTCTGTTGAGACTGTCTTTCCTAAGCTGGGTGTTTCCTTTCTTTTCTTTCTGGGTTCTTCCTAAACCAACTCATATTTCTCCTGGAAGTGCCCTTGCCCATCCGATTACTCTTAGTCTCATGTATATGCCTTGATTTCTCATAACAATGCTCTAGGTTCTTAATAGTGTGCTTCAGAGTCTATTGTTCCGTCAACTCGATATTATATCTAAATAACATACGAAACATGGTGATGAACCTATGAATTTTGAGATTTTCATCCCAGAGATATGGGACATACCTAAATATCCCAAAAATTTGGTAACATACTCCTTGCTAGTCATTTGTCCCATCACGAGCTCATAAAATTCCTTTGCCTTATTATCATGGTAGTGTTCAGATAGGTATTTTTCCCAGAAGAGATTTTCAAACGCATCCCATGCCAGCTCTTCCTCAGTAATGGATCTAGTATTTTTTAGGTTCTCCCTCCAAATATCGACTTTTCCTTTCAAACTGTAAGAGGAAAATCAGGCCTAGTCATGTGTTCTGAATAACTTGTTTGTCCCTAGTAACCACGCTTCTGCATCATCTACCATCTTCACATCTCCATTGAATGTGATTGGATTTTCCTTTTAAAATTATTTAGGCATGAGTTACCCTTCTTTTCTCCTTGAGGAATGGTGATGATGCCTTGAGAAAAAAAGACAAGATGGGTGGCTTGAATGGGTTTTCTGTGTTCTAGCCCTTCCCCATGGAGTACTAAAAAGTTCGCCCCTAGGCACAATGTCCTCGCTACCTTGTGTGGGCTTCTTTTGAAATATTCTCCCATATTATCCATTAGTGTTTTATTCTAACTCTCGAGGGCTCTTCCTGTGTTTATGATTGGTCCTTATTTCAGATTGTGTTTTCCTTTTCCAGTATGAGAGACTTTGCAATATGACCACACTAATATCAAATTTCCTCTCTAGGGCTCTTACTAGCCTCTCATTATTGACGTTAAATACCATCAACTCATCTCATAGGATTCTCAGAGTATAGATCTAATCAGAGGATTGATTTCCTACCCCTTCCCCAATTGATCTCTTCTCACCACGGATTTTGACTCCATCACTTCCATGTTGGGAATGATCAAACTATAACCAACCATTTTGGTTCTCGTTGTTGTATATTTCTATGTTATCTCACTTGTGACATGTCTTCAATCAAAAACATTGTTATACATTCTAAAACAACATTTAATCGTCAATCAGGGTTATAATTTTTCATTCACCGAGTATCAAGGGGTTCGTGTGATGTCCTCCTAATATCCAAGCCATTTAGAATTAAACACAATAAATATTTCAATCATGCAGTAGGTAAAAACAAGGACAAAAGGCATTTACAATCACCATTCCTACTCTCATGGAGCCTTTAACCGTCAACTAACACATCCTATAATAACTTTAGTGATCAAGTAGTGAGCACAATAAATAAATCAATCAATTATCCAATAAGAGACTTAGTATTACATAAAATAATCTCTTCACTTTCTCGTGATGAAGCCCATTTGGTCCAAGTATTAAAATTGGATGCTATGATACCACTCTGTATTGTACCCGACCCCTTGCATTATTTTGAAGGGATGGGGTAAAATTTCTTGGTGAACTTTGTTTCCATGAACATGAATTTCGATGCACTATATATATATATATATATATATATATATATATATATATTTCCTTATGCATGTTTATATGTGTACCATTCCTCACGATCATAAGATGTACATCAATATACTTATGCATAATAATGTTGGTTGTGATGGTTCTAGGACCGCTCAACCGCCAACTACCAATTTAAGGTCCATCCGCCAAAATTGATCCACCTCACTGACATGTGTCATTTGTGGGACCATATTCCACATTTTTATATCGAGTTGAGTGTCTCCCCCTGAATTACCTATCGGTTGACAATTCACTTCCCCTACAACGAATTCCAGATCGTTTCCTTGCACCAATCACCATAGAGGCTTCCCTGGACACTTCTCCCCCTTGCGGGGTTTTGATCTGCGAGATATGACCTTTCCCCAGTAGCTGCCACCATGCCCCAAGCCTCACCTGAAAACATACCATGCATCATTGGCATATGGTCCACTGGCACCTGAGTGCTTCCCTGCTGGCCACATATCCTCTAGGAAATCATGCCAATATTGTTGCAATGAGAAGGGAATGGTGACCCATTCGTGACTGTTTTCGTACTCGGTCCCCACAAGTGGTTAGACCCATCAGCCTAGGACATCTTCAAGAACTGATTCCACAACATTTCGGGGTTATAACCTTTTGACAAATCCCGTGAGGGAGACTGTCATTCTTAACCAATCTCATGAAAGGAATATCCTTCCACCAATTAGGAGTATTCCTTAATTGAAGTCTTAACTGTTCTATGAATAAGATTAACAAAATATTTCATTTAAGTTCATGACCTCCTACTCTAAAGTTTCAACAAGATTTATAGTTCCCTTCCAGAAAGACTTGGTTGAAGTCTTCTAGCCTCTTACTGCGCGCTGCCTAAGAAGGAGAACCGAGCAATCCTCCCAGCTATTGGCCATGCTGCCACACACAATATCCTAAATGATCCTTACTGGATGCGACTCTTCCTCAATGTAATGATCCCAGTATTTAATAGATACTAGTCCTAGATAATTAAATAGAGTGGCATGCCTCATTTTCACCATTCTCGAGGGAGAAATATTAGGCCTATATGCTATATCAACAAGAAAGAAACTAATCCAAGTACTAAGATAATTCTTTCATTACATAGCCATGAAAGTCAAAAAATTATATTACAAGAGATACAAGTCTCCTAGCTATTGCCAAAATTCAAATCCTAATGAGCTCTTGTTCTGCCCTATTTAACCTAAAGGGTAGCTACCAGTAGGTCCCTAAGATGTAGGTGATTTTTCCCCTTTGACTACAAGAGAAGTGGAGCTTTGGTTCACTTTCTCTTCCAATTGCTTGGTTACCTTTGATTTCGGGTTGTTGGAGAGAATCTTGAGGATCCTTTGGATGCCTTTAGGAGTTAAGGAGGTGGTCAACCCCCCTATAATATATCCTTGTTGTCTACTCCTAGATTTAATTGCACAATATTCAACAAAAGTGGCATATATTCATGATTATCTTTAATTTAAACCATATTAGTCATTCAAAGTATGAAAATCCTTAATCACCATCTACACTAAGCAAGATATGACCATAATGCAATTAAATGTGAGAAAGAGAGACTAATAAGGCTAAAAAGGTGACAATTAACCCCTCAAAAGATACCTAATGATGGTGCTCATCATCACCCCCCTACAAAATGGATGCTCATCCTCTGAGCAACTTTAGTCTTCCTTCTTCGTCACTTTTAGTGCCTTAGTGGCCCCTCTAACATCCCAAGGAAGAATTGAAGGAGTTCCCTCAGGAGGGTAGAAACCATCATTCTTTTCTACGTCTTCAAATTATTTTGATTCCTTATATTTTTATTTACTCTCACCCAGTCCTAGTAGCAAAGGTGGAATAAGTTTCAAGCCAAGCCATTGGATATTTATTGCCTACATATCCCTCTTGTACAATCTTGCCCTCTCTGGGGAATTTCTTAATCTCTCTGGGGTATGATATTCCATGTTCCTAATAATAAGGGGAAGGGCATTCCATATTCTTTGACTTGCCATTACCAATTCATCTCCCAACAATCTATAAATGTCATCAAAATGTGCAATGGACTATGCTTGGGTGCTGAGGTGCTTGATTGCAAGGCTGGCATCAGTTTCTATCATTAATTGATTGTTAATGAATTCCCTAGGGTTGAATAGCTCTGTCATTATGTATAGAGGCTCTATGTTTTCTCTTCTCATCACCCTTTCTTACCTCCTCTTCCCTTGCCTTTTCATTGACCATCCAAGAGGCTAAGGCCATCAACTGCATGTCTCCCAAACTAGGGCTAATGTCCCAAATATTTAAATCAGTAAAAACAATATTGTGCATATAAAATTATTCCAACTTGGCCTTGTCAGCTATGCTTGAATGATTGCAAAAGTAAATAAACTGCCTGCAGTTTTGAAAAGGAAATGATCCATGAGATGCTAGTGTCTTAATTTGGAATTGCAAAAAATGTTATTTCAGGTAGATGACATAATAGTTTGAAGGATATCTATGCTGGATTTCCTCCATGCACAAATCTTCCATGGTGGCAACCTATTTTTCCTTTTGTTGGAGTTGGATTTGTAACCTTGCATTTTGTACTTGTTTTTCTTGAAACTTCTCCTTTAACATGGTTTCTCTGAGTCTAACATCAACTATATCTCTCTCCATTTCAGTGACCTTTTCTTCCGTGATTCCTATTTCATGCACACCTTTTGTTTTTGAAATTTTCATGCAATGATGTGTGTGTGCTCTTTCTTACTCTAGATGATAAAATAGGGGGACTGCAAGCTTTTTAGGAATCATTCTTCCTCCTTCAATAAATGTATAGTAGGAACATAAATTTTGCTGAGGGATAGGGTATCAAATTGCTCAGATGTCTTTAGGGACAGATTTTGGGGAGGTTGGCTCCTCATTTTGTTCCTTATCTTGCTTCCCTTTAACATCTTTCCCTTCAATATGTACCTCTTTAACAACATCATGGGCCTCTCCCTCCCCCATGGTTTTATACTATGTTTGCGGCACCGCTTGAGTTTCCTAAAGCACAGAAAAATTTTCTTGTAGAAAACTCTGTTTTGCCTATAAAAAACCCTTTTTTTATTGCTACTCCTTATTTAATTCCTCTTGAGAGCCTGTGGGGGTTGGTAAATGTTTAAGGGATTACATCCTTGAAGAATGTGTCCTTCTATAGTTCATAGGTGTCCTCTCTGGTGAGGTGACCTCTTGAACTTTCCCTTCTCCTAAGACTATTTCCTCTTCCTTTTTGGGTGAATCCTCAATATTTATAGGGCTTTTGGTTGGAGTACGTGGCTTCCCTTGCTTTACCCTAAAACTCTTTCTAGTTCTGAAGTACATGGGGGTTTGTCTTTTTATTTTGGCCTTCATTGGTGTGCTTAAAGTGGCTAAGGTTGCAACCACTTATTTATTTGATATTTCTGGTGAAATTCTTGTCTGTTGGGGAGAGGTATCAGTGCCCAACATAGGGTATAATGTCTCTTCCTCCCCTATCTCATCTTCCATCTTCTCTTATGCTTCTTCCTCTTATTTTTCATATTCCTCTTTTTCTTCTTCTTTCCCTTCCTCTATTTCTATGGCTTCTATATTTTCTACTTCAGTCCCCATCTCTTCCTCTTCTTCATCTTCTCCTTCTGTCTCTATGATTTCTGCTCCTTCCTCCATTTACCTCCCTCCAAAAATAGAGGTAGGGGTTTTTCAAGTTTGTTTACCTATGAATTTTTACCTATTCATATCTATGAAAGTGGACCA
Organism: Pinus albicaulis; assembly: GCA_034641835.2. Lineage (NCBI taxonomy): Eukaryota > Viridiplantae > Streptophyta > Pinopsida > Pinales > Pinaceae > Pinus > Pinus albicaulis. Next base: position 178,127,128 of record CM076578.1, read on the forward strand.
AGATACAGGGGTGTTCAATAAACTCATAACATATCCTATTATAGGCTTGATGAGACCATGGTGAGATAAGTGGCGGTACTTTCTCCCCCTCACCTTTTGGCTCATGTCCCTAATTGAATGTAGGAGGAAGTGGGTATTGTTTAGTATTTGTTCTAGAGGGATATTTCCTTGGAACTTAAGCTCATTCAAGAGTCTAAAGTGGTATTCATAAACCACACTAAGTCTTCCCTCACAAGAAATTTATTTCATTATGTGAAATTTCACTTCATCCCAAGGGTACAGATGGCTTTCTCTTCTCACTCCATTTTTGTCCTCAATGAATTCTTCATTTGGAATAAATAATCTCTTTTTGGCTACAGTGATGGACACCCTATCTTCTCTATGCCACTTGACTCCCAGAGGAAAAGTGGTCACTCTGATAATCGATTCAACTGTAATGGTGATGGGTATACCTTTGACCATAGTGGTGGCCCTATCATCTACTTGTGCCTGGAGGGCAATTGCAAATTATCAAGCCATCCCCTCATAAAAGCCCTTGAGGAGCTTAAAGAATCCTAGCCACTGATGATTCCTATAGAATTCCACCACCTTAGGGTGCAATATAATTCTCTTGATATCTGTGGGTTACCTACTATTAAAACCTCCTCCCATTTTATGGCCTATGATAAGAAGGTGGTTGAATGGTTTTTTCTGATAATATTAGTGATGTGTGGCCTTAGAGGTTATAAGTTTAGATAAACTCAGACAAACATGATTCTAGTTCATCAATTAGCCTCTTAAATTATAAATTAAAGGTGTGACTGTGTATAAATTTTCATAAAAAAAATTAACAATTTTAGTGAGGTGACATCCACTTACCTTTGACCTTTGGTGTTTCTTGCATGGGATATGGTGGTTTGAAGAGTGAATCCAACCTATGAGTGGCTCTCACTACAATTCTAGGCATTATTTGACCCTTTGCAAACTTTCCTGTAGCATCATTAGTTTCTTGTAGCATGGTTTGCATGCAGACTTCGGCCTTGGTGCGGAGTTATTAGATGGATCTTGTCACCCTACTTCTCTAATTTATCCCAAAATGATCAATGGAATGAGGAGAATGAGCCAAAACTTTCCTTTATGGCAACTTGAATGAATTTGGAGTGAAGTGGTGACTTCGACTTCAACACGGGTTTTCCTCTTTTGGACCATTGGTCCCACTGCACTTAATCATTATCTTCTACCTCAAAATCACCTCCATGTCCTTGTGAACTCACCCTTAACTAATTTGACTACCTAGGTGGCATGTACACTTTTATCACTTAGTAAGTTCTCAAGGTTAAAGAAATAACTCACTGAGGTAACCACAAACCTACTTTTAAGCCTTAGGATCTAGCCTTCCTAAGGCTTATAGAGGGCTCTCTCTATAATATTTAAATTTTTTTATATCTAATTTTAGGTTAGTTGTATAGGGAAATTTTTTTTTGGGGTTTTGACTTTTTTTGGTGGGAAAATCACTTAATGAGATGGATAGATGTGAATCTATAATCCATTCGGCAGATGGAGTCAATTTGTCAAGGAGAAAGATCAGGATCAAGGTATAAAGTCAAATTTTCACTCGGAAAGATAGTAGAGTCAGTTCAGATCTTCAAAGGTTGATGATGAAATAGTTTTAATCGAGATAAAGAGAAATTAATAATTCTTTGATCCGGATAAGGAGTGAAAAGGTAGGGGTCAATCGAAATTAGGGAGCAATTAAGGTTTCCCTAGTTTGGATATCAACAGAAAACATTTAAATGAAATCAGTCAATAACAGAGTGCTTTTAACAGATTATGATATAACAATTCCTGATTTCACATTAAAATTTAGAACACGTTCATGAATGGATGGAAAACATAAGAGAATTGACAAAATTACAAGTGAAATACTTCACTGCAGTGGCCCAACACATGAATCCAGTAATATGATGCTTTATTTCTTGAGATCCATTCTTCTAACTTAAACTTGATAAAAAAACCCTATAGATTTAGGATTTAACAACTATAGAAATCTTCAGCAATTAATCCACCCTCAATGCTTCAAATGATGAAGTATTTATAAAAATTCTAAACTAGAATATCTTGAAAAAATATCAAGATTGGTTTACAAATATCTCAAACTGTATTACATAAATAGAACTTAAATAAAGGACACTCAAAACTAATGAATCTATTTGAAACTATATTTATGGATTGATGGTGACAAAGAAGAGAAATTCAAATTTGATAGCCAACACTTAGTTGATGATGAGGCTTCCAAGTCACTAACTGTCTCGTTCCTTTCTGCATTTTCCTCCAAAAATTCTGCAAAATTGTGTTCCAATGATACCTTTGTATATCTCAATCTATGATAGATATGTAAAAAGTGAAATATTTTATTGCAAATAAATATTTTATTGAGACAAAGCTCTCTCAGTTTCCTAAAATTCCACTCCAGTTGCTCACAATAACCTCTGCAAAAAGATGTTTAAAATAGAACTTTGCACAGTCCGAAAAATAGGCTGTGAAGATGTGCCTGTATCTCTCATTCTCTAATACCTGTGTAAAAAGTGAGATAGGTTTTTGTAGATTGGCCTCTTATGAACATACAAATCCTCTAGTTTTGCAAGATTCATCTTGGATTGGCCATAATAGTTTCTACAAAACTACGACTTAAACAGGAAATTTCTGAAAAATGTCCCTTCCTCCTCTGTTTTCATCTTTTAACCTTACTGTTATTTTAAATTTTTTTACTTTTACTTTGGATAAAATTCATTGTTTCTGGTGAAATTATTTTCATCTCTGTTTAACCATTACTACCTCTGTGTTTACTTTTACTATTTTACCTTGACTACTTTTTTTTTTCTTTTTTTCTTTTTCTGATTTGACTTTCACTCTGACTTTCATCTGATACACTTTAACTCTAATGGTCTTTGAATGTTCTGTTTTCACTGTCACTATGAATTCTTATTTCACTTTTACAATTTACTGTGCCAATTTATCTCTCTCTACATAAATGACTTCTTTCTGTTCTACTGTTTGGAATATTTTGTTAAGGAATATCATTTAAAATCCATTTCCTTGTAAGTTTTTTAGGGGTAAACAACTTTAACTAGTATTAAACTGTTTATCCCAAATCTCCTTTTTCTACCAACCGGGAAAAAAAAACATTAATTAATGAGACAGAAGTTTGCAAGGAGGGATTATGGCTTTGATGATGGGAAAAAACTGTAAAAAATGGTTTGAACTACAATGGGGTTTTTGGGGTTGTAGAAATATTTCATAAACTTCTGGTGATCTTTATAGCACTTCAATGTCTTCAACAATGTTTGTAGCAGTCGAATTGGGCAAATTCTAGTCGATTTAAGCTTTAAAAAAAAGTTGACAACGTTCTTTTTGGTCAAAATTCTCTTTTTGTGCAAATGGTAATAGAAAAGAGTGAAAACAATGCAAATGGGTGATATGTATGCATTTTTATTAAATGGTGAATGAATTGAATGATGGTTACATCACATAGGATAAGTGGTTTGGGTGCGGGGGAAGGAAATACCGCCAGGTGGTTTTCACATTGTCGAAAAGTGGTAAGCAGAATTGGATATGAGGATGCGATCAAATGAGAATAAGACACCGCACAGAGAGAGAAACTCCTAAAAATGCCTATTTGGCAAGGGTAGGGGTTGATTAAGGATCGCACTTTTGGATGTGAGAAATTCACTATCCACCGTTAGATCTGGGTCATGGAGATCGAAGATGCAGGTTTGTCCAATAAAGTTGCACAGTCCAAATGCGTGGGGCCCGTTTTTTTTCTTTAATGGTGGTGGAGGTTTATTATGTATTAATTTAAGGTTTAATACATACTTGGGTGTATAATGATAGGCTAAACATTAATATTTTAATCAATGGGGGTGGGTGTATGTAATAGAAATTGTCGAGGGTAGTGGGACCAATATCTATCATATGTGTGGAATAGAACTATAGGTTATAATTAAAATTTGGGTTGGGAATTAAAATAAAAAGTGGAATTAATATAATATGGGCTAAGGGGTATATAGTGGAGCTAATACATTAGGTTAGGAGTTAATATGAAATGAATTTGCGGAATGTAAAAAATAAATAAAGTAAAGTGTAACTTATGTCTTTGGGTGGGATTTTCATAGTGGTGGACCCATATTTAACATTTCACACCTATACTTAGGATAACAACATTTTTGTGGGTTTTTGGGTATTTTTGTATAGAAAAATGGAATTAGTCAAGGGGGTTTTACTTTTCGTAGGTAAAATGTGTTTTAAACTTAGGAAAATGGGATTTTACCAAGGAAAAATGAGTGATTTTTAAGGGAAAAAGGTTTTATGAAGGGGAAGGGTTTTAATGAGGTGGGATCCAATACCTTGGTGCCAATAAGTCATTAAGACATGGGTCTGGTCCCACCAAAATTCATATAAATGCTCTAAGTCTTTATGACTAAAGGATTTAGTGCTGGAACACATTGTGGGGAGGGATATTAGTAATATGTCAAATTATGTTGATCCATGCCTTGTAAAACTGCTTGTACCTACCCATCTGCTACCCTAACATTTTTTCTTCATTTACATGGGTGCATTTGAGCTTGCAAACCCTTATTCATTTTTCTTTTTAAGACATGAAAATATCTAATTCTAACCTTACTATCATCCAAGGGCTTAGATTAAACTATTGAGCTCCTCATTTATTCTCTAACTATCTACTGATTTGCCAAGATTATACTGTTTGGAAATATATTGATTCTCTATCTATAAACATGAAATTTAAAGCATGAGAAGTTAAGATTAAGCTTTTTAACTCATCATGGATTATGGAATTTTGAAAAGGATGCACATAATCATTTATTTTGCAGTAAAAGTAAATAGTAGTGGCATTTCAATTTTCATCACTTTCATGTTTTATTTTTATATATTTTTGTTTGGGGTCCATTTTTTCTATTCTCTTTTGATATTTTTATTTTAAGTCCTTTGATTTTTATTTTAGTAATTTTACCCTCTTTACAATTTTTATTTTTAATATGGGAGAAAAAATTTTCAGAAAGCAAAGTATGTACATATTATAAGACTAATCAAAGTAAATTCCAAATTATGAATCCTATTATTATACGACCCTAACAGTGGCTCCACATGGGGATGGCATTTCTTGTCAAAATGTCAAGAAATTTAAGATCAGTAGTCTTCTCTACTAGGCTATTCCCAAATCTACAACATGCTCTATCATATAATCTGTAATTGGACATATCATACTAAAACCAAACCTTTTCTGCAAACTGAAATCTGAAAAAACACTAAACTGAAACTGAAAATATGCTTAGAATTTTGAGCTTATTTACACTCATCTACCTACTCTAATCTACTAATAATCTTGTTGAATCAGGTAATACAAAAATTCCAATGAATCCAATCAATTAGTTGTAGAAATGAATGGATAATTTGACAGATTGTCATGAAACTTGGAAGCATAACTTGATCATGTGTCTTCATAATCAAAGATATGATGTGTAATGGCAACTGTTAATGTATGTGATCCTCATAGAGAAAACATGTTTGTAGACTTGACCTAAATATAATCTCCATATAATTTGTGCTTCTAGTCCTTCAATGACTAGTTGATTAGTTGTATCCTTAATATTAAACCCTGAAACTATTTCTTCAGTCTTGTAATTGAAAGCATAATCATCCTCAATCTGCAAGTCAAAAGGTACTACAATTTCCTCTTGCTTTGGAGAAGGAAGATTTTCCAAGAATCCTTTAGGATCTCGAAAATTATAAGACTAAATTTGAGAATGAAAATTTTTAATGCCATTTTCATATTTTTCAGAAACTAACTCAAGAACACATATTTTAATTTGAGGAGAAAATTTTCTCAATTTCAAAATAAGAAAGAGAGCTCTTAGAAAATCCTCATCAAGCTGAAATTCTAATAACCCATCCCTAAATTCATTGAAAATCTCAAGAGATGAAAGGTTTTCCATAAAGCTTGTCATCTTGTATCACCATTAATGATTTGGAATATGGATTCTTTGGTTATGGAGTTTCTTCTAGACTTTGAAGCTCTGGATCTTGGACAATGGAGTTTCCATGTGGATGATTTTAACCTTTGTATGTCTGATCACTCTCCACCATCATAGATCAGATTTGAACCTGTAAAATATTTCTGAAGAAAATTTTAGTCTTCCCCAGCGGAGTCCCCAATATGTTATCACTTAGTAATTTATCAAGGTTAAAGAAATAACTCACCGAGGTAACCACAAACCTACTTTTAAGCCTTAGGATCTAGCCTTCCTAAGGCTCAGAGAGGGCTCTCTCTATAAGATTTAACTTTGTTTTTATATCTGATTTTAGGGTAGTTATATAGGGAAAATTAGTTTTGGGGTTTTGATTTGTTTTGGTGGGAAAATCACTTAATGATATGGATAGATGTGAATCTGTAATCCATTGGGTAGATCGAGTCAATGTGTCAAGCAAAAAGATCAGGATAAAGGTCTGAAGTCAAATTTACCCTGGGCAAGATAGTAGAGTCACTTTAGATCTTCAAAGGTTGATGATGAAATGGTTTTAATCAGGATAAAGTGCAATTAAGAATTCTTTGATGCGGATAATGAGTGAAAAGGTAGGGGTCAATCGAAATTAGGGAGCAATTAAGGGTTCCCTATTATAGATATCAGCAGAAAACATTTAAATGAAAAGAAGTCAATAACAGAGTGCTTTTAACAAATTTTGATATAACAATTCCTGATTTCACATTAAAATTTAGAACACATTCATGAATGGATGGAAAACATAAGAGAATTGACAAAATTACAAGTGGAATACTTTACTGCATTGGCCCAACACATGAATCCAGTAATATTATGCTTTATTGCTAGAGATCCAGTCTTATGACTTGGATTTGATACAAAAACCCTTCATATTCAGAATATAACAACTATAGAAATCTTCAGAAATTAATCCACCCTCAATACTTCAAATGATGAAGTATTTATACAAATTATAAGCTAGAATATCTTGAAAAAATATCAAGATTGGTTTACAAATATCTCAAAATGTATTACATAAATAGAACTTAAATAAAGGACACTCAAAACTAATGAATCTATTTGTCACTATATTTATGGATTTATGGTGACAAATAATATAAATTCGAATTTGATAGCAACACTTAGTTAATGATGAGGCTTCCAAGTCACTAACTGTCGCCTTCCTTTGTGCATTTTGCTCCAGAAATTCTTCAAAATTGTGGTCCAGTGACACCTTTTTATATCTCAATCCGTGATAGATATGTAAAAAGTGAAAGAGGTTATTGTAGAAAAATATGTTATTGCAATAAACCTCTCTCAGTTTCCTAAAATTCCACTACAGTAATTCACAATAATCTCTGCAAAAATATGTGTAAAACAGAACTTTGCATAGTTCAAAAAATAGGCTGTGAAGATGTGCATGTATCTCTCATTCTCTAATACTTGTGTATAACGTGAGATAGGTTTTTGTAACTTGGCCTCTTAGGAACATAAAAATCCACCAGTTTTGTAAGATTCGTCTTCGATTTTCCACAATAGTTTCTGCAAAACTTTTACTTAAACAGGAAATTTCTGAAAACTGTCCCTTCCTGCTCTGTTTTCATCTTTTAACCTTAGTGTTCTGTTAACTTTTTTCACTTTTACTTTGGATAAAATTAATTGTTTCTGGTGAAAGTTTTTTCACCTCTATTTAACCATTACTGCCTCTATGTTTACTTTTACTATTTTACCTTGACTGCTTTGTTTTTTCTGATTTGACTTTCACTCTAACTTTCATCTGATACCCTTTAACTCTGATGGTCTTTGACTGTTCTGTTTTCACTGTAACTGTGAATTGTTATTTCACTTTTACCATTTACTATGCCAATTTATCTCTCTCTGCATAAATGACTTGTTTTTTTTTTGCTTCCTCAAATCTTTTGTCAAGGAATATCATTTAAAATCCATTTCTTTGTAAGTTTTTTAGGAGTAAACTGCTTTAACTAATATTAAACTATTTATCCCAATTCTCCTTTTGCTACTAACCTGGAAAAAAAAACATTAATTAATGAGATAGAGGTCTGTAAGGAGGGATTATGGCTTTGATGATGGGAAAATATTGTAAAAAAAGGTTTTAACGACAACGGGGTTTCTGGGGCTGTAGAAAGCTTCCAGAAGCTTCTGTTGCTCTTTATAGCACTTGGATGTCTTCAACAATGTTTGTAGCAGTCAAATTGGGTGAATTATATTCGATTTAAACTTTAAACAGAGTTGGCAGTGTTCTTTTTGGTTGAAATTCTTTTTCTGTGAAAATGGTAACAGAAAAGAGTGAAATTAGTGCAAATTTGCAGTTTGTATTCATTTTTATTAAACGGTGAATGCATTGAATGGCGGTTACATCACATAGGATAAGTGGTTTGGGCATGGGGGAAGGAAATACCATCGCACGGTTTTCGCATTGTCGAAAGGTGGTAAGCGGAATTGGATATGAGGATGCGATCAAATGAGAATTAGACACCCCATGGAGAGAGAAACTCCAAAAAATGCCTATTTTGCAAGGGTGGGGGTTGATTAAGGATCACGCTTTTGGATGTGAGAAATTCATTATCCATCGTTAGATCTGGCTCATGGAGATCGATGGTGCGGGTTTTTCCAATAGAGTTGCACGGTCCAAAGGCGTGGGATCCAATTTTTTTTTTAATGGTGCTAGAGGGTTATTATGTATTAAGTTAAGGTTTAATACATAGTCAGGTGTATAATGATAGGCTAAAGGTTTATGTTTTAGTTAATGGGGGAGGGTGTATGTAATATAAACTGTCAGGGGTAGTGGGACTAGTATTTATCATATGTGTGGAATATAAATATACGTTATAATTAAAATTTGGGTTGGGAATTAAAATAAAAAGTGGAATTAATATAATACGGGCTAAGGGTTATATAGTGGAGCTAATACATTAGGTTAGGAGTTAATATGAAATGAATTCATGGAACGTAAAAAATACACTAAGTAAATTGTAACTTATGTCTTTGGGAAGGATTTTCATAATGGTGGCCCCATATTTAACATTTCACACTTATAATTAGGATAACAACATTTTTGTGGGTTTTTGGGTATTTTTGTATAGAAAAAGGGAATTAGTCAAGGGGGTTTTACTTTTCCTTGGTAAAATGTGTTTTAAACTTAGGAAAAGGGGATTTTGCAAAGGAAAAATGAGTGATGTTTAAGGGAAAAGGGTTTTTATGAAAAGGAATGGTTTTAATGAGGTGGGATCCAATACCTTGGTGCCAATATGTCATTAAGACATGGGGTCGGTCCCACCAAAAGTCAGAGAAATGCTCTGAGTCTTCATGACTGAAGGATTTAGTGCTGGAACACATTGTGGGGAGGGAAATTAGTAATATGCCAAATGATGTTTATCCATGCCTTGTAAAAATGCTTGTACCTACCCATCTGCTACCCTAACATTTTTTCTTCATTTACATGGGTGCATTTGAGCTTGCAAACCCTTATTAATTTTTATTTTTAAAACATGAAACTATATAATTCTAACCTTATTTCATCCAAGGGCTCAGATTAAATTGTTGAGCTCATCATGTATTCTCTAACTGTCTACTGATTTTCCAAGTGTTAGCCCCCTATGAATTTTTTGACAAGAAAACAGGGGGCTAAAATGATTTTGAGCCTTCAAGGAATGCATTTCCTTCGAAAAGACATCATCCTTGAGGCCTCCTTGTGCCTTTTTCCTTTGATATACTCTCACTGTTGTTTCCATGAGAAAGGCCTCCCTGCTGTAAATAAGAATGCCCAAAGGACCTCCTTTCCCCGTATTTCACTCCCACTAAGCCTCTGTTTTCATCATCTGTTTCCCCCGCTTAATCCCTCATAAATCCTCTAAATCACCCTAACTCCCCTCTAAACCTTGTAAACGCCCTTGTTTGGTTCAATAACCCCTTTTCCTCTCTACCATTACCGTTTTTTGGCCTTAAATTACACTAAACTTAGCCAAAAAACCCTTTTCTTTATAACAGGCTTAACCCCCTTTGGCTAGCCCCTTAACCACTTCCCCTCCATAAGCCCGGGTGCTAAATCCTAGCACTAGCCCGCAAGGCATTTATCACAATCGGAAAGATGGTCGGGAGTGGATTCCTATGTTAAAACGAAAAACTCTGATGCGATAGTGTATTTGTTCTTTGAACCTCGGGAGTGATCTCCACCGTCGACCTTGACAAATCCAACGATCATCCCAAGTCCCATCGCTCCCGCATCTCCTCTCCTCACCCCTCCAATTGCACATCAACCTTCAATCTACCACCTTGATCCGACGACTATCACACAATTGGAGCATCGCCAATCGCACCCATCCCACACTGCTTGATCCCTCCCGATTAGTGCACCTCGATTGAATCTCCACCGTTAAATCCAATGGCCCCGATCTCTTCTCATTCTGCCCCGCTTCCCTGACTGACCATCCTCTGACTCAATCACGGCCGTCTATCTCTCATAGATCCGACGGTCTAAAGCCAATCACACCATCTCTCATCGGATTTTTGGCCCTCCCATTTCTACCCTCTGATTAGATCGCAGCCGTCCATTTCCCATGATCTGACGACCCATATCAAATCGCCCTTCGCCATGACCGGGTCCCACCATATCCGCCCATTTCATATGTTTTACTTGCATTCCCTTTGTATTTCGCTTCAAAAGCCCAAATTACAATGTTTTACATTAAAACATTTTATCCTTTCGCCCGAGCATTAAAATTAATGTTTTTTGTTAAGAGTCACATCCCCACCGTTTCCAGTGCATTCACAGCATTCACCACTGTTGCGCCACCATTCTTCCAGGCCTCCATATCACTTCTTCCGCCACCCCATGGATTGTTATAATTGGTTTATTTTATTGTGCAGGGTATTCAGAGTGATAAATTCACCTCGTGGTTTGTAATCGCAGTCACCGTGATTCAAAACACAGAGAGGCCATTTTAGCAGTGGTAAGTGTAATAGCAGAGACAGATTAAGAGGATTAAAACCAATTAATTGAATATTCAGCACCTAATCCCGAGATCAAAGGATTAAGGCGTAGTCCGAAGACTAAAAATATCACATGAAACGAGCCATATCTGCTCTCAGCATCAACAGTACATTTTCTCAAAACAGTACGCCCTCAACAGAAGTCTCCATGCCTCCCCGAGCTCCCAAAGGCCATCTCACTGACAGAAAACTTCCAATGACTGTCAGGGTAGAAATAATGGGGGTATGGAAACACAAAAGACCTTCAGTCACCTTCCTTTCTTAAGGAGGAAATTACAGAGAGCCTTATAGCTAGAAAGGACTTCATAAAAAACATCTGAGGTCAAATCGACCTGACAAAGACTCCCAGACCATACCAAAGAGTACTTACAACGATGCAAGTGCTAACAAGCAGAGTGGGCACGAAAAAATTCCCCCACTCTGTCTTAATGAACCAATTAAATGTACATCTAGTGCTACTGTTATTCTTTCCTCCTATAAGAACCCCGAAGAACATTTTGTAAAGGGTTTCATTGTTGTAGTTGCTGTTAGAGGGATTCATTTTTTACTGTTAGAACAGTTTTGGGAGAGAGTAGCAGAGTATTTTGTAATGTATTAGATTGGGAGGAGGAAGTTGGGACTGTAATCAGCCATTGAGCTCAGTGTATGTGACTGGTTTTGCATCAATTAATCAAGCAAATTTCACAGGATCCTGGTCTCTTATTACGGGTGATGTTTTTCTTATCACATTGTTTTATCACATTTTTCATGCTATTCATTGTTCTTCTGGTACACATCAGAAATCTGGCAAGGATATACCCTTGCATGGTACCCGATGTTTCTGCTCTCCCTACCTTTGATGTTTTCTACTGATAGTGAATCTAAGAGAAAATCCATGTAATTTAACCAGTGTAGTAGTTCTTATTCATTGCTAGCTGATGTGTGAATCTGGGGTTTGCTACTTATTTGTTCTTGTCAGGTTTGAGCTGTAATAATTGGGATACCGGGGATTTAGAGTGAGCCCTATCTATTGGGGTCATTTTCAAATAGATTGGCCTTTCAAATATCTCTTGAACTAGTGTCAAAGATTGAAGGGTAGAATTCCTTCTCTGTCCTTAGGCCTAGCTCTGTGTTTAAATCTTATGTATTTTCCCTTTGAGAGTATGCTAAAGCAAACCTAGAGTTAGATGACCTCTGGTCTGATCTCAAGCTGCCCTTTGTGTCTCTCCTTCCATTCCTTAATGTTCCCATTTCACCATCTATCTAGAAGATCCTTTAGTATAGATGACTTGCCCTATGGAAAGCCTTGCTTAGTTGTATGAAAGTAATCCCCTTTCATGACTCCTTAGCTCAATGGATGGCATAGCCTTAACCCATCCTCTTTTGCCAAAACGTCCTACTACTCTGCTCCTTTCTTCCCATTACCTTCTCATCCTATGATCCTATGACCAACCCAATAACCAAACCAATCATTTTAAACCTCCCTTTGTGCTTCATACCTAGCCTAACATCCCATTTTGCGCTCCAAGATATATCATTCTTTTTTTTATTGGAGAGATCCCTCTCGGGGTCTAGGGGGGCTAGATCCTAGGGCCTCAAAGTGCTTATGATGTTGTCTCTTCTTTTATTCTTCCCAATCTGGCCAAAACATGGGAACCCCCAACATAATGGCGACTCTGTTGGGGAAAAACTCAGACCATGCCTTTAGATTGGCATTTCAATGCTGATGGTGGACAACAACCTGTTTCTAACATTCAAATTCATCCACCTGGTGACTCCACACTCTCTAATCCCTAAAAGACCAAATGAATCCACTGGTAGAAGACTTTGAGTTGGTTGAGGAGATGTAGTGACCTTCTTTGCAGAAACATGGATCCAGACATGGACAGAGATGCAAAGCTTGATGCTTTGGCAGATCAATAAAATGGAATAGCAGACATGTTTGGTAAAGTGCTGGAGATGTATATGGCTAATCTGAATACAAATGATGATTTGTTCAAATCAGCCCATGCATTTTCCCATGTAAGGGCCAACTCCAGACTTGGACGACGAGCAAGACATGTATGATGATCATGGTCTGGATTTTTCTCTTGCTCGGAAAATTTCTCAAGATGAGGCTCACAAAGATATCTCGCCTCAGGATCAGTTCATACAAGAAGCAGAGGATTGTGGCCCTTCTATCTATGTTAAAAAAGAAATTCCTCCATTGACAGAAGAAGGGATGGAACGAATATCAAACACGCAGTCCACCTCTGCAGCATTCTACAGAACTGATGCAGATCTAGAGAACTCCTATGAGGATTAGAATGAAGAAAGACCTACTAAGAGCCCGACAGGTTTGACTGGTGACATTTCTTACGATTATGACTTTCCTAGTTATGATCTGTTTGATGATGAGTGTTTACAGACGGAAGTTGAGCTCACAAGACCATCATCAACAGACTCATGGGAGGAAAATCAGGGCCGACAACTCCAGAGAAGCAATGAACCCAGTCACCCTATCTATGAAATTGATGGGGAAAGTTATGAAAGCATCAGTGATGAGTGTCATGAGATTGGAGGTCAGCAGTCTTTCCTTTCAGAAAATGAGGAGGAAAGCAAAGAAGAGATTCTTGAGCGGGATGAAAATAGCGAGATTTCTCTTGAAAAAGAGGAAGAAATGGAGCAAACCTTCATTCAAGAATACACAGATATTTTCACGGAGCTCGGCCCAACAGAGCAGAACATATTGGAGCTCCAAGAGGACTCAACTACAATATACGATGCGTCCTTCATTTCAAGAGATGAAGGAGACACTCTACCCTGAGAGAGTACTTTTCTCAATCCAGTGGCACAAGAGGAAATCCTGGTTGAAGCCTTCTTGCCAAATCTTCATAGCCAGGTATCATTTCATGATCCTTATGATATTTTCTTGCAAACATTTGAAGAAGGATCGAAGGTCTTGTTGAGCAGCATGTTGCAGATAGTAAGAAAATTTTTCGAAGCTGCTCTTGTGAAACAAAAGGAGATGGAGTAGCCCTGCCTATCCAGCATGCTCAAGGAATTGAGCAAGAAAGACCAGTCATGGGATCACTTGATTGAATGGTTGCATTGGAAGACAACGTTTGTAAGCTATATCTGAGAATGTTCCAGTTAGAGTAGGGTAGGTAGGAAAAGCTCAATAAATCTCAGTCTGTGTGTAGTCAATTCCTTGCTTTAGATTTCTGCAATGTTTTTAGCCCATGAGAGGTTTTGCCTTTATGCCATGGTCCAAAACAAGCCAGACAGTCTAAACTTGGCTTAACTATTTTTCAATTTTTGTCTTAGAATGTAGAGAAGAAGTCTGCTAGACCGTTTAACCCTAGCAGACAATAGTTTAGAGAGAGAAACTATGAGGTCAATAGTCTAATCTGGCCTCATGGAGTAATAACGGTAGAAATAGAATAGGTTTATTTTCTGTTTGAAAAAATTGATGATGTAAAGGGTCTGCTAGTCCAAGAGCACCCAAAAGAAAAATGTTAGGATTTAGTCTGGGTAAGTAGCTGTTTGAGTAATGTTTGCTGCTGATGTGTGTCTTCATAGTCTGTGGTAGCTAAATCAGAGAAGAAAATGGAAGCATCGAGGATCGGGCATCCGGCCTACTCCAAATATTTATTCTCTAAATTCTTGACTCCTTCAAGAAGAAGCCATCCCCATGTGGAGCCACTGTTAGCCCCTTATGAATTTTTTGACAAGAAAACAGGGGGCTAAAATGATTTTGAGCCTTCAAGGAATGCATTTCCTCCGAAAACACATCATCCTTGAGGCCTCCTTGTGCCTTTTTCCTTTGATAAACTCTCACTGCTATTTCTATGAGAAAGGCCTCCCTGCTGTAAAGAAGAATGCCCAAAGGACCTCCTTTCCCCGTATTTCACTCCCACTAAGCCTTTGTTTTCATCATCTGTTTCCCCCCCTTAATCCCTCATAAATCCTCTAAATCACCCTAACTCCCCTCTAAACCTTGAAAACACCCTTGTTTGGTTCAATAACCCATTTTCCTCTCTACCGTTACCCTTTTTTGGCCTTAAATTACACGAAACTTAGCCAAAAAACCCTTTTTCTTTATAACAGGCTTAGCCCCCTTTGGCCAACCCCTTAACCACTTCCCCTCCATAAGCCTGGGCGCTAAAACCTAGCGCTAGCCCGCAAGGCACTTACGCAATCGGAAAGACAGTCAGGAGCACATTCCTGTGTAAAACAAAAAAATCCGATGCGATAGTGTATTTGTTCTTTGAACCTTGGGAGTGATCTCCACCGTCGACCTTGACAAATACAATGGTCATCGCAAGTCCCATTGCACCAGCATCTCCCCTCATCACCCCTCTGATTGGACATCAACCATCAATCTATCGCCTTGATCCAATGGCTATTGCACAATCGGAGTATCACCAATCACACCAATCTCGCATTGCTTGATCCCTCCTGATTAGCGCACCTTGATTGAATCTCCACCGTTAAATCCAATGGCCCCGATCTCTTCTCATTCCGCCCCGCTTCCCTGATTGGCCATCCTCCAACTCAATCACGTTCGTCAATCTCTCATAGATCCGACGATCTAAAGCCAATCGCACCATCGCTCGTCGGGGTTTTGGCCCTCCCATTGCTCCCCTTCGATTAGATCGCAACCGTCCATTTCCCATGATATGACGGCCCATATCAAATCGCCCTCCGCCATGACCAGGTCCCACCATATACACCCATTTCATATGTTTTACCCACATTTCCTTTGAATTTCGATTCAAACGCCCGAATTATAATGTTTTACATTAAAACATTTTATCCTTTCGCCCGAGCATTAAAATTAATGTTTTTTTTTAAGAGTCACATCCCCACCGTTTCCAATGCATTCACAGCATTCACCACTGTTGCACCACCATTATTCCAGGCCTCCACAACATTTCTTCTGCCACCCCATGGATTGTTATAATTGGTTTATTTTATTGTGCAGGGTATTCAGTGTGATAAATTCACCTCGTGGTTTGTAATCGCAGTCACTATGATTCAAAACACAGAGAGGCCACTTCAGCCGTGGTCAGTGTAACAATAGAGACAGATTAAGCAGATTAAAGCCAGTTAATTGAATATTCACCACCTAATCCTGGGATCAAAGGATTAAGGTGCAGTCCAAAGACTAAAAGGAGCACATGAAATGAACCATATCTGCTCTCAGCATCAGCAGTAGATTTTCTCAGAATAGTATGCCCTTAGCAGAAGTTTCCATGCCTCCCCGAGCTCCCAAAGGCCATCTCACTGACAGAAAACTTCCAAATATTATCAGGGTAGCAATAATCAGGGTATGGAAACACATAAGACCTTTAGTCACCTTCCTTTCTTCAGAAGGAAATTACAGAGAGCCTTACAGCCAGAAAGGACTTCATAAAAAACATCTGAGGTCAAATCAACCTAACAAAGACTCCCAAACCATACCAAAGAGTACTTACATCAATGCAGGTGCGAATAAGAAGATTGGGCATGAAACATTTCCCCCAATCTATCTTAATGAACCAATTAAATGTACATCTACTGCTACTGCTATTCTTTGCTCCTATAAGAACCCCGAAGAACATTTTGTAAAGGGTTGCATTGTTGTAGTTGCTGTTAGAGGGATTCATTTTTTACTGTTAGAACAGTTTTGGGAGAGAGTAGCAAAGTAGTTTGTAATGTAGTAGGCTGGGAGGAGGAAGTTGGGACTGTAATCGACCATTGAGCTCAGTGTATGTGACTGGTTTTGCATCAATTAATCAAGAAAATTTCACAGGATCTTGGTCTATTATTACGGGTGATGTTTTTCTTATCACATTGTTTTATTACATTTTTCATGCTGTTCATTGGTCTTCTGGTATGCATCAGAAATCTGGCATAGGATATACCCTTGCATGGTACCCTATGTTTCTGCTCTCCCTACCTTTGATGTTTTCTACTGATATTGAATCTAAGAGCAAATCCATGTAATTTAACCAGTGTAGTAGTTGTTATTCATTGCTAGATGATGTGTGAATCCAGGGTTTGTTGCTTATCAGTTCTTGTCGGGTTTGAGCTGCAAGAATTAGGATACTAGGGATTTAGTGTGATCCCTGTCCACTAGGGTCCTTTTCAAACAGATTGGCCTTTCAAATATCTCTTGAACTAGTGTCAAAGCATTGAAGGTTAAAAGTCCTTCTCTGACCTTAGGCCTAGTTCTGTGTTTAAATCTTATGTATTTTCCCTTTGAGAGTATGCTAAATCTGACCTGAAGTTAGATGACCTCTGGTCTGATCTCAAGCTACCCTTTGTGTCTCTCCTTTCATTCCTTAATGTTCCCCTTTCACCATCTATCTAGAATATTCTTTAGTATAGATGACTTTCCCTATGGAAAGCCTTGCTTAGTTGTATGCAAGTAATCCCCTTTCATGACTCCTTAGCCCAATGGATGGCACTGCCTTAACCCATCCTCTTTTGCCAAAACGTGCTACTGCTCTTCTCCTTTCTTCCCATTACCTTCTCAGCCTATGATCCTATGACCAACCCGATAACCAACCAAATAATTTTAAACCTCCCTTTGTGATTCATACCTAGCCTAACATCCAATTTTGTGCTCCAAGATATATCATTCTTTGTTTTATTGGAGAGATCCCTCTCCGAGTCCAGGAGGGCTAGATCCTAGGGCCCCAAAGTTGTTATGATGTTGTCTCATCTTTTGGTCTTGCCAATCTGGCCAAAACATGGGAACCCCAACACCAAGATTATATTGTTTGGAAAAATATTTATTCTCTATCTATCAACATGAAATTTAAAGAATGAGAAGTTAATATTAAGCTATTTAACTAATCATGGATTATGGCATTTTGAACAAGCTGCACATAATCATTTATTTTGCAGTAAAAGTAAATAGTAGTGGCATTTGAATTTGCATCACTTTCATGCTTAATTTTTATCTCTTTTTTTTTGGGTCCATTTTTTCTATTCTTTTTTGATCTTTTTCTTTTATGTCCTTTGATTTTTTCTTTTAGGACTTTTACCCTCTTTACAATTTTTATTTTTAATATGGGAAAACAAATTTGTAGAAAGAAAATTTTGTACATATTACAAGACTAATCAAAGTCAATTCAAAATTATGAATCCTATTATTATAGGACCCTGACATACAATTCACCTTTCATTCACTTTGACTTCATGAGGGTGGCCAAGTTAACTGGCCACCTTTTTTCCTTTTTAACCTCTAATTATCGACATTAATTCATTTTCATGAACATGATGCATAGCGAGAGGGTGAAGGGCCATACTTGAGCCTACCTCTTGCTGAGGAATTGTAGACATTATTTGATGTAGGGAGCTGGAGTTTAGTGATATCCATGATTATTTTTCCCTTTGCTGTGTTTTGTTTTTTTAATGTATTTTTCTAATTGAGAAACTTATTTCTAAGTGAGCTACTTAACACTTTTATTTTCTTTTTCTTCTTGCAATTATTCCATGGAGGTCCTCAGGTGCTATTACTTGTGTGCTAATCCTCCTGGAGTCTTATGGTGGTCATTAGATCCATCTCAATCAACTTATTCTCACTTTTTAGGCTTGTTGTGTCGTGTACAAGAATGCTACAGGAAGATGGAGCTATGGAGTGAGTGGAGTAATGGAGAGATGAGGTCAGAGGTCCCATGTCAAGATATAGGTGACCTAGTTGCTAGTGGCGAAATATAGTGTTTAGAGAGTGAATAATCATGCATGGAGTGGATTGAGGATTATGAGTGGTAGGTATAGGAAAAAAATGAATTTCATTCTTTTATTGAAGATTAGATTTCCTTGAGAGGGCTTCCTTTCTCATAGATGACTTTCCTATAGCAGTACAAGGTTTCCCAAAGCACTACAAGAAATCTTGTAGCATCTAGAACATGTTGTATTAATTACAGATAGGAGAAAAATAATGGATTTTTTCTCACCTTAATGGAGAAATGGGTGGATGGATGCATGATGGGGTTTCTTTTGAAGTAGGCAGGTAGAGGAGAGACGGAAGATAGGAAGAAAACTGCCCCTCTTTGTGTAAACCACCCTTGATTAACAACCTACAAAACATAAATCAGTGAGTGCATAGGTGTTTTTTTCTTTTTTTCCTTTTTTTTCTCTTTGTTTTTTTATTTTCTTTTTTCTCTTTTTTATTGAAGATAGGTGGGCTGTCTCCATAGATATTTTCAACCCACAAGCCTACCTTGGGTGCCTCAAAGAGGTTTTCACCCAAGGATATTTTATTTCCTTTTCTCTTTTTTTCTTAAACTCCGAGATGGCCTCATAGAGGTTTTCAACCCAAGAGTTGGCTTTGGATGCCTAAGAGAGGTTTTCACCCATGCCTCTTTATTTTTTCTTTGTTTTTTTCATTTTGTCTAAGAAGGGGAGGCACTGGAAACTATGGAGCTTCCAATGACATACACATCCCTATTTATGGAATTAATAAACTTAGCGCTATACATGGGCTTCTAGTACACTTTGATTCGGTAACCATTGACAAGCAGGGAGATCCCCTCCTCATCTATGGTTCTAATCTGAGCAGTTCCAGTTTCATAGTAATTATCCACTTGGCAAGGTCCCAAACATCTTTTCATTAAGTTTCCTATGAAGTCCTTGTACCTTGAGCCATATATTAATGCCCAATCTCCTTCTTGAAATGTATTTTTCTTAATGTGTTTGTCATGCCAAACCTTCCTTTGCAGCTGAATTAATTCTGTGTGAAGGAGTGCCTACATTTTGAACTCATCTAAACTACTTAACTGCAACAACCTTCCTTTTTGGCACTTTATGATATCTAGGTCTAACTCAACTACCATTCTCAAGGTGTTGTTCTCAAATTCAATGGAAATTAGACCTTTCTTCCCATAGAATAAATCATAAGGAGTAAACCATATGGTTCTCTTCCAAGTGGTATTGTAAGCCCAAGTGGCTTCCACCAACCTGTCTGCCCAATATCTTATGCTGCTACTCATAATCTTGTTGGGGATACTCTCTAAGGCTCGGTTTGTCACTTCACCTGACAATTTTCTTGAGGGTGATAGGCAGGGGAAGTCTTGTGATTTATCTTGTTCCACCTCAGGAGGTTTTCAATGAGATGAGATGTAAATTGGCCCCCTTGATCAGTGACTGCCTCTCTGGGGTATAAAAACTTGTAGAAAACAATTGTTCTTAGATACTAAGCTACCTTCTCCTCTCTTGCTACCTTTACCACCTTTGTTTCATGCCACTTGGTTAAGTATTTAGTGAAGACTATGATATACCTATTTTTTCCAAATGGTGGATCAAAGGGTCCAATGAAGTCCATGCCCCATTTTTGAAAATACATTTAATCCTTTGGTGTAGGTCTCCCCATTCTTTAGCACTGGTCACACCTACTGGTGTATCTCCTAGAATCTTGGTGTAGGGCAGGTCAATAGTAAATTGTCTTTAAAGCCTTAAAGGCCATCCTTTTTGTAGAAAAGTAGCCTCCATAAGGACTATCATGACATGCCAAAAGGATGTCAAAAACCTCTTCTTCCCTAACACATGATTTTAGAATGTGTTCAAGACTTGAAGGTATTTCCACCGATGCAGGTGAAAGGGGCACTTTTCATGATAATTTTGCTCTTCTCCCTAGATGAGAGGGTTGGAGGGAACTCTTTAGCAACCAATTAGTTAGCTATGTCAGCAAACCAAGGAGAGAGTGATGAGATATCAAATAGGTAGTCTTATGAAAGCTAATCATCCACCATCCCTTCCTCATTTATAGGTAGAGTTAGTCTTGACAAGAAATATGCAATAACATTCTCCTTTCCTACTTTATCAACAACTGTTAGCGAACTATTGTAATAACAACAACCATCTAATTAATCTAGCATTTACATCAGGTTTATTCATTAAATAATTGATGGACACATGTTCGTTATGTACAAAGGTCTAATAACCAGTAATATAATGTATAAATTTGATTAAGGAATGTATAGTGGATAAAATCATCTTTTCTATCACAATATAATTGAGCTCAACTTTGTACACATTATTTATAATGAAATTTATGGCATAGGGTAGTTTTTCTTCTAACTGACCCAAACCGACCCCCACAGATTTTTCTAATGCATTTGTGTGGATGTGGAAAGGCTGAGCCCAATTTACAATAGTTATTTTTTTTGGGTCTACCCATATTCCTTCTTGTGATATTGAGTGGCCCAAGACTACTCCTACTCTTTTTAAGAATGCACACTTTTCCGGACTCAGGGAGAGATGCATCTCAACGTATCTTCTCAACACCTTTCCCAACTTGGAGAGAGCTTCTTGGAATTCATCCCCATAATGTATGCAATCATCCATGTATATTTCAACAGAGTCATGGACTAGCTCAGAGAAATGCTCCAGACTTCTCTTTTGAAAGTAGCTGGGCATTGCGCAACCGGAAGTGAATGACTCTGTAACCGAAGTTTCCCTAGGGACATGTGAAAGTAGCCTTGTCCTTGTCTTCAGGGCTAATTTGGATCTAGTTATACCCACTGAACCCATCTAGAAAAGAAAATAGCTTCTTCTCTGCAAGGCCATCCATGGATTGATCTATAAAGGTAAATGGGAAATGGTCCTTCTTAGTGGCTTTGTTTAGTTCCTGGTAGTCAGCATAGATTTACCATTTTCCATTCTTATTCAGGATTAGGACAAGAGGAGATTCCCACTGACTGTCCCATATGGGATAAGATGAAACATGCATCCAATAATTTCTATTGTTCTTCTTTCACTATGTCCTTTAGAGTTGGGTTCATCCTCCTTTGTGGTTGGTGCACATGCTTGCATCCTTGTTTAATTTAGATATGATGTTTGCACACTAAGGGATGCACCCCTTTCATGTATTTGTAGTCCCAAGGAAATGCATCAAGGTATGCTTTCAAGAGCTGGCATAACTGCTCTTCTTTTTTGCTGAGAGGGATCAATTAATTTTTGGAGATTTTTATGGATCAAATTCCAAAGCCTTGGTTGTTTCAAAGGTTGAATCAACTGAGTGCAACTCCATCCAAGGGTCATGGAAAATTTTAGGGGCTAATATTCACAAGTGGTATAATTTCCCATGCTTTTTCCAAAAACAAGATTCGCCAATTTACATTTTTTCCTAAAAATGATTCACCAAAATTTTACAGTACAAAACTATTTTACCTTAAAAGTTACCAAAATTTTATATAGACTAATATAAAATCATTGGAAATATAAATATTTCTACAAAAATATCACCAAACATTTTATAGTTTGCATATTAGGGACTAGTAAGATTCGCCAAGGTTTCTAAACTTTCAGATAAATTTCCATCCCTCAAATTTTCCCTACCAAAGGTGGCTTTCAGACTCTTTGACTAGGTAAATTAGACTTTTGTGACTTTCATGGCTATGTAATGAAAGAATTATCTTAGTACTCTGATTATTTTCTTTCTTGCTGATAGAGTACCCTGTCCAGTTGCCATTGGTTAAGAAGGAAATCATGAAGATGCACGATGATGGCATTATTGTCCCTATTAGATATTCTGAGTGGGTATCTAATCTGGTGTCCGTTAGGAAGAAGACTGGAGAAATCAGACTTTGTATAGACTTTAGAGACTTAAACAAAGCTTCGTTAAAAGACAACTACCCTTTACCAAAAATGGATCACATTTTACAAAGGGTGGTGGGGTCTAAAAGGATTTCGTTGCTTGATGGCTTTTCAGGGTATAATCAGATTTTAGTTCACCCTGCTGATCAATTAAAGACAGCTTTCACTACTCCATGGGGCACTTTCATGTATGTGAAGATGCCTTTTGGTCTAATGAACGCTGGAGCAACCTTTCAGAGAGCCATGGACATAGCATTCTCGGAAGAATTGGGTTTCTTCATCATTATCTATCTAGATGATGTCACTGTGTTTTCAAAAACAGATGAAGAACATTTAGAACATTTGAGAAAAGTTTTCGAGAAGTGCAAAAGGTTTGGAATATCTTTAAACCCTGAGAAGACACTATTTGGTCTCCAAGAAGGTAAGCTTCTTGGACACATTATTTCAGAAGAGGGTATAAAGATAGATCCAAAAAGGATTGAGGCTATATTGCAAATCTCTCATCCTCGAAATATCAAAGAGTTGCAGTCTTTCATTGGAAAGATTAACTTTTTGAGAAGGTTCATCCCTAACTTGGCAGAGCTCCTTAGAAATATCACAAACATGTTGAAGAAGGAACAAGGGATAAAATGGACCTTGGAAGCAAAGACATCCTTTGAGCTGGTGAAACAAGCATTAACCAAAACACCGGTTCTCATAAGCCCTGATTTCTCGAAAGATTTTTATATCTTCTCATTTGCATCAAAACATACCATTGCTGCTGTCCTTTTATAGAAAAATCCACAAGGACAAGAGCAGCCTATTGCATTCTTTAGCAAGGCATTGAGGGATGCCCCTTTGAAGTATAATATTAAGGAAAAGCAAGCTTTTGCTTTGGTTAAAGCATTGAAAGACTTCAGAGTATACATCCTTCACTCACACATCATTGCCTTTGTCCCAAATTCAGTTGTAAAAGATATTCTAACACAGGACCCAGATGGTAAGAGAGGTAAGTGGATTGCTGTTATTCTCGAATATGATTTAGAGATAAAACCCACTAAACTCATCAAAGGCCAAGGTCTAGCTAGATTAATGGTTGAATCCAATTTTGAAGTTCTTGATATCAATATGATTAATGCTTTGGACAGCCAAGAAGAATTCTCAACTCCCATTATTGAAAACCATTTTATGAATTCTCCTTGGTATGCTGATATCGTTTATGTTTTGCTTAATTTAAATACACCTCCTGGTTTGTCGAAAACTAAGGCAAGGTTCTTAAAACTGAAAGCAGTAAACTTTTGCATTGTAGATAGGTGTCTTTATTGGAAAAATGCTAGTGGTATATTTCTTAAATGTTTGCCTGAGTTTGATGCAGAGAAGGTTAAGCAAGAATTTCATGAAGGAGAGTGTGGAGGCCATTTGTACTGGAAGTCAACAGCCAACAAAATTTTGAGGGCTGGTTTCTATTGGCCCACCCTTTTTCCTGATGTTCACAAAATGACAACTACTTGCCACAAATGCCAATTGTTTGAGGGAAAGAGAAAATTATTACCCCTTCCTCTGCATCCAATCACTGTTGAAGCTCCTTTTCAACAGTGGGGACTTGACTTCATAGGTGAAATCCATCCCTCATCTTCTGCCCAGCATAGATGGATCCTTACTGCCACAGACTATTTCACTAAGTGGATAGAAGCCATTCCTTGTAGGCAAGCCAATGGTTCAGTTATTATAAAGTTCATAGAAACCAATATCCTTTCCAGATTTGGCTGCCCTACCAAGATCATCACAGATAATGCAGCAGCATTTGGATCAAAGAAAATGGTGGAATTCTGTCGCAAATATCAGATAACGTTGGGGCACTCCACAGCCTATTACCCTCAAGGTAATGGACTTGCAGATTCTTCCAACAAAAGCTTAGTGAACATAATAAAGAAACTGTTGGAGGACAACAAGAAGTCTTGGCACACAAAGCTTATCCATACACTTTGGGCTGACAGATTAACTTTGAATAAATCTATTGGTATGTCACCTTTTCAGCTTGTGTATGGTACAGATGCAATCTTTCCTAATAGCCTTGGTGTACCAGTTATGAAGTTTATCCAAGAATTGCAGACTGAATATAATGACATGATCAGAAGAATAAATCAGACCATTCATCTTCAGCAAATCAGAGAGGAAGTGTACAACAAAACATTGCAGAAACAGGACAGCATTAAGAAGCTTTTTGACAGAAGAACAAAGGCCAACAATTTCAAGATTGGGGACAAAGTTTTAAAGTGGGACTCAAAGAGATAAGATAAGGGAAAGCATGGTAAATTTGACAATCTATGGCATGGCCCTTACTCTATTCATTCGGTTGCTGGAAACAATGCATTCTTCTTACAAGAGCTGGATGGAACAGATTTGTTTGGGGGTCCTGTAAATGGCAGGATGCTCAAGCATTACTTCTCTTGATTCAGGATATGTTTTTAAGCCTTCCTTTTTCTTTCTTCCATTGTAAACAGTTCATCCATCATTGCATTCAAGTTATGAAAAAAAAAATAAAAAATAAAAAAAAATACAAAAACAAAGGAAAATAAAAAGAGGGCAGAAATGAAAACAAGAAAGGCAAAGCCCCATGCCAAAAAGAGAAATAAATCTGAAAGTGTGCAAGCTTAAATGCCACTCCTACAAAACACACATCTAGTTAGTCAAACAACTTAATCTTGACTA
The DNA here is from genome assembly GCA_034641835.2 of Pinus albicaulis. Lineage (NCBI taxonomy): Eukaryota > Viridiplantae > Streptophyta > Pinopsida > Pinales > Pinaceae > Pinus > Pinus albicaulis. The sequence continues at coordinate 178,152,414 of CM076578.1, forward strand.
ATTAGCTTTCAATTTTCTGCTGATAAGGTAGTGAATTTGATTTGCCAAACTGTTTAATCTTGGCTTATCAGTAGATAGATTAGGATAGAAATTAAAGGTTCAAACATGCTCAAAATATGAACCAAAGTCTCCAAAGAGAGATGACTCAAAACTGTGTTATTTTTCTGAGTCATAAAAGAGAAAAACTGGTTCTAATTTGCCCAAAATCTGAATCAGATATCAAGAAAGAGACAGCTCAAAACAAAATTAAAAACAGAGCTGTAAAGAAAAGAAGGCCATAATGAGAAACTTTCAGATCTTAAGCCTTCCATTTTAATTTAATTTTCTGCAAATAATAATCTATGAGCAGCTTGTTTTTATGCCATAGATCACAGCAAGTCAAACTGCTTAATCTTGACTTATCTGTTTTTAAATTTCTGCTTTAGAATCTAGAGAATGAAAGTTTGTTGGACTGCTTAACCCCAACAGACAGTAGATTAGGTAGAGAAATATCTGAGCTCAACTGTTTAATCTGAGTTCAGGGAGAAATAAGGAGTAGAGTTAGATTAGTTTTTATACTTTCAAAAAGAATAAAATGTTGTAAGAGAGTTTGCCAATCCAAGTGCACTCTAAGAAGAAAAAATGTTAGATCAGTAGGATTGGGTAGGTAGAAAGCTTGTAGATGAAAGTCCATTATTTTCATGGCTGCTGAATATGTTTTCAGAACCAGATCATCCAGCAAAGGAGGGACAACCCAATGGATCAGGAACAAGTCAGCGTCCCAGAGAAATCAAGTCTGAATTCTTGATGCCTTCAAGAAGGCACCATCCCCAAGTGGAGCCACTGTTAGCCACCTGTAATTTTTGTTATACCAAAAGGTGGCTAATTCTTTTTTGACCCTCCAAGGAACAAATTTTATCACTAAAAATTGTTGGCTCTTGAAGACTCCTTCTAGGCATCATGCCTCTGTCCAAAATCCTCATTTTCTGTCCCATTTTATACTCAGAAAAATCTGCTGATTTCGCATAACAAACTGCTGAAGAAACCATCATTTTCTTCCCTTGTTTCTCTATATTATTCCTCTACTTTTCATAAGTTCTCCCTCCATTCATGAAAAATTCCCCTTTCATAGTTAAAAACTCACTTTTTAACTATTTCGGAACCCCCAAATCCATTTTAATCCTTGAAAATTCTCATAAAAAATCAAGGTTTTATTGCTATGGACCTAAGCCCCTTGGGCTAAGTCCTAAAAACCACTTCCCCACATATTCCCGTCACCCAAGACCAAGAGCTTAAGAATCGGGGGCCAATCGCAATTGAAGGCCGGGCGGGAGACAAATTCCTTTGTAAATATTTTAAAACCCCGATGCGATTAGTTTATATTGTTAAGTCTTGCGACGCGTTCCGCGCCATCGATCTGTCGCAAGATCTGACGTCCAACGCTCAATCGCACCACTCCCCCCGATCGCAATCGCAACACCCATCGTGCGCCTCCCGATTTCATAGTGACCGTTGATCTCCCCGCGATCCGACGGCCCTCCGCTAATCGCAATTCCTTCTGCTCCTCCTCCGATTGCGTGCCCCGATTAAATCTCCACCGTCCATTCCTCCCGCAGATCAACGGTCTGCGCTCAATCGCAAACCCATGCCCGATCGCAATCGCGAGTCGCATTGGCACCGCCCCGATTGAAGCCTTCCGATTTAATCTCAGCCGTCCGTTTCCATGCTGATCCGACGGTCCTTATTCCCTCCGATCGCAAGTCCTACCGCCATTTCAAAGCCCGCCGTTTCGTTTTCCGTCGTCGATCTGATCTGCAGATCAACGTCCAGCGCTTAATCGCACTGGAAGTTCAATCGCATCCCCTTTTGTGCCACCCCCGATTGAGACCCTCCGATTAAATCTGGACCGTCCACGTGTCCAGATCGGACGGTCCAAAGCTGCTCCTCCTTATTCTTCTCCCGCTATCCTTTTTTCCTTTCTATGCAGATCTCCACCATTGGTTGCCTTCATCCGACGGCTACGCTCCTCCCCCGCCATCTGAAGCAGTTTAAACCCATTTCGCAGGATTTCTTAATTGTTTTTGTTTTATGCAGGTGTTTTCGATGGTTTTCCATTGTATAACGAAGAAATGCCAAGGGCTGGGAATGACGATTCTCACGCCCTCGTTTCATTACAGAGAAGCCATTCACGGGGCTTTATTCCATGTTTCGTCAGTACTCTATGAGTATTGATGCCGTAAAGCTCAGTGCGGGTCTGCACATCGACAAGACACAGTTTTAATTCAAACACAGTTAAAGAATATCAGTTTGAAGACAGAGCACATCATATGAAGATTTAAGACGGTTTTTATGGGGATTACGGCTAAGACCGTTATCAAAAGCCTAATCCCCAATATAAAACATAGTTTAAAGGAAAACCTAAAGTGTTTTGATCAGACGGAAAGCCTCCACTGCCACATCTGAGGCAAATTGATTCCTCAGCTACCACCGAGCCACCTGTTGCCTCAAACCTTTCAAACAGAGGCCGAAGTTATTGAAGAAGATCATATTTCGCCTCAGAGCAGCCAGGGAGTTACTTCTGCAGGGTAATCAATGCAGAAATATCTGCAGAGTTACTCCCCACATTACACAGAGCCTCAAAGTCAAAATAAAGCTCCCACCGAGCTTTGATATTTATGGTAAAAAGTTAATACAGTGATCCACCTGTAAATTCCTCTCTCGAGCCCCTCGAAAGGCCGAGAAGTCTTGAACCTGTATTAATTATCCTGAGAGATATTTTTTCAGATCACCTCCTCATTCTTCTATAAATACCTCAGGAGAAGATGAGAAATTGTTGGTTGCAGAACTTGGAAATACTCTTGAGCTCGAGACTTCTATTTGTACATAGTGTTCACTGGCCCTTGAAGCTTTGTTTGTGCTAGAGTAGTTAGGTTGAATAGTGAAGATGATTGCTGAACTGAAACATTGGACTTGAAGTTTGTAGCTGGTTTGACATTAATATAAAGGCTGTTTCATGGGATCCTGATCTATATTGACGGTGATGTTATTCTCATTTGTAACTTGTTGTTTTATTTCTGTTTTCATGTTGTTTCATTTTCCACTGTAAAGAATAGTTTAAACAGGGTTAGGACCTGTTGTATATCAATAACCTTCTCTGGCTGAGAAATCTTTATTCGAATGTTTTCTTCCAATCTGTGTTATTTAGGAATGACTTAATTCAGTTTTAGGTATGAGAATGCTGGTGTTCCCTCATTTTATCGTCCTAGCTGAATATTATTTCTGAATGTTACTTTCAGTATGTGTTATGTGATGATGAACTGAAGGAAGATATGGTTAGCCCCGGTCCCAGACTTGTCTGCATAACTAACAGATTGTTTCCCTTGGAATGTGTTAAAAGCTGGCTAGTTTAGAAGCACTTGCTAGATCTTAGACCATTCTGTGTTATCTTTGTGTCTCCCCTTGTTTTTTATGTTTTCTATTGGAAGTGTGTCAAAGGCTGGTTGGTTTAAAAGCACTTACCAGATCCTAGTCTGCTTTCGTGTCCTCCTTAAGTGTTTGCCAAAGGCTGACTGGTTTAAAAGTACTTATCAGATCCTAGGCTGCCCTTCGTTCTGCATCTGTTTAATTCCCCTTCTTAGTGTATCACTCCATTCCATAAATCAAAATTTAAAGAAATCCTTAGACATAGATGACTTGCCCCTTGGATCACACTTGATGTTGTTGTTCAATTAAAGCCCGGATATGACTCCATAGCCCAATGGACTAAAAACCAGCGTTATATCTATCTGTCTGCCAAATCTGTTCTATTTGCTTGCAACTTCTCACTTTTGAAACTTTTTGCATTTAGGATTTTCCCCTCAAGTAACATTTCATGCTCAACCATCCAAAACAAAACAAAACCGTGGCCTTCATAACTAGCCTAATATCATTACCCTAAACTTCAAAGACAATATCCATCTTTGTACATATTGGAGAGATCCCTCTCCGGATTCAGGAGGGCTAGATCCTAGAATCCCAAAGTTGGTTGAAATGATGTTAACTCTGTGATTGGACTCTCCCAATCTTGCTAATAAATTACAGAGACCTAACACGCTGCACTCTTTTTTGGGGCACTCAATTAAGGAAACGTTTAAATTTCCATGATCCTCATGGAAAGTAAATCACCCACGGAAAATTTCAGCTCATTTGGAGCAAACCTGGTCCTCCAAAAGTGCCAAAAACCACCTAAAAATCACCTCTCTGCCCTATTTTCATCACTGGCACTCCACCCTGAGAAGTCTTAGGAGAATGGATTTTTGGATAGCAAAGTAGGCACCAAATTGTAAAATAAAGGAATATTTGTAAACTAGACAGGACAGGCTTTCCAATGAGCTATCATCGAGCTCATTTGGATACCGGGAAGGCCTCCAAATCTCAGCTGCAAAAGAGGCCATTTTTCCAGATTTGGGGTTGTGCCCTTGGCCTGGCGCTACGCCCTTGCACCTTGGCAGTGGGCCCTTGCCTAAAATTTAACAAAAGACACAAGACATTATTAAAGAGATATTTTTTAAAGCTTGAAGGACAAATGTCTACAAATTTAGCTTAGAATTTATGCTAGAATTTTTTTTTGTAATGAATGAGGCTCTGGTATTTTGCCTTGGGCCTTGCATGGTCTCAAAGGTCAAAATGCCTTAAATATGTAATAAATGACTTATAAAACCATATCTAGGGTTTTTATCCTCATTTTCAGGTTAGATACTGCATGGAGGCTTCATGTTTATTGTTGGTTGTTGGTTTATTGTTGAGCTCAATATCATAGACTCGGAGTTGTAAAGAAATTGGATTTGGAGTTGTGTGAATGTTTTGATTTGAATGGCAATGGAGCAAGCACATTTGTAGGATTAAAGAACATGGTTAATGGTGAATTTTTTCTAATCTAGTACTTGTCTTCTTATGTTTTCCATACTGTGCATCTTTCTCTTTCAATAAAATATAAAATTTTTCTTAAGATATGCTATTAGAGGCACCTTAAGTCTGTCTTCTTCTATTGCTGCAATGTTTTCATTTTCTAGGTCATATTGGAGAATTCTTAATTTCTCTCTAGTTCCTCTTGGCTTGTTTGTCTTAAGAATGGTTTATTGGAGTCAAGCCAAAGAATTTTATGTTATGCGATGTCCTTTGGTGTAGCTTAAAACATTGTTTTTGAGGCCTTTTCTTTGAAGTTTACTAATTAGGGTTTGGCTGCAAAATTTCATGGTTTTCCATGTTATTTTGTCCATATTTAATAGTCACTTTGAAGGTATTTTATAGTTTGATTAAGGAATTCCATGCTCTTTAATCATTGCTAATCTATTATCATGCATGTTTTCTTCCATTGATGGTAAATAAATAAAGAAATTAGGAGTCCCCTACTCTCTAGTGTTTGCTAGATTGTTGTTTTAAAGTTTACTTGGTGAAATTTGACCAGAGAAGTTTATGGTGTGCCTTGTCCTTTGGTTATTTCTTAAGCATAGTGATCTTGAGAGCCCTTCTTGTTATATTATTTGTTAAAGGATTCTTAATTTCCCTTTAAACCTACTATGTTCACAAATTTAATGTTCATTTCACTCACATAAGCTACTAAGATCCATTCGGCTTTGTTAACTTGCCCTATGAAACATCCTTGATTCATTTTTGTCCTTTTTTATCCTTTCATAGACCCCATAGCCCAATGGTTTGAATTTCTCTTACTCTATCTGTTCTTCTTGACAACCTACCTAACCAAACCAAACAAAACAAACAAGCCCTATCATTTTAACTAGCCTAAAATCAGCATTCTAAAAACATACAAGTCATACCTTTTATACAAATATAGAGAGATCCCTTTCTGAGTCCAGGAAGGCTAGGTCCTATTACTCCAAATATTGGTTTGAAGTTACCCTTGTCTAATTTTGTCATTACCAATCTGCCAAATTACAGGGGCCTAACATAATGGCGATCACAGTGGGACTGAGTAAGTAACAGCTTAAATATTCCTTCAAAACTCAAAAATCCCCTATCAAAATTAGATAAATCAATTGTTAGCCAAGAATGATATTTGGTTGATTTTCCATACTAGCACCATGGTGAACACACTAGGGAACACTCATTAAAAATCTTAGTGTTACATAAACAACTCAAAAAACCAAGAAATATCTCTAGATTGGTATTCAATTGTTGATGGTGGGCAACAAGCAAATATTCAAAACCCTTAGCATCATCCACCTGATGACTCCACTATCTCTCTAGTAGACTTGGTGACTCCATTGTTCCTCACAAACTCCCATGGGAATGTACTAATCAAACCTGATAAAAGAAGACCCAATCACTCACTCTGTGAATTCAGTAATCCTTTCGATAGGTTTGTTTCCAAAACCCTTACAAACTTTTAGCCTCTCTATGTTGTAGGTCTGAAATATGGATTCATAAAGAATTTGCACCAACTATCACCCTGACCCAAATCCTCTTGCAATAGTTGACAATCCTGAAAGAATCCTTAGGAAGTCTCCTATATCTAAAAATTCAATTGTTAGTAGACCTACCCATGAAGCAAGTTCCCTACCTGAAAACCTTACAGACTTGTTGAATATCTGGTTGCTGATGGTGGACAACAAAGTTGAGATGTTCCACCTGGTGACTCAACAATGCTTAATAGACCTAAAGACTCCACTGGTAGAAGACTCTAGACTGGTTGAAAAGATGCAGTGACCCTTTTTTATTAACAAATATGGATTCAAGAATACAACGGAGATATGCTCCAATGAACAAAGATCGCATCCTCGGATTCCCACACAAAATGCCTCAGATAAATTGGGGCAGAAACCTACCTATTTTTCAAGATGAAAATTTTGATGACCCCTTGCTACATCTCATCAGATTTCATATACATACATGGAGGTTAAAGGTTGAATGGCATGAGGACTGCCTTATGAAAATGTTCATGGGGACATTATAAGGGAAAGCAAGGGAATGGTATGAAGGCCTAGACCCTGGTAGTTTGTTTTCTTTAAAATATTTCCACAAAGTATTTTATGAGCATTATAAAGAAAATTTTCCATATTTATCATTAGCTGAAAATTGTTGTGATCAATCTGAAGATCTCATACAATACCTTGTAAACATTGATGAAGATTTGGGAAATTGGCATCCTGGGGATCTATTAGAGGAAATTTATGCATTTCATACTCAAGTTAACTATCATGAAAATCAAGAGGAGTTGGTTGAGCATGAAATAAATCAAGGAAACGAAGAGAATCCTCAGGATCTCTCTGAAAGGACAATTGATGATTCAAATGTTCTTTTGTTTGAGCTCAAGAAGACATTCAACCTCATTATCATTCACAAAAATAAGAAAACATATGTGGATCTATCCAAAGAAAACGGAGAATGCCCCCTCCTTTAACTGAATATGAAATAAATCAGGATCTGAGCATACAACCGGCCTCTGAAAGTGCTTCTATTTGTTCTACTGCTGATTTGTGTATTGTATCCTTGCCTCATGAAGAAACAAAAGAAAAGACCTTCAGCTTTATGACCATCCTTCACAAGAGAAAGAGGGAAACTAGGTTTATGTCCAAAGAAAGCAGAAAATGCCTCCTCTTTTAACTGAAGAAGAGGTGGAGTGTCTTTCTCAAAAGCATGCAAAGCACAACCAAATGGAACAAGAAGTAGTCCTGGATGAAGCCCATGGTTTAAATCCTCATAGGTAGGTATTATTCAAAGATCCTTTTTCTGGTTACTTAGAAACATTTAAAGAGGGAGTGCAATATGCCAAGAACATCTTGTTGCATATTTTAAAGAAAATTTGGAGCACTACTGTTCAGAAGAATACAAAATGGGAGTGGCCTTTTAGCATACCTAAAAGGCTGAATAAAAAGCAATCATCTAGTCACTTACTTGATTGGATGTATTGGAAAAAAGAGTTTACCTAATGTAGATATCATATACAAGTTAGATTAGGATAGATAGGTGTGCAAATAATCTCAGCACTATGAGCATCTATTTACTTTTAGATTATTTAGAACAAAAAGAGACAAAAAGAACAAAAATAGGGCAGATTAAAGAAGAGGTAAATCCCCATACGAAAAATACTGTGTCTAAAAGTGTGCAAGTCTAAATGCCACTACCCTTGAGAAAGAAAAATCTTGTTCAGCCATACAGCCTAACCATGAATTAAGATTGAAAGAAGGGCTGTAGACCTTCGTTTTCTTAAAGAATGACGTGACCTAAACATAATTCCCGACTTCACCCACATAAAACCTATTCTTCATCTTTGCAAATATAATAGGCCTTCACCATTTATACCTTGACCTCTTGTGACCTTATTTCTTCCTTAATTCATTTCTCGTTCTGAAGATGGATCCACGTTGGGATTCAAAACGTCGACAATTGTTTTATGGTATTGTGGATGATCCAGTTTCTGTAAATAACAACAACCACAAGGGTTTAATAACCATTATTATTTCCCTACACAGAGGGGATTCTTGGGTAGATATCTGTCCTCTGGAAAAAAATCGAATTAAGATTGAAAGAAGGGCTGCAGACCTCCGTTTTCTTAAAGAATGCCGTGACCTAAACCTAATTACCGACTTCGCCCGCATAAAACCTATTCTTCATCTTCGCAAATATAATAGGTCTTCACCATTTATACCTTGACCTCTTGTGACCTTCTTTCTTCCTTAATTAATTTCTCGTCCTGAAGATGGATCCACATTGGGATTCGAAACGTCGAAAATTGTTTTATGGTAATGTGGATGATCCGGTTCCTACAAATAACAACAACCACAGGGGTTTAAGAACCATGAGGATTAAACATGTTTTAAATTTCTACTGATAAGTTGGAAAATGAAGATTTCCCAAACCATCTAAAATTGGCTCATCAGTAGACTAGGATAGGAAAAGATGCTGGTTCCCAAAGCTTAAATCTGAACCAAAGAGAGAAGAGAAGGATGAGTGACAGATTAAAATTATAAACCCTCAAGTTTCTAGTTTTTCTTGTAGAAAAATAAAATATTTGTGCCACTTGTCCAAGATGCCACAACTCATGACAAATCAAATAGCTTAACATTGATTTTGTCATGTTTCAAATTTTGTGTTGAGAGGTTAGAGAATAAAAATCTGTCAAACTATTTAACCTTGACGGATAAGTAGATTAGGTAGAGAATAAAAGAGCTCTTTAGCCTAATCTTAGCTCTTGGAAGTGATAAGGGTAGACATAGATATTTTTTATGCTTTCAAAAGAAAATTGATGTCCAGGGTTTGCCAATTCAAATGCACCCAAATAAAGAGAAAATGTTAGGAAAGTTTGATGGGTAGGTAGGGTTGATATCGAAGCAATCATGTTTTTTCAGATTGTAGGATCACAACTTCAAACAATAGTAGCAAATATTAGCCTTGAAAAATGAAAGAACAGGAGTCAATCATCAAGCATGTAAGGCTTATTATCTACAAAACCATAGATCTGAACTCTGAGGTTCTTGACACCTCCTTAAAGGAGCTGCCTTTCCCAAGTGGAGCCACTGTTAGTCACTAGTATTTTTCATTATCTTTAGATGAATATAGATTGGTTCTAGTTTTCTGAAAAAAACCTTCATTGAATATTGTGATTTTCAGAAATCTCACTGCCTTCATTATCCTTAGAGAAACTTTTCCACTATTCCATCAGTTTCCCATTTCATGGTCACCCTGTTGCTCCTACAAACTCCTCATAAGCTTATACTTCCCATTTTCATCCTATTTCCCTCCCTATGACCTCATTGCCCCATTTTTAACCTATTAATAGACTCCATCCTCCATGTAGGGTTTCCCAGTGATGACTCATTTCAATGTCCCTTTGGGCACAATAAGCTGTAACAATACTCTGTTTTCACCTAAAGTTCTCCAAGTCAAATTTCAATGAAGATCAGGTCAAAGGACCCTCCCACTAGGTCATTAGGGTTTTTACGTGTTTTGAGGTCATCATTGGATGTTTTAGGCACTTCTTTACTTTTCTAGAATCTGGCTCAGATGTAATATATTTTCAAGACATGGCTATTCAAGAAGGACCTAAAATATTTCCAAAGAAGATTACCTCATCAGTTCAAAGTCTGCAAATGAGAAAAATGGACAAAGTTTGGCACTTCTGTAGTAGTGCTGAATTTTTTTTCAGCAGAAGTTACTGATAAGGTGGACTATATACTCCTTAATGAAAACCACTTACAGCCAAGGAAAGGGAAACACTTAGTCTTGTAGATAATTAGGGTTTTGAACTTGATGGTCTAGTCGAGTGCCAAAACAGTGACCACTTCCAAAAATGACCTGGAGGAGGCACACAAAGCCAACCATGAAGAAAGTATATCAGAATAGATTGAATAAAAATGGAAAAGGTGAGGTGAACTAGACAACAATGAATGAACTTGAATGGGCTATAGAGAACTTAGAAGGCAACACTGATGATTGCTGTAAAGAACTGCAGACACCTAGGGTTTTCTATGAAAAAGAGGCATAGGAGTAGAGGATCCATATGGTAGGTCATATTAGCAAGTATGAAGCCATACCAACTCATAAAAATCATGAATCCATCATTTTACAAGGATTCATCCCAAAAGTCAAGCCATTTGTCACTCATAGGGCCAGTTTTGATTAAAACTATGTTTCTGACCAAACAGAGTTGAAATTAACAAAAGTGAGAGAGGTTTTTGTCCCGCATAGGTCAAGGAAGAGAAACCTCCTTCGGTTTTTACACAAGTATTTTAGTTTGGGATAAATTACAAATTTACAGGTGCTACAAGCGGTTTGCTGCACTTCTGGAGTGACCTTGGGAAAATCACGTTTTCTCATAGCCAAATTGTCAAAATTACTTTTTTAATGATTCAAATGATAGCTAGACTAGATAATATTTTCACTGAGCTATCATGAGCTCAATTTGGAGTTGAGGAAGGCCTCGAAAATTTACCTGCACCAACACTGCATTTCTACACCATCAGTCAACACTTTTTGAATAGTATTGGGCAAATCAAGTTTTCACAGGTCAAATCAACTCCAATCAGAAAAAAAAGGTAGATTTGGAAGGTAGTCAGGATATGATTTATATCAAGCTATTATGGGCCCAATTTTGACATCGAGAAGGCCTCCAAATGCCCTTTGTAAAAAGGTGTTGCGCCCTAAGAAACTGGTACTGCGCGCTCAGAAATCAGGGTTGCGCCCTCAGCCCTTAGCGCTGCACCCTCAGCACTGGCATTGCGCCATTGGAAAGAGAGGATTTCTAAGTGATCCAATCACCCAAATCAAGTCAAATTTCTTCCAAATATTGGCTCGAGTATTCTAAGGAACTGATAAGAGGTAAGTGCATGCCATAACCCACTTTGAAGCTATTTTTGATCATCATGAAATGAATGGAGTGAAACCCAAAATCAAACCCTAGGTATTCAAGCTTGAAATCATTGATTCATCCCTAATTTATCTTCTTTAAAGGAAAATCAATCATAAGCAGGGGTTATTAAATTGCTTAAGGGTTGTCATTGACTTAGTTTTCCCTTCGCCCATTTCCTACACCTATACCCATCCACTCATTCCCTCCATTTGAAAAACTTTCATCTCATTCCTTCCCCTCATCCATTTTACCTCCACCCTAGGGTTTCCAAATGAGGATTTCAAAATTTTAGAGGAAGGAGATAGAGATAGTGGCAGTGGTAGTGAAGTACAAATGCCAAAGAGACATGCAGAGTGAAAGTGATGAGTTTGCATCCATGTGAAGGAAAATGTCATTATATTAATCAGTGTTCTAAGATAAAATCCACTAAGGGATAAGGAAAATAAGGTTTAAAGGCACAAACTCATAAATATTAAAGAAAAATCAAAAGGCAGAGATGAAGATAAAGAGATAAAACATATTCGAAGGGGTTTCTTAAGGAAAATCCAAGTTAAATGCTTAAAACAGAGGTTAAAGGGAAAATCAAAAGAAGATTAGCACAAATAAAAATTCAAATAAATCAACCCAGAGAATTTAATTCTTCAAAGGACACATTTGGACAACTACAACATGTTTTCTTTCTAAAAAACATCAGCATTTAGTAAGACAGTTTGACATGGAGAAATTGAACCAAACACCCAACGCCACTGGTGCCGATTTATTTTTTGGGGCACTCAATTGAGGAAAGGTTTAAATTTTCATGATCCTCATGGCAAGAACATCACCCACAGAAAATTTCAGCTTATTTGGAGCAAAAATGGTCCTCCAAGAGTGCCAAAAACCACCTAAAAATCACCTTTCTGCCCTATTTTCAACATTGGCGTTGTGCCCTGAGAAGTATTGGGAAAATGGGTTTTTGACGAGGCATATGGGCATAAAAATAGAAAACAAAGGTATATTTGGAAACTAGACAGGGCATTCTTTCCAACGCGCTATCATGAAGCTCATTTCGACACCGGGAAGGCCTCTAAAACGCAGCTGCAATAGAGGCAATTTTTCCAGATTTGGCACTGCGCCCTTGCTTGAAAGTCAACAAAAGACACAAGAAGTTATTAAAAATATATTTTTGAAAGCTTGAAGAACAAATATCTACAAATTTAGCTTAGAATTTATGTTAGAATTTTTTTTTGTAATCAATGAGGCTCTAATATTTTGCCTTGGGCCTTGCATGGTCTCAAAGGTCAAAATGCCTTAAATATGTAATAAATGACTTATAAAACCCTAGATAGGGTTTTTATCATCATTGTTAAGTTAAATACTGCATGGAGGCTTCATGTTTATTTTATTTTTTTGGTTGATTGTTGAGCTCAATATCATAGACTTGGAGTTGTAAAGAAATTGGCTTTGGAGTTGTGTGAATGTTTTGATTTGAATGGAAATGGAGCAAGAAAATTTGCAAGATTCAAGAACATGGTTAATGGTGATGTTTTCCTAATCTAGTACTTGTCTTCTTACGTTTCCATATTGTGCATATTTCTCTTCCAATACAATAGAAAATTTAGCTTCATATATGCTATTAGAGGCACCTTAATTCTATCTGCTTCTATTGCTTTAATGTTTCCTCTGCTAGGTCAGATTAGAGAATTCTTAATTTCTCTCTAGTTCCACTCAGCTTGTTTGTCTTAAGAATGGTTTAATGGAGTCAAGCCAAGGAAGTTTATGGTATGCCCTATCCTTTTTTGTAGCTTAAAACTTTGTTTTTGAGGCCTTTTCTTTGAAGTTTACTAATTAGGGTTTGGCTGAAGAAGTTTATGGTTTGCCATGTCCTTTTTTCCATATTGAATAGTCACTTTGAAGGCCTTTTATAGTTTTATTAAGGAATTTAGGAATTCCATACTCTTTAATAATTAAAAATGTGTTACCTTGCATGTTTTCTTTCACTGAAGGTAAATAAATAGAGAAACTAGGAGTTCCCTCCTCTCTAGGGTTTGCTGGATTGTTGTTTTAAAGTTTAATTGGTGAAGTTTGACCAAAGACGTTTATGGTGTGCCCTGTCCTTTGGTTATTTCTTAATCATAGTGATCTTGAAAGCCCTTCTTGTTATATTATTTGTGAAAGTATTCTTAATTTCCCTTTAAACCTACCATGTTCACAAATTTAATGTTCATTTCACTCACATAAGCTACTAAGATCCATTTGGCTTTGTTAACTTTCCCTATGAAACACCCTTGATTCATTGTTGTCATTTTTAAGCCTTTCACAGAACCCATAGCCTAATGGTTTGAATTTCTCTTACTCTATATGTTCTTCTTGGCAACCCGCCTAACCAAACAAAACAAAACAAAGAAAACCTATCACTTTAACTAGCCTAAAATCAACATCCTAAAATCATACAAGTCATACCTTTTATACAATTATAGAGAGAGCCCTTTCTGAGTCCAGGAAGTTTAGGTCCTAGGAATCCAAATATTGGTTTCATGTTACCCTTGTCTATTAGGTCATTTCCAATCTACCAAATTACAGGGACCTAACAACTTCAATCATGAAAGTCTATTTCATCATCTCTTTATGTGAGTCGGGTCACCATGAAGTCTTGTCACTCAAAGTATTCATTAGGTCTCTAGGTTTTCATTTTTCGAAGGTCTAAATAAAACACCATTTCATTGCATAAGGTTAGAAAAAAGTGAGAGTGATCCAAATAATATCCCTTTACCATCTAAAGAGGATTTGCAAGCATGTAAATATTGTTTCCAAAGTTTTAATTTTGATTTCAAGTGTGGGATTCATTCCGAAATGTAATTTTATTTCAAAAAATAGAGATGTAATTTTATTTTATTTTATGTAATTTTATGTTCATTATATGTAATAAGTACAAAACTTCCCAAAGCTACCAACTCAGTTCCATATGCCAAACACATCAAATTCCACAATATGAAGAGTTCCTGCTCCAACATGATCAATCTTCAAATCAAACAAAAAGAGTTAAAGGGTATTTTGCAAAGTTTTAAAAGTGAAATTGAGCATTTCAAAAGTGGGTTTCAAAATCATCAAAATCAAATCCCATAAATTATTTGAGCCCAAAGAGCATCAACAAAAACTTCATTTTCTCTTGCCATCATCAAGTAACCTCAGAAAAAGCATAAAAATTCAAGAAGGAAGGTGAAATTTGAAAAAACAGAGTTAGGCGTTGCACACCTGTGTTTGGCGTTGCACCCCTGTGTTCGACGCTATGCCCCTGCATTGTGCGCTACGACCCTGGGTTATGCGCTGTGCTCTTGGCACTAGCGATGTGCCCTTGTCTAAAAAACACTCTGGAGCTCGAAAACTTATGCTATCACCTTCAAATTTTCACCCACAGTACTCTACAGCCTCTAGCAATCAAGTAAGTTACCATTTGCACAATCCCTCTCCTTATCAAGTCAATTTGTTGGTTTTTTATCTTTTTTATAGTGTTGGTGTCTATTTTTGAGCTTGAAACCCTAGTATCATTCCCTAAATGCCAATTTCATTTCAATTTTACTCCCTAAAAATTTAATTCCTTTCCCAAATCATAATTACCCTATCCTCACCCCCTATATCATAATCCCCTTTCCCTAAGCCCTTTTCCTTTGAAACCCTAATGCCTAGGCTAATCATTTTCCTAGGCTCCAAAAATCCCTAACCTGTAATAAAATTCCCTATCACAAATCCCATAACAGCAATACTCCCTTTCACTTCCCTCATTTCATAAAATCTTTCCCCCATCTCCCTAACTTTCCCCATCCCATTCACACCTCCCAAAATTCATTCTTCACTATCATTCCATATCCCTAGGTTTTTCACACTAAGACACTATGGAAGAATAAAAAAACACAAGTTACAGTGAGGGAGAAGAAAGAGAGGAGAGGAGGCCACACAAAGGAGGGAAAATCCTTAGACTTGAGCCAAAAAACACTAGAGAACTCATGGCATCTACCATGGTAGTTACATGTTTTAAGCACGTAGGATGTTTTGAATTCCATGCGATAATACAAAGGGTCCAACATCATCCTATGTCGAGCAGGCTATTCATATACAATCTGCATGACAACCAGGTAACCCTTGCTGGTGACACTATCACCTTATCCACTAACATTATATCAGTTGCCACTGGAATCCCAAATGTTGGGGAATTTTTTTTCAAACAAGAATAATCAGAGGAGCATTATTTTGAGCCATACATCAAACCTAGGCATAAGAAAGAAATAAAGGGGAAGTTTCCTTTCTCTTACCTTCTAGAGAGATATGCACCTATGATGAAAATCATCATGAGATACTTTTCTTGTGAAGGTAGGTTCTCAAGACTTTACACTTATCATATCTGGCTACTCATGCATCTCACAAGAGTCATGATGCTCAAAGTACCTTATTACCTCTTCCAGAGCATTGACAAGATGACATATATTGTAAAGAGGAGAGAATATGAGCACCAAATGAATAGTCTCTTTCACCATTCCCTAGTCAAAATCATAGTCCTCCATCACCTCAAACACTTGAACATTTCATGGAGTACTTTCATAGATAATGACATATTCACTACTCCACCTATTCAGCATGCCCAATATGTACCTTCATCATCTCATCCTTCCACATCCATTCCTCCATCTCAGCCCATAGTTCATGAATCATAATCAAATCAACCTCCTTCACCCATTTCACCACCATCATCTCCATTTCACATTAAGACTCGGTCACTAAGTAGAGCTAAGATCAATGAGCCTAAGAAGGATAATGTGGCTGAGATAGAGCCATTGGAAAAAAAATACCATAGAGGTCGCAAGGATGTGTTTCTCCACACATAGCAGAAGGGGCATTTCCTTCAACATCAACAAAGAAATTAGAAAAAGGGAAGCAAAAGATGACAAAGGCAAAGATCTAGGCAGAGATCAGACATGAGGAGGAGGACCTCCATGAGACAAAACAAGATTTTGACCTTGTTGACCTAGATGAACATGATGATGGTGAGATCAATATCACAATCATCAAGGAGAAAGAAACCAAGATTAAGGATATGCAAAATAATCTTTACAGGTCTAAATTTGTCATTGAATTTCTTGATAAGGAGAACCAACAACTAAAAACAAAACATGTCATTGATGAGGTCGAATTCATCAAAGCTCAAAGAGAGGCAGAAAAAGCCAAAGTATTTCTTGAAGAGACACTAGAAACATATGGTGTGATAGATGAGGTAGAAGAAAAAGTGCCAAGGAGAAGGCCTAAGACTAGAGGGATAAAAAGAGCTCTAGCACTAGAAAGACAAAAAGATGTTGAGATTGATAATCAACTCACTCTAAATGAACAATTTGCAGTGGTAGTCATTGAGAATTAGGAGAAATGGGTTGACAGAGTTAACCAACACTTAGAGAAGCTTCTGGAGAAGGAAAATAGAGATAATGAAATATTGTGAAAGAAGGCCAAACACTATGCCCAAAAAGATAAAATTGCAAGGGCCAAGCTTAAAAGAGCCAATGTCAAAATTGAAGCTTTGACCATGCAAGAAGAGGAAATGAGGCTTTACATAATGGTTGAAGCCTCAATTCATGGCTAATTACATAATCAATAGAAAATTACCAAATTTTGAGAAGTTTTTGGGTCAAATTTTGTTTTTTTTGGGATTTTTTGCAAACCTAGATAGTCTTATGACAACTAGACTATCAAGGGCATTGCACCCTAGGCCTTGTGCCGTTGTTTGAGGAAATTTTTGGAAAAAATAAGACCAAAAAAAGATGAAAAATGACAAGTACATTATAGAAAACAATTTTTCTAAGATTTATTTGGACAACTGATAGGTGAAAAGGTGGAAAAACACACAAAAAATTAATGTTCTTCCTCCTTTTTTCCTTTGGCGTTGTGCCCTTAACTAGTTGTGGGAGAATCACTTTTTGACAGGGTAAATCAACTCCATTAAAAAAAAATAAAGTTATATCTGGAAAGTAGACAGGATAGGCTTTCCAACAAGCCATCCTGAGCCCAATTTGGACATCAGGGAGGGCTCCGAATGTGGCCTGCAACATGGCACTACACCCTTGGCATTGGCGCTGTACCCATGACAAATGTGTGATTTTTCTGAGTTTTTACTACAATTTTGATTTTCACGTTGGAAAATGATGATTTTAATTATGTAATTTATGGAAGTAAAGGTAAATATCATGTTTTTACTATTACCTAGGGTAAATACATTAGATGAAAACTCATGATGAGGTGTAATGAATCAGTTCACTTAAGTTAAGGATGAGTCAGTTTGACCACCCTACTCTCTAGTTATTCAACTCAGTTTTAATGGAACCGCTCCTCCTATAATATTCCAATTTTTTCATATGTTTATTGGAATATTATAGTTCCTACTTATTTTTCTTGATTAAGTAAATAAATGTGTGGAGGGACCCATAACCCCTTAAGATGAATAAATCCACCCCTAAGAGTGTGAACATGGTTAAGTAGCTAATAAATCTACATCATGGAATAATGGAGAAGCTTATTAATGAATCAAAGAGTGGGAATCAAACATCATTAATAAGAAGAACATGGAGGGATGAAGGAGTCAAATAAGATCAAGGAGGTCTCAAATTAAGATCATAGAGCAAAAAATGATGAGATGATGGAGGAAGTGGTGCATTAGTGAACACATCATGGAGAGGCTAAGAAATTAATGCAAAGATCATGGAGATCATGGAGAGAATATGCAGTCAACATGGAGACTTATGTGAACATGTACAATGCAGTTATGAGGTGG
The DNA here is from genome assembly GCA_034641835.2 of Pinus albicaulis. NCBI lineage: Eukaryota > Viridiplantae > Streptophyta > Pinopsida > Pinales > Pinaceae > Pinus > Pinus albicaulis. Next base: position 178,170,530 of record CM076578.1, read on the forward strand.
GCCAAGGCATGGGAAGCTTCCCAAACTATATAATGAAGATGAAGGAAACATTAGAGGAAGGCTTGACATTATTGATTATTGATTTGTTTATATCTAGATTTTTCATGTGACATTTCTATGCATGCTTATGCTGTTTAGCTAAGTCTACAGTGTTGTTTAGCATAGGGTGTTTCCGAGCGGAAATCCCATCCTTACCCATAGGGTACTTCGAGTGCCTACTCTCAGAAGGTTATTATAAGATTCCATTCATCATCAGGCATTGGTGCCACATTGATCCTACTCTCTGCAGCCCACACATCTTCAAAAATAATACATTTCTGCATCAAGGTTTGAGAGGAGGAGGTTTTCCTTCAGTATTTGAGCTGAGGAACCAGTGAAGGATTCATAATATCACCTTGAGCTTCAAGATCAGACTTCCAACACTTTAGATCTGTATCAGGCATCAGACCAAACATATCACATATCCATGCAACAGTAGTCCCTTCTAGGATTGTGCAATCCATTCCTGTAGATCCATTGGGGGAGGGAAGTTTCTAGCACTTCAGCTAGAAAAATGTGAGGGGTCTTCCTCTCACTTTGTGCTCATTAGATTCATCAGTCTTGAGTTTCATAGCCACATCTTGTAGTAGGCATCACCCTCTCCTTCCGATACAACATATTTTATTCAGTTGTTGTGTTTGTAGGAGATGCATCTTGAGGAGGAGGAAGGAGGAGCAAGATCTCAAGCTTCTAGCTTGTAGATTTGAAGGACGGATCAGCCCTTAACGCATAGATCTGGTTTTGAATTCAGTTTAGCCATATTAAACTCAGATATAGCTTCAGATTTGTATAACCCAATAGTCAAGGGATTAAACCCTAGGACGGTGAATTTCCAATCTCATAGATTTGGAATTTCCTTTCTGGGTTATCTTGGGTTTCCATCGTAGTGCCCAGATCTACAATCTTGGCATCATTAGAGCTCTAGAGAACCACACACACAGACACACACACACACACACACACACACACACACACACACACACATATATATATATATATATTTCCCTTTCAACCAATAGTTGTAAAATCATCACCAGTTGAAGGTACAACACAGTATTGAGCTTCCAGCAGCTCTAATTATGCAGTGCCCGCTTTGGCATGTTTTTAGGGTCATTCTAGGCCACTTTGTTGGCTTAAGTGCTTCTATCTTATGCACTGTTGTATCCATATTTCATCTCCATATAATAAAATGGCTCACATATTCTGTATATTATATGATTGTTAATATTTTATATGTACTTGTTGTGTTTTCAAATATTTTTTTTGTGTATCAATGCATTATTCCATTTTGGGATATTACACGTCCTCTCATGGATTCGACCCCTAAGGCTAGGAGGAGTTTTTTTGAGGCCTATATCATGTATTTTTTCATTCATTTCACATGTTGAAATCAGTTGGATGTTGGCATATTGATCATAGACTCTATTGTAATCATTTTGGAAGGATCTTAATAAAAGTCTTGTAGGTATTTCTTTGGGATACCTATGGTATGGTTGTCTAGAATTGTTTATTCTTATGTCTCATTATGTTTCAATGTATTGTCTTCATAATTAATTTCAATTCTATTGTATAATCACTTTCAAGTTGATAAACATAAGTCATCTGACATGCTCTGTTTTGGGAAAGTTTTGATAGCCTGTTTATTTTCTCTCATTTTAGGAAGAATTCATCCTTCATGTTCTTCCTAGATCCTCACCTATCTAAAATAATTCCATCCCAAGAACCCTAGTGTGCTATCATTATTACGTACCTTTCCACATTGAATGGAATATAACCCTAATCCTATTTTCCCTGACCTAGCCTCTTTTACCTAATATCCTATCCAATAACCTAATCAAAATTAAAACAAACCCTTCTGCATTTCATACCTAGCCTAAAACCCTAAATTTTTCCATCCTTCTTGGATGTGACCTTGTGGGGAGAGCCCTCTCCAGTTTGGTAGGGATAGATACCAAGCCAAAATATTGGTATGTGGTTACCTGTGTTGGGATTTCTTCTTCAGCCTTAGAGATCTGGTGGAGTGATAACATACTGGCGCAATTTCCAGGGAACAGAAAATTTATTTTCCTTGGGTGTACGACAATAAATTTTTGAATTTGATCCTTTGGATGATAGGGTTAAGTTTCAGAAAGGTTGATTCAATAATTGCAGTGCTGAGATTGTAGAGATGGCTTCCAGAAGGTATACCAGAGAAAATCTCGATCTTGATCCAATTGATCGAGTAGATGATCCAGAGAATATCTTTCGAAGGCATAGATATAAAACTACAAACATTCAGTCAGGACCAGTTCCATTGGTAAGATAGGTTTCTCAACCTGCTAAGCTAGTTTCTCTTGAAGATATACTGTATGACTGAAATTTGAATTTTCATTGTTTAAATCGAAGTCTAAAACCTCTTTATCCGACACAGTATTCAATCCTTTAAGATTATCTGAGGTCAATTCATTGTCTGAATTAGACCTTAGTCCTCTAAAATATTGGTTTTTTGAAGAGTTTAAGCCTGAATTTGACCTTGACATCAAATATTAGATCCAATTCTAAAATCAAGAGGAAATTTATTTCTCAACTCAACCTCAAGCTCAATCAATTTTAGTTGTTTCATCTGCACCTTCAATGTCATCATTCATACCCACTACTTTAGTACCTACAACTTTTTTCCTTTACCTATTCAACCAATCCCTCCTGTTGTGAATCCATCACTTCATTCAACAGAAATCATAGATTTTCCCGACTTATCTTACCAACCCAATTGAATGATTTACATTAGGTTTATGGCCAAAGACTTCCCTTTTTTGATCAAAACTCTACCATATCTGCAAGAAAAAATATTTTTAAGGTCATTGACTTCATATATTTGGAGGAAGTTGATGCTGACAATGCAAAAATGATGATTATAGCCCAGAGCTTCTCTGGATATGTCAACTTTTTGCTTATGTCGCTGACTGCTAATTCCATTTCCACTGCATATCAGCTCACAGATTTGTTTATAGCCTGGTGGGAGGTAATGAAAAATAGCTTACAATTTCTTGTTGAGTATGAGAACATTAAAATAAATATTAATGAATCAGTCCAAGATTTCAATACTCGCTTTAATAGGATTTATAATGCAATTCCTGTTGAGATCAAGCCTCCTCCAAGCTTAGCTCTCATACATTATCCAGATGCATTTGATATTGACATGGCTTACCAATTAAGGGAAAGAAATCTAGCTACACTAGAAGATATGAAAAAGAACATGATCAACGTTGAAGAAAATTTGCTGATGAAGAGATCTAGAGCTAGGAATTAGGGGAGAGTTACTATTAAAGATGAACCATCCACCTCATCTGCCAATCCTAAGATGAATACTTTGATAAAAAAAATTGAACAGATGGTTGACAGGATGTCCATCACAGAGAGATAGCCTGAGGTCAGAAATCCTAACCATAGAGGTTAGCAATAACCTCAGTTAAGGATTAAGGAGAGAGAAAAATGAGCTCCTAAACAACCACCATAGTAGCAATAGAAAATCATGACACCCTTGAAGTAGAACTATGCTCAAGGAGAAGAAGAAGATGAAGACGCAATTGTTGAGGAAAACCTCGTTTTCAAAGCTGATGATCTGCCTATGTTTTTGACCGAAGATGAGGATTATTTTGAATAGAAATATCAACTTAAAGATGAAGATTATATCCTTGCTAATGATCATGAATTAGAGGCTGAATCTGGTGACTCGGAAAATGACATACAACGTCGTATTAATCAAATGATACACCTTCAACAGACAAGGGATGAAGCATTTCAGAATACTTCAAAACTTCATGACAGGATAAAGAAGATCTATGATTGGAAAACTAAGGAAGAAAACTTGAAGATAGGAGATGTAGTACTCTGCTGGGATGCCAGAAATGAAGAGAAGGGTAAGCATGGTAAATTTTAGAATTCATGGAAAGGGCAATATCAAATTTCAGCTAGTCGGGGACATAATTCTTATTTTCTTGAAGAGATGAATGGATAGGAGTGTTTAGGAGGACCAGTTAATGGTAAGCTCCTGAAACATTATCTTTTTTGAAAAAAAATTCTTGATCAGTTTTTCATTCCATTGTAAATATCAGTTACATTTTCTTTAAGTGTGAAGTAGATAATCACTGGAGTTCGGAGCCCGAAGTGAAGGCCATGGAGATTCGCTGATTCTCTGCCATTTTCAAAAGTTCAGTTTTCAGTCAAGTAAGTCAGTATTGAGTCAATTTTCAGTCATTTTAGTTTATATTGAGTTAGTCTATTTTTCCGAGGTATTATTTTTCAGTCATGTTATCATTTGATTTTTGACTTTATCGGCCCAATGGAAGAGTCACTGATTTTCAACATCCTGATTTTTGTGGTTCTTGACACCTCTTTCAGAGCTATCATCCCCAATAAGGCCAATGTTAGTGTCATTATTTGAATATTTCCCTCGGTGATAAAAAATACTCTTTTCATATCATTTTAGGAGTGTCACTTAGAAATTTTTTATCATTCCGTTAGGTCATGCAAAAAATTACTCATTGATGGTAGTATTAATCCAAAAAACATCACTCCTCCTCAAAAATTTATACTTGCTGGCCAACCTTCATGTCTTGCTGGCCCACCTTCATGTCTTGCTGAGCATACTTCAGTCATGAAATTCCATTTCATCATGTCATTATTTCAGTTAGGCCACCATGAAGCCTGGTCACTCAAAGTCTTCATTAGGTCTCTAGGTTTTCATTTTTCCAAGGTCTAAATAAAACACCATTTCATTGCATAAGGTCAAAAAAACAATGAGAGTGATCCAAATAATATCCCTTTACCATCTAAAGATGATTTTCAAGAATGTAAATATGGTTTCAAAAGTTGTAATTTTGATTTCAAGTGTGAGCTTCATTCTGAAATGTAATTTTATTTCAAAAAAATGAGATGTAATTTAATTTAATTTTATGTTCATTATATGTAATAGGTACTCAACTTCCCAAAGCTACCAACTCAATTCCATATGCTAAACACATCAAATTCCACAATATGAAGAGTTCCTACTCCAACATGATCAATCTTCAAATCAAACAAAAAGAGTTAAAGGGTATTTTGCAAAGTTTTAAAAATGAAATTGAACATTGCGAAAGTGGGTTTCAAAATCATCAAAATCAAATCCCACAAAGTATTTGAACCCAAAGAGCATCAATTAAAACTTCATTTGTTCTTTCCGTCAGTAAGAAACCTTAGAAAAAGCATGAAAATTCAAGAAGGAAGGTGAAATTTGCAAAAACAGAGTCAGGCGCTGTGCCCCCGTGTTTGGTGCTCTGCCCCTGTACCATGCCCCTGGGTTATGCGTTGCGCCCTTGGTACTAGTGCTGCGGCCTTTCTTGAAAACACTCAGAATATCCAAAACTTATGCTATCACCTTCAAATTTTCAGCCATAGTACTCTACAACCTCCAACAATCAAGAAAGTTACCATTTGCACCATCCCTCTTCTTATCAAGTTAATTTGTTGGTGTTTTAGATTGTTTATAGATTTGATGTCTATTTTTGAGCTTAAAACCCTAGTATCATCCCCTAAATCCCAATTTCATTTCAATTTGACTCCCTAACTCTTTCATTCCTTTCCCACATCATAATTACCCTATACTCACCCCCTATATCATAAGCCCCTTTCCCTAAGTGCCTTTCCTTTGAAACCCTAAGACCCACTCTACTAATTTTCCAAGGCTCCCAAAATCCCTAAACTGTAATAAAATTCCCTATCCCAAACCCCATAACAGTAATACTCCCAATCACTTCCCTCATTTCGTAAACCCTTTCCCCCATCTCCGTAAATTTCCCCATCCCATTCTCACTTCCCAAAACTCATTCTTGACTATCATTCCATCTAGCTAGGGTTTTCACACTAAGACACTATGGAAGAAGAACAAAATATGAGCTACAGTGAGGGAGAAGAAAGAGAGGAGAGGAGGCCACAAAAAGGAGGGAAAATACTTAGACTTGAGCCAAAAAATACCAGAGAACTCATGGAATCTCCCATGGCAGTGACATGTTTTAAGCATGTAGGATGTTTTGAATTTTGTGAGACAATACAAATGGTCCAAATACATCCTATCTTGAGCAAGATATTCATCTAAAATATCCATGACAGCTAGGTAACCCTTGCTAGTGTCAATTTCACCTTATCGACTGACATTATATCAGCTACCACAGGAATCCCAAATGTTAGGGAAAAATGGTTCAAAAAAGAAGACTTGGAGGAGCATTATTTTGAGCCATACAATAAACCTAGGCATAAGAAAGAAAGAAAGGGGAAGTTTCCTTTCTCTTACCTCTTGGAGAGATTGACCCTATGATGAAAATCAACATGAGATACTTTTCTTGTGAAGGTAGGTTCTCTAGAATTTACACTTATCATATTCGACTACTCATGCACTTCACAAGAGTGAGGATGCTCAACATACCTTATTACCTCTTATAGAGAATTGACAAGATGGCATATATTGTCCAAAGGAGAGAACTTGAGCACCAAATGAACAATCTCTTTCACCATTCCCTCATCAAAATAATAATCCTCCATCACCTCAAACAATTGACCATTTCATGGAGTAATTTCATAGCTAATGACATATTCACTGATCCACCTAGTCAACATGCCCAGGATGTACCCTCATCATCTCATCCTTCCACATCCATTCCTCCATCTCAACCCACAGTTCATGAATAATCATCAGATCAACCTCCTTCACCCATTTCACCACCATCATCTCCATTTCACATTGAAACTAGGTCACTAAGTAGAGCTAAGATCAATTAGCCTAAGAAGGCTAATGTGGCTGAGATAGAGCCATTGGAAAAAACATACCAGAGAGGTCACATGCATGTCTTTTCTCCATAGATAGTTTAAGGGGCCTTTCCTTCTACATCAACAAATCGCGTAAATAAAGGGAAGCAAGAGATGATAGAGGAAGATATTTAGGAAGAGATCATACATGAGGAAGAGGACCTCCATGAGAAAGAACATGATTTTGACCTGGTTGACCGAGATGAGCATGATGATGGTGAGATCACTAGCACAATCATCAAGGATAAATAAGCCAAGATTAAGGAGCTACAAACTAATCTTGATAGGTCTAAATTTGTCATTGAATTTCTTGAGAAGGAGAACCAACAGCTGAAAACAAAACATGTCATTGATGAGGTCAAATTCATCAAAGCTCAAAGAGAAGCAGGAAAATCCAAAGTCTTGCTTTAAGATACAGTAGAAACATATGGTGTGACAGATGAGGTAGAAGAACAAGTGCCAAGGAGAAGACCTAGGACTAGAGGGCTCAAAAGAGCTTTAGCACTAGAAAGACAAAAAGAGGCTGAGCTTGCAAATATGCTCACTCTCAATGAACAATTGCAATGGTAGTCAAGGAGAACCGGGAGCAATGGCTTGACAGAGCTAACTAGAACTTAGAGAAGCTTTTGGAGAAGGAAAATACAGATAATTATATATTGAGAAAGAATGCCAAAAAATATGCCCAAAAAGACAAAATTGCAAGGGCCAAGCTTAAAAGATCCAATGCAAAATTTGAGGCTTTGACCATGCAAGAAGAGGAAAGGAGGTTTGGCATATTGCTTGACGCCTCACTTCGTGCCTAACTACATCATCAGCAGAAAATTAACAAATTTTGAGAATTTTTTGGGTTAAATTTTGAATTTTTTGTGATTTTTTGCAAACCTAGATAGACTTATGACAGCTAGACTATCGAGGGCACAAAGCCCTAGGCGTTTCACCCTTTTTGACACACTTTTTCTCTAAATGAATACCAAAAAAAATTCACGACAAGTACATTGCAGAAAACAATGTTTCTACGCTTGGTTTGGACAACTAGTAGTTGAAAAGGTGAAAAAACACACAAAAAACCAATGTTCTGCCTCCTTTTTTGCCTTGGCGTTGCACCCTTGACCAGATGTGGGAGAATCACTTTTTTTTTATAGGGAAAATCAACTCCATTTAAAAAAATAAAGGTATATCTAGAAATTCGATAGGATCTGCTTTCCAACATGCCATCCTGAGCCCAATTTGTAGGTCGGGAAGGCCTCCACAAGGGGCCTGCAACATGGCACTATGCCCTTGACAAATGTCTGATTTTTTTTTCAGTTTTTACTGCAATTTTGATTTTCACTTTGTCAAATGATGATTTTACTTATGTAATTGATGGAATTAAATGTAAATATCATGTTTTTACTTTTACCTAGGCTAAATAAATTAGATGAAAACTCATGATGAGGTGTAATGAATCAGTTCACTTAAGTTAGGGATGAGTCAGTTTGACCACCCTATACTCTAGGTATTCAACTCAGTTTTAGTGGAACTGCTCCTCCTCTCATGGATTCGACCCCTGACTCTGGGAGGATTTTTTTTTATTCCTATATCATGTAATGTTTCAGTCATTTCACAGGTTAGAATCAGTTTGATGTTGGCATATTTATCAGAGACTCTATTGTAATCATTTTGGTAGGAGCTTCATAAAAGTGTTGCAACTATTTCTTTGGGATCCCTGTGGTATGGTTGTCTAGCATTGTTTCTTATTATGTCTCATTATGTTTTAATGTATTTTATTCATAATTAATTGCACTTCTATTGTATGATCACTTTCAAGTTGATAAACGGAATTCATATCACATGCTCTGTTTTGGGAAATTTTTATAGTCTGTTTATTTTCTCTTAGTTTAGGAAGAATTTATCTTTCATTCTCTTCCTAGCTCCTCACCTTTTTGAAATCATTCCATCCCAAGAACCATAATGTGATAGCCTTCTTACATACCTTGCCCCATTGAATGGACTGTAACTCTAACACTATTTTCCCTAACCTAGCCTCTTTGACCTAATATCCTCATCCAAAAACCTAATAAAAATAAAAATAAACCCTTTTTCATATCATACCTAGCTTGAAACCCTAAATTTATCTAGCCCTCTTGGCTGTGACCTTGTGGAGAGAGCCCTCTCTGTTTTGTTAGGGCTAGATACCAAGAGAAAATATTTGTCTGTGGTTACCTCTATTGGGATTTCTTCTTCATCCTTAGAGAGTTGGCAGAGTGATAACATAAGGTAATACCTCCCTTAGACTTTTGTGACTATGAAAAATACAACAACCTATATATATATATAATGTTAGCATGCATGAACATGGGTATTATGGAGTGATTACACTTGGAATGGAGACCTAATACATCATACTTAATAAAAAAGTTTTCCCATCCAATTTTCATTTGATTTACTTAGTCATTTGGTGATTTATGTCCATAGGAGAACTTCCTGTAGCAAAAATAGACTTAGTGCAGGTTAAAGTATATTTTAACCTAAATTATTTAGTATATGATATTATGTACCCATCAGATAACCACACTAAATAAATTGGGAGTATTTGACACACAAGACTCGAAATAAAAGGCTATGCTCTAAGGCTGTGCTATGATTATAAGTCTATTTTCTTGTCTATTCCGCAGAGGTATTTTGGAGTGTTTCCACTTGGAATGGAGAGCTAAGACATCATACTTAATAACAAAATTTGTCCTATCCCGTTTTCATTTGATTTACTTTTTCATTCGGTGATTTATCTCAAAACAAAACTTCCTGTAGATGAGATCATTTAATATGAGGCTAATCCCCAACAATATCCTTAATCCCAATAATTTAATAGTTAATACCAATCAAAAATTTTGTTTAATTGATTGCAGGAGCTTCATTTATTTGAAACTAATTATTAGAAATTTACTGCTATTTTGCCACAAGGCATTTCCAGAAATCTTATATTTGTGAAATAGTAACCAAATCCATGTAGCTTAATGATTAAGATGACATATCCTAAGTATAAGGATAATTAACCATTAATCTATTAAAAAGGTAGCAGGAGTTTGAAAAAATATGTGGAAGACCTTGCCAAACTAAAAAATATTCAAGGACTCATCTTGCAAAAGGGGAAAAAGGGCACGTTAATTTTCTCTAGAAACATTGTGATTTTTGAATACAAAAAAAAAAATTTGAAAAAATATGTGAAGATGGAATGTGAATTCAATAGACCAACAAGCCCACAGAGTTCACTTTAAAATAGGAAAGTTTTGTTTTTGTGACTGAAAGGCTGACAAATTAAGTCATTAGAAAATACCTAAGGATTAAGTTATCATAATCATAACTTAATCACTCTTTATATGGTTAATCTACTCTAAAAATAATTTAGAGTAAGTTTTACTACTATTTCACTGATTGATAAAGGTATATAGCTATTACCAAATCTACTTTAATGACCTAAATCATTAAAGTTGGTAGCAATAACATTGGTAGGAATGAAGAAAGAATATTAAATATATTGATAGAGTAATGGTCATATTTAAGTGAATCCTACTTCAAACGATTAATGAGAGCCTCTTAATCATTATAATTAATGCCTCTCAGAGTATTGATCAACTATTTCCTCCCAATAGTTGATCTTTCAGTTTTAAATTGCTTTTAGTTTATGATGGACCTCTAAATTAGATATAAATTAAAGCCCATATAACCTTTCTTAGGTACATAAAATATATATTAAATCTCTCCTTCTACACTTAATAATTTTTTTTAAGCATTAATATGTTCTTAGGAAGGTTTAGAGATAATTGCATATTTGTGCCTAATATTATTTATTTTTGAAGAATATTGTGACAATATTGGGATAATTATGAAGATTTGGAGAAGGAGATAATTTAGGGACATTATCCCTAATACTGGAGGATAAATTTTGGAGAATAAATTAACAAAATATCATTAAATTATTGAGAAATTATAGAGTAATTATGTAAGTCCAATGATTGAGAAAATCTAGGAACGTGTTCTGTGTCATTTAATGCAGATTCCTAGTGTTGAGAAGGAGATCCAATATTTGAGGGATTTTGGAGGGGAAAGCTTCCTCGTTTCAAGGATAATTCTTCCACATCATTTTTTATAAGTAAAAATTCGAATTGGCCCCTAGGGGTAGGTACTGTTTAGTCTTAATGTGGAGAAAACTTGTTGTTTAGCAGCTCCACTTTCTTTTCTCGTAGGGATGTACTTGGAATAATTCAATAATGAATATTGGTGTCATTTTTAGCTTCTAAGAATTGTTTTATTCAATAGGACTCTGAGTATTCTTGGGATTGGCCATCCCAAGAGCCTTAGATTCCTCTTGCACAGTTTCTTTATGTTCTTTTCACTTCTTATTCACATGCATCTCTCGTTTCTATTTTTCATATTTCTGTATTCGGTATTGTTTCTTTTCTTGCTATAGGATTTCGTTAAATGATGGAAATGAGTTCTTTTGAAGGTTTTTTAAAAATTTAAAATCATTATTCATCCTTAGAATAACTTTGGAACGTCATCTTAATCATTAAGCTACTTGAATTTGGTTACTAGTTCACGAATATAAGATTTCTAGAAATGCCTTGTAGCGAAATAGTAGTAAATTTATGCTATTTTTTAGAATGGGTTAGTGAGAATAATTTGAATTTATTCCAATTGTCTTAGGTAATAATAATGTTAAAGGTAATAAAAAATTTACCTCATTACATTTTCACTTGATTAGGTTATGCATTTGATAGATTAACTAGCTCACTAGTTTTTGAATTTCCATATTTTAGAGTAGTAATTTTTTTATATTTATTAGCACATGTGAACGGGATTATTTTGGAGTGATTCCACTTGGAATGGAGAACTAAGACATCATAATTAATAATAAAATGTGTCCCATCCCATTTACATTTAATTTACTTATTCATTCGATGATTTATCTCCAAAACATAACTTCTTGTAGCAAAAACATAACTTCCTATAGCACTCTTGTAGCACGTGTAAACTCAACCAGATTTTCTCCCAAATATTGGATTTTGTCTCTTAGGCTTGAATAATGACCCATAGGATCTAAATCCATTATTGAGGAAGAATAAACGCCACTTAGGACATGCATTTTTACAAAGTAGATTAATCCTATTTATTTGAATTCATGCTCTCAGGACTATTACCATTACAAATTGTTGTTCTTTCCTAGGATTAATTTATTTTCAAAGAAACACTTCCATTTCTAGAATTAGTTTAGGATTTTATTTCATGAAATTTCCTCCATTACATCAGATCAACAAAATAAGTACACATTTTATGTTTCACATATAATGTCGATACCTCTTAAGTTTGTACGAACCCGAAGTTGATAATTAAATTTGGTAGCCTTGGGAGTTGCAGGATTCTTGTTGGAATACTGAGGCTCATCACTTTTCAATTCCATTTTGGGGGAGGTGTCAAAATATTCATTTTTTTCTTCCCTAACTGATTCATTTTTTTATTTTTACAAAAAACAAAAAATTTGCATTAGGCATATTTCATCTCAAAAAAAAAATTCCATTGCATTAGCATTCTTATTCAAAGAAATATTTAAAAATACTTCTCCAACACGAACCCCCCCTACCCCCCGCCTCCCCCCCCCCCCCAATTTGATCATGTGGTGCAGTAAGAACCACATCACAATCCATTTTTGCAGGTAGAAGAAGAATATGTGGCATAAAAGGTAGAAGAAATGGATAAAGATGACGACAATGAAGAATATCCTCTTGGATTTCCCATTCAAGATACTAATGTCAGTCAATGTGCATATGAAGAGCATCCCTCCGTTTCTTCCCAAATTCCATGGTATGAGGTCATGGGATACGGAAACCTTTCTCTTTGAATTTAAAGTAATTTGTAGATCTTATGGATACTTATCACACACTCAAAAATTGAGAATGTTTCTTGGAACATTGAAGGATAGAGCTCTTAAATGGTTCATGAGTTTAGGTACTAATTCAATAATATTGTGGAATGGTATGAAACAGATATTTGTAGAAAAATATAAAGATCATCATCTTAAAGAATAAATCTTTAGAATGAACAGAAAACAAGATGATAGCCTTGAAGATATAATAGAGAGGTTCATGTATAATGTTAAGAGGGAAAAATTACATCATTTAGGATTTGACACACTAAAAACTCTCTTACGTAGAACAATTAGGGATGAGTGGATTGATATCCTTGATATCGTGAGTAAAGGATTTGTATACCAATTATCATTTGAAAGAATTTGTGAAACATTGAAGCACATATCAAGAGGAAGGGCAAGAGTAAGTAAATCAACCTCAACATTGGTAAGTCAAAATGAACTTGGAAATTTTCTTGATAACTTTAAAATATAAATTCTTAGTAATATAAGTGAACAAGTAGAAATTTTAAGAATGAAAAATGATCAAAAATAAGATGACAATAATTGTGTTATCCATGCAGAATCATATGCTACTAAATATTTTCCATCATTTCCAAGGTTGAAGGAATTGTACCAAGAGGACAATGGAGCAATTCAATCACCAAAGAATATATGTTATGTCGATCCAAGAAGACCATGGGAGCCTAGTCAACTTGATATGTTGCAAGGACCTACTTCGTAATTTAAATCTTATTCACATCCATCTCAAAGTAATTGGAACACACTCTTTCCTTGGCAACCTTGGCCATCTGAACCCCAAAACCAATCTCGGCAATAAGGTTGGAAATAACCTTATGGGATAAATCCACAATATCCTCAATATTTTTCTCAGTATCCTCCATACCCAACTCCATGCTATCCCTACCATTCACCTCCACCTCCACCACAACCTCGATCAAATCCATCTCATAGATCCAATTCCACTCAACTACCTATACCACCATTTCCAAACCCATAAAAATAAGTAACTCAACCCACTTACAATGCTGAGGTACAACACTTCCAAACATCTCCTCTTGATCTAAATGGTATCCATATTAGCATAGGAAGAGTATTTCAAAAAGTGATTCTCTTGATTCCATTGAAGGACAACATTCAGAAAAACAAAATTCAAATGAGAAGACAAAAGAATCATGGGTTGCACTCGACAAAGAGCAGAGATTAGAATCATATATTGAGAAATTTCCCTCATGTTTACCATCATATCCTCCATGTGTTCAAGAGAATAATCGGAAAAAAGAGGAAGATTCAAATTTCATGGTAGAAGACGACGTGAAGAATGATCCCGATGATCAATAAAACCAAGGGAATCAATGCTATATTGAAATATGGTTCCAAAAAATCATTAAGTTGTAGCAACACACTCTTCTTTAGAAGTACTTGATAGAATCTCAGACAAAGTAATTCATCTCTCATATTCAGGTACATGTCAAAGCATGTATTTAAAGTGGACACATGATTTTATTTTTCATCTTGATGTGCACATGGATCCTTTGGAAGTATTCCTATACTTGAAAGAGATTTTGTTTTTTTGTCAATTAGAGTAGGATATAAAAAATAAAAAAATGGAAAAATAGAAAAAAATAAAAAAGAATAAAATCTCAGGTGAAAAAATCTTTTTAGGTGCCTAAGATTGGCTCACTAATTGAAAACCTCCATGAGGCAATTAATGGGTCGGAAAAAAGATAAAATAAGAGAAAAAAAAAGATCCTAGGTGAAAACCTCCTTTGAGGCACCTAGACAGACCTACTAGCTGAAAACCTCATTAAGGAAACTAGTAGGCCTAAAGAAAAAAAAAAGTGAAAAAATGAAAATAAAATTGTATTTTCTCCATGTATCTCTCTCTAATGAATGTAGGTTCTCTCCAACCTTTGTGAGCAGCAAAAAAACAAGTTGGCACCAAAATAAAAATTTGGTAAAAAATATAGTCAAATGAAGTCAAACTTGGACTTTCTCCTCCTTTTCTCAGATGCTCCAAAAGGAACTAGGTCATGCCAATCCATCACCCCCATCCATTTCCAACATCCACCCATCATTTCCAATATTTTCTCATTCATTTTCTTCATTGTCCTAAAATGATATAGGAAATCCTATTTCGTCTACAAGAAGTCCTCGTTTTTAGCAAAAAATTGTTTCTATTATATCTGGAAAATCATACATCCATTTACCAACTTGTTTCATGGGGATATTAATATATATTATGGTAACATGGTCAAGAAATTTCAACACTTTCCATTTCCCGGTTTGTGATATGTCGACCTCCATCATATCTAGCCATTTTTATTTTTTCTCGCAATTCATGCATCAAATGGTTGGGATATTTTATGGGGTGGTGCATAAGGACGATGGTAAAATGCTAAAAAAGGTGCAGGTTAATCTACTCTACTGTTTGAGAGTTATGAATAAACTAATTATGCTACAAGGGTTGTCTTCAACTGCTACAGGAAGTCATGTAACTGCTAGCAGAAATTACAACGAGCTACATGAAGGTTGATCGAAGATAGAGAACAGTCACCAAGGTCCCTGTGGTGTTAACAAATCAATGGGGAAATTTTTTCCACCATGTCATAACACCCTCTCATCACTTCTCCATCTCAAGCACAAGGATTTTTCACTCAAACCCTACACTTTGTTACCTCTATAACATATTTTTTTCTGAAAAAAAACACAAAGTTCCTTCACTCCATTTTTCCAAGGCCACACCACTTCCTAATCATTCTATAATCATCCTACCATCACCCTAAGACTTCCTCACACTCTCCCTCATCACTCATACAGATCTAGAAGCCTAAAACAAGTAGAGAAGGAGGCTGCTACAAGAGAAAGTAACTTAATATAGCAAGCCCGGTGTAAGCACCAGAAAAGCCCTGGATATTGTTGTAACCAATAATGGATACCAATAAGACTTGTGAGTTGAATATGAATACAATAATGGCACTACAAGGGGGGATCCTCCAATAGAATACATAAACATGAAGATTCAACAAGGTACCTGTACACACACAACAAAAAAGTCACCTTAAAAACCTCAAAAAGAAAGAAAACACAACAAAGAATCAAGTAGCAATACAAACATAGTGGTGCAACTCTGACTTTAGCTCCAACTCCAGCATGCATGCATCATCATGAAACAACTCAACCAAGAGGTATGACTCAAGCATGCAATTCTCTAACCTCACCCTTCAAATCTATTCTAGCTCAAGAAACCATTAAAACTCTGAGAAGGAAAGGTTTTTTTTATAGATAAAATTAGTATCAGAGCAACCTCAGACTTATCTAGCAGTTAGATTCAATTTTCTCACCAAGACACAAAAACATGTGAGGGAGGAACAAGACAAAAGTGAAGAGGAGTTGAGAAAGTGGGTAGTGAGAAATTGGATGTGATGAAAGTAGAGGAGTGCCAAGAGGTAGCTGAGGGTGAACTCAGTTAATAGAAAAATAACTTTGAGTTTATTTTGCATGCACTGAAAAAAAGAACGAAAAAAATTGAAAAAAAAGAGAAAATAAAAATAAAAGGTGGACGCAGCACCTATTGACATGCAAATATTAGCTTCTATAAGCGAAATAGAGTTGCTACAAACACAAAAGTTGTTACAGGAAAAAAAAATTTACTATAAGGAAAAACTATTTGCTACAATATGCTTGAGTTGCTATAGGATCATGTCCGAGTTGATTTTGAGGGTTTCATAGATGTCCAAATGATGGAAACAGGTAGCAGGAGGTGGGAGAAGGATACAAAAGACCTTGCCAAACTGAAAAATATTCAAGAACCCATCTTGCAAAAGGGGAAAAGGGTAGGTTAAAGGTCTCTAGAAACACTGTGATTTTTCTATACAAGAAATTTTTTGAATAAACAAGTGAATATGGAATGTGAATTCAATAAACCTACAAACCAATAGAATTCACTTTCAAAGAAAAAAGTTTTGTTTTCGTGCTTGAAAGGATGCTAAACAATCATGAAAAGAACAATTAAATTTTTTTGCTTGTCCTCTTAGAACCTACAACCAATCTTCTTAGAATAAATTACTAATGAATTTAAAAAAGAGAGGCCACTAGGGTCATGAACGAGGCACAATTAAGTCACTAAGTTGCTCTTAGGATGAGCAACGCTTTCAGTAGGGGCTATGATGGGCCTTTAAATTAGGCATAAATTTGTCTCATATAACCTTTCTTAGGAACATAAAATATATATTAAATATCTCCTTCTACATTTAATAATGTTTTTTTAATATTTAATATGTTCTAGGAAGGTTTAGAAGTAATTGCAGTTTTGTGCCTAATATTATTTATTTTTGAAGAATATTGTGAAAATATTGGGCATATTATGAAGATTTAGAGAAGGAGATAATTTAGGGACTTTCTCTCTACTACCAGAGAATCAATATTTATAGATAAATGAACACAATCTCATGAAATTAATGAGAAATTCTGGATTAATTATGGAACTCTAATGATTGAGAAAATCTAGGAATGTGTTCCATGTCATTTAATGCAGATTCCTAGTGTTGAGAATGAGATCCATTATTTGACGGATTTTGGAGTGGAAAGCTTCCTCCTTTCAAGGAGAATGCTTCCTCATAATTTTTTATAAATACCAACTTGAATTGGCTTGTAGGGGCAGGTATTGTTTAGTCTTATTGTGGAGAGAACTTGTTGTTTATCAGCTCCACTTTCTTTTCTTGCAAGAATGTACTTAGACTGATTCAATAATGAAGATTGGTGTCATTTTTATATTCTAAGGCTTGAGTTATTAAATGGGACTCCGAGTCTCCTTGGGCTTGACCATCCCAGGAGCCTCATATCCCTCTTGCATAACTTATTTATGTCTTTTCACTTATTATTCACATGCATCTCACATTTCTGTTTTGTATATTTTTGTATTTAGTATGTTTCTTTTATTGTTGTAGGATTGAGTTAAATGATTGAAGTGAGTTCTTTTGAAGGTTTTTTAAAAAGTTAAAAATCATTATTAATCCTTATAATAACTTTATAATTTCATCTTAAGCATTAAGCTACTTGGATTTGGTTACTAGTTCATGAATATAAGATTTGTGGAAATGCCTTGTAGAGAAAAAGTAGTAATTTTCTGCTAGTTTTTAGAATGGGCTAATAAGTGTCACTTGACTTGATTCCACTTGGATTAGGTCATAATAATGTTAATTTTATTAAAAAAAATTACAGCATTTCATTTGCACTTGATTAGGTTAGGAATTTGACAGATTAACTATCTTACTAGTTCTTGAATTTCCATAATTTAGAGTAGTAATTTTCTATTATTTCTTAGCATGTGTGAACATAGGTATTTTGGAGTTATTCCAATTGGAATGGAGACCTAATACATTAAACCTAATAAAAAAAATTGTCCCATACCATTTTCATTTTATTTATTTAGTCATTCGGTGGTTTATCTCAAAAACATAACTTCCTGTAGCAAAAACAAAACTTCTAGTAGCACTCTTGTAATATACACCACTTAAGACATGCATTTTTACAAAGTAGATTAGGCCTATTTATTTGAATTGATGCTCTCAAGATTACAATTACACATTTTTGTTCTTGCCTTGGATTAATTTATTTTCAAAGCAACACTTCCATTTCTACAATTATTTTAGGCTTTGATTTCATGACATTTCCTCCATTACATCAGATCAACAAGATAATTTAAGGCATATTATTAGCTAATATAATTTAATACATGAATATAATATTTATGGAAATTCCTTGTAACAAAATAGTAGTAAATTTTTGTTATTTTTAGAATGGGTTAATGAGCTTGATTTGAATTGATTCTACTTTCATTATGTCATAATAATGTTAAAGTTAATAAGAAAATTTACCCCATTGAATTTTCACTTGATTAGGTTAGGAATTTGATATATTCACTAGCTCATCGAGATTAACCATTAAATATATTGATCTTGGCCATTATTATTACATAAAACATAATCTATGACCATCTATTGTGGTTTAACTCTACTTAGGACTAGTAACTTCCGTTGTAGTTAGGAGGAAAAGAAGAATAGGATTAGTTAATACCCAACACTAAATTAAAGGTGAGTGATATAGTTAAATATTTAACATAAGGGCACAACATTAACTTAATAATAGGTACCCTATTAAAATTATATTCAAAAATCAAAAACTAATTATATAGTGGAGCTTTGGTTCACACGGGAGAACAAAAACAGAAGCAGCTAACTCATGCTTCTATAGAATTTTCTTCAAGATATTATTAGGTGAACATATGATTTACCTGCCTTGACAAAGGTTCCAAAATGTGGTGAGCCCTAGTATTGCACCAAGAGTGCTGCAACTCCCGAAGGCTACTCTACTTTACTTTATCAACCCGAGATTCATACAAAATTGGAGGTGACAGTGATATATACACATCATATGCATTCCACTCATGCCATCCTCTTCTTATTTCTACAAAGGGAACACCTAGTATAATATTACCTAATGGGCAATGCATAAGGGCACACCTAGTGTAATATTCCCAAATGGGGAGTGCAACAATATATAAACACAAAACTGGAAATAGTAGTGTAAATCAACTCATTGACATTGGAGACTAATATGGAGACATATCATCATGTATTATATCACCAAATCGATACATAATAGTGAGGCATGAATCAAATACAATGAGGAAACACGCCTCCCATAAGCAATCACTCCTAAATATAAACTGCTGCTATAATACAAAATGTCGGAAGCCTACTACAGTGCAGTTATAAAAAAACTGCTACAAAAAATTAATGTAAGAAATATGTAGGGCTATTATATTCCTCAAAATATATGCCCAATACAGATCTAGGATCAATACAAACTCCTACAAAGAACTCGGAAATGGTTTTCAGAAATACACTCTATACAAGATGGGATCTAAATCCCAATGGCTGAAGATTCAATGCAAACTGAAGAACATGAGTGTAGAAGGATGAAATATAGCACATCTGATGTATATCCCCTCAAAGGTCTCCTCACATGAAATACTGAACCCTCCAATCACAGGAAAACACTCCAAAGGAGCCACAAGATCTATCACTGGAGCTGCCCTCCAAAATAATAGAATTCCCAGCTGGAACAATGATGTAAATGATGGGAAATGGATGGACTGATGCCAAAAGTTTGAAATATGTCCAAGATCTCTCCAAACTTATCTCCCACAAGAAGTAATCCTTCCTCCTATGCAAAACCAACTCAGAAAGAGGGTTCCTCAACCCTCCACTGCAACACCCTGCAACACAGCACAATAACCTGCAGAAACTGCACCGATGAAGAAAGTTTTAGCTTGGACTGAAAACCAGAATGTGGAAATGAATGCAATAATCTTCCAAGA
Source organism: Pinus albicaulis (assembly GCA_034641835.2). Lineage (NCBI taxonomy): Eukaryota > Viridiplantae > Streptophyta > Pinopsida > Pinales > Pinaceae > Pinus > Pinus albicaulis. Next base: position 178,190,674 of record CM076578.1, read on the forward strand.
GGCCTCTCAAGGAAAGAGGTGGGATTCCCATTCGGGAACACCTAGTGCTAAACAACACAAAAACCCTGCTAAACAGCAAAGGAATGCAAAGTTTAAATTGACCACACACAAAATAATATTCCAAAAATACTATCATATGGCTTCCATCATCTTCCTTATATATATTATGAGCTTACTTGCCCTTGGCCCTACTCAATTAGGTCATTTCCTCCATGATATCAATCTCCCTCTGAAACCGCGTTATTCCTCATTTAATCTCCACTCCTCCATAACAGCGTTGTTGACTTGCTCAAAGTTGACTGAATCAACATGATATAATCCTTGTTCACACTTGGAGGTTCTTTATTTAGCTTCTAAAAAGGTTTTCTTTCACACTTAAAGTGTTTTTATTCATTTTGAAGAAATTTATGTGCCTCCCCACCCACTTATTCACCTACCTAGTGATAAAACAAACTATAATATTCCATTTAGCTGAAGGCTAAATTTTTGGAATATTACAGTCCTCCCCTCCAAAATGTTGCTTGTCCTCAAGCAAATATATAGGGAGAGAGAAATTCCTCCCCTCCTCCTCTTGTGGCCTCCTCATCAATAGTCCCCACCATTGCTCAATATGATCTGCAATAAATCTGCCCTCCAATGGCTCCTCCCAAGTATGAAAAACCCAATGGTTCACATCATGAAAATTTGGAAGGTGTAAGCGGAAACCTTCTTACTGTTCAATGGCATCCTCAAGGTAGGAGTAATGAAAAACATGGGAACCTCATTCCCAATGAGAGACTCCCATACCCATGCTATCATCCAAATGAAATGAGCCATCCTACGTAGCTCATCAAAGAAATCCTCAACCCCTGGTTTGTGCAATGTATTGGGGCTGGATGGAGAGATTATATTGTTCCACCCAAGTTGTTTCTCTCTCCATTTATGGTAAGTATGGGGCTGTTGCTGATCTTGGGATGAAATGAAATGGCCTCCAAGAATGGCCTAAGTTACCCCACCAAACAAATTAGCCATGAAGTGCCTCCTCCAAGAACTCAAGTTCTCCAAATGGTTCCTCCCACATGAAGACAAGAGACATAGTTTGGCAATCCTAGTTTTCCCATGGTTTCTCATGAAACATTCAACATATAATATATGGAGAATCATAATCCCAATGGGACCCTCCAACTCTTGTGCCACTCTCCAAACAAAGCTTCCCATAAACATAAGAACATCTCCAACATATGGAAGCAAAAACCAATGAAAACAAGTTGCCATACGACAACTAGAAAGTGGATCATAGTTCCGCACATGGAACTAGCACAGTGCATCCCTTTATTGCCTCAAATAAAAGAGAAAAATGTGCTTTTCCAACAATTTTTTTGCTGCCACAATCATCCTATAAGATAGGACCATGAAGGTAAAATGTGGTGTCAATGGTGCACACCAAGAATCATGTGGCTTCCCCGAAAAACCACCAATAGGATAGACAATATCAATGCTACATTTTGCATCGAGTACATCATAATATAATGTATAATAAGGGATGACCCTCCTTAATATAACATGTTTCTCATATAAAGTAAATAAGTGCAAATCATAATGCAAAAATTTACCTTCTCTGCTATGTACTTTGGTCATTGAGCTGAAATGGCTCATCTGAAAGTTCTCCCTCACTCTCAATGAGTAGGGAAGTGGCTGTGCCAACCTCTCCATCAACATCTGGGCTATTCATCTCTCCGTATTCTGAAATATATCATGCTATATGCCTTCCCAAGTGAACTTCTCCATCAAAGAATGATATGCATCAAAGTGCATAAAAAGGAAGTCCTCATGTGCTGCATGTAGCAGCTTCTCCTTAAGCTCAGAAGCTCTAGTCAAGAAGACTTTGCCATAAGAATATATGACCACATCATCCACCATATATCTATCATCTCCCTCTGGGTCATCAATAATCATGCATGCACCAAGATCCTTGGAGTACTCTACCAAAAGTTGAGACCTCCAATATGGATCAATCCTCCCTAGAGATAGCGCTAAAGATCTAAAATGTGAAGCTTCCCACATGCTACTGTCTACTCCTATGACATCCCTCATGCCAAATTCATCCTCCAAAATTTTTTCATGCCCATCATGCAGATACTCATGCCCAAATGGAAGTGGTGTCTTTTGGAATTTGGCCTCCCATGAGAAGCTACCATCCAAAAATAACCTCCTGATCCTGGCCAATGTAAGCATGAGTGGCCTCCATCTACTCCAATGTATGGATGATTCTTTCCTCAAAGGAAGTAACCTCTATTTCTCCAAATCCATGGAGCATCTCCCTTGCACCATGAAGGTGCCATCCTCCATCATTGCAACAATTTATGTCAGTGCAGTATGTGTAGTGAGAGTGGGTAATGCTGAAAATGGGAGAATTTCTCCCTCCTACTTGAGACTTTTCCAAACTCTCTGCATTGTAATATACCACTCTAAAGTACCCACCCCTCTAGGATCTAAGAGTGGTGCAATCTCGTGTGAAGCATCTCTCATAATATCTAGATCTGGTGGTCTCCCTGGTGGAATGCCTCCATGCAGTGACACATCAATGTCAAGAGTAGACTGTGCATATGGATGGACAACTTTGTTCCTGCCCTTATTGCACAAATCATTCTGCCTCTTTTGTGCATTACCCTTATGAAATATATAGTGGTGTGTGCTCCTCATGATGTGCTATTGACCTTCCTACCTACCTTCTCCTTCCATCTATAATGTTTCACAATCATGTTGTTCATTGATTGTGCCTTGACATCCATATATGATATCCTGGGGAATTCCTTGCAATGATACAAGAATCCCTTTGGTTGGAGAAAGTGCTCCATCTAACTCTGCATGAGGTGCTATATATGCTCTAGATATGACAACACTATTGCTCCCATCCTTCTCTTCTTCTTGAATATGAATGGGAGTCACCTTCTCAATAAGAGGGTCCTCTTTTCAAAAAGGGATCTTCATGCCTTCTTGTCCAAGAATATGGGACAGATATCTTGCCTCTCGCAAATTATTTTGCAAGATGTGAGCCTCTTTAACAGTTTTCTAAAGTGGATTTGAGTTTATAGGTTCTTTCAACCCATGCAAAAATTTTGTTTGTTTTGGTTTGTTTGGCTCCACCAGAGATGTTTCAGACTGTTTTCCATCAAACCTTTCCACTAATCTCCTAGTGAACTTTTCATAAGAAGAAGTATTTTCATTTTTCAAAGAAAAGGACTCAAATATCCAAGCATAGGCCTTACCTTCAAAATGCAGCGCTGCAACTTTGATGGCTTCATCTTCAGAAACTTGGTGCTGCTGCAAATAGGTGTGTAGCTCCTCCACCCAAGCTCTAGCTGAACATGTTGGTGACCCATCAAAAGTAGATAGAAAAAATCTACCCATGTTATGCTGCTTGCTCCTCTCCAACTTGATCTTGCAAAACTCTTGGAAAGTGATATGATCTCTAAATTTCTCAGTTTGAGATTCATATTATTGCAGATAATCCCTAAGAGTCTCCTTCTTAGGTATTTCTTCTTTTTCCATCTCCCTCAGAGCAGACCTGGGCATATGACTGCACTATGAATCATAGTGTGTGGTTGTATACTCACACTCATCATGTGATAATCTATAGTTTTCTATAGATCCAAACTCCTTTGGAGATTCCCTCTCCCTTCTCATCTTCTAGAGATCTCCTTTAATGCTCTGTATAGATTGAAAAAGAAGCTTTGAGAGCCTCTCTTCCTTCCTTCCTCCAAATAATGGAGTCTTCTCTTTGCATTTTATGTACATATTTCTTCTTCTTATTCTCCTGATATCATAATGGCTAATATCCATAAGATGAGCCAAGATTATGCTCTAATACCACTGTAATATTCCCAAATGGGGAATTCAAAAATATATAAACACAAAACTAGAAATAGCAGTGTAAATCAACTCATTGGAACTGGAGAGTAATATGGAGACATATCATCATACACTATATCATCAAATCAATACATAATAGTGAGGCATGAATCAAATACAATGAGGAAACAAGCCTCCCATAAGAAATCACTCCTAAATCTGAACTACTGCTACAATACAAAATGCCGGAAGACTGCTACAAAGCAGTTATAAACACACTGCTATAGAAAAATAATTTAAAAAATATGTAGGGCTGTTATATGCCTCCAAAGATATGCCCAATACAGATCTAGGCTCAATACAAACTCCTACAAAGAACCCAGAAAGGGTTTTCAGAAATACACTCTATACAAGATGGGATCTAAAGCCCAATGGTTGAAGATTCACTACAAACTGAAGAACTTCAGTGTCGAAGGATGAAATATAGTAGATCTTATGTAGATCCCCTCAAAGGTCTCCTTCCATGAAAGGATGAACCCTCCAATCACAAGAAAACACTCCAAAGGAGCCACAGGATCTCTCACTGAAGCTACCCTCCAAAATAACGCAATTCCCAGATGGAACAACACTGTAAATGATGGGAAATGGATGGAATGATGCAAAATATTTGAAATTTGTCCAATATCTCTCCAAACTTATCTCCCACAAGAATTAATCCTTACTCATATGCAAAACTAGCTCAGAAAGTGGGTTCCTCAACCCTCCACTGGAACACCCTACAACACATCACAATAACATGTAGAAACTGCACTGATGAATAAATTTGTACCTTGGAATGAAAACCAGAATATGGAAATGAATGCAATAATATTCCAAGAGGCCTCTCAAGGAAAGAGGTGGGATTCCCTCTCGGGAACAACCGGTGCTAAACAACACAAAAACCCTGCTAAAGAACAAAGGAATGCAATGTCTAAACAGATGATACACAAAATAATATTCCAAAACATACTGTCATATGGCTGCCATCCTCTTTCGTATATATATTATGAGCTTAATTTCTCTTGGCCCTACTCAATTAGGTCATTTCCTCCATGAGATCAATCTCCCTCCAAAACTGCGTTATTCCTCATTTAATCTCCACTCCTCCATAACAACGCTGTTGACTTGGTCAAATTTGATCGAATCAACATGATATGATCCCTGTTCACACTTGTAGGTGCTTTATTTAGCTGCTAAAAAGGTCTTATTTCACACTTGAATTATTTTTATTGTTGTTGAAGAAATTTATGGGCCTCCCCACCCACTTATTCACCTACCTAGTGATAAAACAAACTATAATATTCCATTTAGCTGAAGGCTAATTTTTTTGAATGTTACATCTAGCTATTTGCAAGAAAGGAAATCAATTATTATTCTAAAGCAAGAAATAGAGTTAAAGTAAGTGGCATTCATAAAGTAAATTTCTTAATTGAACTTGGAGAAAGGGAAACTGATCATTGCTAGCCCAAATGGCTAATTAACCTCTAACTACATCATGCCTAGTTACTATGTTTTAACAATGCATATATTTATGAGCTAAATAAGCTTGTAAATAATATCTTTTGTAGAAAAAGAAGGAGGTGCCGAGGTGGCTTAAGAAGGTCTTGAACTAATGGATTCAGAGCTGAAGATGTCTTGGAGGTCGCGTTAGGCTTGGGTGAGGTGAGAGGTGGTTTTTGAGCTGAATATTTGGCTAGCTGGCAATGCTAAAGGGTTTACTTTAGTGCTATAGGATGCCCTGAAATGCTATAGGAAATAGGTCGAGGGTAGTGTTGAGCCTCAAGACTGTCATTATTTTGACATCTATTTCACCACTTTTCCTTCCTTTTTGACATAATTCACAAACCCAATAAGTGTTAATTGATACATTTTCACTCTGAAAAGGAATTTAAATGTTCTATATTTTATATTATAATGTTTCTTATTATTTGAATGAATTTTGTGTTTAGCTACAGAATTCATGAAATTTTGTAGTTAATCTCCGTTTTTTCAGCTACTGACATTGTTTGACAGGTTTCGAAGATGAAAGAGAGGAGCGAAGCATATGGGTAGTTTTGAAATGATCCATACATGGATTTTTTCCTAGTCACCTGTCTAAAATCTAGAGAAATCATGCCCAAAATCACATTAAAAGGATTAGTTGAATAGAAGGCCAAGATAGCGGATGAGAAGTTGGAAGCTTCCTGATTTTCTCTTCACGTATAAAATCATGAAAGACATGAAGACCACAATCCTGTTTAGAATTCTATTTCTCAGTTTCATTAATATCTTGAGGTGAGATCATTTCAAATAATTGAATTTAGTTTATTATAAATAATGGGTTGTTTTGAACCAGAAACAAGTTCAATTTCTGTAATATTTTTGTTATCACTCAGTAATTTCTCCAGGTTCAAGAAAAAACTCATCGAGGTAACCACAAACCTACTTCAAACTCTAGGATCTAGCCTTCCTAGGATTCAGAGAGGGCTCTCTCTTTAAAGTTTAACATTGTTTTGATTTATAATATTAGACTAGTTATGAAAGTACAATTTGGTTTTGGTTTAAAGGGTTTGGTGGGAAAAAATCACTTGGAGGTAAGATAGAGAGAAATCTACTTGTCCATTGGGCTATGGGGTCTTAATCAAGCTAGCAACACTAGAAATCAAGGCCAAAAAGGTACAAATATATTCAAGGAAAGATAGATAACCCTGAGAGATTTGGGAAAGTGGTTTTTTGTGAGGTTGTATGATCAGGATAAAGGGAACTTAAGGATCCTTTGATATGGAAAATGGAAGTAGAAGGCAGAGGTCAAATGGGAGAAGGAGCAATTAAGGGTTCCTTGCACCGGAAATCAGAAGAAAACAATAAAATGGAAACTAGTTAAAGATAGGGAGAACTGGACTAATCCTCTAGTAATACTCCTAGTTACACATTCAGATAGAACAAACATAAAATAAATTCATGAAACTTAGAAAAGGAAACAGTGACAAGTAGGAAGTACTTCACTCATCAGCTTATCACAAGGATATGGAATTATGATGCCAGTCAGCTTGTCCAGTCAGCTACTTCGAATTAAAACACACAAAAGACTCCAATGTTCAAAAAAAATGTCTATAGTAAATCCAGCAATTTTATTCCACACAAAACACTTCAAAGAGTGAAGTATTTATACAAATTCTAAACTAGAATATCTTGAAAAAATATCAAGATTGTTTTACAAATATCTCCAACTGTTTTACATAAATAGAACTTAAGCCAAGGACACTAAAAAATAATGCATCTATTTGGCACTATTTTTTATGGATAGGTGATGACAAATAGGATATTTCAAATTTTATCTCAACTCTTAGTTGATGATGAGGCATCCAAGTCATTAACTGTCTCCTTTCTTTGTGCATTCTGCTCCAGCAATTCTGCAAACTTGGGGTCCAATGATACCTTTTTATTTGTAAATATGAAATGGATATGTAAAAATTGAAAGAGGTTATTATATATTAATATTATGGTGTGATAAACCTCTCTCGGTTCCCTAAAACACTTCTCCATCTGGTCACAATAGGCTCTGCAACAGTATGTGTAAAATAGAGTTTTGCAGACTCTGAAAAATAGGCTGTAAAGATGTGCATGTATCTCTCATTCTATAACAATTTTTCAAACAGTGAGATAGGTTTTTGTAGATGCGTATCTTAGGAAAAAAAACCTCCTTCAATGTTGTAAGATGTATTTATGATTGGCCACAATTGTTTCTACAAAATGATGAATTAACATAAATTTTCTGCAAAAAGTGATTTCAACTACTGTTTAATATTTCCCAACCCATAATGGCTGTTAGAAAAGTGAGAGAGTTTGTTGTAGTGGGAAATATTAAAAACATAAATCTCCTTCAGTTTTGCAAAATTCATCTTGGATTGGTCACAATAGCTTTTGCAAAACAATGACTTAAACAGGAAATTTCTACAAAAATGTTCCTTCTTGCTATGTTTTCATCTTTTAACCATTTTGTTCATTTAACTGTTTTTTCTTTCACATTGGATAAATTTCATTGTTGGTGAAAGTATTTTCATCTCCATTTAACCATTACTGCCTATGTTTTTACTTTTACTATTTTCCCTTGACTGCTCTATAACTTTGTTTAAATTTCACTCTAACTTTTACCTGATACACTTTAACTCTAATGCTCTTTGAGTGTTCTGTTTTTCCTGTCATTGTGAATTCTGATTTCAATTTTACCATTCACTGTGCACATTTAATCATGCTGATGTCTCTCTGACTTGATTTTATTCTTTCTTTTTATACAGCCTGTTTGTTGAATGAAGCTTTTGAATTAAAATATGAGAATTTGGAGTAAACAATTTTGTCAACTAGTATTGAAACACTTCGCCCAATTCTATATTCTGATAATAACTTGCAAAAATAAAAAAAATTGTTAATGAAATCTAGGTCTACAAGGGAAGCCAATAATGCTTTTCAGGGAATAGAGAATATAGTGAAAGGAGTTCTAGACATAACAGGGGTTTTCTCGCAATTTTAACCTTCAGGTCTTAGGAACTCTATTTTTAGGTTTTTTATACACTTTTGTAAGCTTAGACTATTTATAGAAGTATTTTTGGCTTAGACAAGGGTTCTTGGATAAAGTAGGCATAATATGGTTCTATCCTTGAATTCCTCCTTCAATTCCAATCTTCAAAATGATTTAAAAATGGCTCTGAGGCATTTGATAGGTTCTGAAGTATCTTTTCTGGTGCAAGACACAACTCCTCCATCTGTCTTCATGAATTTCCTTTGGTAAATTTCAGAGGTTTCGGGCATAAAAATGGAAACCAAGGATTTTAACAGAGTTTATACAGTGAGGAGAGGTAATGCAGAAGGCATAGGTTTTAACCGAAAGAAGGTAGAAGAATGAAAAATGCATATACAAAGGTTTAATAAACATTTCGGTTGTATTAACCCTTGGCATTGAATGCAGGTCGCATCAGGCAGGAGGGGAAGTTTTGGATTTTAAATGCAAAACCAAATAGTGGTTATTGTGCAGTGTTCAATTGGTAAGCTTTTTTTATTGGAATGCACGTGATCGAATGAATAACGGCCATGTGGAGGGGAGGCAGAATGGAAAAACAACATATTTCGCGTGCATTTGGAGGTTGAGTGGTTGATTACACTTTCTATGCGATATTGCATATAAGCTGTCAGATTTGAAGCTTGGATGCGAAGGGTCTAGATTAAATGGGAAGTTGTGGCCAAAGAAAATGGTAGGACCGGGGATCATATGCATGTGAGCGGTTAATATATGATTTAAACCTTTATATTTATCAGTGGATAAAGGCTTTAAAGTATATAGAGGCAACTTTTATACATGATTAACCTTTATGTTTAGCTTTGTCAAAAGGCTTTAATATAAACGCGGGGTGTGGGGTTTATGCGTATGCACAAGGCTAATGGTTTTTGAACCTTATAAAAATAATTAATTTGATTCAAAAACTTTGGATTTATTGTATATGAACGAGGTTAATATGTTTTATCCAAAACATATGCAATATGTCTTAATTAAAACATAATGGGTGCGACATTTAGTTTACTATATGGTTTTAAACCTTTTTTGAATGGTTTAACAACCATAGGGGCAGGATATTTGTTTAGTGATAGTTTTAGACCAAAGGGCATTTAATTAGGTTTTTTATTTAACACATGGGTAATAACTTTGGTCTAAAATCATAGTAATAGTAGGTTTTTAGGGATGTTTAAACATAGGGAATTAATAAGTAGGATAAGGTATTTTTAGGGATTTAATAAACTAAGTTAAAAGTTAATATGAAAAGGGGAATGGAATACACATAAAAATACATAAAGTGACTAAGTAAAGTGTAAAAGTAAGGCAAAGCTTGTCTTTTAATCATTTCACCAATACTTAGGATATATGTATTTTTGAGGATTTTATGTATGTTTCTGAATGAATGGAGTTAATTATATGGGTTTATATTTTTCATTAAGTAATAATGAGTCCTTACTTATGAAAGGAGTTATAATGTATGAATAAGAGATGAAATAATGATGAATGGGGATTTAACATAAGAATTTAATATTTTTCAACTAACCAGTCATCGAGCCTTGGGTCCGGTCCCAACAAAAGTTAGAGAAATGCTCTGAGCTTGTTTGACTGATAGCTTAGAATATTGAATACTTACGGGGGATGGGAAATTATTGATTTTTCCCGATGATCATTATTACATGCTTTCTCCACTTCTTTCTACCTACCCAGCCTTATTCTAAATTTTTTTCTTCATTTGGCAGGGGCATTTAGGCTTGCAACCTTGAAACATTTATTCTTTTAAAGCATAAACTATCTAAATCTACCTTATTTCATCTGAGGGCTCAGATTAAACTATTGAGCTCCTCATTATTCTCTACCTATCTATTGATTTGTCAGGTTTAAACTATCTGAAAAATCTTTATTCACTATCCAAAACATGAAATTGAAAACATGACAGGTTAAGATTAAATAGTTTAACTTATCATGGATTATGGCATTTATTGACACTCTGCCCATAATCATTATTTTGCAGAAAAGTGAAAAGTAGTGGCATTTGGACTTGCTCACTTTCATGTTTTATTTTCATCTTTTTTCTTTTTTGGGTCTATATTTTTCAACTCCTTTAATCTTTCTTTTAGGACTTTTTACCGTCTTTTTGTCTTTTATTATTTTTCTTCATTTTTTCAAAATATGGGAAAATAACTTGCAGAAATTAAGGTATGTACATATTTACAAGACTATCAAAGTCAATTCAAAATTATGAATCCTATATTTACAGGACCCTAACAACGGCTTCACATGGGGATGGCATTTCCTGGTGAAATGTCAAGAACACCGTTGACTAGTAGCCTGATCCATTGGGCCAAGCCCAAACATGCATATTCTGTGACTAAAAAATCTTGAGCTGAATTTCCACCTTTTTCTGCAAAGTGAAATATGATCTAAGACTAAAACATGCTGCAACCTTCAAACCAAACTACTAAATCAACAAGACCTTAGGGCCTTTTCCTTGGCTTCAAATCTTGATGAATTATTTCAAAACTAGCTGAAAACTGAAAAACTGTAATAAGATGAAATCCTACCTACTTACTCTAATCATCTGTTCAACTTCTGGTTAGATAAAATGAAATAAACAATGCAACCATTTAAGCATTATATACATTGAGGTATTTTGTTGCACGTACTTCTTGATTGTCAAAACTGTAATTCGGAAACCTATTAGAAACCTATCAACAAATAAGAGGATAAGGAAATACTTGATTTCCTTTGTTGACCCCAGAAAATTTTCAAAAGGATCTTCTAAAATATATACACTGATGTTTAACTATTCTAAACAAATGTACATCTGTTCTGAATGTCCTCCATGCCATGAAACTGAAATGTTGCTTTCATCTTTATCTCCCTGCAAACTTTGTGATGATATTCCTACTGATTGTAATGTTTGATTACTAAAACCTTTATCATCTTGATTCCAAAACTCATAGTTAGTTAATGGATAAAGTCTTTGAATGCATTCATTATCCAACATATCTGCTATTGGATCATGAAAAAATTGTGAGGATGGTTGCAATCTATTGGATATGGAAATCTCGAGGACTTCATAAACATCAACAAGTTGCTCATCATTTTCTTTAATGATGTTATACCACATTTCCTTTAAAAGATGAAATGATTCAAAACATAGTGGTATGTAAATTTCTTGTGTTATTTGATCAGATGTTTCAATGGAATTTGATAACTGCAATTGTGAAGCTGAGATATCCTAATCAAGAGTTTCATTATCTTCTTTGTTTTCCATAACAATATCTAAAGAATGATGATTATTGATAGCATGAAATTTGTCTCTAATGAACTGAAATGAAGAAAAACAAAGAGGTAAATAACCTTCACTTATTTCCAAATTTTGTGCACTTTCTTCCTTACTCTCATAGCTGATTTGCATTAGTTGATTACTGTATTCTGGTTGCTGAAACTGAGTTTCCTCATCCCACTAAATAGCTTTTGATTGCTATGTAAAGTTAGCTTGAGTTTGGAGAGAATAACTATCATCATAATGATCATACTTAGGTAAATCATCAAAAGAAGGAATGTCATCAAACATACACATTAGATCAACATATTCCTCTTGCATATATTGATTTGTAAATCCATTTTCTGATCTATGATAATTGGAATTAGCAGGAATTTGTTCATGGCTATCAACCTCTTCTATTTCTTCAATAAGTGTATCATGGTGATTTTGAACAAAAAAATCATCTTTCATAGTTATCTTTTGTATGATTTTATCTAGTTTTCTTACCAAAAGGCTCAGTTTTACCTCTGCAATGTTGTTCTTCTCTTCTTCTTCTGCTTTCATTTTTTCCTGTCTGATTTGTAGATTAACTTCTATATCAACTGCAATGTTTTTCATCTGTACAAGTGTTTTTGGATCCATTTCTCTTAACCAAAATTATATTTCTGGATCAAAAGCACTTGGATAATGCAAGAGAGCTGAATCATGAGGAGGTCTAATATTTTCTGGCATTGAATAATAAACTTGATTAAATCTGTCAGAAAATTGTTGTATTCTTTCATTTGGATGTATTTTTAACTGATTATATTCTTATATGATCACAAAAGGATTAAATTTTATTATCCATCTATCAAGGAAAAAATTAACAAACTATTGGAAATTTGAGATGCTTGCATTAGGCAGATTATTGAACCAAATTTTTACTTTATTTTGCAAAGAAAGAGAAAAAAGTCTAATTTTAACATCATCTTCATCAATATCAGAAAGGTCCAAATAATTCTCAAAACCTTGAATATGTTTTTGGGCAGTGATACCATTATCTCCATCAAATATAGGAAGATGTTTGTAATAGTTATCAGGAAAATCATGGAGTATAGGAGGTACAATAAGGGGCTTATATCTATCTCGAACTTTATATGGTACAGGATTATGTATAGGGATTGTAAGATCATTCTTGATTATTTGAGGCTTCTTAATTTGAAAATGATCATCATTAGATTCAGAAGAAAGATTCTCAAAGAGATTAAGAGAATTAGTACTTACAATCTTCAAAGGAAAATAATTAAAAACTAATCTAAGATCTTCTATAAAATACAATGTACATTGAAAAAATTTCTTAATTAGAAAGAATATAATGTCTTGGATTAATATCCAAGTTGAAAGCCTAATCTTTCCATATTGTTCTTTGAGGTTCATTCCTCTAGTGGAGTCTTGATTGTGAAATTGATTTGGAGTCTCTAGGTAGATGATTTTAACCATTGTGTGTCTGATCATTGTCTGCCATCATAGATTAGATCTAAACCTGTAAAATATTTTTGAAAAAAATTTTAGTCATCCTCAGTATGGTCGCCATTATGTTATCACTCAATAATTTCTCCAGGTTGAAGAGAGAACTCACCAAGGTAACCAAAAACCTACTTAAAACTCTAGGATCTAGCCTTCCTAGGGTTCAGAGAGGGCTCTCCTTTTAAAGTTTAACTTTTTTTTGATTGATAATATTAGGCTAGTTATGAAAGTACAATTTAGTTTTGGTTTAAAGGGTTTGGTGGGAAAAAATAACTTGGAGGTAGGATAGAGAGAAATCTACTTGTCCATTGGGCTATGGGGTCTAAATCAAGCTATCAGCACTAGAAATCAAGGCCAAAAAGGTACAAATATATTTAGTGCAAGATAGATAACCCTTAGAGATTTGGGAAAGTGGTTTTTTGTGAGGTGGTATGATCGGGATAAAGGGCACTTAAGGATCCTTTGATCCGGAAAATGGAAGTAGAAGGTAGAGGTCAAATGAGAGAAGGAGCAATTAAGGGTTCCTTACACCAGAAATCAGAAGAAAACATTAAAATGGCAACTAGTTAAAGACAGGGATCACTTGACTAATCCTGTAGTAATACTCCTAGTTACACATTCAGACGGAATAAACATAAAATGAATGCATGACACTTAGAAAAGGAAATAGTGACAAGTAGGAAGTACTTCACTCATCAGCTTATCACAGGGATCCTGAATTATGATGCCAGTCAGCTTGTCTAGTCTGCTACTTCGAATTCAAACACACAAAAGCCTCCAATGTTCAAAAAAAATGTCTATAGTAAATCAAGAAATTTTATTCCACACAAAATACTTCAAAGAGTGAAGTATTTATACAAACTCTAAACTAGAATATCTTGAAAAAATATCAAGATTTTTTTACAAATATCTCCAACTGTTTTACATAAATAGAACTTAAGTAAATGACACTCAAAACTAATGCATCTATTTGGAACTATTGTTTATGGATAGGTGATGAAAAATAGGAGAATTCAAATTTTATCTCAACTCTTAGTTGATGATGAGGCATCTAATTCATTAACTGTCTCCTTACTTTGTGCATTCTGCTCCAGCAATTCTGCAAACGTGGGGTAAAATGATACCTTTGTATTTGTCAATAATAAATATATATGTAAAAAATGAAAGATTTTATTGTAGATGAATATGTTGGTGAGATAAACCTCTCTGAGTTCCCTAAAATTATACTCCATCTTGTCACAATAAGCTTTGCAAAAAGATGTGTAAAACAGAGTTTTGCAGAGTCTGAAAAATAGGCTGTAAAGATTTGCATGTATCTCTCATTGTGTAATAATTGTGCAAACAGTGAGATAGGTTTTTTTAGATGAGTCTCTTAGGAATAGAAACCTCCTTCCATTTTGTAATATGTATTTATTATTGGCTACAATTGTCTCCGTAAAATGATGACTTAATATGAATTTTCTGCAAAAAGTGCTTTCCAATATTGTTTAATATTTCCCAACCCATAATGGCTGTTAGAAAAGCGAGAGAGGTTTTTGTAGTTGGAAATATTAAGAACATAAAACTCCTTGATTTTTGCAAAATTCATGTTGGATTGGTCACAATAGGTTCTGCAAAACAATGACTTAAATAGAAAATTTCTACAAAAATGTTCCTTCTTACTCTTTTTTCATCTTTTAACCTTTTTGTTCTTTTAACTATTTTTACTTTCACTTTGGATAAATTTCATTGTTGGTGTAAGTATTTTAATCTCTATTTAACCATTACTGCCTCTGTTTTTACTTTTACTATCTTACCTTGACTACCCTGTAACTTTGTTAAACTTTCACTCTGACTTTTACCTGATACACTTTAATTCTGATGCTCTTTGACTGTTCTATTTTCACTGTCATTATGAATTCTGATTTCAATTTTACCATTCACTGTGCACATTTCATCATTTTGATCTCTCTCTGACTTGATTTTATTATTTCTTTGTATACAAACTATTTGTTGAATGAAGCTTTTGAATTAAAATATGAGAATTTGGAGCAAACAATTTTGTCAACTAGTATTGAAACTGTTTGCCCAATTCCATATTCTGATAATAACCTGCAAAAATCAAAGAATTTGTTAATGAAATCTAGGTCTACAAGGGAAGCCAATAATGCTTTTCAGGGAACAGGGAATATAGTGAAAGGAGTTCTAGACATAGCAGGGGTTTTCTCGCAATTTTAACCTTCAGGTCTTAGGAACTCTGTTTTTAGGTTTCTTGTACACTTCTGTAAGCTTAGACTGTTTATAGAAGTATTTTTGGCTAAGAGAGGGGTTCCTGGATAAAATAGGCACAATATGGTTCTATCCTTGAATTCATCCTTCAATTCCAATCTTCAAAATGATTTTAAAATGGCTTTGAGGCATTTGATAGGTTCTGTAGTATCTTTTTTGGTGCAAGACGCAGCTCCTCCATCAGTCTTCATGGGTGTCCTTTGGTAAATTTCGGAGGTTTCGGGCATAAAAATGGCAACCAGGGGTTTTAACAAAGTTTATACAGTGGGAGGAGGTGATGCAGAAGGCATAGGTTTTAAATGAAAGAAGGTAGAAGAATGAAAAATGCATATACAAAGGTTTAATAAACATTTTGGTTGTATTAACCCTTGGCATTGAATGCAAATTGCATCAGGCGGGAGGGGCGGTTTTGGATTTTAAACACAAAACCAAATAGTGGTTATCATGCACCGTTCAAGTGGTAAGATTTTTTGATTGAAACACACGTGATCGAATGAAGAAAAAACACATGGAGGGGAGGTGGAATGGCAAAACAACCTATTTCGAGTGCATTTGGAGGTTGAGTGGTCGATTACATTTTCTACGCGATATTGCATATAGGCTGTCAGATTTGAAGCTTGGATGAGAAGGGTCCAGATTAAATGGGAATTTGCGGCCAAAGAAGTTGGTGGGATTGGGGAACATATGCAAGCGGGCGGTTAATATATGTTTTAAACCTTTATATTTATCAGTGGATGAAGGCTTTGAAGTATATAGAGGTGGGGTTTATACATGATTAACCTTTATGTTTATCTTTGTGAAAAGGCTTTAATATAGATGTGGGGTGCGGGGTTTATGTGTATGCGTAGGGCTAAAGATTTTTGAACCTTATAAAAATAATTAATTTGATTCAAAAACTTTGGATTTATTGTTTATGAACGAGGTTAATATGTTTTATCCAAAAAATTTGCAATATGTCTTAATTAAAACATAATGGGTGTAGAATTTAGTTTATTATATAGTTTTAAACCTTTTTTGAATGGTTTAACAACCATAGAGGTGGGATATTTGTTAGTGATAGTTTTAGACCAAAGGGCATTTAATTGGGATTTTTATTTAACACATGGGTAATGACATTGGTCTAAAATCATAGCAATAGTAGGTTTTTGGGGATATTTAGACGTAGGGAATTAATAAGTAAGATAAGGTATTTTTAGGGATTTAATAAACTAAGTTAAAATTTAATATGGAAAGGGGAATGGAATACACACAAAAAGTACATAAAATGACTAAGTAAAGTGTAAAAGTAAGGCAAATCTTGTCCTTTACTCATTTCACCAATACTTAGGATAAATGTAATTTTGAGGATTTTATGTATGTTTCTAAATGAATGGAGTTAATTATATGGGTTTATATGTTTCATTAAGTAATAATGAGTCTTTACTAATGAAAGGAGTTATAATGTATGAATGAGAGATGAAATAATGATGAATGGAGATTTAACATAATAATTTAATATTTTTCAGCTAACCAGTCATCGAGCCTTGGGTCCAGTCCCAACAAAAGTCAGAGAAATGCTCTGAGCCTGTTTGAATGATAGATTAGAATACTTAATACTTATGGGGGATGAGAAATTAATGATTTTTCCCGATGATTCATTAATATTACATGCTTTCTCCACTTCTTTCTTCCTACCCAGCCTTATTCTAACATTTTTTCTTCATTTGGTAGGTGCATTTAGGCTTGCAACCATGAAACATTTATTCTTTTAAAGCATAAACTATCTAAATATACCTTATTTCATCCGAGGGCTCAGATTAAACTGTTGATCTCCTCATTATTCTCTACTTATCTACTGATCTGCTAGGTTTAAATTGTTTAACAAATCTTTATTCACTATCTAAAACATGAAATTGAAAACATGAAAAGTTAAGATTAAACAATTTAAATTATCATGGATTATGGCATTTATTGACACTCTACCCATAATAATTTATTTGAAGAAAAGTAAAAAGTAGTGGCGTTTGGACTTGCTCACTTTCAAGTTTTATTTTCATACTTTTTCTTTTTGGGGTCTATATTTTTCAAGTCCTTTAATCTTTCTTTTAGGACTTTTTACCCTCTTTTTGGCTTTTATTATTTTTTCATTCTTTCAAAATATGGGAAAATAACTTGCAGAAAGCAAGGTATGTACATATTTACAATAATATCAAAGTCAATTCAAAATTATGAATCCTATATTTATAGGACCTTAACAATTGCTACATAGTGAAACTCTATTTTATTAATGCAGGGAGAAGGCGAAGTTAAAGACCATTAACGCGTAACTAGTCTCACGTAATTCTGCAAGCTGTTATGTTCTAGTGCCCCCCTACACAGAAAAGGTTCCATAGCATAAATTTTTGTTGCTTTCAAGTTTAACTATCCATTACCGCATAGATTAATTCTTGAGTTTTTCATTATTTAAATGTCGATTTTTCATAAGATGAATTTTGTGTCTTTCGCATAAGTTCAATGATTTAAGTGCTTTGATTTCCTTAATTATATTGATGTCATATTCTTGTTAACATATGGAAGGAATCTCTGTTTTTCATCTGTTTACACAGTAAGCATACATCTCAGAACAAACAAGAATTTTACCTTTGCGTAGTAGTAAGAATACTTTTTTTCCTTCTTAGTTCAATTAGCCTTTTCAATTTACACAACATAGCCATTTAGATAGGAGCCGTAGAGGTTTAGTACTTTCCATTTCATAGAATTTAGAACAGAATATTTCGTTTTAGTATTGCATAGAACTAGAGATTAGTTTAATACTTTGTTTTTCATAGGATTAATTTGGATAGTTTTCATTTGATAAGTAGAGAGAAGATTTCAATTACATGATAGGATTTAATCATAGTTTCTATTGATGCGATTTAGAAGAAATTTAAATAAATAGTCTCCTTTAATTCAATAAGTTTAAAAGTATTTTTATAGACATTTGTAAAGAAAATTTCCGACATAGGATTATCTAACATAGAGTTAAAAATGGTTTATTTTTATGCAATCTAGACTTGTTTTAGATCAGTTTTATTTCTTAATTTTACATTTCCTTCTCTTCCTTCTTGTAACTTTCGTTTTCTATTTATTAGAATATTTTCCTTAGAATAATTCATAGATCAATTTCCTTCTTAGATAATATTAAACATTTCCTTTTCTTCCTTAAGTTTATTTTTCAAGCACTAAAATTCTTCTAGACTCAGTTACTTTCTTGGTTTTAGATTGCATTCATATAAAATTTCTAAAAACACAAAAAGACTAAAGTTTATTTTCTAGTTCTTTTGAAATTAATTGTTCTTCTTTCTTAATTTTTATCATAGGCTTTTAGTTAAGTTTAGTTTTCATTCCTTAGATCAGGTCTTAGTTTTTCTTATTTCATTCAAACATTGAAGATAAAACATAAAACCCCCAAAAGAAACATATAAAATCTACACAACAAAGTAAGAAAGATAGGCTTCTAGCATATATAGTGCACCTACACTTCACAAGATTACTAACTCGGGTCAATAATTTATGATAGCAATTTAAGACATTAAATTGACTAAATAGGTAGTTTGAGGCCAGAAATGATGAGGAAATGGGTAGGAAAGGTGGGATGAAGGTGTACTAAGATGGATGGAAGGTGGCCAACCCCTTGGCCAAGCTGAAAACTTATTTCAAAGCATGTCTTGCACCTCCAGGGTAGCTCTCAATATTGTTGTGAAGATCTCAAAAAATAGGGATGAAGGCGATTTTGTTGAAAGTGGGATGGTGGAGGGTGGAAAATAAATATAGGGATGCTGGTGGAGTCCTCTGCTGCTCTACTTAAACCTACAAGTGAACTACCGGTTCATGCAATTAACATTGACAAATATATGATGAAAATGGTGGAAAAGATGAGTTTAATTTCATAAGCAAGCCTACCTATACAATTGAGTCAAAAACCTAACTCAACATTCATAACATGTTCATGATAAGTACAACCATCTATCTATCCTTTCCAAGAAATCATAAAATGAAAGAATTTTTGGTTTGTGGTGAAGATCTACAATCCTCAAGCTCCAATGAAAGACGTGAGAGAGGGAGGCTTTAACACACAGGTTTGAAGTTTTATATGATATTGTACCATGATCTACAAGAGTCTAGCTACAATAGCATGAAATGGAAGAAAACTAATCACTTCAAAATGAAATTTAAGCAGAATAACTACAACACGAAATAAACTAGCTACAATGGCATGGAACGTAAACATAAATACATAAGAGAGACTAAGGGAAATGGATTGGGCCTTAACCCACAAGCTCAAATATCTGAAACTAAATCAGTGAAAGATAAACTGAATACATATTTTATTGTAGAAACAATCTCATTACATAGCCATGAAAGTCACAAAAGTATATTACAAGAGCTAAGAGTCTCCTAGATATCTCCAAAATTTGAATCCTAATGAGCTCTTTCTCTGCCCTATTTAACCTAAAGGGTAGCTACCAACAACTCCCTAAAAAGTAAGTGATTTGTCCCATTTGACTGCAAGAGAAGTGGAGCTTTTTTTCACTTGGTCTTCCACTTGCTTGACTGCCTTTAATTTCGTGTTGTTGGAGGGAATATTGAGGATCCTTTAGCTGCCTTTAAGAGTTAAGGAGGTGGTCAACCCCCCTATAATCTCTCCTTTTTGTCTACTCTGAGCTTTGATTGCACAATCTTTAACAAAAGTGTCATATCTTCGTGATTATCTTGCATTTAAACCATATTAGGCATTCAAAGTATGACAAGCTTTAATCACCATCTACACTAAACAACATATGACCATAATGTAGTTTAATGCGAGAAAGAGAGACTAATAAGTCTAAAAAGGTGAAAATTAACCCCTCAAAAGATACCTAATGATGGTTCTCATCAGCACCCCCCTACCAAATGGTTGCTAATCCTCTGCGTAACTTTAGTCTTCCGTTGTCATCTATTTTAGTGCTTTAGTGGCCCCTTTGACATCCCAAGGAAGAAGTGAAGGAGTTCCCTCAGGAGATTAGAATCCAACATTATTTTCTGCATCTTCCCATTCTTTTTCTTCCTCAACGTTTTATTTCCTCTCACCCAGTTCCAATAGCAAAGGTGGACTAAGTTTCAAGTCAACCCATTCAACCTTCATTCCTTGCGTAGCCCTCTTATACAATGGTTCCCTCTCTATGGAATTTCTTAATTTCTCTTGGGTATAATATTCCATGTTCATGAGACTAAGGGGAAGTCCATTCCATATTCTTTAACTTTCCATTACACATTCATCTTCCAACAGTCTAGAAATGTCATAAAAATGTGCAATGGCTTGTGTTTGGGTGTTGAGGTACTTGTCTACAAGGCTAGCATCATTTTATATCATGAGGTTATTGTTAATGACTCCCATAGGGCTGAATAGATCTGCCCTTATGTGTAGAGGCTCTCTGTTTTCTCTTCTCATCACCCCTTTTACCTCTTCTGCCCTTGCCTCCTCGTTGACCATCCAAAAGTCTAAGGTGATCAACTGCATGTCTCCCAACCTAGGGTTAGAGTCCCAAATATTTAAATCAGTCAAAAAAATATTGTGCATATAAAATTCTGCCAACTCAGCCTTGTCTCCTATGCTTGACTGATTGTAAAAAGTCAATAAACTGGCTGTAGTTTTGAAAAGAAAATGATCCATGAAATGCTAGTGTCTTAAGATGGAGCCACTATTATTTTAGGTAGCTGGCATAGGATTTTGAAGGATATATATGCTGGATTTTCTCCACGTACAAATCTACCATGTTGGTAACCTGTCTGTCATTTGTTGGAGTTGGATTTGTAAAATGTTATTTTCTGCCCATTTTTCTTGGAGTTGATCCTTTCACATGGTTTATCTGAGTCTAACATTAGCTAAATCCCTCCCCATTTCAATAAAATTCTCTTCCATGATTCCTATTTCATGCACACATTTTGTTCTTGCAATTTGCATCCAATGATGTGTGCATGATATTTATTTCTCTAGCTGATAAAATAGGGGGACTACAATATTTTGAGGAATCATTCTTCCTCCTTCAATAAATGTATAGTAGGAAATCAAATTTGGCTAAGGCTAGGGTGTCAATTGGTGAGATGTCTTTAGGGGCATATTTTTAGGGAGGTAGGCTCCTCCTTTTGTTCCTTCTCTTCCTTCCCTTTGGAATCTCTCCCTTCAATATGTGCCTCTTTAACAACATCCTGGGCCTGTTTCCCTTCCAAGGGTGCCTTATATCCCTCCCCCATGGTTTTCTGCTCTGGTTCTAGCATTGTTGGAGTTTCTTGTAGCGCAGACAAAGGTTTTTGTAGAAAGCTCTATTTTTCCCAAAGAAAACCCTCCTTTTCTCAATTCTCCTTCTTTTCCACCTCTTGAGAGTCTATGGGGGTTGGTACATGTTTAAGGGATGCCAGTCTTGAAGAATTTCTCCTTCTATAGGACATAGGTGTCCTCTCTGGTGAGGTGAACTCTTGAAAGTTCCCTTCTTCTAAGCTTATTTCCTCTTCATTTTTGCGTGAGTCCTCTACTGTTATAGGGCTTTTGGTTAGAGTCTATGGCTTCCCTTTCTTTACCCTGACAATATTTCTAGTTATGAAGTACATGGGGGTTTGTATTTTTCTTTTGGCCTTCACTAGTGTGCTTAAAGTGGATAAGGTAGCAACCACTTCTTTCTTTGATATTTCTGGTGAAATGCTTGTCTATTGGGGAAAGGTATCAGTGCCCAACATAGGGTCTAATGTCTCTTCCTCCCCTGTCTCATCTTCCATCTTCTCTTCTACTTATTCTTCTTATTTTTCATCTTCCTCTTTTTCTTCTTCTTTCCCTTTCTCTATTTCTAGGGCTTTTGTGTTTTCTAATTTAGTCTTGATTGCTTCCTCTTCTTCATATTCTCCTTCTGTCTCTTCGATTTCCACTCCTTCTTCTTCCATTATTATCCCTCCAAGACTAGAGGTAGGGGTTTGTCCAATTTTTATACCTATGAATGTTTCCCTATCCATAACTATGAAAGTGGGCCAATATACATGGGTGTTAAATATATTCATAGCGTCTCCTATTATAATATTGACGAGGCCATGGTGAGCTAAGTGTTGGTACTTTCTCCCCCTCACCTTTTGGCCCATGTACCTAATTGAATGTAGGAGGAAGTAGGGAGTGTTTAGTCTTTGATATAGAGAGATATCTCCTTGGAACCTAAGCTCATTCAACAGTATGGAGTGGTATCCATAAACCACGTCGAGTCTTCCCTCACAAGAGATGTATTTCATTTTGTGAAATTGTACTTCACCCCAAGGCAAGGGAAGGATTTCTCTTCTCACTCCATTTTTGTACTCAATGCATTCTTAATTTTGAAGAAATAAGCTCTTTTTGGCTACAGTTTTGGACACCCTATATTTTATATTCCACTTGAATCCCAGAAGAAAAGAGGTCATTCTTCTAATCAATTTAGGTGTAATGGTGATGGATATACCTCTAACCACAGTGGTGGCCCTATCATTTTCTTGTGCATGGAGGGCCACTGCAAACTCTCAAGCCATTGCCTCATCAAAAACCTTGAGGAGCTCGATGAATCCTAGCCACTAATGACTCCTGAAAATTTCCACCACCTTAGGGTGAAATTTGATTATCTTGATATCTGTGGGATCTATTGTGTTAAAACCTCCTCCTATTTTATGGCTATGTTAATAAGGTGGCTGAATGGTTTAGTATGATAATATTGGTGATGTGTGGCCTTAGAGTTTATCATTTTACATAAAATCATAATACCACGATTCTATTTCATCAATCAACCTCTCAAATTCTTAGTGGTTTTAAGTGTGAATTCCACCTATGGGTGGCTCTCACTACAATTTTGTGCATTGTTCAGCCTTCCATAAACTTTCTTGTAGCATCAATAGTTTCTTGGAGCACAGGGTTTGCATGTATACTTTGGCCTTGGTGCAGAGTTCTTCGATGGCTTATGTCACTATCCTTCTCCAATTGGTCTCAAAATGCTCAATGGAATGAGGAGAATGAGCAAAAAATTCCCTTTATGGAAAATTGAACGCATTTGGAGTGAAGTGGTGACTTGGACTTCAACATGGTTTTTCCTCTTTTGGAACGCTGGTCCCACTCCACTTAATCATTGTCTTCTGCCTCAAAATCACCTCCTTGTCCTTATGAACTCACCCTTAACTGATTTGACTTCCAAGGTGGCATGTACACTTCACATTTCATTCACTTTGACTTCACGAGGGTGGCCAAGTTAACTGGTCACCTTTTTGCCTTTTTAACCTCTAATCTTCAACATTAATTCATTTTTATCAACATGATGCATATCGATAGGGTGAAGGGCGATACCTAAGCCTACCTATTGCTGAGGAGTTTCAAACATTATTAGATGTAGGGAGCTAGAGTTTGTTGATAGTCATGATTTTTTTTCCCTTTGATGTGTGTTTTTTTATGCATTTTTCTAAGTGAGCAACTTATTTATGAGTGAGATGCTTAACACTTTTATTTTCTTGTTCTTCTTGTAGGTATTGCATGGAGGGTTCAGGTGTTGCTGCTAGTGTGCTCATCATCTTGGAGTCTACTGGTGGTCATTGGAGCCATCTCCATCAATTTATTCTTAGTTTTTAGGCTTTCTGTGTCATGTACAAGATTGCTACAGGAAGTGATCAACTTCCTGTAGCAGTTTCCTCTCTGCTTCTCTGGAGCTCTAGGTTGCTGAAAAATGAGGGGAAATATTGTATGGAGGTTAGGGATGGAGCTATGGAGTGAGTGGAGTGACGGAGAGATGAGGGTAGAGGTCCCATATCAATATATAGGTGACCTAGCTACTAGTGGTGAAAAATAGGCTTTATACAGTGAGTAATCATGCATGGAGTGGAGTGAGGGTTAGGAGTAGTAGGTATAGGAAAAAAAATTATTTTCATGCTTTTATTGAAGATTAGATGCCCCTGAGAGACCTTCCTTTCTCACATATTACTTTCTTGTAGCAATACAAGGTTCCCTGTAACACTATAGGAAATATTATAGTAGCTAGGACATCCTGTAGCAATTACGAACAAGATAAGAATATGGGATTTTTTCTCAGCTGAAGGGAGAAAGGGGTGGATGGATGCATGTCAAGGTTGCTTATGGAGTGGGTAGGTAGAGGAGAGAGATAAAAGAGGAATAAATATTCTCCTCTTTGTGTAAAAAACCCTTGATCAACAACCCGCAAAACAGAAATCAGTGAGGGCATAGATGTTGTTTTCATTTTTCATTTTTCTCTTTGTTTTTTTTTTTTTGTCCTTTTTTTTTTGAAGATAGGTGGGCCACCACCACTGAGGTATTCAACACACAAGCCGACCTTGGGCGCCTCAAAGTGGTTTTTCACCCAAGGATCTTTTATTTATTTTTGTTTCTCTTTTTTTGCTCCAGGATCGCCTCATAGAGGTTTTCAACCCACGAGTTGGCCTTGGATGCCTCAAAGAGGTTTTCACCTATGCCTCTTTATTTTTTCTTTATTTTTTCATTTTTTTTCTAGGAAGGGGAGGCACTACAAACTAAGGATCTTCCAATGACACACACGTCCATGTTTATGGAATTAATAAACTTATCTCTAGACAGGGGCTTCTTGTACAATTTTAGCATGTAACCATTGATAAGAAGGGGGATCCCCTCATCATATATTTTTCTGATATGAACAATGCCATTTTCATAGAATTTTTCCACCTTGTAAGGTCTCGACCATCTTGTCATTAATTTACCTCTGAAGTCCTTGAACCTTGAGTCATAGAGTAGTGCCCAATATCCTTCTTGAAATGTCTTTCCTTTAATGTGTTGTCATGCCAAAACTTCCTTTGCAGCTAAATTACCTATGTGTGAAGGAGTTCCTGCATTTTGAACTCATCCAAACCACTTAATTGCAACAACCTTTCTTGTTGGGCCTTTGTGATCTCTAGGTCTAACTCAACTGCCATTGTCAAGGAATTAGTACTCAAATTCAATGGAATGCTGAGCTTTCTTACCATATGTTGAGATTCAAGAAGATGATGAGCTTAGTGAAAAGAGTCGACTTCACTAAGTGGGCCCGTAGGCTATTTTTGGCGCAAAGTCTACTTTTAGACATGTCGATCATATTCTATGAGTTGTAGGATGCTATTTGTGGATGGTTGGTCAAGTTGGAAAAATAGATGGACTTCTATTTTTAGACATATTGGGTAGAGTCTATTTTTAGACTGCCAGTCTAAAAATAGATATGTTAGATACTATTAGCTCTTAATAATATTTGTACTCTAAACATTATCTTATTCTCTTGGAGCACTTTAGTTTAGTGCACAGATGTGGCACATCAGCTGATAGAAGGAATTATGCTATTCCTGAGGGTTTACTGGAGCTATTGCATGGATGACTTCAGTTATAACTCAAGTGGCAGATTTTGGTGGAGTTGTATTTAGTTTAACTTAGTTAGACTCAGTTGAGCTAGTTGTATCTAGTCTAACTGATTGATACAGTAGTGAGAGTAGAGTGAATTAATTAGTTAATTAATTCACAAATAATAACTCATTAATCAACTGAACCATATGAAAGTTAACTACAGTGCATGGCAGTTTCAATGGAGACCAGTGGAGAGATAGGTGAAAGGGCAAGATAGACTATCAGTTGTGACTATAGTGATGCATTGATTTCATCCAACACTCAGTGGAGATGCCAATGGGGATTGCGTGAGCAAGGTTGGAGTAATTCAAACTCATTCAGAGCCATTATTCAGCAGGGATTGTGCAGTAGAGGCAGGCTAGCAGGTGGCAAAGATCGGTGCATGGATTTGCAAGATCGGGCATGATTAGTTTGTAGAGATTGTATTGTACTGAGAGCTTGATATGATCAACTTTGTATGAGGATTGTTACATGATATATATGAAATTTATTATATAAAGATATTTGGGGTTTTCAGCTTCAAGCTTTCTCGTTAAACAATTGTGTTAATGTGTGTGAATTTTTATTGTTTCATGTGTGCATTGCAATCTTGATTTAATTTCCGCAAATGATCAATGGTGGAATAGATT
The DNA here is from genome assembly GCA_034641835.2 of Pinus albicaulis. Classification (NCBI taxonomy): domain Eukaryota; kingdom Viridiplantae; phylum Streptophyta; class Pinopsida; order Pinales; family Pinaceae; genus Pinus; species Pinus albicaulis. The sequence continues at coordinate 178,217,151 of CM076578.1, forward strand.
ATGTATTTTGCATGAAGTTAAAATAGTGTGAGATCAGGAGAATCTTGGACAGATAACACATAAGTTATATAATTTCTACATGGTATCAAAGTAGTGTTGATCATTGGAGGAGATTGCAATTATTGAAGCAGTTGAGTTTTGTGCTAGTGGAATTCGAATTTGCTGCAGTGTTTTCTTTGTGTTGAAGTTGAGCATTCATTGAAATTTCTTTCAACGGACTACGATTGGAGTATGCCCTTGAGGGCAGCTCGAATTACATAGCATGGAAGGATGGGATGGAGGCGGTGCTGGATGATAATGGTTTGAAGGAGTTCATAGATGTTGATATTCCGAAGCCTGCTTCTAGCGATGTAGCCGCACTTGACGCATGGAAAAAGAAGGTAGCAAAGTGTCGAAGGATTCTTTTGGAAGGTGTGAAGGACCACATTGTGTCCAGCCTTCACGGGAAAGCCACTCCATTCTTAGTGTGGAAGGCTTTGAAAAACTTGTTCCAAAGCAGAAGTGACCAGAGGAAGTTGGCGCTTAAAGAAAAGCTCAGAAAAATAAAAATGGAGAAAGGCGATAGTATTCCAAAATACCTCACGAAGTTTTCCCACTGCAAGGATGAGTTGGGAAGTGTGGGGGTTATTTTTGATGAAGAATACTTGGTGAGCTTGGCTCTCCTTAGGCTTCCTAAGAGTTGGCATAGCTACGAAGACTCTGTCAATGGACGAGAGAAACTGCCAGGATGGGAGCGACTTTGGTTGGATCTTATCGAGGAGGAGATAAGGCGGGGTACCAAGGATGGATCTTCATCGAAGAATGAAGATGAAGAAAATTACGCTTTGGTTGCCAAAGATTGAAAAGGAAAAGGGAAGAAATCTTCCAAATCTAAAGCTAAAGGCAAGAAGCAGTATTTGTCCAAGGTGAAGTGTTTTCACTGTCACTAGCATGGGCATTTCGCCACTAATTGCCCACAGAAGAAGAAGAATAAGCAGACTGTTGGATCTGTAGCTGGAGAGGCCTTAGCCTCGCAGTTTGAGATGGATTTTTCTTTGATCGCATGCTTGGTTTCAAGTGTGATGGGATCGGTGTGGTTTCTTGATAGTGGTGCGTCTTTCTGTATGACCGGAGACAAAGATTTGTTTAGTTATCTGGAGGAAAAGGATATTGGAGTGCACATCGAGATGGGCGATGATGGTAGATATAGTGCGACTAGTATCGGGACCATTTCCTTTCAGAGGGAGTCCAGTAAACCTTTCATGTTGAAGGATGTCATGCATTTTCCAGGATTGAAGAAGAATTTGATCTCCATGGCGATGTTGGAAGACAAGGGTTATGATGTTTTTTTTAGAGAGGGAAAATATTTCCTACGCCATAAAACAACTGGTCAAACCAGGGGGATAGGGATTTGAGTTAAGAATATTTATCAATTGTAGGTAGATGGTTGCGCAGCAATGGTAGGAAAATCAGAAAGAGTGGTGAACCGAGATGAGGGAAAATTGTGGGACAGGAGATTGGGCCATCTTCACCATGGCGCTTTGAAAATTTTGCAGCAGATTTCTACCGGGCTTCATAAAGGTACACTTGCGCAGTCAGATCAGTTCAAGGGATGTACTTTGGGAAAATTTGTGAAGACCACTTTTCATGAGAAGGATAGTCGTGCTTCGACGATCCTTGAGAGAATTCACATAGACATGTGTGGACCTTTCTCGGTTGCTTCAACAGCAAGGCACAAGTATTATGTGATATTTGTTGATGAATTTTTTCGTAAGTGCTAGATATTCTTCATGCAGAAGAAGAGCAAGACATACTCAAAGTTTTGTGAGTTCAAGGCATTGGTTGAGAAAGAGTCGAGGAAGCAAGTGAAAGCTCTCCAGAGCGATAATGGTGGTAAATACATCTCCGTCTAATTCAAAGACTTCTATATCAAAGAAGGAATTCGAAGAGAACTTATAGCGCCTCATAACCCACAGTAGAATGGGGTCGTGGAGAAAAAGAATAGAACGATCATGGGTGCTACACGGGTGATGTTGCATGATCAAGGCCTTCCCATACACTTGTGGGCTGAGGCATGCAACACTGTGGTTTATGTGCAAAACCGTTGTCCTCATAGAGTAATTGGCATGAGTACACCTGAAGAGGCGTTCTCTGGTAAGAAGCCTGATATTTCTCATTTGAAGATTCTTGGCTTACCTGTTTACATTCATGTGAGGAAGGATGCCAGGAAGAAGCTAGAGCCGATCGCAGAGGTTGGGGTATTTTTGGGGTAAACAGAAACACCCCACAATTATCATGTGCATTTTCCAGATAGTCAGATGACTGTCGTGTGATGGGATATCAAATTTCATGAGGAGAAAGCCATGAAGTTATCGCTTGAGAGGGAGCTACAATTGCATGTAGAGGAGGAGCTACTTGTTCCTAAAGATGAGCCCGAAGATGTGGATTAGCCAAAAGAGGATGTTCATGGAGTTGAAGAAACCACTCATGCAGTGCCAAACATCAGAGGGAGGAAGCACACTACAAAAGCTGAGCGACTGAATCTTGATGCAGCGCAGACTGTAGGAGTTCCTACATCACAGCGCAGATAGAGACAATCACCTGACTGATTTACTGGATACATGGCTTTGATGAGAAAGCGTATCGTGACGGAGCCATCCTCTTTCGAGGAAGCTGTGGAGGATCCTGCATGGGTAGATGCCATGGTGGAAGAGTATGATTCGATTGTCAGAAATAGTGCATGGGATATTTTCCCAAGGCCGGAAGGGAAATCAGTGGTAGGTTTGAGATGGATCTACAAAGTGAAGCAAGCTACTGATGGGAGCGTTGAGAAGTATAAGGAAATATTTGTTGCTCGAGGCTTCTCATAGATCGAGGGGGTCGACTATGAAGAAACATTTGCACCTGTCGCAAGGTATTCTTCCATACAGACCATCCTTGCTCTCTCAGTGCAGATGGGTTGGCACATTCATCAGATGGATGTGAAGACTGCATTCCTCAACGGAATCATTGAGGAGGAGGTGTACATTGAGCAGCCTGAAGGATTCAAAATCTTCAGCAACGATTCGCATGTGTGCAGGCTCAAAAGAGCATTGTATGGGCTGAAACAAGAACCCCGTGCTTGGTACACATGGATAGACAGTTATTTCACTGGACTTGGTTTCGCCAAGAGTGAGGTGGATCCAAACCTATACCAGATTGTGTTGGAGGGTAAGCTTTTGATCATTGTGCTTTATGTAGATGATTTAATACTAACGGGTGATGAACTGTTGATACACTCATGTAAGGAAGATCTTGCAAAGGAGTTCGAGATGAAGGACTTGGGCCTCCTGCATTATTTCCTGGGATTGGAAATTTGGCAGTGGAAAGGTGAATTGTTTGTGTCTCAAGGCAAGTACACCCAGGAGATACTAGAGAAGCTTCACATGCAAGGCTACAAGCCTATCGACACTCCTCTTCCAGGTGATTGGAGGAAAGAGGATGTTACATCAGAAGAGGTAGTGGATGCCACTGTTTATCGACAGTTGGTTGGTTCACTCATGTATTTAGTAAATACATGACCGGACATATGCTATGCTATGAACTAGCTTTCACAAGTGATGGTGAAGCCTACCAAGCTCTTTTGGAAGGTAGGAAAGCATGTCCTAAGGTATCTCAGGGGCACATTTGGGTATGTATTGTGGTACAGACAGTCAGATGAGGTGAAGCTGCATCGCTTCATGGATGCAGATTGGGTAGGAAGCACAATGGACGGAAAGAGAACATCTGGAGGGATTTTTAGTATCGAATCTACAATAGTTTCTTGGTATAGCAGGAAATAAATATCCTTGGCACTCAGTTTAGCAGAGGCCGAGTACATGGTAGCAAGTTTGGCTGCATGCGAGGCTATATGGATGAGGAAGATCCTGGTTGGTTTGTTTGGTTCTCATTTAGATCCTACTGTGACATATTGTGATAATCAGAGTTGCATTAAACTCTCAGTTAATCTAGTATTTCATGAAATATCTAAACATATTGACATTCGGTACCATCATATCAGAGATTGTGTGCAGCGGAAGATCATGTTGCTTTATTACATTCCTACAGAGCATCAGGATGTAGATATTTTGATGAAGGTGCTCACCAGGAGAAAATTCGAATACCACAAAGATAGGATCGGGGTGGAAGCTAATCCCTATCTTGTTGAGAGGGAGTTTTGAGATTCAAAAAGATGATGAGCTTAGTGAAAAGAGTCGCCTTCACTAAGTGGGCCCACAGGCTATTTTTGGCGCAAAGTATATTTTTAGACATGTTGATCATATTCTATGAATTGCAGGATGCTATTTGTGGATGGTTGGTAAAGTTGGAAAAGTAGATGGAATTCTATCTTTAGACATATTGGGCAGAGTCTATTTTTATACTTCCAATATAAATATAGATATGTCGGATATTATTAGCTCTTAATAATATTTGGACTCTAAACATTATCTTATTCTCTTGGAGCACTTCAGTTCAGTGCACAGATGTGGCACAACAACTGAAAGAAGGAATTATGTTATTCCTGAGGGTTTATTGGAGCTATTTCATGGAGGACTTCAGTTATAACTCAAGTGGTAGAGTTTTGTGGAGTTGGAGAAGTAGTTGGTGGAGTTGTATTTAGTTTAACTCAGTTAGACTCAATTGAGCTAGGTGTATCTAGTATAACTGATTGATACACTAGTGAGAGTGGAGTGAATTAATTAGTTAATTAATTCAGAAATAATAACTCATTAATAAACTGAACAATACAACAATTAAATACAGTGCATGGCAGTTTCAGTGGAGACCAGTGGAGAGATAGGTGAAAGGGCAAGATAGACTATCAGTTGTGACTATAGTGATGCATTGATTGCATCCAACACTAAGTGGAGATGCCAATGAGGATTTCGTGAGAAAGGCTTCAGTAATTAAAAATCATTCAGAGCCATTATTCAATAGGGATTTTGCAATAAAGGAAGGCTAGCAGGTGGCAAAGACCGGTCCATGGATTTGCAAGATCGGGCCTGATTAGTGTGCAGAAATTGTATTGTACTGAGAGCTTGATATGATCAACTTTGTATGAGGATTGTTACATGATCTCTATGACATATATTATATATATATAGTTGGGGTTTTCAGCTTCAGGCTTTCCTGTTAAACAATTGTGTTAATGTGTGTGAATTTTTATTGTTTCATGTGTGCATTGCAATCTTGATTTAATTTCCGCAAATGATCAATGGTGGAATAGATTCTGTATTTTGCATGAAGCTAAAATAGTGTGAGATCAGGAGAATCTTGGACATATAACACATAAGTTATATAATTTCTACACCATGGACTAAATCATAAGGAGTAAACCCTACGGTTGTCTTCCAAGTGGCTTTGTCAGCCAAAGTGGCTCCCACCAACCTGTCTACCCAATATTTTTTGTTGCTTCTCACAACCTTGGTGAGGTTATTCTCCAAGGATCTATTTTCCACTTCCACCTGACCATTTTCTTGAGGATGATAGGCAGTGGAAGTCTTGTGCTTTATATTGTGTCACCTCAGGAGGTTTTCAATGAGATGAGATGTAAATTGGCCCTCCTAATCAGTGACTACCTATCTAGGGTATCCAAACTTGTAGAACATATTTTCACTTAGAAAATTAGCTACCTTCTCCTTTGTTTCTACCTTTATAGCCCTTGTTTTAGTCAACTTGGTCAATTATTCAGTGTAGAATACGATATACCTCTTCTGTCCGGATGCTAGATCAATGAATTCATGAGTCCAAGACCTTCTTAATCCACCCTAGCGCCTCCTTTCCTCTTGTTTCCTACATATCCCTCTTGTACAATGGTTCCCTCTCTAGGGAATTTCTTAATCTCTCTAGGGTATCATATTCCATGTTCCTCAGAAAAAGAGGAAGGTCATTCCATCTTATTTGAATTTTCATTACACATTTGTCTCTCAACAACCTATAAATGTCATCAAAATGTGCAATGGTCTATGCTTTTGTGGTGAAGTATTTTTTTGCAAAGTTGGCGTAATTTTATATCATAAGGTGATTGTTAATGATGCCCCTATGGCTGAATAGGTCTGCCCTTGTGTGTAGAGGCTCTCTGTTTTCTCTTTTCATCACCCTTTTTACTCCTCTACCATTTCCTCCTCATTGACCATCCAAGAGGCTAAGGCCATAAACTACATGTCTCCCAACCTAGAGTTAGGGTCCCAAATATTTAAATCAGTCAAAATAAGATTGTGCATATAAAATTATACCAACTTGGCCTTGTCTCCTATGCCTCAATGATTGCAAAATTCAACAAACTGCATGCATTTTTGAAAAGGAAATGATCCATGAGATGTTGGTGTCCTAATTTGGAATTGAAACCCCTTTTATTTTCAAGTAGATGGAATAGGATTTTTAAGGATATCTATGCTGGATTTCCTCCATGCACAAAAATGATAATTATTTATAATAAACAATAATACTGTAAAGATCATAAGAATATCAGGCTTAATTAACAGGCTTTCCTAGGTCTCAAGCTAAATTTGATCCACACATGTTTGTCCTTTAGTTGGAGTTGGCTTTGTAACCTTGCATTTTTTACCTGTTTTTTTTGGAGCTGCTCCTTTAACATGGTTTCTTTGAATCTGATATTAGCTAAATCCCTCCCCATTTTAGTCACCTTTTCTTCCATGATTCCTATTTCATGCAGACCTTTTGTTATTGAAATTTTCATCCAATGATGTGTGTGTGCTCTTTCTTGCTCTAGATGATAAAATATGGTGACTCCAAGCTTTTGAGGAATCATTATTCCTCCTACAATAAACGTATAGTAGGAACTCATTTTTGTCCTAGGGCTAGGGTGTGAAATCGTTGAGATGTATTTAGGGAAAGATCTTGGGGAGGTAGGATCCTCCTTTTGTTCCTTCTCTTCCTTCCCTTTGGCATATCGTCCTTCAATATTCTATGAAAATAGCTCCAAAAATAGAAGAAAATAGAGATCAATGCCTTAGAAATAAGAAGCTTAGAGGGGGAAACCTCCTTTACATTACATAAATGAACAATTATTGGATAATTCAAATGAAAAAACCTCCTTTCTATATATAGGATTCCATGGGGTCACAATATAATCCTAGCAGACCAAAAACTAATAATCTAAGGGCCAACAATAGCAATAGTGGGATTTTATGGGACACAATAATAAAAATATGGGGACTACAGGGGTACAAAAATAACAATAAGAGGGCTACACTACAACAATAAGTGACTACAATAGTAATATAGGGACCTAACCTGCCCCTCTCCTACAAACAAGTGTTGTCCTAAATGCTTGATTATTTCTTGATGCTTATGTATAAACTTATCATCCTCTCATGTAGAATATTCAACGGGTAAGTTCTTCCACTTGCTGAGATACTATGAAATTGATCAATTTCATAGTTGTCGAGTTCTTTTTTCATGACTTCTTCAGAACTTCTTTCACTATGATGTTGATCTTCCTGATGTTTCATTCGTTTCTGCACCAAGGTTAGGTTATCCTTTGAGAGTTGGAGAACCTTTTGTTGATGCTTGATGTGATCTTCCACTACTTTATCATCCATATTATTCTTTCATTTGATCCTTCAAATCGTCCATCTTAGTCTTCATTTTTTCTTTTAAACCATCTATGTCATCTTTGAATTCTCTTTGTAAGATCAAAATTTGTTGCACTTGGTATCGTAATTTTGATATATCATATTACAATTATTCTTCTTCATGCATCATAGTAGAGCTTTATGAGGCATTAATGGGTGTGGAATTATTTTTGGAAGCCATTATATAACTCAATACTAATACCTATGCTTCAATATGCCCTTGGAATCACTTCAAATTATTTTTTCAAACAAATGTTATGAAAACTTGCTTAAAAAATACACACCTTTTTCTTGCTTCCTAGGAGCTCGATATTGAACCTAAATTATATCTATGATTTAGGATCTTAAATATCTGAAATTAGGTATTTTATTAGCCCTCTTAATCTTCTTTGGAATGCCACAGGTCTGACCTGATATGGATTCTTCAAGGAAAATTTATGCTCAATCTCCCACAATGACTTAATTATGGATTGGTTCAATAGAGAAAACTTGTACAACGTGCCACGTGTCACTGTTTCCTCCTTTGGATCTAAAATTGATACAGAGGAAACTAAAGTCCGTGGAATTTCGGCCACTTTTTACATAATTCCAATCCAATTCTCAGAGAGAGAGTTATGATGATTTTACCAAGGTCACCTCTTTTAGAATAAATTCAGGAGCCTGCAAAACCCCTAACTTCCACAGATCGTATCTCTGAAACTATTGTGAGCCAAGATCTGCAATTTTCACACGAAGTTCCTCAGGATTTATTTGAAATGGGTTTTTATTTTTAGTGTATAAACAGTCGTAGAAAAAAATTTTATAGCTAAAATTCCATGATGAGCTGTTTGAGTAAGTGAAACCCTAGAATTCAAAGTTCTAACACCAAATGTTATGAAACCAGCTCCCAAAATAGAAGAAAATATACATCAACGCCTTATAAATAAGAAAATTCGAGGGGTAAACCTCCTTTACATTACATAAATGAAAAATTATTGGATCATTCAAATGAAAAAACCCCCTTTCTATATATAGGAGTCCATGGGGTCATAATATAATCCTAGCCGACCTAACAATAATAATCTAAGGGCCAACAATAGAAATAGTGGTCTTTTATGGGGCATAATAATAACAATATGGGGACTAAAGGGGTAAAACAATAACACTAAGGGGGCTACACTACAACAATAAGGGACTACACTAGTAATATAGGGACCTAACATAATCTATGCATCTTTAACTACATCCTGGGCCTCTTTCCCTTCCAAGGGTACCTTATCTCCCTCCCTCATGGTTTTTTTCTCTGTTTGGGGTACTGTTGGAGTTTCTTATAGCACAGACAATTTTTCTTGTAATAAACTCTTTTTTACCTCTAGTAAACCCCCATTTGCTTTCTTATCCTTATTTTTTGTCTCTTGAGAGTCTCTGGGGGTTGGTACATGTTTATGGGATGCAAACCTTGAAGAAGGTTTCCTTATATATGTCATAGGCATCCTCTCCGGTGAGGTGACCTCTTGAACTTTCCCTTCTTCTAAGCTTATTTCATATTATTTTTTGGTGGCTCCTCAATTGTTATAGGATTTTGGTTAGAGTCTGTGACCTCCCTTGCTTTACCCGAACACTCTTTCTAGTTCCGAAGTACATGGGGGTTTGTATTTTTCTCTTAGCCCTCACCTATGTGCTTAAAGTGGCTAAGGTAGAAGCCACTTCTTTCTCTAATATTTCTGGTGAAATTCTTATCTTTTGGGGAGAGGTAATATTGACCATCATAGGGTCTACTGTCTCTTCTTCCCCTGTCTCATCTTCCATCTTCTCTTTTGTTGCTTCTCCTTCTTTTTAATCTTCCTCTTTTTCTTCTTCTTTCCCTTCCTCTGTTTACAGGGCTTCTATGGTTTCTTCTTCAGTCCCCATGTTTTCCTCTTCTTCATCTTCTCCTTCTCTCCCTTCGGTTTCCACTCCTTCTTCTTCAATTTCCCTCCCTCCAAGACTAGAGATAGGGGTTTGTCCAGTTGGTGTGCCTATGAATGCTTCCTTATCCATATCTATGAAAGTGGGACAAGATAAAGGGGTGTTCAATATATTCAGAGCATCTCCTATTATAAGATTTATGAGGCTATGGTGAGCTAAGTGCTTCTATTCCCCCCCCCTAAACCTTTGGCTCATGTCCGTACTTGAATGTAGGAGGAAGTAGGGGATGTTTAGTATTTGTTCTAGAGGGATATATCCTTGGAACATAAGCTCATTCAATAGTATAAAGTGGTATCCATAAACCACATTGAGCCTTCCCTCACAAGAAATGTATTTCATTATGTAAAATTCTACTTCATCCCAAGGGTATGGAAGGCTTTCTCTTCTCACTCTAGTTTTGCAATCAATGAATTATTCATTTGGCATAAAGAAGCTATTTTTCGCTATGGTGCTAGAAACCCTATCTTCTGTATTCCACATGAATCCCAAAGGAAAAGTGGTCACTTTGCTAATCATTTTAGGTGTAATGGTGATGGCTAGACCTCTGAACACAGTGGTGGCCCTATCATCCTCTTGTGCATGGAGGGACATTGTAAATTATCAAGCCACATCCTCATCGAAACCCTTGATGAGCTCGAATAATCCTAGCCACTGATGATTCTTGATAATTTCCACCAGGGTGCAATCTGATTCTCTTGATATCTGTGGGATCCCTTTTGTTAAAACCTCCTCCCATTTTATGGCTGTGTTAGATATGTGGTTGAATGCTTTTGTATCATATTATTGGTGATGCGTGTCCTTAAAGGTTATAATTTTACATAAACTCAAACTACCACAATTTTATTTCATCAATCTACCTCTTAAATTGTGAATTATTTTTGTGTTTGTGTATATCTTTTCATGGAAAATATTCACAATTTCGGCAAGGTGACATCGAGTTGCCTCTGTCCTATGTTGTTTCTTGCATGGGAGATGGTGGTTTTAAGTTTGAATACCACTTGTGAGTGGCTCTCACTACAATTCTGGGCACTGTTCAACAATCCATAAACTTTCTTATAGCACGAGGTTTGCATGCAGAATCCGGCCTTGGTGCAGATTTATTCGATGGCTCTTGTCAGCCTCCTTCTCTAATTTCTCTCAAAATGTTCAATGGAATTAGGAAAAAGAGCCAAAACTTCCCTTTACGGAAACTTGAATGAATTTGGAGCAGAGTGGTGACTTGGACTTCATAATGGGTTTTCCTCTTTTGAATCATTGGTCCCACCCCACTTAATCATCATCTTCTACTTCAGAATCACCTCCATGTCATTGTGAACTCACCATTAACTTATTTGATTCCCTAGTTGGAATGTACACTTCAATTTTTGTTCACTTTGACTTTATAATAGTGGCCAAGTTAACTGCCCACCTTTTTTCCTTTTTAAACTATAATTCTTGACATTAATTGATTTTGATCAACATGATGCATAATGAGAGGGTAAAGGGCCATATCTGAGCCTACCTGTTGCTAAGGAGTTGCATAAATTATTTGATGCAGGGAGCTTGATTTGGTTTATAGACATGATGGTTTTTCCCTTTGTATGTTTTTTTAATGCATTTTTTTGAGTGAGAAGATTATTTTTGAGTGAGCTTCTTAACACTTTTATTTGTCTGTTCTTCTTGTAGGTATTGCATATCCTCAGGTGATGTTGCTCATGTGGTCATCCTCTTGGACTATTTTGGTGGTCATTGGAGCCATATCCATCAAGCTCTTCTCACTTTTTAGGCTTGTTGTCTTGTGTACATGATTTCTACAGGAAGTGATCAACTTCCTCTATCAGTTTCCTTTCTACTACTTTGGAGCTCCAAGTTGCTGAAAAATGAAGGGAAATAATGTATTGAGTTTAAGGATGGAGCTATGGAGTGAGTGGAGTGATGGAGAGATGAGGGCAGCGGTCCCATGTCAATATATAGGTGACCTAGGTGCTAGTGGTGAAAAATAGAGTTTAGAGAGTGAATAATCATGTATGGAGTGGAGTGAGGGTTAGGAGTGGTAGGTATAGGAAAAAAATGGTTTTCATGGTTTTATTGAAGATTAGATTCCATTTAGAGAGTTTCCTTTCTCGCAGATTACTTTCTTTCCATAGCACAGGGTTTCCTGTAGTACTACAGGAAATCCTATAGCAGCTAGGACATCATGTAGTAATTATATTCAGGAGAAAAATGTGTGATTTGTGCTCACTTGAAGGAGAAATGGGTGGATGTATGCATGCTGGGGTTGATTATGGAGTGGGTTGGTAGAGGAGAGAGAGAAGAGAGGAAGAAAACTACTCCTATTTGTGTAAACTACCCTCGATCAACAACCTGCAAAACATAAATGAGTGAGTGCATAGATGTTGTTTTCATTTTTTCATTTTTTCTTTTTCTCTTTGTTTCTTTCTTTTCTTTTTTTCTCTTTTTTTTTTTTGAAGATAAGTGGGTTGTCTCCATAGATATTTTCAACCCAAAAGATTACATTGGGTGCCTCAAAGAGGTTTTCACCCAAGGATATTTTATTTGTTTTTATATTTTTTTTTCTTCAGGATCGTGTCATAGAGGTTTTCAACCCAGCATTTGGCCTAGGATACCTCAGAGAAGTTTACAACCATGCCTCTTTATTATTATTTTTTTCATTCTTTCTAGGAAGGGGAGGTGCCAGAAACTATGGATATTTCAATGAAATAAACCTCCCTTTTTATGGGATTAAGAAACTCAGCCGTAGAGAGGGGTTTGTTGTACACTAAGCCTGTAACCATTGAAAAGCTAGGGGATCCCCTCCATATCTATGGTTATGATATGAATAACGCCATTGTAATAAAAAATTTCCCCTTGGTAAGGTCCCAACCATCTTTTCATTAATTTTCCTTTGAAGTCATTGAACCTTGAGTCATAGAGCAGTGCCCAATCTCCTTATTGAAATGCATTTCCTGAATGTGTTTGTCATGTCAAAACTTCCTTTGTAGATAAATTACCTCTGTGTGAAGGATTTATTGCATCCTGAACTCATTCAAACCACTTAACTACAAAAACCTTTCTTGTTGGGCCTTTGTGACATCTATTTCTAACTTGGCTACCATTTTTAAAGTCTTGTACTCAAATTCAATGGAAAGCAGAGCTTTCTTCCCATAGACTAAATCATAAGGAACAAACCCTGTGGTTGTCTTCAAATTGGTACTGTAAGCCCAAGTGGCTTCCACCAACTTCTGTGCCTAATATTTTCCACTGCTGCTCACCACCTTGGTGAGGATATTTTCAAAGGCTCTATTTCGCACTTCTCGTTGACTATTTTGTTGAGGATGAGAGGCAGTGGATGTCTTGTGCTTTATCTTGTGGCGCCTTAGGATTTTTTCATTGAGATAAGATGTAAATTGTCCCCCTTGATCAGTGACTACCTCTCTGGGGTATCCAAACTTGTAGAACAAATTTTATATTAGAAAATCAACTACCTTCTCCTCTATTGCTACCTTTATAGCCATTGTTTCAACCCATTTGGTCAAGTAGGCACTATATACTAAGATATACCTCTTGTCTCTGGATGGGGGATCAATGGGTCCAATGAATTCCATTCCCAATTTGTCAAATGGCTCTAGAGAAACCTGAGGGTGAACATTAATTTTATCCTTTGGTGTAGGTCTCACCATTCTTTAGCACTGGTCACACCTACTGGTTTATCTCCTGGCATATTAGTGTACGGTAGGCCAAAAGTAACCTGCCTGCAAAGCATTGAAAGATGTCATTTTTGCAGCAAATTGGCCTCCACACGGACTGTGATGACATGTTGATAGGATGTCAAAAACCTTTTCTTCCCTCAAACATCTTCTAAGAATTTGGTCAGGACCCAACTTAAAGAGAAGTCCACCAATCCATGTTAAATAGGCATTTTTCCTCATAATCTTTCTCTTCTCCCTGGATGAGAGGTTTGGAGGGAAGTTTTCAGCTACCAAGTAGTTAGTTATGTCAGCAAACCGGGGAGAGAGTGCTAAGATAGAAAATAGGTGGTCATCCGAAACCTGATCATCCACCATTCCTTCCTCATTTTTAGGTAGAGTTAGTCTTGATAAGAAATCTGCAACAACATTCTCCTGTCCTAGTTTATCAAAAATTATTAGGTCAAACTATTGTAATAACAAAAACCATCTAATTATTCTTACATTAACATCAGGTTTATTTATTAAGTACTTGATGGATGCATGGTTAGTATGTACAAAGGTTTGATAACCAGTAATATAATCTCTAAATTTGTTTAAGGAATGGACAATGGCTAAAAGCTCCTTTTCTGTGATAGTAGAGTTAAGTTCAACTTTGGAAAAATTCTTGCTAATGAAATAGATGGAATAGTTATCTAATGGGTACATAATATCATATCCTATAGTTATAAGTGAGCATATAAAAATCCAAAGCTATGTGTCAAATCCTCCCTCTCTCACCTCCCTCATTGGAGCCTGAGGATAGAAGATCTTCACCAAAAAACAAAAATTTCTTTCAGTTTATGTTTTCTTGGGAAGGATAAATAGGTTGTTGTATTTAGCATGAACATGCTACGAATGTTGAGTTAGGCTTCTGATTCAATTTCATAGGTAGGTTTGCTTATGAAATTCAACTCATCTTCTCGACCATTTTCATCATAGATTTGTCAATGTTAATTGCATGAACATGTAGTTTGCTTGCAGGTTTGAGTATCAACAGAGGAGGACTCCACTAGCATCCCTCCAACAACTCAAAAAATTACTTTCAGTTTATGATTTCTTGGAAAGGATAAATAGGTTGTTGTATTTTTCATGAACATGTTATGAATGCTCAGTTAGGTTTCTGATTCAATTTCAAAAGAAAGGTTTTCTTATTAAATTAAACTCATGTTTTCCACAATTTTCATCAGATATTTCTTAATGTTAATTTCATGAAGTAGTATTTCGCTTGAATTTTTGAGTATAGCAGCAGATGAGGACTCCACCAACATCCCTAGCTTCAGTTTCCACCCCCCACCAACCTACTTTCAACAAAATCGGCTTCAGCCCTAGTTTTTGAGATCTTCACCACAATACCAAGAGCTACCCTAGTGGTTCAATATGGGATTAGAAAGAATTGCTGAGCTTGGCCAAGGGGTTGGAGACCTTCCATCCATATTATTACACCTTCACCCCACCTTTCCTACCCCTTTCCTCTTCATTTCTGGCCTCAAACTACCCTTGGCATATTTCTTGTAGCTTTTAAGGACGTTATGTAGCAACACAGGAAACCCTATATCAGATCCTATAGCAACACCAATCAGCCACTTCTTCAGCCTAGAAACCATCTCTCACCTCACCCAGACCTGACACAACCTCTAAGACACCTTCGACTTTATCAACTTTATCCCTTAACATATTATAAATAATTTCGGACTATTTTATATTTAGATTATCGTTTTCGAGTATATATATATTATATGCTTTTATTTAGATTATTGTGTGTCAAATAATCCCATTATAATTTATAGGAAAGGGTTAAATTATTCACTCCCATTAATATACTGATAGAGGCATATTAATGGTCAGGATAGGTCATTAACGATAATAATTTCACTTAAATATGACCATTACTATATCAATATATTTATCCATTACTATATTAATGATAATTAATCCATTATTATTATCCTAAGTCATTAATATCACTACCATTAATATACTGATAGAGGAATTTGATTGAAAATAAACTAATCCTAGGCAACAACAACAATTTATAATTGTAATAGTGAGAGCATGAATTCAAATAAAAAGGCCTAATCTACTTTGTAAAAATTCATGTCCTAAATGGTTGTTATTATTAATTAATCATGGATTTAGATCATAGGGGTCATGATTCAATCCTAAGAGACAAAAACTAATCTTTGAGAGCAGATCTAATTGAGTTTACACGTGCTTCAAGAGTGCTACAATAAGTTTTGTTTTTTCTATAGGAAGTTTTGTTTTGGAGATAAATCACCATATGACTAAGTAAATAAAATGAAAATTGGATGGGACAAGTTTTTTTATTAACTATGATGTCTTGCGTCTCCATTCCAAGTGGAATCACTCCAAAATACCCCTGTTCACATGTGCTAACAAATAACCAAAACTTTTACTACTCTAAAATATGAAAATTCAAGAACTAGTGAGCTAGTTAATCTATCAAATGTATAACCTAATCAAGTGCAAATGAAATGGGGTGGATTTTGTTATAGATTTAACATTATTATGACCTAATCCAAGTGGAATCAAGTCAAATGGCACTCATTCACCCATTCTAAAATGGAGCATAAATTTACTACTATTTCGCTATAAGGCATTTCCAGAAATCTTATATTTGTGAACTAGTAACTAAATCCAAGTAGATTAATGATTAATATGACCTTCCAAAGTTATTATAAGGATGAATACTGCTTTTGAATATTTAAAAAACCTTTAAAATAACTCACTTCAATCATTTAACTCATTCCTACAGCAAGAAAAGAAACAATACTAAATACAAAAATATGCAAAATAGAAATGATAGATGCATGTGAATTGAGAAGTGAAAAGAAAATAAAGAAATTGTGAAAGAGGTATCTGAGGCTTCTAGGATGGCCAATACCAATGATACTAAGAGTAATATTTAAGAAAAAAAACCTTATAAGCTAAAAATGACACCAATATTCATTATACAATCAGTCCAAGTACATCCCTCCAAGAAAAGAGAGTGGAGCTGCTAAACAACAATTTTTCTCCAAAAAAAGACTAAAAAATACCTACCCATAGAGGAAAATTTGAATTGATACTTGTACAAAATTATGAGGAATAATTCTCTTTGAAAGGAGGAAGCTTTCCCCTATAAAATCCCTCAAAAAATAGATCTGGTTCTCAACACTAGGAATCTACATTAAATGATAGGGAACACATTCGTAGATTTTCTCAATTATTCGTGTTCCAGAATTACTCCAGAATTTCTCAATAATTTCATGATATTTTTTTCATTTATTCTCCAATATTTATTCTCCAGTAGTAGGGAGAAAGCCCCTAAATTATCTCCTTCTCCAAATCTTCATAATCTACCCAATATTCTCACAATATTCTTCAAAAATAAATAATATTAGGCATAAATATGCAATTATCTCTAAACCTTCCTAAGAACATATTAAATATTAAAAACACATTATTAAGTGTAGAAAGAAAGATTTAGTATATCTTTTATGTGCCTAAGAAAGGTTATATGGGCCTTAATTTATGTCTAATTTAGAGTCCCATCACTAATGAAATGGTCCAGATAATCCAATTGATATTATGCCTTAAAAAGTCCCGTGGTTATAGAAAAAAAATAAGAAGAATATGAATGAATAATGAGATAGTGACCTAAAAACTTGAATCATTGGACAATTCTGATTCATATATAAAGTTCCAAACCATATTAGAAGGAGGGAAAAAAATAGGTATGGTTCTGTGAGACATTTAATGTTTTTTTTTTTAAGTTAGATATGTGTCTCGTTTGATTAGTAACATGGGTACTAAAATATATTTCCTAATTATTTATTCATGGAGGGGTTATGATAGGTGGTATCAGAGCAAAGGTTAAAAATTGATACCTCTAGACAACCATAGTTTCAAAGAAAACTAACTAACAAAAAAATTGTGAATTTTCCATAATCATTAGGGTAATTTTAAGGTCTAAAATGGACCTCCTAAGGAAATTATAAAATTATAGCGTAAATAATAAAATAATATTAGATTACATCATCAATTTTTAGAGGGAAAAGGTAAAAAACTAATTTTCGACTTGTATTTTCAACTAATCTCCCAATGAGTTAACTCAAATTTCAAGCAAGAACACTTGTTGGATTCAGAATTTGATTCATCATCAAAGGAATACCCATGTTTCATACTTTTTATGGATCTTTCTACAGGAAAAATGAGAAATAAATTAAAACGTGACTGTGCAATCATGATTTTTCATGTATTTCTCATTTTTCGTGTATCAGGGTCCACAAAAAGTATGCAACATGGGAAATCCTTTGATGAGGAATTAAATTTTGCATCCAATGAGTACCCCTACTTGAAATGTGAGTAAAAAATTAGGGAGATAAGTTGAAAATACAAGTTGGAAAATTAGTTTTATTATTTTATCATTTTTTAATATTTTTATTTTTTTACCCCAAAATGGTGAATCAACCCCCATGGTTGACATCATCATCTTGAATCCTATTGGTTCTGATACAGTTCATTTTGGTTCTACAATTGTCTTAGGATGCCCATTTTAGACCTCAAAATTTCTCTAATGTAATATGAAGGAGAAGATAGACAAAGTAGGAGTTATGGTAGAACCTCACCCAAATACTCACATTGAATAAAATGAGATTTATGTACATATGGTTTAACAAGATCAAGACCCTAATAGACAAATACTAAATATTTTGAAGGGAATTAAAAACTAAAATGTTGAGAATTTATGCCAGACATGAGCAATTACTGAAAGCCAGTGCAAAATAAGAACACTTAACTAAGAACTTGACAGATAATTCAAATTCTAAAACCATGGAAGTAATGAAAGAGAGTGAATATAGGGAAGAAAAATTTAAGAAAAAAAGAAAGGAAGAAGAAACAAAAAATCAAATGGAATGAATTGATGAATGGGAACATAGTTCAACTAGGATTCAATCCCTGTCAGAAAAGAAATCTAAGGTGGAGTTACATGGAGAATCAAATAGATAAGATTCTAGATAAGTGTAATGGATAGGAGAGAAAATCCATTAAATCACTTAGATGTGGAAATATGGTAAGCCTAGATAAGCATAAAGCGATGTAGGAGAGAAAGACAAACATTTATGGAAAAAGCCTACGCAAGTGGATAAAAAGGAACGCAAAAGTGAGATTCCACTAAAGGGAGGTAATAATGAAAGAAAGGTATTAAATACCTATTGAAGTGATCAATTGGTGTGGTTGATTCAAGGAAATAAATTCTCATCTCGGGGGTGTTAAGTAGGTAAATCCTCTTTGCAGACAGAGACGATCCCTCTAGCCCTAGAGTGGGTCTAGAAACAAAGAGACATGCTAGAGTGTTGATTCTTAATTATTGAATGAAAAGAGGACATGGTACATCGACCTACCTGGAGTCCAACACTGTCGTCTTTTCTGTAGTGGTGGTAGTCTCTCACTCCTGCCTTGGCAAGTCACAATCCTTTCACATTCACGCTCGGATACCTGCACATAGAACAACAAACAAGAACAACATATGAAATAATGGTTTCACTCATAAATACTAGCCAGTCAAAGAAGGCTAAGCATATTGCATTCAGCATCTAACATAATACAAAATGGGAACCAAAAAATAGTCACGTATATTGATAGAAGGAAGAGTTACAACCAATGCTTTGACGTCGTAGTCTCCTCCAGTGGGGTTCAATCAGAGCGCGTCTCAGATGCTCGTCAAGGAATTCAGACGGGATGAAGGCATGGACTCAAGCTCTCTCAAAAGACATGGACTCAAGCTCTCTCAACATAATTTCTTCTTATTCTATCTCTCTAGTAGTTCTGCTATAGTCTGTTCAATTCTCCAAGTTCAGCTAGCTTATGCAAAGAGAGATAGCTTCTTTTTATAGAGGAAAAGGAGGAGGTTAGGATCCCTACAAAGGTGGGAGGGAGGCCTATCCTTTAGGGAGTTACCATAAGAGGTGGAAACCATAAACTAAGGGAGGGAGTCCATGGTTTATTCAGTTCAACCACTCCCAATGACTCATCCTTGAAGTGGTTGGAGTGGAATATCCGCCTCTATTTAAAAAAAAAATCCATAAATAGCTCGGCACAGGTGGAAAACTGGGACATAGTGGTAGCTGGCATGGTTCTCAGTGTTAATCTTCCTCTTTGGTGCGAGGGTATAAATGAATACCCGCGCTAAGGAAAAAACAAGGGTTTTGTTGGAAAAATACTGAGAGTGGGGTGGGGGGTGAATCAGTATTTAGAGCTTACTGAAAAGATTTTAACTTTTTCTATTACAGAATTCCATATGCGGCTTTGTTGACCCCAACTCACGTATACACGTGCATATGCTGAAAGAAACTAGTGTATACTGATATAATTTTACAGATTAGGAATATTTTTAGGAATAGTCTTTAAATTAGTTTATCGGTCATGCTTCTATTAGATAATCAGTAAATATGTGCAGTAACAACAGTATAAATCATAACACAAGTGCAACACACATGAACACCAATATTTAAGGTGGAAACCCAATTCGGGAGAAAACCACCGCTATTGTCGTCTCTGTCTTCAATATTTATTATATGGAAAATTGTTTACAACATTGTACTGATGCATACTTATATCAATACGCAGGTCTCTACCTGCAGAAGGCTACAACCTTCTCTCGTTCTCCAGCTACTACTGGAAGGGAGCTCCAATCCCTTGACCTCGTTTACTAGCCACTCCTAGAAGGGAGCTTCTACCCCCTGAATAGAACACCAGCTCCTACTGGCAGGAAGCTTCTACTTCAATACTGAAGGCTTCAACCCTCAGAACCACTGCAGACCACGCTTCATCAATTTTCATACTAGATCCTACAACTTACACAACACACCTTGTAGGCATCTTTTCATCAGATTTTCAGAATGGACCCACTCCACATATTTAAGCTCAAAGAAAATACATCAAATTGAAACTTATAACCCATTCAATTCATTCATTGAATCATCAACCAATCAACCAACAACTGATTTTTAATCATAATCAACTAGCAGTATAATCAGTATTCAAGCAACCCAGATCTGTATGAAGACATCATTGATAGACAACATTAGAACAACAAAATATATCAGACATTTCTTTTCGCACACTTCAACAAAACCCCAGATTCCATACATGCTTTTTCTTTACTAAACCCACGTATATACGCACTTTCATAGAAACAAACCTGTGTATATATCTGCAACTATTTCGGGACTAACCTTAGATTCCATACGGGCTTTTGCTGAAACCAACCTGCATATATACACACTTTCGCTGAGATGAACCTGTTTATAGATCTACAAACATTGCAAGGCTACAAATCTTCAGAATAGATAAACAACTCAGATCTTACCCTTCACTTCAGCAAACATTCTCCATATCACAGATCTAAACTTTCCATAAACAGATCTAGAAAATACATAGTCATTTCAGGTCTAGAGATCCTGATCCATCATTTTATTCATAGGTGCATTATTAATTCAAATCTATCAATAAAATACAACCCATTCCATGTAGATATACTTCAGAGTGAAGTATTCATTCAATACGCAGACACATGCACACACTTTCACTATGATCTTCTTCTCCTTATATAGTTTTAGCATTTATCAATACCTTGAGCCAAACCACACAACTTCTGATGGTATTCTTAGACAGAATCAAATAGGTAATGCAACGCTCAATACTATGGGCTAATACCATGGTAATGCCCCTTGGTACCATAATTTTTATAGTGCAAAAGGCATACATGACTTGGAGCATTCATTTCCACGTGTATACGCAACTTCTCTTCATAAAAATTGTGTATATGCTTACCCTGAATGTATATGCGGGTTTCCTTCACAAAATTAGCATATACATTGCATCCATACGTGGGTTGCCTTCACAAAAGTAGTGTATACATTGTGACAGATTATATTTATCATTTCTCTAGCACTTACTAAAATTATTTTCTCTGTCACATCTGAACTAATCTGTAGATACATCATTCTTACATCTTTAACAAATATGTTGCTATCAAAAGGAAACTTCATCAAGTAGGTTGCCATCAAGGACAACATATTTCATAATATTGTCAACAATCTCCCCCTTTGGACTTGATGGCAACCATGATGGTGTTTGATCACCACAACAGATAAGTACATTAATCATAACCATTATTCAAACAATAAAAAAAATCCCCCCCTTTGACATCAAGGGAAAAGGGTGGATCAAAACCAAAACAAGGTTTCTCTTCCCTTGTAGAAAGATGAGCTTTGAAGATCTGATGTGTGCTCATTTTACCATGCTCCCCCTAATTTCATGCTAGATTTTTAAACTGATTTTTCAATGAAGTACATGACTCAACCGAGTAGGACCTTTATTATCACCAAGGACTCATACTTACATCAATGATCCAACCAGGTGGAATTACATATTTGACTCAACTACCCAACCAAGTGGGTTTACAAATTCGAACAAGTCCTTACATGACTGAATATAAAAATTATACATCATAGGTCTTCAACATGAACTTTTCATCAAATTACAGATATGAATTTTTATAACTAGAACCCAGGAATCTCAAACATGAGTTCATAACACAACAACCAATCAAAATGCCAAAAATGCATCCTTATCCACATGTCAAATGCTCCCCCTTAGCTTTTGCATCCTGAAAACCTTCAACAACAAATCATCAAAGCCTCTTCATCAAGGAGAAAAATATCAAATAATGATACAGAAAGATGAATACTGGATCAACAATAGAGATTACCTAACAGTATCACAACTGTTCTGAAATGCTGACTCAGAAAAATTCTATCAGCAAAACCTATATGCAGTTTTATGCATAGGGACTCGCGTATATATGCGATTTTCCTTTATGGAACTCACGTATTGAATTTAATCTTCTGAAATTAAGCAGATTTGATTAGAGAGGTAGAGACAACTCCCATCTTCTGTTTGAGATATTCTCATGCTTCCCTGGGAAGAGTTTTAGTAAATATATCAACAACTTATTCTTTGGAGGTAACATACTCCAATTTAACCTTTTGTTCTAGCACTTGTTCACGTAAGAAGTGATACTTGATAGGAATGTGCTTGGTCTTGGAATGCATAACAAGATTCTTTGAGATACTAATGGCACTTGTATTATCACACAGAATGGAGATGGGAGGTGAACATTTGATTTGAATGTCTTGTAAAGTCTGCGTCATCCAAAGTAGTTGTGTGAAACATGATGCGACAACCACATATTCTGCTTCTGCTGTAGATAAGGCAATAGAACTTTGTTTCTTGCTAAACCAAGATACCAATCGGGGCCCCATATAGAATGCACCACCACTAGTGATTTTTTGATCATCAGCATTTCCAGCCCAATCTGCATCTGTGTAAGCATGAAGAGTGAGATAAACATTCTTTGGATAGCATATACCAATGTCTTGAGTCCCTTGTAGATATTTGAATATTCTTTTTACAGCCTGAAGGTGAGACTCTTTTGGATTAGGTTGGAATTGTCCAAAAATCCCAACTGCATGCATAATGTCAGGTCTTGTCTCGATTAGATAAAGTAGACTTCCAATCATGGATCTATATTCTCGTTGATTCACTGTGGGAGAATCATCATGAGAACTGAGGTTACACCCAGTTACCATTGGTGTACTTACAGGTTTATAGTCTTCCATCCCATACTTCTTCAAAATTTTCTTGAGATATTTTGCTTGAGATAAAAATATGCCATCGATTACTTGTTGCACATGTAAGCCAAGAAAAAGTGTTAGTTCCCCAAGTAAAGACATTTCAAATTCTTGCTGCATAACAGAAGAAAATTTCTAACTCATGGAATCTTCATTACTCCCAAAAATTATGTCATCAACATATACAACTACAATCAATAGTTTATGTTTTTCAGTTTTGTGTATAAGTTGCTATCAGTAGATCCCTTTAAAAAACCTTGTTGATGAAGATATTTGTCAAGACCATAGTGCCATGCCCTTGGAGCTTTTTTGAGACCATATAAAGCCTTTTCAAGTTTAAAAACGAGTTTTTCATCATTTCCTAAAATGAATCCTTCTGGTTGTTCTATATAAAATTCTTCTTCTAGATCACCATTGAGGAAAGCAGATTTAACATCCATTTTATAAACTTTGATTTTTTGAAAAGTTGAAAAGGCAAGAAACATTCTTATGGCTTCAAGTCTAGCTACAGGAGAAAATGTTTCTTCAAATTCTATACCTTCTTGTTGAGCATACCCTTTACAAACAAGTCTAGCTTTGTTTCTAATAACATCTCCATTTTCATTTAAGTTGTTTTTGAATATCCATTTTCTTCCAATAACATTTTTATCATGAGGTCTTGGAACCAATTCCAAAGTATGATTCTTTTCAATCTGATCAAGTTCTTCATTCATGGCTTGAATACAACATTCATATTTGCTAGCTTGATTGACATTTTGTGGTTCAATAGTGGATAGAAATGCTAGATAGCTGGGAGATCCTACAAGAGTTCTTGTTTGGACACCTAACCCATTTTCTCCCAAAATTTGAGATTCTGGATGATTCTTTTGAACATACCTAGATGGAGCCTTTTTAGATAGATATTCTTCTATTGCTTCATTGGGTTCACCTTCTATATTGTGGTTATTTGATGCAGGAAGATATACATCATCATCATCTTCATTTGTTATTGGTATTTCCCCTTTTTGAGCTGAGAGAGACTCATCAATTACAACATCAATGCATTCAACAATCTTCCGAAGTATTTTATTGTAACATTTATATGCTTTACTTCTGGAAGAGTAACCAAGAAATATTCCTTCATCTTCTCTAGGTTCAAACTTACCAAGTTTTCCATCATTGTTCTTGATAAAACATTTTCTTCTGAAAATTCTAAAACTCTTTACAATTGGAAGATTACCATACCAAAGCTCATAAGGATTTTTATCACTGTTTACTCAAACATGAGCCTTGTGAAGAATATTTACTGCAGTATGTGCTACTTCTCCCCAAAATGTGTTAGGTGTTCCAGAATTATCAAGCATAGCTCGAGCCATTTGTTGAACTATTCTATTCATTCTTTCTGCTACGCCATTTTGTTGTGGGGTACCAGCTACAAAAAATTGTCTTTTTATGCCATGTTGTTCACAGAATTCAAAGAATTCATTTGATATATATTCACCTCCTCGATCAGATCTAAGACATTTTATTTTTAGATCTAATTCATTCTCAACCAGGGCTTTGAAGATCTGAAATTTTTTAAATGCTCCATCTTTGTGTTTTAGCAACCCAATCCAACACATTCTAGAGAAATCATCAATCAACAAAATATAGTATTGTTCTCCATGGGGTGAATTTTTCCTCATAGGACCACATAGATTGGTATGAATGAGTTCAAGAGGCTTACTTGATGATCCTTCTTTGGCATTGAATTTCACTCTGGTTTGCTTACCAGATTGGCAAGATTTTCATATGGTACTTTTAGGCAGAGTAATGTTGGGAAGATCACGAACATATTTGAGTCTGCTAGATTTGTTGATTTGGGAGAAGCTCAAATGCCCTAATCTTCTGTGCCATAACCAATTTTCTGAAGATTTACCCAAGTAAAATTGTTCCTTGCAACTTTTCAATACATACAAATTGCTTGGTGTTCTATTTATTTTTGTAGCAGCTCTAAAGACAGCTTCTTTGACTTCAGATGAACCTCCTTTTCTCATTTCACAAGCAGTTAGAATACCATGAATTTGAACAATAGTAAGAGTTTCTAGATCTTGCTTCTCTTCAATAGCAGATACTTTTGACTTAAATTTGGAAGTTAGAGATCTTAATACTTTTTCTACTAGAGTAGTGTCAGTTATGGTTTCTCCCAAATTTCTCATATGATTTTCAATATCATCCAGACATAAAAAGAAACTGGCAATTATCTCCTCATTATGCATCTTTAGATTTTCATATTGAATTTTGAGAGTTTGGAGTTTAGCACTTTTTACCTTTGTATCACCTTAATAGCTTAGAATGATTTTGTCCGATATCTCCTTTGCTGTATTCAACTGCATGACTTTGAAAAATTCAGATTCAGTCAGACTTCCCAACAATGCACTGACTGCCTTTGCATTCGTTTCATAGTTATTTCTTGTCGTAGCATCTGTTGGAACTAAGGCTGGATATTGATAACCTCCTTCAACTATAGCCCATACATCTGCTCCAAGAGACTAAATATAGGATCTTGTCCTTGTCTTCCAGAAGATTAAATTTTTTTCGTTGAAGAGAGGAGGCTTGATAGATGTTGTCCCAAATTGATTGCTCATTTTAGCTGATCTTCCTTCTAGTGACTAAGCTTCTTCAGAAGGACCTACTATGATACCAATTGTTGGAAAAATACTGAGAGGGGGGGGGGGGGGGGTGAATCAGTATTTAGAGTTTACTGAATTCCATACGCGGCTTTGATGAACCCAACTCGCGTATACATGCGCATATGCTGAAAGAAACTAGCGTATACTGATATAATTTTACAGATTAGAAATTTTTTTAGGAACAGTATTTAAATCAGTTTACCATTCATGCATCTGTTAGATAATCAGTAAATATGTGCAGTAACAACAGTATAAATCATCACACAAGTGAAACACACATGAACACCAATATTTAAGGTGGAAACGCTACTGTCGTCTCTGTCTTCAATATTTATTATATGGAAAAATTTTTACAACATTGTACTTATGCAGACTCATATCAGTATGCAGGCCTCTACCTACAAAAGGCTACAACCTTCTCTCGTTCTCCAGCTACTACTAGAAGGGAGCTCCAACCCCTTGATCTCATTTACCAGCCACTCCTAGAAGGGAGCTTCAACCCCCTAAATAGAACACCGGTTTCTAATAGCAAGAAGATTTTACTTCCATACTGAAGGCTTCAACCCTCAGAACCACTGTAGAACATGTTTCATCAATTTTCATACTGGATCCTACAACTTACACAACACACCTTGTAGGCCTCTTTACATCATATTTTCAGAATGGACCCACTCCACACATTTAAGCTCAAAGAACATACATCAAATTGAAACTTATAACCCATTCAATTCATTCATTGAATCATCAACCAATCAACCAACAACTGATCTTTAATCATAATCAAGTAGCAGTATAATCAGTATTCAAACAACCTAGATATGTATGAAGACATCATTGACAGACAACATTAGAGCAACTGTTGGCTTTAGGGGTCCTGACCCATGTTCACACGTTAAGGTTTACCAACAAACCCCTATACTACTGGCCCTTTCGGCAGTGACTTGCTTGCATAGGTGAAAGTCTCACCCGAAGCAGTATGGGAGGGTGCTAGAACCAGGTTTCCGCACCTAGAAAGAGAGAAGGTAAGCCAAGCCACGCATAGCACACAGATCTATGGAAACAGAGCTAGTTCACAGGCTTAAATAGATAATTGGCGTACACAGTGTTACAGATCTAGATTTTAGGTTCACATCCAAGTGCATTCGACCAGCAAAGATATAAATTACAGTACGTGCAGCAGACTAGATAACATATATTATAGATAAACAAAGCAGGTAACACAGATCATTCGTAGCTTATCATAGATTTAACAAAGAGTGCAGATTCATATAACAGATAGATCCAGAACCAAATACCAGTAATACTTCTCATATATTATCAGCAGATTCTTACATAACCCCAAATCCCACCTGCGCACATAGCTAGCAGGGTCCGCACACAGTAGGACAAAGGATCTCCACACACACAGCCAGCAGGAGTTCGACCCAAATACTCGAAACCTAGAGCTAAAAATCCGCACTTAGCCTTCACTTCTATTTCTCTTCTACCTATTGACTAAAAAAGACTTACTATTTATACTAATTTAGCCTAGACTTACCATGGTCCGCAAACCGTGGTTTGCGGACTCCTGGTTTTACCTATTTACCCACTTATAACGTATTGGGGCTTTTATTTGCCCTATCATCCCTGCGATAGACTAAATATAGTCAAAATCATACAAAATTGGACCAGCTTTCATCAATGTGGGAGACCCTACTCCAACAGTCTCCCAACACAATCTTGTGACTCGTCCCGAGTCACAGCGGTGGTCGTAGGTCTTCCTGCTTATTTCGTGCAACGTCTCTATTTTGGGAAAGAGGTACCTTTAGTGACTACACAATCGTTATCCTACATTGTTGAAGGGTTGCGCTACAAAGTATTGTTCTAGATATTTCTTCAACTGACTCGTGCATTTGAAGTCCCCGATGATACTGCTGTGTCCTGGCCGACAGATTGCAGCTACTCCGACCATGTAGTCATTTTCTATGATATGGTTTAAGTCTACTACCATTAAAGCATCCTGGAAGCATATCACCTAGTAGGGTGGCCAATCGTACAACTCCTCCATCCATTATTTCCTTGACTAGATAGGGACCCAAGCAATGTTGTCAACACTTTCCTGGGTGCTTCGCAAACTGGCTGTCATATAAGAGTACCAAGTCATCTACTGCAGATGTATTCTGGCAGATATGACGGTCTTGCCATGCCTTATCACACATTTTCTGGACTTTCTAATGAAAGTTGGCTATAAACCAATCTTCCTCTAGGGCGGTGAGCTACATCAGGCATTCTTCGAGGACGTCTGGGTCATCCATGTTTGTAAAGGCTACAATACGTAGAGTAGGAACAATATACTCCATAGGCATGATGGCCTCCTTTCCGTAAGTCAATCGAAAGGGGGTTTGTCTTGTTAACTTTTTGCAAGTGGTGCGATAGGTTTAGAGAACTGATGGGATGCACACGTTCCAATCACTGATGTCGGTGTTGCAAACCTTGGTTAGTGCCTATTCCAATATTTTATTGAATGCTTCAATAGCCCCATTGGCCTGTGGGTGATGAGTGCTTTTTGCATGATGAATCTGGAATTCTTTAGTCAAGGCTTGGATGGTTTCATTAACAAAGTGTCTACCCCGATCACTCATGAGGATCTTGGGGCACCCAAAGCAGGTTCGAATTTTCTCAAAAGTGAAGCACACAACAGTCTCCGTAGTACAATCTCTTACTGCTTGGGATTCTTCCCATCGGTTCACATAATCTGTGGTAGTGATTATATAACGGGCGCCTATTTTCTTTCCTGGCAGATTAATAGGTCCAACAAAATCTATGGCCCATTTATCGAAGGCTTGCAGGGCCATTTATGGTTGTAAGGGAATCTCATCGCGCCTTGATGGCCGTCTCATTTGTTGACATGTATCATAGGCTCTGCAATAATTTCGGGAATCACTATGTACAGTAGGCCACCATAGCCCAGCCCGTAAAATCTTCTGCGACATTGCTTTACCCGCATAGTGCCCACTTTCTATTCCTTCATGAGCTTCTGTTAGGATGGCTTGTCACTCATGCTCCAGAACATACCTGCATAGTACTTCATGCACACCTAACTTATATAGGTGACCTGTGATGATAGTAAAATATGCCATTCATGTGACCAAGTCCTTGTTTTGCTGGACTGAGTAGTCTGTTGGCGCCATACCGGTAGTTAGGAACTAGATGATATCAGAAAAGTGTGCATCGACAATCTTAATAGTGAAAATTTGTGCGTCGGGTAGGCCTTCGTCCAGACTAGTAGGTTCTTCTCCAGTGTCAATATGGGATAGGTGATCTGGTCCCGCATTCATCTTGCCGGGTTTAACTATGATTTCGAAGTTATATTATTGGAACAAAAACAACCATCAACAGATTCCCCCCCCCAACACAGGCTTATTCACCAGGTATTTTAAGGCCGAATGGTCAGTATACATTTTGAAGTGACCTCTGAGCAAGTAGTGGCGATTTTTTTATAGTGCATAGACCATAGCTAGTCCTTCCCTTTTCATCGTGGCATAATTGCGTTAAGCGTTTGAGAGTTTCTGGATAGCAAAGGCAATTGGATGATAAATGTCCCCCTCGCCCGGTTGCGTAAGGATGGATCCTAAAGTGATGCCTGAGGCATCTACGTGTACATGAAATTCCTTCATCCAATCAGGAAAGACAAGAATAAGTGCCGAAACCATCTTTTCTTTGAGTAGTTCAAAAATTTTCTGACATTCATCGTCCCAAAAAAAAGCGACATCCTTCTTAAGTAGCTTCTCGAGCGGCACTGTAATCAGTGCATACCCCTGAATGAACTTTCTATAGTAGCCTGTATGTCCCAGAATTGAGCGCAGTTGTTTCTCAGTTTTGGGGACAACCAGGTTGATGATGGCAGCAATCTTGGCGGGATCTATCATCAGCCCTTGCTGGCAGACTATATGCCTAAGTAAAATACCGAAAGGTATGCAGAAAATACACTTCTTGATGTTGAGGGAGATTTGTTATTTGCGGTAGGCATCTAACATTAAGTGCAAGTTCAAGACATGTGTTCGTACTAAGAAAAATACATTCCAATCATCAAAGTAGACTTCTACAAACTTATGGATGAATTCTTTGAACAGTACAACCACGACACGTGAGAAGATAGCTAGAGAATTCTTGAGTTCCGAATGGCATTACAGTATACTGGAAGGACCCCCATTCAGTGGCAAATGTAGTTTTACTGTGGTCTTCTGGGACAATGTGGATCTGATGATAGCCTAAGAACCCATCGGTAAATGAGTACACCTCATGACCACCTACACTGTCTAGTATTTCATCGGAAAAGGGTGTCGGGAATGAGTCATGTATGCAGGCATCATTTAACTTGTGTAGGTCAATGCAGATCCAAATTTCCCCCTTTGTTTTATTTTCCTGAACAACCATCAGGTTGACCCAGTCTGACTGTTCGACTGGCTTTATGATACTGGTAGTGAGCATTTTATCCAATTCCTCCTTCAATTTTTGTTTGTACTTCGGGTTCAATCAGTAAGGCCGCTGCTTGATTGGTCGGGCATCAGGCTTGAGCATGATGTGCATAAATCCCAGATCGCCAATGATCCCCTTAAGTTTGGAGAATTTAGTTGGAAAGAGGTCCTGATATTCTGTCAGCAACTCTGCCACCTTTTTGATGGTGTCATTATCCCAATAGTCACCGACCTTGGCCAGCTTGGGCTGGGTTTCCATCCCAATATTGAATTCGCGTAGCTTTAGCAGTTTCATCACATCTACCATTCGTAGTGAAGGTCCTGCAACTGCGTGGTCACCTTCAAATTTTGGAATAGAGACATTGCGTGGATTGTCTTCTTCCTCAGTGATCGTAATATTGCAGTAATTAGCGATGTCTTGCATTTGCATATCCCAGGTTGGTTCCTTGACTGTAGTAGATGGATTAGCGTTACCAAATATATACGCATCCAGGTCCTGCAGAGCTTCGTCTAAGGTTTCCAAACCTCCGACCAATCCAAAGGTCCTGATAAAGTCCTCCTGCAAGTTTTTCCAGATGGAGGTCCACTAATGCAACTCCGCATCCAAGTACCAGGTAGTCGGGATTGGGGCTAATGTGTGGATAAATGAATGAATGCATTCCTTGGAGGTCTGATTTTTCCAATTATCCATCCATGCTTGCAAATTTTCGTGCGGGGTTCCTGGGTCGACGAACATTGCAATTATTATCTGAGGCGGAGCTTTAAATCACAAAACCATCATTTCCCGACATATTTCCTAATTAGTAAGTGCCGCCTTATGGGTTTCCCACCATCTCGCGGGTGTGGTGCATAGGGCCAAATTAAGGGCCCATAACTGCTTTTCTTCTGGGACCTCTTCCTCAAGTTTTCACAAAAATGTCTCAACTTCTCCTGAACCATCAAAAAATGGTAGATCCCTTACCTCCTTGAATATGCAACACAACGCAGATACATCATGTAACCTGTTTTTCCAGTTGTCCATTTCATCCTCAGTGTAGGATAAGAATTCACTCTCTTTTTCCTAGGAAAGCATACCTTCATCTGTAGGGTTGACCCACTCCTAATCCTGGGCGGTCAACTTATAGATGTGGTCTAATTCGTCTTTTTTCTGTACAGGTTCGGTGTATCTCTCTCCCTCCATCGGGTCTAAAGGGATGACCACCGTGTCTCATCTACTTCAAATACGACGCTGCGTTTTTTTAAGTTAATCATACCTCCCATGTCGATGGCCCAACCTAGCCCTAGGAGTTCCAAGTAGGGGTCTGTATTATCCTCAATATGAATAACCTCAAAGTCCGCCCGTACCTTAATCCCAACGATATCGATGACTACCTGAGATAGTCTCCCCAATGGGACTATTTTTTGCTGATTGGCCATACGCAGCTGGATATCTAACCATTCAAGATGAGGTATCCCCATCTGTAACCATGTTTTTTTATGGAGGACATTTGCATCCAAACCCAAGTCGAGGATGACCTGATTCATCTCATAATCACTGATTTGTGCTGTCAGTCGCATCTCCCACCTAGTGCGCTTCACCTGTTTATACAACTTGTGGACGTCCTTCAGTCTTACAACTGAAGTTTTTTTGCCTATACAATTATCTATTAGAGCCTAGAGGGTCACCACAACTTGCTGATTGTGAAGGAGCTTCATGCATGCTTGCAGGAATACTCCAACCTCCTCATTTTTCATAGTGTGCGCAAGTACCTTTGTACTATAAATCTCCTGGCGGGTTGTGAAAAAAGCCTCCTTTTCTTTAGCCAAATCTAACCCATCCTTCTTGATGGCCGCTTTTCTAATTAGCAGCTTAGCTTCGGCCTTATCCATACTCCCACCTATGGCCATGCCACTACGGGTTATAACATTAATATTGGCCCCTTCTGGTAGAGGTTCAACCTTGACCCTCTGAATATTCTATGTAGGTTTCTGTTGCTTCTATTTTATTTTGGCTATCAGGACCAGACATTCTTCGACCACATGATCCCATCCCCTACAATATCTGCAGGCTAGTCGAGACGGTTGCTCACAGTCTCTTGCAAAATGACCTACCTCCCCATAGTTATAACAAACTAATTTTTCTCGTTCTCCACTTGTGCTCCCCCCTTGCCTCCTGTTCCTGCTTCTAGTAGGGGAACTTCTGCTACTGTTGGATGATCTAGGTGATGCATAATCTGATCTCATTCAATATATACTTCCTCGATCCATCATTAAGTCATATGTTCAACAGTTTTGTTCATCGTGGCCTGCAGACCTGAAAAATCAGCACCATCGTTGTTTTACTTCTGGGACATATGCTGCTAGGTAGGGAAAGTGATAAGTATCATGCGATCGTTCAACTCGGCAATCATTGCACCATAGCAGAGGTTCCCTCAGCTTCCTCGTGTCTGGGGATTGTAGTGGACTAGACCCTATTTCATGCTCCTTGCGTAGACTTAGGATTTCAACCTGCATAGCTTCTAGTTGACCTTGTATTTGTTGTACACCCAGCTGAGTTTCGTCCCTTGGCACAGTTTCCAGCTTCATGGCTACTTCTAATGCCTTCTTCTATGTGTCAATAGTTTGGCGATCCATTGGTATCCGTAAGTAAGGCAAGAGCATAGAAATAAACCATTCCGTATGTTTCTTATCATCATACTTGAACCATCCTCAGATTGATTTTTTTAATTGCTGATCTGCTTCCCATACAGAATCAGATGGTCCCTACTTGATGTCTTTTAGTTCGTTGACTATTTGAGAATAGGACTTAGGTTTTTTGAACTACTGCTTTAGTGCCATTTTTATCTCATCAATCATTGCATTTGCATGTTGTCCAATGTATCCCATCTACCAATCTAGAGATTTTTTCTCGAAAGCCAGAGATAGTTGGGCCTGCTTCACCGAATCACTTGTAATGTTTTGCGTTGTCCGTACCGATTCAGCAACAAACCAGAACCTATCCATATCCTCATCACCTGCACCCTTGAAGGTAGGTAGTTTTAAATTTGCATCCATATATACCTTCTTTTTTGGCGTTCTGGCATTACCTGTCTATTCTTTCAAAATATTCTTGGTCCTAGCAACGGAACCATTTGTTGGCTTTAGGGGTCCTAACCCAGGTTTGCACATTAAGGTTTGCCAACAAACCCCTATACTACTGGCCCTTTCAGCAGTGAAATTATTGCGCAAGTCAAACTATCACCCAAAGCAGTATGGGAGGGTGATAGAACTAGGTTTCCGGACCCATAAAGAGAGAAGGTAAGCCAAGCCATGCACAACGCACAGATCTATGGAAACAGAGCTAGTTTGAGGGCTTAAATAGATAACTGGTGTACACAGTATTACAGATCTAGATCTTAGGTCCACATCCAAGTGCGTTCGACCATCAAATATATAAATTACAGTACGTGCAGTAGACTAGATAGCATATATTATAGATAAATGCAGCAGATAACACAGATCATTCGTACCTTATCACAGATTTATCACAGAGCGCAGATTCATATAACAGATAGATCCATAACCAAATACCAGCAATACTTCTCATCTATTATCAGCATATTCTTACATAACCCCAAATCCCACCTGCACACACAGTCAACAGGGTCCGCACACAGCAGTACAAAGGATCTCCACGCACAAAGCCAGCAGGAGTCCGACCCAAATACCCGAAACCCAGAACTAACAATCTACACTTAGCCTTCACTTCTATTTCTCTTCTACCTATCAACTCAAAAGGACTTACTATTTATACCAATTTAGCCTAGACTTACCATGGTCCTCAAACCATGGTTTGCGAACTCCTGGTTTTACCTATTTACCCGCTTACAATGTATTGGGGATTTTATCCGCCCTATCATCCCTGCGCTAGACTAAATATAATAAAAATAACATGAAATTGGACCATATTTCATCAGTGTGGGAGACCTTGCTCCAACAACAGCAAAACAGATCAGGCATTTCTTTTTGCACAATTCAACAAAACCCTAGATTCCATACGCGCTTTTTCTTTACTGAAACCATGTATATATGTGCTTTTTCTGAAACCAACCTGCATATATATGCACTTTCGCTGATACGAACCTTTGTATAGATCTACAAACATTGCAGGGCTGTAAATATTCAGAATATATAAACAATTCAGATCTTACCCTTCACTTCAGCAAACATTTGTCAGATCACAGATCTAAACTTTCCATAAATAGATCTAGAAAATACATAGTCATTTCAGGTCTAGAGATCTTGATCCATCATTTTATTCATAGGTGCATTATTTATTCAGATCTATCAATAACCTACAACCCATTCCATGTAGATATACTTCAGAGTGAAGTATTCATTCAATACCCAGACACATGCACACACTTTCACTATGATCTTCTTCTCCATATATAGTTTTAGCATTTATCAATACCATGAGCCAAACCACACAGCTTCCGATGGTATTCTTAGATGGCATAAAATAGACAATGCAATGCTAAATACTGTGGGCTAATACCATGGTAATTCCCCTTGGTACCATAATTTTAGAGCGCAAAAGGCATACGCAACTTGGAGCATTCGTTTCCATGTGTATACACAACTTCTCTTCATAAAAACTGTGTATATGCTAACCCTGAATGTATACGTGGGTTTCCTTCACAAAAGTAGCGTATACATTGCATCCATACGCGGGTTGCCTTCAAAAAAGTAGCATATACATTGTGACATATTATATTTATCATTTCTCTGGCACTTACTGTAATTATTTTCTCTTTCACATCTGAACTGATCTGAAGATACATCATTCTTACATCTTTAACAAATAGGTTGTTATCAAAAGGAAACTTCATCAAGTAGGTTGCCCTCAAGGACACCATATTTCATCATATTGCCAATAGGTTTTTGAGTCTCTGCTCAGGGAATTGTTAACAGAAGGAATGTTACTCTCATGTAAAGGGATACAATGATGGTCTTTGCAAGGCATGACACTGCGTATTGATCACAGAAATGACCCTCCAATGGGCGAGATGGGGATTGCAGGGACATTGAAAAAACACTATGTAATAGATGCCCCCTAAAGCATGTGGTCCAAGGGAGAGGGAGGGAAAACATGCTTTATGAGAACGCATTCGAACCAAACACCGTTGTCGAAAAACCTACAATTACGAATACAACTGATATCTCTGATACATGAACATTTGGTATGGGCGCAACCATCCATAATAGAGTATATAAAAACTGGGATCTGAGGTATGGACGCAGCCATCCAGTAGTATTTATCAACAAATATACTCAAGTATGGTCGTAGGTATCCAATCAACAGAGTCATGCAATAAGTCATGATAATCCACCAAATCCTGCAACCTTGATTTTACTAGACAAAACCTGGGGTCTTGCACTCCATTTTGACCCAGACAAGTACAAATTCAAGCATGCGAATATATGAGCTGAGGTCGAACATGCAATAAAATTGCCTGATTACCAACCAATGAAGAAAGTTGTTAACAAACATGAGAAAAGCCACCAATAATGAAAATGGATCTCAAGGTACAACCGATACAATCCATGAAATGTGAACAATGATCTGGCATTGAACATATTCAGAATCACCTGATCGAAGGCCAATGATGTGAACCTCGTGTTGAATGCGAAGAACCTTCCATTGAGGCATGCAGGCTCCAAGGTACTCGAAGGGAGTCTCTAGATAAAATTCCTAGATAATGAGTTGAAGTCGACAGGAAGTGAGCTGATCGAAGGTGGGCCATAATTTTTTCCACATCATCGTTACGAGACAGAGGAACATGATGATAGTGAAACAGGACCAACAGAGAATCAGAGGGAGGTTGAAAACTACAGAGGCAAACTTCTCTTGAACATATCAACAACAGGACACTGGATTTGGAAATATTTGACATCAAAGGATTTGAGGTCATGATGACGTGGCGAAGATTAGATGAGAGGTAAAAAGAGATTACCCAAACCCATGGAGGCAAAAATGACAAAATGAGATGTCACCAACCCGACACGAATGCAGACAAACATGTTCAAGAGCGACATGCTGCCAACATAACTAAAATTTTGTTCCATTTTCCCCCACCATTTCTGGCGAGTACCCTAATTATTTTTTAAAACAAGCTTGAAGGGGATAGCATATGCTTGTGCAGTAAGTTTTTCCTTCGGAAAAATCCAACCTAGTACATTTTACGAGCCGTAGGAAGGAGGAACTCGAGTAATGTCATGGCGACGAAATCCAATGTCATCAAGGTTTAACGAGCCTGACAATGGGAGAACTCAACATATTTTCATGTTTAGAGAGTTTGAAAAGAAGGCAGAAAAGAAAAATCCATCATGGCCCTTTTCATAAATAGTCTCTCAGACCCGAAAAGGTAGAAAACAATATCCGAAAGAACCTCTTAGTCGCGACAGGCTAAGGTATTCCTTTTTCATAAATAATCTATCCCAACCCGAAAAAGGGGTAAACATATACTGTGTAGATATTTCTTTGCAGCCATTTAACGAGTTCAAAACGACAAGAGTCTGAACAATATTTTAAATTTTTGAGAGTCAGAAAAGAGCTGAAAGATGACTCCAGTAGTGAATTTTTCGTGTTTTTACCGAGTCCGAAAAAGTATAAATTTTAACTTGTTACTTCACCACTATGTCCTGAAAACCTATTGCTGCACAAGAGACATGTGTAAAACCCATTTCTCGAAAATAATATAATAAAATAATAGAAAAAAATGTCTTAAAACCTAATTAGGGTTGTAAAAAGTTATAAAATGCCAAAAATGGTAAAAATAATTACCTTTCACTTTTTACCTCTCGTGGAGCAATAGTTACCCATTTTACAGTGTGATTTTGCGGCAACAATAGTGGAAAATCCAGTAGACCAAACTCAAATCCATTAGTTCCAGGTAAGAGCTGAGATCTCTCCCTTCATTTTGAGTCATTGTTTACTACATGCAACTTACAATTTCCATTTCTGGGGGAGGAAATGCAAAAATTAGGGCACGGTAGTTGGTGCAGGTTTCGGGCACAGAGTTGCGCCAACCTCCAAATTTTATACACTAGGGTGCACCCATTAGCATGACTGTTTGGGAAACAGTCGTGCCAATGGCGCAAACCATTTTTTGTGCAAAATGCAAGTCAAATACCCTAATTTTTTACAAATCCAAGCTTCAAAAATGGTTAATACTATTCATATGAATGTGTTTACAGGTAGAAAGCGGCAAAATGGTGATCAAATGGAAAGAACGGGAACACGGCGAAGAGGACGAGATTTCCATGGGAAATGAGAGATGCATGGAAGCTATCAAATATTGTGGACTAAAAAATTTCTTCTTGACACCGCGTCTCCATGCTCAACTGTAGCTGCTACAGTATTTGATCAACATATGGATGAGGATCAGGAACTTGAGATTGATGTTTCTGATATCTACTTTATCACAGGATTGTCATGGAGGGGAGAAACACCAATCCTAACCAGCACCCGACCTTGCATGGAGAGCATGTCCATGGTGATTGATAGGGTATGTCTAGGGGCACGAAAGGGATTAGGGAGTGGGAAAGTTGATATCCAAACTATCCCAGACTTATCACTAAAATTAGTACTACATACAATCACATGAGTCGCAGGATTGCAAGCACCACACGAAGAAACAAATACACAGTTGCTTCTTGCTATAGACTACTTTACACTGACCATCTACAACTGGGTAGAGGCCGTGACAATAAACATGAAATGCTAGCTAAAAAAATGAAATAAGACCAAATTGAAGAAATTCGGCTATGGGTCAATCTTGGTATCGTTCTTCCTAGAACGACTACCAATTTTTCAGCGTGAGGAAGTCATAGTCCCAACACCACCAACAACAGAACCATGGATGGCTTGATAGGCGGCTCTGATGCCAAGGGCACGGGGCGGTCAACAGATGTCCTAGAGACCAGAGTTCTTTGATTGGCTCCATCAATAGTTGATCATCATGGAGGACTGGCCCTACTATGGTACAGATTTTACTGGTGTTCCAGACCTCCCACTCCTGAAGGGAGAGGATTGGGATGAATATTTGGGTAAGACTCATTTTTTAATTTTCACGAGTGATATTATTTTTTTAAACTATGTATGTTCTGACATTAAATCCATGTATTTGTAGATGTTGTCCCAAAGGGACCTATGGGCATGTCTCTGATAGTGAGGAAAATCCCTCGTAATTTCGACCCTCATGGCGGGGGAGGCGAGGAAGAGGATATTGTGCGCAACATAAAGGGGATCACACGTGGAGTCCCAGACTATGCACGATTTGATGATGTTCCTCATGCCTACCAGAGACATACTGTCGGGGTGCCAAGCCGTATTCACCACTTACTGAGGTGGTTCGTACAGGCAATGACATGCTACCGTGAGCATCACGCCGATTAGACACCTAGAAGTTATATCTGCATATTTTGAGAGACATGGTGTTTCAAGATGTAACAAAAACACACCTATTTTTTGAATGTATGATGCACACAAATGCAAACACGCGATATATATATATATATATACATCTATTTTCCTACATGGATATTTTCACATGACGATGATTTTACAAATTACACAAATGTCTATCTAATACAATATTAGCCACTGTATCCGTTATTGCATTCATTCGTCTAGGAATATCTTGATATGTGATAAAATAAAAATTTCTTTCCAACAAATGAATACGTAAATAAAATATCAAAATGTATGTGTTTCTAACCGAATAATGACCATTGAGTTGCAGAACAACAAGTTGTGAATCTAGATTTACAAGCAATGTGCGTATGCAGAGATTGATTGCCTCAGTTAATAGCTCAAGGACAACACTATATTCAATGAAATTGTTTGTAGTTCATCCTAGACAAATACCTTGTAGTTCTATCAACTCACCAATAGGATCATAGATTACCCAGGCTGCTGAAGACAAATTCTTGGTACTGTGGGAAGCACCATCCCTGAAACTGACATAAGGGGTAATAGACATCTGCACAAATAAGCAAGACCCAAATAAGCAGGAAAATGCTCAAAAAACACACCAAATCAAAACATGTACAAAAATTAGAAAAACACCTATGTACATAAATCATGCATGAATGACTCATGCATAATATTTTTTGAGATACAACCCATTTCTAGGTTGTTCTAGAGGATGACCTTCGTAATCAATAAGATTATAGGCCCCATTCTGCAATATATGTTTAAAAATGTAAGGCCCATGCCACATGGGTTCAAATTTACCTACCCCCATCTTATCATGAGCTTGGTCATACAGGAGGACAAGATCTCCTTCAATGAAAGAATGAGGGGAAACTGATTGGTCAAAATGAGTTTTGACCCACTTTTTTTGTGCTTCAATAACTAGAGCAGCAAAGCGGCGATTTTTGTCCAACCGTTCTAGATAAAGGAGACACTCTTCTTCTGGTGAAGTATTCGGCAGTAATTCAACAACCAACTTGAGCGAAGGTATTTCACATTCAATCGGAAGAGTAGGTTCCAAACCATAAACCAACTGAAAAGGGGTGAATTTGGTTGCATTCTTAACTGAGGTTCGGTATGCCCAAAGAGCTGAAAATAATATGAGATGCCAATTTGATTTATGGATCCCAATCATACGTTGAAGCATGGTAACAAGAAATTTGTTCACGACTTCAACCTAGCCATTGGCCTGAGGATATTTCAGCGTTGAGCTGTCGTGATGTAGACCCAACTTAGAAGTCAACTCCGCCATGCTGTAATGCTGAAAATGGGAACCATGATCGGTAACGATGGCTTGAGGGACACCAAACCTAGAAATGATATGATTGAATATGAATTGAGCAGCTGTCTTATCGTCAGCGGCAAGTGTAGGCATTTATTCGGCCCATTTGGTGAAGTAGTCGATGACTATGATAATATGTGCATGCCCCCTGGCCGAGTCAGGGTTACACGTCATAAAATTGATGCCCCACTTCGGAAAGGGACCAACAGTAATGACCGGATGAAGAGGTACAGATGGCACTTGCATATTGCATTGATAAATATGGAAATCATGACATTTACAAACCGCGACAATGTAGTATTTGAAGATAGAAGGCCAAAAATAACCAGCACGTAGAATATTTTGTGCAGTGGCATAACCAAACATGTGACCACCACAGGCACCAATGTCACAATCATTGAGGACTTTCTCAGCTTCCTTGAGGGTCAAACATCGATGGAGAATGGAATCTACTCCGACACGATAGAGGGTATCCTCGACTATACAATAAGGTTGCGAATGATGACAGATGCGTCGACGGGCATCCTTTGTCAACTCAGATCTTAAAGTAGAAGTATGGAGATAAATGATGATATTAGTGTACCACGTATCGAGGGTGCTAATCAAGAAAAGTGTATCGTCTGGAATGTATTCCTCAGAATGAGATGGAGGAGAGTCTGAAGGGAGGGAACAGATCAAATCAACAAAAACTAGTGATTTCTTCGACTTCACAGTAGTAAATTCCAAATTGAACTCTTGGAGGATGACAATCCATTTCGAGTATTTTCCCACTAGCAATTGAAGAGACAATATATAGGTCATGGGGTTGCAATTAGAAATCACAGTTACTGTATGAAAAAGAATATAATGACGAAAACACTGAACTATAGCTAACGCTAACTTCTTGACATGTGCATAGCGTGTCTCAAGATCGAGAAGGTTACGAGACAAGTAATAGATAACATTCTCATTACCGTCATCATCGTCTTGTACCATAACCATGGCAATCGTGCTGAAAACGGCAGCTAAAATGAAGGGAAAAATCACGATGATAGTTAGGAGGATGCAACAGAGGAGCATTGACAAGCAACGTCTTTAGGGTCTCAAAAGACTTCTGAGCGATCTCATCCAAACAGAAAGGAATTCCTTGCTTTAATAATCATGTGTATCCTCTAGCCACTTCTACATAGTTAGGTATAAAACGGTGTAAAAACTTAGCCTTACCTTTCAAAATCTGCAACTGATGTAATGAGGAGGGAGAGGGGAGATTGATAATAGCCTCAACCTTGAGTGGATCAAGGCGAATTCCGTCTTTGGACATGATAAACCCTAAGAGTCTACCGGAATCAACGCAGAAGATGCACTTGTGTGGATTAAGCTGAATATTGTAACATCGACAATGAAGAAAAATCTGACGAAGATGGTCAAGATGGTCCATACGCTTAGCTGAATGAGCGGGAAGATCATCCAGATAAGGTTGAATGATGTGATGAATATCATGAAAAGCATACGACATTGCTCCCTGAAATGTAGCCCCAACATTATTAAGGCCAAAATGGAGCTTCCTATATGTGAAGGTACCCTAAGGATAGATAAAGGCAGTCTTATGCTGATCAGTCAGGAGGATGTTAATCTGATTGTAACCAGAAAAACCATCCATTAGGGAAAATATCTCACTCCCAGCACAGTCATCAATAATATGATCAATAAATGGAGTAGGATAATTATCCTTGGGACAAGCTCGATGAATATCACGATAATCAGCACAGACGCAAATAGTTCCCTGTTTCTTATCTACAGGAACAATATTAGAGACCCTTTCTGTCAAAGGAATGAGATAAATAAAACTAGCTCTGAGAAATTTTTCAACTTCACATTTAATGGTGGCAGCTTTTCTAGGGTGCACTGGACGAAGATGCTAGTGAACAGGCTTCGAGCCAGGGTAAGTAGGTATTTGATGTACCACTATACTAGGGTCAATGCTAGACATTTCTTCATAGGACCATGCAAAGACATGACAGAATTCACGAAAAAGGCTAGTATAAAATTTTACTTCATTAGAAGAACAAGTGACCTCGATATGGATGTTCTCGACAATTCCCGGTTTAACTGAAATTTCAATAAGCATCGTCTATTTAGTATTACTCAAGTTACCTTCTGTAAAGACGTCATGTGTCAAAACAGATAGTTGAAGTGGAGGATAAGGAACCTGAGATGAAAAACGCTTGAGACAAGTAGACATGGCCCTGAGGCCAAGCATCGACGAGGAATGATGATGACCATCATCCCATGGTAGATCCTAAAGAGACATGGTTTCCACGATGGATCCATCGGAGGGAAATAATTCTTTCAAAGGATCAGGCGAATCGGAATCACCAAGCCACGGGGATTGAGAATAAATGTTAAGAGACATGCTCAATGGAGCACAATCATAGGATGGAGGTTCCGAAGCGGTAATGAGTTCACAATAATCAATCTCAATCGGACTAAAAGGCATCGAATCTCCGAAGGAATTAATTTGTTCAGGGGAAGGAATAATCCAAGGGTCATCAGACCGAGAGATCATATGAATCTGAATAGTGTTTGGTGGAGGAAGAGGAAAAATACCCATGAGGGCAGGGTCTTTAAAAATATCTGGCCCTACGCTCTCGTAAGGAGTAGGTATTTGATCCACATACAGAACGTTGTTCTCAGAAGAAGAGGTGAAGAAGGACAATTTATCAACAGTAACAATATTTCCTTCGTGTTGAAATTTCAGAACAGGAAAGAGAGTCGACGGAACACATAACATGGTGTGAGTCCAACTACAACCGAGGAGAATATTATAATTGAGTTTAGCATCAATGACTTCGACCTTGAAATTGACTGTCTTCCCTTTCAAAGTAATCGTTAAACTAGCGAGAACGCCTAAAGGTTTTGATTCTCTTCCATCAAATGCTTCAAGGGAATTTGGTGATGAATTCAGGGCTGGAGAACTAATATCTTTCCAACACGAAGATGAAATGACACAGGTTGATGCACCTTCATCCACAAATGCTCGATGGATGTCAAGACCATTAATAACAACTTTAATAATGAGTGCAATCTAATGCGGAAGTCATGGAACAAAATTCTCTAAATCGAAAGCAAGAAGGCTATTATCGGCAGGATCAATCCCACAAATCACAGATAACAAAGCTCTTCGCTACGACAGAAAAATCTGAAGTAATTCCAATGTAGACATTGCAGATGGCACCTAAGCCAAATCCTCAACAATATTGTAATGGTGAGTGGCACAGGCGTTAGGATTATAAGAATACTTGCGGAGTACACCTTTGGAAGGTGGTCGCACCACGGATTCAGCATTGGGCCTTTCAATTTCAAGAGGGCCAGTAACAGGCGGAGGAGGAGGACCATCAACGATCTCCTTCCCAGTGGCCTGACAGGATCCCTTGTAATATTTTGACTGAGTAGCAATAGAAACGGTTGCAAAACCGTTCATCATGAACACCTGAGAGCCAAATGGGGCAGAGGACTAAGTTTTCTCTACCATCTGAGTCTGCTGAGATGAGAAAGGATCCTTAAGAATGAATGGAGTTCCCTGGGTGCCTTTGAGAAAAGAAATCACTTTGGATCATCGAGGATAGTCCTTGGTGAAGTGCTCTTTATCACAAATCAAACAAGGGTACTTCGACTTGCGTTGAGAACCATTGCCACCATGGGGTTTCTGAGAATCTTATTTTGGGGCATCGGCTTTGGCCTTACCTTTACCCATATTTTTACCTTTATAAGCATTATTTGTATGATTGGCCTGAACAAAATTAACTTCTGTTGGTTTACCAGAATTCGAAGAGGACTGAGAGGAAAAGTTATTGGAAGAAGTGGACTTCGGCTTCCAAGTGTTTGAAGATGAAGACTTCTGAGAAGTTTGAGACACAGAACCAATAATACCATTGATGGATGGAGTCACTGGTGGTTTATAAGTTCCAGGTCGGGGAGCATCAGGCAATATATCATATAATGCACCAGACTGAGAGTACACAAGATCAAGGTATTGGGCATAAGCAATGGCTTGTTCCTCGGTTACACATGCCCCCGTGAGTTAGAAGCTAATCAGGAATTTCAAATTTGATCATGTGACAATGATGTCACCACTCATGAATATGATCTAAGATATGAGTAGCTCGGTATTGTTTCAATGCATGGTTTCGGGGAAGCTTCAAACCCCCTTCGCTCCCGCTTCCGAAACTCGCTCTGTGCGGGAGCGTTTCGGAAACGCTCGGAAACGCGCTCCCGAAAACGCTTCCTGACGGGAGCGTTTTCGGGAGCGCGTTTCCGACCCTGTAAAAACGCTCCCTATTTTTGCGGGAGCGTTTCAGGAAGCGCTCAAGAGTGAACGCTCCCTGAGCGCTTCCGACGTTTAAAAAATGCTTCAGGAGCATTTTTTAAATGCGGGAAGCGTTCGGGGAGCGTTCGCTCCCGAACGCTCCTCGGAAAAAAAAAAATTTCCCGCCGCGCGAAATT
Source organism: Pinus albicaulis (assembly GCA_034641835.2). Classification (NCBI taxonomy): domain Eukaryota; kingdom Viridiplantae; phylum Streptophyta; class Pinopsida; order Pinales; family Pinaceae; genus Pinus; species Pinus albicaulis. The sequence goes on from CM076578.1 coordinate 178,261,467, forward strand.
TTTTTTATGAGAAAAATCGATTTTTTTAAAAGGGGGGGGGGGTTCATTTTCATTTCATTGTTTGTTGAGTTGAGAGAGAGAAAGAAGGAGAGCGCAAGGTTGACAGGAGAGCAAGGAGCAAAGCTGACAGGAGAGCAAGGAGCAAGGATGACAGGAGGATTGCAAGAAAGAGGTAGGCCTTCTAATCCAATTTTGTATTTTCTAGGATGAATTTGTAGATTGTTAAATTGTTTGAAAATGAAAACTTGAATTTTTCTTGAATGTTTCATTTTATTGGATTTAAAACTTTAAAAATGAATTTTTTTTTTCCTATGTTGCATTTCCTATTCCCATTTGGCATTTTTCCATTTGTTTTGCAGGCTAGAAACTTGAAACTTGTTTCCATCATGGCTATATGGCTAGGAATTTTCCTCATGTTGGTTCCTTTATTTGTGATAATGGTGTTGGAGAGTGCTAAAAGAAAGAGGCAAATCAGAGAAGAGGAGGATGAAGAGGAGGGTTATGGTGGATCTGAAGAAAATCCTGAAGAGGAGGAGGATTATGTTGAGGAGGAAGTGGGGAGTGGAGACCCTGAGAACATAGAATCCCCAACTAAACAAGACCAATATCCTTTGTGGAAATATTTTCAGAAACAAGGAGGGAAAGGTGGTGGAACCACTAAATTTATTTGCCCCCATTGCAATAAACAATACCATGGTTCATACACCCGTCTGAGAAGGCACCTTTTTGGGATAATGCCAGGAGATGGAACTAAAAATCTTGGAATCAAAGTTTGTACTTATGTGCCAGCACCACAGAGAGAGATATATAGGAAGGAAGAGGGGGTTGCCCTATAGAGATCATCTAAAAGATATAGGGGTTTCGTTGATTCGGGCCCAACACATCATGGACAAACAAGTTCAACTTCCACCCATGCCAGTGGTTTCGGAAGCAGTGGCACTAGATTAAGGCGTAGAACCATATCCGATTTCCTAGACGAAGGGTGTAGGAATGATGTGGATTCAAAATTTTACCGGTTTCTATATGCATGTGGGGTGCCATTCAATGTTCTTCGCTCACCTTATTGGCATGAAATGGTTTCTGCCATTAATGATGCCCCCAAAGGATACAAAAGCCCTGGGTATGACAAGTCCAGAACCGTGGGTCTTGATCATGAAAAAGCTAAAATAAACCATTCTCTGGCTAGAATGACAAGTTCGTGGAATGAGCATGGGCTATCCATTGTCTCTAATGGATGGACCAATGTAAAAGGAAAACCATTGATAAGTGTTTTGGCTGTGTCGGTTAGTGGTGCAATCTTCCTGGCAGCATATGATTATTCAGACAAATTCAAAACCGGCATTAACATTGTAGAACCATTACTTGATATAATTGAAAAGACTGGGCCATACAATGTCATACAGGTCATCACTGATAATGCTGCTAACTGTAAGGCAGCAGGAGCAATTGTTGAGGATAAATACCCCAACATTTTTTGGTCTGGGTGTTTGGTTCACACAATGAACCTTTTGATGCATGATATCATAAAAAACAAACAACCTCAATTCAAATGGCTTGGTGATTTGTACAAGAGAGGTAAAAAAATGATAAAATTTATTACAAATCATAGCAATACCCATGGGTTTTTCCGTACTCACTCCAAATTGGAGTTGTTGAAAATAGCAAAAACTAGATTTGCTAGCTATTACCTCACCTTCAGGCGCCTTTTGAAGGTAAGAGAGTCATTGGCTGCAATGGTATCAAGCCCACACTGGCAGCTATTAAAGGACAGGGCAGCAACAGTAGTTGACAAGCAAAGTTTCGAACATGTGGAGGAGACCGCCCTTGACCCTTAGTTTTGGGCACGTATGAGGGAAATTGTGAGTTTTACCAAGCCCATTTATAACATGATTCACTTTGCAGATACTGATAAACCAGTGATTGGAGAGGTTTATGAGCAGATGGATAGCATGTTGGGGCAAATAAAAGATATTGTTAAGGATAATGATCCCAACTTGTATGCTATGATTCATGACCGTGTGTGTGCACGGTGGAATAAACTCAATGTTCCACTACATGCTTTGGCATATATCCTTACGCCAAAATATTACTCTCCATCTTGGTTGGGCCAACCTGCACCTGGAGGTGGGGTTAGGGTGAAACCTCACACAGATCCAGAGGTACAAGAAGGGTACATGAAGGCATTGGAAAAATTGGTACCTGACAGGGAAGAGTGTGCTAGATTGCGCCTTGAATTAGGCAAATACTTCAGTTGCACTGCTAACTTTGGTTCTTTCCATGCAATGGAAGACAGGGACAGATTTGATGCTCTCACATGGTGGGAATCATATGGCGGCATGGGAATTTTGCCAAAGTTGGCTAAAAAAGTTCTCTCACAGGTTGTGAACACTTCTTCTGCAGAGAGGTGTTGGAGCACCTACAGCTTCATACACAATGTGAGAAGAAACAGGCTGAATGAAAACCGAGCTGAAAGCTTGGTTTATGTGCATTACAACTTGAGGTTGTTGAGCCATTACTGTGATCGGGCAAATGAGGATCAATCACACAGAGTCTGGGACAACAACCCAGAGGATGATAATTTGGAGGACGGCACGTTACATCTGGAAGAATTGGAAGCAGAACTTTATAGGGATGATGATGAAGCATCAGCAGCACCGCCACACACAGGGCCAGTCCCACCATCTACTAGTAGCAGTGCGGGTGCCAATGCCAGTGCCAGTGCCAGTGCCACTCCTCGATATCACACTATTGTTCCTTTGCAGATCCAGCCTCCACCTTCTAGTCGTGGTCGTGGTACTCCTGAGAGTACTAGAAGACCAACATTTCCTCATGGCTCACAAAAATTAGACATTTCTCGTGGGCGTGGCAAGGGGCCAGCCAGATAAAATATATTTGTTGTTTACTATTTTCTATTTGTTGTTGACAGTTGAACAGTTGAAACTTGACTCTTTCTAATTTCATATATTTAATGACAATTTAAGTTTGAAGTTTGAATTTGAAAGGTGAAACTTTGAAGTTGGAATTTATAAGTTTACTGTTTACAAGTCATTATGAATTATGAATATGATGCTTCATGAAAGTTATATGGTGATAAATGAATCAATGATGATAAATGTTATATAATATCAATGATGATAAATGTTATATATTGAATTTTGAAATCAATGAATCAATGATGATAAATGTTATATATCAATGATGATAAATGTATATTGAATTTTAAAATCAATGAATCAATGATGATAAATGTTATAATATATATATCAATGATGATAAATGTTATATATTGAATTTTGAAAGCTTGAAACCTTCAGATTGATGATTTGCGAGACTCAAGAGTCAATATGTTGTATGCTTCCAACTCGTGGGCGTGGTTGATGAAGATTATAACTTCTAGATGATTGATGTTATATGATTCAATCTATGTTTTTATGTTTTTTATGTCTAATTCATCATTCTAAATGTTTTTGTTGACATATATGCATCAAAATATTAAAAATATTAAAATATATATATATATATATATATATATATATATATATATATATATATATATATATATATATATATATATATATATATAAACGCTCCCGAAAACGCTCCGGACCCGGAAACTTTTAGAAATGGCACTCCGCGCTCCCGCTCCTGCTCCCGCTTCCAAGTAACCTTGTTTCAATGAAGTGAGGAGGTGCGTCCCAGTCTCATAGTGGACTGGTAACTAGAAATGCATGAGGAATGCCATGGCTAAAGAATTGAAATCTTGGAAGACGCCATGAGATAGCTCAATCTACCACTTTGCAGCGGCACCAATAAGAGTTCGCTAGAAAATAGGGAGTCGAAGAGAATCTTCGACCCAACACTTAGAGGAACACCACAAATGGTAAGTCATAACATGTTCTTGGGGGTCTTCACCAGACTTGCCCTCAACTTTGGGTCAATCACCAAGAATCTTGGCTGGAACTGGAGGCCAATATGGGTTATGAAGAATGGGATCGTTCATCAACTTTGACACATTAGGTAATTCAAACATACTAAGAAATGGTAATTGACTGTTGAAAGTCATCGGAGGTCTTTGATAAGGACCTCCATGTACATTCTACCCAGTCCAAGTGGGATTATGTCCCCATAGATTCTGTCCCCAAGGATTCAGATCATAGGGATTAGAAGCAGGATAATTCGGTTGATACTGGGGTTGAGGACCAAGATACTGAGTTGGAGTAGACCACTGAGGTCCTTGCTGAGAAACGTATGGATTCTGTTGTGGAATGTAAGCATGACTTTGAGGTTGATGATATACAGGTTGATTTTGAGGGTAAGAAACCCGGGGTGCACTATATATCGGTTATTATGAACCTTGAGGGTAGTAACCACCTTGCTGTTGAGTAGGAAGACCCGGCTAAATAGGTTGAGCAGGCTGCTGAGCGGGTAAAATTGGATGACTATAAACAGGTAGAACTAGCTGCTGAAACGATGGAACCGGTTGAGGAGTAGGTTGAATCGGTTGCTGAGTTGGTTGAGCCAAGTACTGAGGGCCACTAGGTTGAACTTGTGGGAAAGGTTGGCCTAATGGTTGTGATGGACCAGGTTGTCCCTGATAACCAGATTGAATTGGAGGAGGACCATAGGGTTGTCCTGGTTACACAAAATTTTGGCCATACTGAGCATGTAACTGCGGTTGTGGTGCAACAGTTTGTCCTTCTGGTGGGTATATTGTCCCCCTAGGAGCATAAGATAGTCTTGGTTGATTCTGACACTGACCAGATAGACTGTAGGGTTGGCCATGTTGGACCAAATGTTGAACTTGTGAAGGTTGGCCTTGTGGATGAGAGGTAGGGCTCTGCTGAGCTAAAGGTTGTCCCTGTGAGGGTTGTGCTTGCAAGCCAGAGGGTTGCACAGGCAAGGTAGGTCCCAAATGAGTAACAGTCTGAGAAGGATCATAGACAGCTTCATGAGGATCAATAGAAGGAAAATATATTGGATTACCATACACATCATAATGGTGTGGATATACATATGCGAGATTACCAACATCATCATAGTGATGGAATTGAGGATTAGCAAGAGATTGAAGGGGTTGAGAAGAATGAGAACTCTGCTACTAAATAGCCAAAATATATTCTTCAAAAGTAAGGCTGCCAAGAAGCATAGGAGTAGTAGAAACTACACTAGAAGCAGGTGGGGCCTCCGAGACACTAGACTGTCATCTACCAGGACTGGGATTAAGAAGCCACATTAGATTGAGGAAAATAGACCTTCGAGTGTGAAAAGATCTTGATGAATGAGTGGTAACATACAGTGTGGATGAAGCCACATAGACATTCGGTTGGACTGGAACAGACATAACAGTAACCGATGAACCAGGTGTCAAAGGTGATAGTCCTAACGAAGGGAGGACTCAAATCTGAGGAGGAGTTAATGTACTGCATTGCACTATGGAGACAACACCAGACAAAATCTGACCCAAGGACCTATATCCAAGCGGAAGTGAGACCGATGTGTTGGGCTTGTGTTATATTCTTTCCACAACTAGTCAAGCATGGGGGGGTAGCAGGGGGGGAGATATCCCCCCTATACGTTGCGTTAGGAGCAAAGTACGGGGGGTGAGAGGGGGGGCGGTAGTCCCCCCTGTCGGGGTCTGGTGCAGCGGCCCCGAAAATTTTTTTTGGTCCTTATTTTCCGGTGGGTGGATCTACCCATGGTTTTGTGCATGGGTTTGCACATGGTTTTGGGGCATGATGGTTTTCAGCCCCTGGTATTTTGTAGATCTAGTCAAGGGAACTATGGTTATGTTCTAATATAGGGTTAATGGATTGGGCTTTATATATTATTCGGCATGTATATATATGTGTTGTAAGAGTAAAAGGAATATAATGAAAAATCAAGTTGGTTGTCTCGATTTGGGATCCAGCAGAAAATCTCTGTGTTTATCTATTTTATGTTTTATGCTCTTGCTATTGCTTATTTTATGTTTTAAAGATTTGTTTGTATATAATTTTTGTACAGGGTTAAAACCTACATTTGGCATTGGAGTAGTTTCGGCTTCAAGGGGATGCCTTTGATGTTGAGGGGTTTTTTTCTCAGGCCTAAGGTAGACACTGTTCAGTGGGAGATCTATGGGATTGATTCTTGCAGTGAAAGAAGATGGCGAGCAGCGAGAAGATAGAGATCAAGAAATTTAATGGTCAGAGTTTTGAGTTGTGGAAGCTCAAGATGGAGGATATGCTGGAGGATAAGGACTAGTGGATCACGGTAGATCCAGGTACTAAACCAACGACAATGTCAGATGAATACTGGAAGAAACTAGATCGGAAGGCAAAGAGCACAAGATGGTTGTGTGTCTCAGATTCAGTATTGTTGAATGTATTTGGGGAAGCTACGGCAAAGACCTTGTGGGACAAGCTAGGGACTTTGTACCAATCTAAGTCTCTGGTGAATAAATTGTTCCTGCGGAAAAAGTTGTATAACCTGAGGATGAAGGATGGAGACTCGCTGACAGAGCATCTGAACGCCTTCAATACTGTGGTAACTCAGTTGTCATCTGTTGATATTAAAATCTCAGATGAAGATAAGTGCATTAGTTTGTTGTGTTATCTACTAGATTCATGGGACAGTCTGGTTATTGCAATAGGTAGCAATACAACTACCTTGAATTTTGATGACATTGTCTCAACCTTGTTGTCGGAGGAAATGAGACGGAGAAATATGGAGGGTCAGAATGGAGATTCCTTATCTGTATGAGGAAGGTCCTAGAATCGAAACAAGAATAAGGTTTTGAGTGGGAGATCTAAATCTAGAGGGAGATCTAAATATCCTGGAAAGTTTGTAAAGGTGTGCTGGAAATGTGGAAAGGAAGGGCACTACAAAAATGACTACAGATCTAAAGCTCCTGAGAAAGGAAAGGGATCTGATGATGCTCCTTCTACAGAGGAAAAAATGACCTCGGATGAAGGCGGGGATGTGTATTTGGCTTCTTCTTCAAATACACATGTACATCATGAGTCATGGTTGATTGACTTGGGTGCATTCTTTCACTTCACTCCCCATAGCGTGTAGTTCTGCGAGTATGAGAAATATGATGGAGGTGGTGTCTTCTTAGTTGATGATGGGAAGGCCAAAATCATCAGATGTGGAAAATTCAAGCTTAAGCTATAAGGTGTAAGGATTATAACACTTCCTGGTGTTCTGCACATTCCTACATTAGCCAGAAATCTAATTTTTGTAAGCAAGATGGATGATGCAGGTGTAAAAAAAGTGTTCAAGAAAGATACCTGTAAGATGGTTCGGGGAGCACTGGCATTAATGCAGGGAGTTTGCATTGGAACTCTGTAAAAGCTTCAGGGCAACACTGTTATTGATGGGTGCAACAATTTTGTGGTTCCCGAAAGTGGAGCGGAAAGCCTAGCAGTGTCTGGAGAAAAGACCATGCTATGGCATCAAAGGCTTAGACATATGGGAGAGAAGGGCCTTCGGATAATGCATGGGTAGAAGGTATGTCTAATAGCTCTTTGGATTTTGATTTCTGTGAACATTGTGTATATGGGAAGCAGAATCGGGTGAGTTTTCCTTCTAATGCTAAGAGGGTGAACAAGATATTAGAGCTTGTGCACATTGATGTGTTTGGACCTGTGTCGGTTTAATCACTGGGTAAGTCTGTGTATTATGTTTCATTCATAGATGACTTCTCAAAGAATACATGGATATATTTCTTGAGGAAGAAATCTAAAGTCTTTGAAATATTTAAATAATTTAAGGCTCTGGTGGAAAACCGGATAGAGAAGAAGATAAAGGTGCTGAGGACAGATAATGGTGGAGAGTTCTGCAAGAATGATTTTGAAGAGTTCTGTAAGAAGTGTGGTATAGCATGGCAGAAGAATACTCCATACACACCTAAAAAAAATGGAGTTGTAGAAAGAATGAAAAAAACACTGATGGAAAAGGTAAGAAGCATGCTCAGTGGTACCGGGTTAGGATAAGAATTCTGGGCAGAGGCAATGGAGACTGCATGTTACTTGGTGAACAGATCACCTTCATCAGTGTTCGAGGATAAGGCTCCACATGAGGTATGGACTGGTAAGAAACCCTCTCTTTCACATCTGAGGGTATTTGGATGTGATGCATATGTACATGTTCGAAAGGAGAAAAGGAGCAAGTTGGATAATAAATCTGAACGGTGCAACTTTATTGGGTATAAGGATGGTTTAAAGGATTACAAGCTTTGGAACCCATAAACAAGGAAGGTTGTGTATAGCCGAGATGTGGTGTTTAGAGAGGTGAAAGATATTGTTAAACATGAAGTCCTACCAAAGGAACCTGAGAAGATAGAGTTTGAGCTAAAGGAGGATGAATCAGACTCTATAACAGAAGAAGAGTCAAAAGAGGAAGAGCCACAAACTCCAGTTGTGAGAAGATCAGTTCAGGAAAGAAGACAATCAGAAAGGTATAGTTCATCTGCTTTGTGTTCAATTTTTTCTTTAACTATAACTGATGATGATCCCGGAACCGTCAGGGAGGCAGTAGATTCAGAGGACGGAAAACTTTGGAAGGAGGCCATGGTTGATGAAATGGCATCCTTGCATAAAAATGAGGCATGGGATCTGGTGGAGTTGCTGGCTAGAAGGAAGCCCATCGGTAGAAAATGGTTGTTTAAGAAGAATATTAATGTAGAAGGAAAGGTGGAGAAATACAAAGCTCGGTTGGTAGAAAAAGGTTATTCCCAAGTGCCAGGAATTGATTTTGGTGATATTTTTTCGCCTATTGCCAAAGTTACTTCTATTAGATTACTTTTATCTCTTGCTGTTGCATTTGATTTTGAGGTAGAACAGATGGATGTGAAAACAATATTTCTTCATGGGGATCTGGAAGAGGAGATCTAGATGTAACAACCTGAAGGCTTTATGGTGAAGGGGAATAAAGAGCTGGTATGTAGGTTAAAGAAGTCTCTGTATGGGTTAAAACAGTGACTAAGGATGTGGTATCAGAAATTTCATACCTATATATGGGGACTTGGCTTCACCAGAAGCAAGGAGGATCACTGTGTTTATTTTAAAATAATTGGTGACCGTGTTGTTTATTTGCTCTTGTATGTGGATTATACGTTGTTGATTGGAAATGACAAAGAAATTATCCAAGATTTGAAGACCCAACTGGTCTCCAAATTCGACATGAAGGATCTTGGTGTTGCAGAATATATTTTGGGCATGGAAATTAAGAGAGATCGGGCAAAGAGGAAGCTCTAGTTAAACTAGAGGAAGTATGTCAAGAATATATTACAGAGGTTCAATATGCAGGATAGTAAACCGATGAATGTTACAATTCCTGTAGGTACAAAGTTGTCTGCTGAACAGTGTCCCAAGACACAAGAAGAAGAGGACGATATGTCTCGTGTTCCATATGCAAGTGCAATGGGTAGCCTGATGTATGCAATGGTATGTACTAGACCAGACATTGCACATGCAGTGGGAGTACTGAGCAGATTTATGTCAAACCCAGGGAAAGAGCATTGGACAACAATGAAGCGGGTTTTCAGATATTTGCGCGGCACTAGTGATTTTGGCTTGTGCTACCAGGGAAGACCAGGATTGGAAAGAGTTTTGGACACTCATTGTTTTGTTGATGTAGACTGGGCTGGAGATATGGACCAAAGAATATCTACAAGAGGGTATGTGTTTAGCCTATTTGGAGGTGCAATCAGTTGGATGAGTAAAAGGCAGCCTGTAGTGGCTCTTTCAACTATAGAGGCAGAATATGTGGCAGCCACTCATGCAAGCAAGGAAGCAGTTTGGTTGTAGAGATTGTGTTCAAGTATGGGGTTGGTGCAGCAAGCTATAAGGCTAGACTGTGATAGCCAAAGTGCAATTTTCTTGGCTAAGAACCTTGCTTATCATTCAAAGACAAAGCACATTGATGTTCAATATCAGTTTGTGAGATATATGGTTGAAGCTAAAAGGATGTTGCTGGTAAAGGTGGACACTTTGAAGAATTTTGCAGATGCATTGACAAAGCCTGTGAGCACTCATAAGTTCTCTTGATATAGAGAAACAATGGGTGTTGCAAATCTGGGCTAATAACTTAGCTCTCTTGTGGCCCCTTGCGGAAAGAAAACAACAAGTGGGAGAATGTTGGGCTTGTGTTATATTCTTTCCATGACTAGTAACGTGCAGAGGGTTAACAGGGGGGGTAGAAACCCCCCCTGTACGTTGCGCTAGGTGCAACGTACGAGGGGGTCAGAGAGGGGGCATTAGCCCCCCCTGTTGGGGTGCGGGGCAACGCCCTGGAAAAAAAAAAATTGGTCGTTATTTTTCGGTGGGCGGATATGCCCATGGTTTTGTGCATGGGTTTGCACATGGTTTTGGGGCATGATGGTTTTCAAGCCCTGGTATTTTTTAGATCTGGTCAAGGGAACTACGGCTATGTTCTAATCCAGGGTTAATGGATTAGGGTTTATGCATGCTTTGGCATGTGTATATGTGTTGTAACACTAAAAGGAATATAATGAAAAATCAAGCTGGTCGTCCCGATTTGGGATCCAGGGGAAAATATCTGTGTTTATCTATTTTATGTTTTATGCTCTTGATATTGTTTATTTTATGTTTAAAAGATTCGTTTGTAGATAATTTTTGTACAATGTTAAAACCTACACGATGGTGGAGAATCCTGAGTAGAAACATGAGGGACATCTTCTGGAAAAAGCTGATATTCTCCTATAGAAATAGGTATTAATTCACTACCAACAGGACTAGATGAATCCATGTCTGACTCCGTCGTAAGATCTTTGAAAAGAATACGGGGACTAGGAGGCACAACAACAACAAAAAATGGTGAGACCGACGTAAGAGGAGGAAAATATCCTTCTTCCCCAAAACCAGACCAAGCACCAGAAGGAGGCCAATTGAATTCAACTGGCTCTTCAGGAGGAGATCGAGTAGAAAGAGGCAGTATAGACGGGAGAATAGGTTTTGAACATTCGACAAACCTAGTGGATTGAGGGGTTTCAAAAGAAACGTTCGAGAAAGAACTACCACTAGGAGGCAGTGAGGACAATAAAACTGGTGGTTCCACCACCATGACTTATATCAAAATAGAAAGGAAAAAGGAGAACCAATCAAAGACTCCAAGATCAAAACCAAGGAAAAAAAAAAGGCCAAGTAATCAAACTTTAACGGGCATGTGATCGTAGGTGATTAATTTAATGACACTGAAACCAAATTTCGCTATTTCATTTTTTAAGAGTCGAGAAACAAGAAAAAGATGACTCTAGTCCATTTCAATTTTAAACGCGCATGAAAGGACAAGTGGTTAACGATCTCTTCACTTTCTAAAAGAGTCATGAAAATATCAAAATGACTACTCTAGAATGCTAAGCAAGAGGTATACCAGGATTCCGTGAACTTCCATATACACCTTGGTGATCAAATGAAAAAGAAATGACCAAGGACTTGTTGTACGTGCATGCAGTCTCCCCAAATGTTGTGTTCGGTGTATTAAAGTTACAAGGCGGCAGAGTCGGCTTCCTATGGATAAAAGAATTGCAACCTAGAGGGCTCTCCCTTTATATACTCGATGGTACGGGGAGCACAAGTCTGTACTAGCACTGTCTAAAGCCAAATGGTGAACGACAGCTACTAGGTTTTAAGACACGGAAACACGTCTCTAGCCTAGACCACTAAAATGTTTCGTTAGGTTTCAATGCTTCCTTAGGTTAATTAAATGAATTTTAAATTTTATCTTGGATTATGTTTCAGTTTTAAGGCCCTATCGAATTTGGATTTCAAAATTCATAAATGCAAGCTATATGCAAATGAACATCATTTCCGATTCAATGAATGCTAGTTACAATAAGGATAGAGATCTTTCAAATAAAAGAAAAAAATAAAAGTATGTGAAGAAATACACTAATCCATCTAACACAATCAAACAAAAATGAAACTATTTCCTAGACAATCAGTTACTAGTTATGCAAAATAATATTTGACTTTCGGTCCAAAGAAAGAATGCAAAATATGTTTTTTTTTTTTTAATGAAAAGAAGTACATGATGCACTAATTACATGAAAAATTGAAAAAAAACACTAGCTTAAGTGTTGTGTAGTAATCGAAATTGAATGACTCAATAAAAAGAAAAACAAACACAGGAAAGCACTCAAACCAATGTTGCAATCTTCCAAACCAAGAGAAAATTTTCAAGACGACCCAAAACAAGAAATGTAATCTATGCTTGGAGAAATAAGGAAAATAATCAATCGAGAAATGAAATGACTCTGCAACCAAAGAAATCACTCAAAAAGATAAAGAAAACTAAGTGCAATCGATTCAAGAATGAGACTGGCAAAAATCAAAATGACTTGGTTCCCAAACAGAAGGCTCAGTGCACCAACCCTTATAAACCCTAAGGCCTCAATTCACACCGATAACAAGATGGACAAACGACTGAGAAAAGAAAGTCGACAGCAGCCAAAACAGTCCCAAAGGCATAATTATACAAAAAAAACAACCTAGAAGAAGGCGCAATTGACCAAAAGACTCATTAAGGAGGTCAAACCAAATCCTATAGAAGTTGGCGTGACTGTAAGCCTGTAATCTGCACCATACAGGGGTTGGCGCGACTGAAAAAAGAGAAACCTATGCTAATATGTGCGACTATTCAGAGGAAAAGAGTGCCAAACCATATAACTACGGGAAAAAGAGGAAAAACAAAAACCTAATGAGAAGAGGTCAATATTGACACTTTAGAGCTTAACAGAGGATGTAAACTAAGCAAGAAAACCAAGAAAGGCAGATAAGAAAATCGATGATTGAAACTGACCCAACAATATGAAACAACAAATTCACACTGATCCCCAGTGAAGTCACAAATTTTTTAAGTAGGTAAATCCTCTCTGCGGACAAAGACGATCCCTCTAGCCCTAGAGTGGTTCGAGAAACAAAGAGAAATGCTAGAGTATTGATTCCTAATTATTGAATGAAAATAGGACATGGTAGATCAACCTACCTAGAGTACAACGCTGTCGTCGTTGCTGTAGTGGTGGTGGTCTCTCACTCCTGCCTTAGCAAGTCACAATCCTTTCACAGTCATGCTTGGATACCTACACATAGAATAGCAAACAAGAACAACATACGACATAATGGTTTCACTCATTAGCCAGTCAAAGAGGGCTAAGCATATTGCATTAAACATCTAACATAATAGAAAATGGGAACCAAACAATAGTCACGTATATTGATAGAAGGAAGAGTTACATCCAATGCTTTGACGTCGTAGTCTCCTCCAGCGGGGTTCGGTCAGAGCGTGTCTCATATGCTCGTCAGGGAATTCAGACGGGATGAAGGCATGTACTTAAGCTCTCTCAAAATACATGGACTCGAGCTCTCTCAACGTAATTCCTTGTTATTCTATCTCTCCAGTAGTTCTGCTATAGTATGTTCAATTCTCCAAGTTCAGCTAGCTTATGAAAAGAGAGATAACTTATTTTTATAGAGGAAAAGGAGGAGGTTAGGATCCCTACAAAGGTGGGAGGGAGGCCTATCCTTTAGGGAGTTCCCATAAGAGGTGGAAACCATAAACTAAAGGAGGGAGTCTGTGGTTTATTTAGTTCAACCACTCCCAATGACTCATCCTCGAAGTGGTTGGAGTGGAATCTCCGCCTCTATTTTTAAAAAATATTCCATAAAAATCTCGGCGCAAGTGGAAAACTGGGACAGAGCACCAGTTAGCGTGGGGCCTAGTGTTAATCTTCCTCTTCAGCGCGGGGGTATAACTGACTACCCACTCCAAGGAAAAAACAAGGGTTTTTCAGTCTCTGCTCAGGGAATTGTCAACAGAAGGAATATTACTGTCATGTAAAGGGATACAATGATGGTCTTTGCAAGGCATGACACTGCTTATTGATCACAGAAATGACCCTCCAATGGGCGAGATAGGGATTGTAGGGACAATGAAAAAATGTTGTGTAACAGGGGGGAACCATAGGATTTGGTTCAAGGTTGGGGGGAAAAGTGTTTCTCTAAGTGGATTTTCCAATCGAGATTCTAGTTAGAGGTTTTCATTTCTGAAATATTATAGTTCTTTTCTTGTATATCTGAAAAGTTTAGAGTAATGAATCAAAATTTTCTGGATCTAGGGTTTTATTTTCTATTAACTTAGATTTTTTTTGGGGTAAGCGAAATTAAGAAAAGATTGGTTTAATGCATGATCTGATAAAGGTTATTGTTGAACAATTCTCGTAAACGTGTTGGTTAACCATACTTTGTGTTGTAGACATGGATGCAATTATGAAGTTTATGTTCCTATGAATTTGGATGTATGTAGGGATTACACAAATAAAATTTTGTATGGCTTTTTGTTTATGTATGGCTATAGATAGATCAATGACTTTTCATTGGTGTATCTTTTAGAAAGAAAAAAAAGTGACGAATCTAATGGTTGTTATTTGGATAAGGGTGCAAATTTTATTTACAATAGATTATAAACTAATTATATCACACCCAATGTTTATTAGAATTTCTATATAAACATTGCATTTTTTTAGGGAACCTATGTGCTCCACAGGTCATGGGTAGTGGTATGGCTCACAATATAACTCGTACAAACGAAATAAAACAAAGATATTAACTTTGAATGAGGCTTGCATGGATGAGACTCTTGTAGGAAGTTGAAGTCAACACACAAAGGGGTTTGTTTTTTTCATCTCTAATCAATCAGAAGGTGAGGTGATATGTTTAGTTGATGAAGACAGTGCAAAATTTCAGAGTCAAGTCTCAGGTTACAAGATAAAGTACAAAGTCTCAGATTATAGATCCATTTGTAGGCATTTTAGAATTTCAATGAAGCTACGCAGCAAATAATCTGGTAGGGAGTAGAATAGATACAGTCCATGTGATGACTATAATCGTGCTTGAGAGTTTATAAAACTCAACCAACTACGTATAGAATTAAGGAGATCTTCTCCCATAAGATTTTAATATTATATAGGAAAATTCTTCACATGTTTAATTAAATAGAGTTAGTGGAGAATGAAGGTTAACTATTCACTTATCAATAGTAATATTAAGGATTTCTATGAAAAAAAGTATTCATTTGAAAGTAATAGAAATTTTTGATTACAACCATTAATCCTACAAAATTTCTAAGTCATAATGAGTTCATCTATCAATTTTAGAAATCAAAATTTACAACAATTTATAATTGTGTGTCATTTGCAAGATGTTGAACAAGATATCTATTTATAGCAAATCGATTATCAAAAAATAATGTGCCCCCTAGTGAAGGACATGCTAAGGGAAAATCCAATCGGGACATCTATGTTTTATTGCCTACTATTAGGTGTATGAATTAATAAAAATTATAGGAAAAAAAAACACATTCATACTTAAACATAATTCATATTATATTTACCATCATTACAGGATAGACTGAAACTGCATCTATTACTATAATTTAAGCCATGATAGTGAGAAGGGTAAATAGAGCACAAAACTAGAAAGAAGCCAAAATAATTAACTTGCACATGCTTGTAAAATATGTCAAAATCCTTATTATAAATAACAAAAATAGTTGGTCCAAGAAGCATGAATGCACATGGGACTATACAACTAGAATATAGAAAATAAACAAACAAACACAAAGAGAAAATATCACAGTATATCTCCCAGGAGGGCTACATTACTTAATTGGACTATTATTATCCTTCTGGAAAAAAAAAATCTTTTAGGAAATAGTCAAACAATATACATTCTTGCAAGTCAAGGCTACAAGCCCAATTTTATAAAGTGAGACAACAAGTCATAAAAATAAAAACATATAACCTTATATTACCATACAACGAGAAACACATAAGACAATACAATGGTAATTCGAAGAAGAGATCCTCTTCCACTGCATATTTTATGTTGTAGTGTGAAACCATGTTAAGTAGCGTTACCAGGCAATTAACCGAAGATTAACCCTTTAAAGGAATGCATAGTATACCCACCTGAAGTAAGAAGGATTTGGTTAAACAATGGTGATAATGCATTACATTTTAGCCAACACAAACTACTAGCACATGGCTGAAATACCTTCATAGGGAAGAAATACAGTGAGAAAATATCGAGACACAAAATGGAATTTGAGACAAGGTGTGGGAGGAAAAAGGGAAAAGAAAACTTTATGAGACAGAGTATACCTGAAAATTTGATAAACTGAGACTTCTTCACACTTGTAGGTAGAAATAAAAAGCTGGAAACCCCAACAAGGAAAATTAAAAATAATTGTAAATCGGTCAGAAAATATCTTGATGTGTAAGGAAAAAAAGAAGAGAGAAACCCCTTTATAAAAGGACAATTTTTTACCAGGAAACCGGACGAGATGTCTATACAGAATGCATAGAACCTACCTCTCGATTTGATTGTTGGAGAGACCAAGGGAGATTTGGTCCATATGATACTAAATGGACAATTGAAGATTCCATAAATTAAACAAAAAACAAAAAAAATGAAAACCCTCAATGGACTGAAGAAAGGGTCAAATATAGTGTGGCATGAGTCGTTCCAACTCAGTGCCATCCTAATCTGGAATAGAAAACAACTAGGGAGTAACAAAAGTGGAAGTACTAAATAAACAGTAAAAAGCAGGGCGAAAGGAAATTAAAAAACAAACCTACGCTATACCAGAGTCCTTTCAAGAGGTGCGTTATCACATGGGTCATCCAGAATATCCAACAAGAGTCGAATGGTAAAAATGATCAAAATTCTAAAGACCAACTTGCATAGTTAAAACTCAGTGATGCACACGGAAAATTCACAGATCAAATGAGAGGAATAATGGAACATAGAAGATTTTAGGTTTTCACTTCACGAAGCTACACTGTTTAGTTTCATAGAGCCAAGCTTGTGTGTTAGGGCCCAATCCATTGGATTAGTCTCTCTCTCTTGTGTATTTATGTTTATTTTTGTGCCATTGTATCTAGTTTACTTTATGTGTTTTAGCTAGCTTTCTTACATTTCATTTTACTATTTTTGGTTTGCTTCCATTTCAAATTTGTTGTAGTTAGGATCTTGTAGATCATGCTACAGTAGCATATAAACTCCAAAAGTTGTGTGTCAAAGCATCCCTCTCTCACCCCTTTCATTGGAGCTCGAGGAGGGTAAAAATTCAGGAAAGGCCCAAAATTTTTCTTCAGCTTATGATTTATTAGAAAGAATAGATAGGTTGAATTATTTGTCATGAACATGTTGATAGTACTGAGTTAGATTTTTTTTTGAGTGCATAAGTAGGTTTTCTTATCAAATTCAACTCATCTTTTCCATATTTTTCATCATAGATTTGTGAATGTTTATTTCATGAATAGGTAGTTTTCTTGCAGGTTTGAATAGAGCATTAGAGGAGTAATCAAAATCATCCCTAGATCCATTTCTCACCTTTCAACAAAATCGCCCTTAGCCCCGTTTTTGGGATTTTCACCACCACACCAAGAGAAACCCTAGAAGTGCAAGACGAGATTTGATAGAAGTTTTAAGCTTTTCCAAGGGGTTGGACAACTTCCATCCACCTAAATACACCTTCATTTAACTTTCCCTACCCGTTTCCTCATCAATTTTGGACTCAAAACAACCTCGGCCTATTTCTTGTAGCATTTACAAGACATGTTGTAACACTACAAGAAACCTGTAGCAGATCCTGTAGTAGCACTAGTTAGCCTCTATGTCAGCTCAGAAACCATATTCCACCTCCCCTAACCTTGCCAAAACCTCCAAGACACCTTTATCTCTAAACACATGAGTCGAGGACCTTCTTAAGACACCTTAGTGCCTCCTCCTTTTGCTATAAAATAGAGTACTGAAAGGCATAGTTAGCCCATGATTAGATGCATTGTTAAAGCATAGAAGTTAAGCATAAAATATCTAGAGTTTACTTAGCCATTTGTCCCCACAATGAGTGATTACATTAGTCTATTTTTTGGCAATTTCAATTCAACAATTTGCTTCATGAATGTTTCCTAGTTTACTTCTATTTCTTGCAATAGCTTGAATTGTAGATTTCCTTCCTTGCAAAATAGCTAGATGTATCTTCTTGCTTTAGAATATTCCTTTGATTTTCAATAGAGTAATGGTTTTGACTCATTTGTTTTTCTAGGTATAATTTAGAAGTGTGACATACTTCACTCATAAACCCTAGCAATAACACCCTTTCCTAGGACTCAAAAGATGATGACATGAGTATAATGCATATGTTGTATATATAACACTATCACCTCCAAGTTTGTATGAACCCCGGGTTGATAGAGTAAAGTAGAGTAGCCTATTGGAGTTGCAACACTCTTGGTGCAATACTAGGGCTCACCAATTTTTGGCATTATTTCCAGGGATGTGTCTGAGTGGATTCTTTTATTCTATTTAGCATTCTTTTCTTCTTTTATTTTACATGCAGTTCCAAAAATATTGAAAAATAAGATAAAATTTTGACTTTCATTCCTCGTAGGGGTAGGGATAAGCAAGGAAATGTTTTACGAAAAACCCCCACATCCCCACACAGTTAGCCTTCACCCTTATTTAGTGACTGTGAGGTTGAACACACCATAGGGGAGTCTCTTGAACAATTCGAATAACCTATTGGATAAGAAGAAGAGCTTTCTTCACTTGAGGAACCTGCTTCACCAATCCAAGCCATGGCTGGTACTTGGACCCAAGGAGTATTTACCATTAGAGAAACAGATGGGGAAACTAGGATGAAGAAAATCAGTCCCTCAACCCTTCCACATTTCCATGGAATTACCTTTGAGGATCCTGACACCTTCATGTTTGAATTTGATGTTTTCTGTCGGACCTATAACTATGCCTTAGATGATCAAAAGTTGAAGCTATTCCCATCCACCCTCAAGGATATAGCCTTTCGTTGGTTCATGGGTCTACCTGGGAACATCATCACTACTTAGGTAGAGATGCAAGAAGCCTTTAACAACAAGTACAAAGACTATTGTAGATCCAAGGAAACTAAAGATGAAATATTTAGGATGATTCTAGGGCCTGATGAATCCCTAGAAGATTATGAAGAAAGATTACAATTAAATTATAAAAGAGCCAGCTACACCCTTGATCTCAGATCACTTAAACTAATACTTCTCCAAGGGATCAGGGAGGAGGTGATAAAAACCCTTAATATTATATAAGGAGGAGATATCTACCAACTTCCTTATGAGGACATGAAAATTGTCCTCAAGAACCATTCTAGGGAAACTACGAAGAAAGGTAGAGCTAGCCAAAGTATGACCAACATGTTGATCAGTGGTTGCCATTGATGTCAACCCAAGCAGCACCAGGGGATACACTGATATTGGATGGTAATTTTGACCTACAAAATTACTATATTCTAGGTCAAATTTTTTTTGATGGTTTCTACTTGTCGAGATGTTTCCGTTGATATATGGCACGCCATGTAATTCTTCACAGTTTGAGAGATGTTCATGTTTGAAGTTTGTAACCCCAGTAAGTGGGCTAAAACCCCATGGGGTTGTGGCATGGGCCATTGAAAAGTCAATAATTAATAATTTTTAAGCTCCTAAAATCCCTCCCATGTTCACTTATTGAAGAACCTCCCAACCTAAGCATTTATATAAATTGTGATCCTCATATCCTCCTCATGTAGGGATTTCACTACCTGAAACAGGTCATCATGTATTTTTCTCTCTAACGTTTTTTCTACGAAGGTTCAGAAGCTGAAATTTTTTTGAGACGAAGACAAAATCCTTAGGAAGCTCTTGTAAAAATTTTAGATCAAGGTGCACAATATTTTCAGAGGTATGATCTGTGGAAGTCAGTGTTTTTGCAGGCTATTGAACTTCATCTCAAAGAATTTACCTTGGGAAAATCAGCATAACACTCTCTCTGAGTATTGGATATTTTTATTGTTTTTTTTTTCTGAATAAAACTAATTCTATTAATATAAGAAAAGTATAGTACAATAAAGCTTGCATGCAAGCGAAACAGAAAAGCATGGGAGCCGTAGGTGAAAGTTTTATCCACCTTGCTCCTGATAGACCATCAGAGAATGAGCAAAAGAAAACACGAGAATACAAAAAGTTGTCTCTGAGTTAAGGAGCCAACCCAGAGTGGGCGGATGCTGCCACACGACTTTTTTTTGCCTTTTTTCTTGCTTACTTTGACCCAGCCAGTGGGGTTTGGATGAGCCATAACAAATTGTAGACTATTTTGCTCTGGCGGCGGAATATCTTTATCAGAATCTGAAGACGAATATTCATGAGAACGTTTCTAGGAAAACGGCTGGGCTGAGGGTATTTCCGGACTGACCGAGGGAATGTCCCGCGGAATCTCAACAGTCTGCTCATCTGCTTCAAGTTCCTCCTCATCCGAACTAGAGGAATCTGTATCTTCCATAGGGGGAATACAGGAATTCCAGCTCTTGGATTTGGGTTTGCGATTCATATTCTTATTTTTGTCGAGGAACTGGGAACATGTACTATGGAGGTGCGCAGTTTGATGACAATGTCGGCAACGAAAGTTTGTATTTTCGTAATCCAAGGTTTGTGTCCAGTGGAAATCTCCAATATTGAGGTTGATCTGCTCCGGTAGACCTTTGCTGATATCTATTTCTGCACATATTCTGTCGTAGGTGTAGAGTCCATTTTCCTTTCTTGAGGAGTCTGTAGCTAGAAAGCATCCTAATGTGTCTCCAATGGCTATGAAGACAGAGATATGCCACAGATGTGCCGGAAGATTCGGGAGCCTGACCCAAATGGGAAGCTTGGTGATGATTGTTGTAGAAGGGTCGAAATCTGGAAACCAGGGGGTGAGGAAAAGTCCAGCCGAACCCCATAACCAAGGGCCTCCCGTTAAGGCCTTCTGGTAGTCTTCATTTAATTCAAAAACCACGATGAAGAAACCTTTTGAACATAAGAAGATCTTGCTTCTTTTAGTCCAATTGGTATGGATCCATTGCTATAGATCTACAGTGCGTGGCCATAGCCCATTAAATTGGCATATGATTGCGGATTCTGCAAAAAACTGGCAGCGTTCGTCAATCTCAGAATGAGAGAAATTAATAGTGGGAACATCTTCCGATTTGTCTACCAAAAACGGCTTTGGAACCATTGTTGGTTGAGCTGCTTTTGCAGAGGTCTGTGGATGGGCGGCATTTCTGCAGACTGCGTCTTTGAAAGAGAGAGAAGGGCTAGAGGAGGCTTGCCCTATGGAGCCGCCTCTTAAACGAAAGGTTGCTGCAATTGAGGCATCCTTTTGAATGTTGTAATGGAAGAGGGGAAGGGGGTTCATAAGTTGCTTACCCTTATATAGCAGTCTCAGGTAGACGGAGGGGATCCCCAGCCTACGTTCGAGCTTTTGCAGAAGATCCTGCACCAGATCTATTGCACGCACCCAAATCATTATCGTCTTACATGAGAGTGTGACTTGGATCAGAAAAGTAAGTGATTCTTTTGGCAGATCTGGTAGATTTGGTTGGTTCGAAGAGGCAATCTGCGTCCGGGAAACAGAGGACAGATCCATGTCCAAACTCGCCAGGCTTCGAGCGATGGCTGAAGCTAGACGAGGAGCACCATTACCATCACCTTGAATTTCCAACCTTGTCACCTCTACAGTTCTATCTGGAGGAAACAGGACGCAGATTTGCGGCTTGCATGTGCCGAAGAAGAGATCTAAGGGAACTTCAATATTTCCCCTAATAGCAACGTGAACAGATTTAGAAGCATCATCGTTAAAGCCGATTGGAACTTTTGCGAGGAGAGATGACATCCAGACGGCGACAACCTCTATGCCGAGGGTGGCCCTATGCAAAGGCATGCTAACCCACAGATTCAAGTCTGCAACCCAGTCAAAGAGTGAAACCAGCGTTGGTGCATCAGCCTGCCGATTTGGCAGGTTCGAGAGGCAGAACCGTTGCTGCCTTGCTGCTGAGATGAGATCTGAGAAGTCTCCAGAGAAAGCATTTTTTGTTCTGCGATCAGCAGTGAAGGCGGCGGCTTCAAAGCCATCTGGATCATCTGCAGGGTATGTAGTGACCCAGAAGGCGGCGGTATCTCTTCTCTGGACATCCCTGCACAAAGGCTTGCAAGCCTGCCGATTCCTGTTTGCGATCTGAACCCCGAGCAGAAGGCGGCTCGCCCTTTGAGAGGCCGAGCCGGCGCCGACCAGTGAAACGATGCTGCAAACCCTAATCCCATCTGTCGCCATCGCTCTCGCCCTTAGTTGACTCTGAGTACTGGATTGAAATTATGTAAAATGTGGAATATAGTGAACAGACTGTAGTTTTCTCGGTGTCAATTTCAGATTTGAATGAAGAAACATTGACATGTGGCACACCATACAAGTTCACTCTACTGAACTAGTTCATAATTAGGTCATTGTGAGAGATTGGGCATAACTCTCCTTGAAGAATCCAAAGTGGGTCAGACCTGTGGCATTGGAAAGAAGACTCAGAGGACTAGTACAAAACGGAAAATCACATATTGGGGATCTGTAATAACAGAGTTACAACTGATTCAAAATCGAGATTCTAGAAGGCAAGAGAAAGCTATATCATGTTTTGTCAAGGGCTGTAGTGGACCAAAATTTATAGGGTAGGAAAGCAAATAAAGGTGAAACAGAGGGTAGCATGGGAAGAGCAACAATCAAGGTGTATAACAACAGCAATAAGTTCACCACATGAAGTCTTCAAGTGGGAAACACTGCATATAATCATTATAAAGGTATCATTGTACTAAGTCATTGTAAATGTATCATTGTAAAAATTGTACAAGTGTCTATCTGCCAAGAGTTGAAGAGGTAGTGTCGAGAGGTCTAGGATCATCATTAGGTGGTTGTGTCATAGTTAGGGTGATTTTCTAGTGTTTATTCTTCTTCTACATCATTCTATATCATTGTAAAGTGGACCATTCTCCCTGGTACAGGAGTCCATTCTTCTTTTATTCTTATTTAGGGTGGTAGGGTGGTAGGGTGGTAGGGTGGTGCTAGGCTGGTGCATGAAGTCACCAATAGGTTCAAGCCTGTGAAAACTTCAGGGTGGTAGGGTGGCGCTAGGGTGAGTTGTAGCTCATTGGGTGTTGGTGAATTTTTTCAGTTGACTACTAAAGAATCTCGGGCATTGGAGCGTACATCCAGTGGGAGTTGGAGAAGAATGATTTTCTAGATTCTAGGAAGTTGGAGCTTTATTTTCAATTGGAGCTGAATATTAAAGAATTATTAGAAAATAATTCAGGTGGTTTTTTTCCAGGAGATGGTTTCCACCTTAAAAACTGTGTGCAATTGTGTTCCTTTTGTTTACTACTATCATTGTACAAACACTGATAATAATTGAATATTAACTAATGCTCTGAAAGATTAATAATAATACTAATTGAAAGAAATACTGATTCACCCCACCTCTCAGTATTTCCAAAAATTGGTATCATATCTTGGTTCCTTCAATAACAGTTTAACAGCTGGAAGGAGGTCATGGAGCATACCAAGAATGGTGTATCTTTGTTCAATGAAATTAATTATGCACTCTGGAAAGGAAGAATGGAGGTCTATCTATTGGTGCAAGGTTATGAAGTATGAGACACTGTTCAACATGTCTTTACACCAACAATGGATGAACAAGATAAGAATAATTTGTTAAATGGTCCAAAAGAAAATAATATTATTATCATTGGACTTATTGAATCTTCTTATGATAAGGTGTTGGGTTGTAAAACCACCAAAAATGTATGGGACAAGCTTGAGAATATATATGGAGGTGATTCAAATGTGAAAGAAGTGAAGCTTCAAATCTATAGATCAAAATTTGATCAACTCAGAATGAAAAAAGATGATAACATTCCTGCATAATTCCAGTACGTTGATGAAATAACCAAAACTCTAGAAGTATTGGGAGAGCTAGTTGACAAGAATACTATTAAACGAAATATTCTTAGAACGTTACCAAGGAGATTCAACCCAAAGGTATCGGTCTTAGAATATAGTGAAAATTTGGACAAACTCAGCAAAGAAGAGCTACATGGAGTTCTCATAGCATATGAAATGAGACTTGATGAATAAGAGGGTACTTCGCATCTAGAAACTCCATTCATTGCATCTAAGAAAACCAATAAGGACAAACAAACTTCAATTGAAAATACATGCACCTGCAAGTGTGAAGAAAAGGGAGATGATGAAGAAGGTTTTTCAGATGAAGAATATTCTTACTTTACGAGAAAACTAAAAATTGGTAGGGAAAAGTCAAAGGTAAACTTTTATTGATATGTTTCGTTTGTGGTGAGGTTGGGCATTTCGAAGCAAAATGTCGGAACAGAAGTGATGGAAACTCAAAAGGAAAGAAAGGCTTTAAGAAATTCAACAAGCAAGGCAAAAGGAAAGGATCCAAAAGGAAATTTCTCTCTAAAGAAGATAGCTCATCATCCGGTGAAGACAGTGACAACAAAGAAGAAGCCAATGAGAGAGTATTGTTTATGGCCAAGGAAAATAAACAAGAGGTATAAAAGAACAAAGAAGAAGGGTTGACTGTAGAAGAATTTTCTAAGGAGGCAATCAGGATTATAAAAGAGCTCAAGGTTGAGAATATCCGTTCTAATACTCTTGAAGGAAAATTTCAAGGTCTCAAAATTGAAGTTGAAGAACTCAAATGTATTGAAGAGTCACTTCAAAAGAAGTTGGAAGAAATAAACCAAGAAAGGGAAGCATTACAAGCCAAAGTAGTCTCGCTACGTAAGGAAGTGAAGAAGGTAAAAACTATCCAAAACTATGCCAATAACTCAAGGGCATTGGAAGAAATCATAAAAAATCAACGATCTTACAACGATAGAATTGGGCTCAGTTACAAAAAAGAAGAAGAAGGACCTTATACAAAAAAATAAAATGAACCTATGAGATTTGACATGCATGTAGACTTCATTGGACAAGATTCGCAAGAACATCCTTCGAAGACGATTCCTTGATGAAGATTTTCATCCAGTTACCAACATATTTTCCATGGATATTGTTATTCATGTGGAAAATTTGGTCATAAAGTTGTAGAATGTTGCACGTACCCTAGGAACCAATACAATTCTAGGAGATCCTTCAAATATTAACCTCATATGGCTCAACGAAATATCAATAGATTTTAACATTTAAGAAATAATATGGAAAGTTACAAATGTCAGAACTTTGGAAACATAGCCAGAGAATACAGACTTGAAAATCCTCCAGTAGAATATTCAAAGCCACGGAATGAATGAACACAAAAGAAGAAGAAGACTAATAATTGTGCTCTCGATCTCAAGGCTAAAAACAACAAAGATGTATGGTATGTTAATAGTAGTTTCTCAACGCATATTACTGGAGATAGAAAGAAATTTGTATTTCTGAAAGATAAGAATGATGGAACTATATCCTTTGGAGATGATGGATCTTCAAATGTTATAGGATTATGTACTATCACTCTCAGAAGCAAAGATGTTATAGCCAATAATTTTCTATTGGTTGAAAACATGAATTAGAATTTGCTCAGTGTTGGACAAATGTGTGATCAAGGAAACACAATGTTATTCGACTACACAAAATGTGAAATCAGGAAAGGTAGGTATGGTAAAATTGTGGCTACAACAAGTTGAGCTCCAAACGACATATATGTTACAGATGAAGAAACTAGATAATGTCTACTAGCTAAAGAAGATGAAAGCTAGTTATGGCACAAACGAATGGGTCACATAAAATTTGACAATCTTGTCAGGATAAGAAAAAAGGAAGTAGTACGAGAAATGCCGAAAATCTCAAAACCTTCCAACGCACTATGTGAGTCCTGTCGGCATGAAAAGCAAACAAAATTCCAATTTAAAACAAAAGAACACTTTGCATCACATCCATTCGAATTGATACATATTGATCTATGTGGTCCTGTGAGAACAACAGGCTTAGATGGAGAATTATATTTCATGTTAATGATAGATGACTATACCAAGATGATAGCCGTCAGTTTCCTAAAGAAAAAATCTGAAGCATTTGAGTGCTTTAAGATCTACAAGGAGTTGGTAGAAAATGAAACTGATTTAAAAATAAAGTGTCTAAGATCAGATAATGCCGGAGAATTCACTTCCAAATTATTTCAGCAATACTGTGACGAAAATGGAATAAAAAGATAGTTTTCAACAACATGAACACCTCAGCAAAATGGATTTTCTGAAAGAAAGAACAGAACCATAGAGGAAATGGGTAGAACAATGTTGAAGGACTCAAAATTGAATGAAAATTTCTGGGTTCAAGAAATTGATACGGAAGTCTTCATTAGCAACCAAAGGCTTCTAAAAAATAATTGCAACAAGATACCATATGAATTATGGAAAGGAAAACTAGCTAATGTAAAATAATTTAGAATATTCGAAAGAAAATGTTATACCAAAAGAGAAGATAAAAATTTGGGTAAGTTTGAATCATGTGTTGATGAAGGTATCTTTGTTGGTTACTCACACAAAAGGAAGGCATATAAATGCTATAATCTAAGAAGAAAACAGATAGTGGAGAGCATAAATGTTACATTTGACGAAGATGGTGTTCTAACGAGTAATATTGAAGATCTAGAATATTTGAAACTTGAGATGGAGGCTGAAAAAGACACAAAGAAAATTCTAGAACAAGAAGCAACTATCAACGAGGAAGAAGTAAATAATGATCATCAAGATATACCAGAACAACAACAAGAAGCTCCTCCAAAGAGAACAAAAGAATGGATTCAAAAGAACCATCCATGAAATCAAATCATTGGTGAGATAAATGAAGGTCGACAACTTGGTTCATCACAACAAGCTCAAATTTCTTTTCTAGTAAACTTTAAGCCTAGTAGTTTTGAGGGAGCCAGCCAGAATGAACATTGGGTAGCAGCTATGAATGAAAAATTGGATTAAATTGAGAAAAATAACACCAGGCAATTATTTCCACGACGAAAATATAAAATTTTCATTGGGACTAAATCGGTGTTCAGGAACAAATTCAATGAAGATGGACAGGTTACTAGAAACAAAGCAAGATTGGTTTGCATAGGCTATGCACAAGTGGAAGGAATTGATATCGTTGAAACATTTTCACCAGTAGCGAGAATGGAATCCATCTAAATGTTTCTCGCCTATGCATGTTCAAGAAAAATCAAAGTCTACCAAATGGATGTTAAGTCAGCATTTATGAATGGCGAATTAGAAGAAGAAGTTTACATCGAACAACCTGAATGTTTTCTACTATTAGAAAAAGAAGAATATGTTTGCAGGTTAAAGAAGGCTCTATATGGTGTCAAGTAGGCTCCCAGAGCATGATATGCTCATCTTGATGGATATCTACTTCAACAAGGGTTCAAGAAAGGTACTGTTGACAACAATCTTTATGTACAAATAGATAAAGATAATTTAACAATTATTGAGGTATATATGGATGATATAATATTTGGTAGCAATGATGATCGACTAAGTAAGAACTTTTCTACAAAGATGCAAAGTGAGTTTGAGATGTCTTTACTTGGTGAGCTGACATACCTCTTTGGGCTTCAAATATCTCAGCAAGAGAAAGGAATATTTATATGTCACGCCAAGTACATCAAGGAAATGCTTAAGAAATTCAAAATGGAATATTGCAAACCCATCCTTACTCTGATGGTAACAGGTTGAAAATTGAGCATAGACGACTCATCTAAGGATGTGGATAAGAGGTTGTACAGATCTATGATTTGTAGTCTTCTATATGTAACAACCTCCTGACCAAATGTTATGCAAGCAATTGGAAAAGTAGCAAGATTCCAAGAAGCACCAAAAGATTAACATATTATTGCTGTCAAAGGAATTCTTAAATATCTAAAGGGCACAGAATAATATGGGTTGTGGTATCCCAAGATTAAAATTCTCATTATTCAAGCCTTTACAGATGCAGATTGGGCATGAAGCATTGATGATTGTAAGAGTACTAGTGGAGCAGCATTTTGTCTAGGTGGTTGTATCGTATCATGGTTGAGAAAAAAACAAACCTCAATCTCGTTATCTACAACGTAAGCATAATACATTGTAGTGGTAGCATGTTGTACTCAAGTCCTTTGGATGAAACAAACTTTGCAAGATATTCAAGTAAAATTTAGTGAGCCTATTCCCATATTATGTGACAACACCAGTGCCATCATCATCTCCAAGAATCCTGTCATGCATTCAAAAACAAAACACATTCCAATAAAATATCATTTTGTTAGAGAACAAGTCGATGAAAATAATATCAAACTTGAATATGTTGGTACAAAAGAACAAGTCGCAGATATCTTCACTAAACCTTTACCTCGTGAAGCATTTGAATATCTTTGCCAGAATATTGGGATTCTCCCAAGTTCTCATTAGATTTTACTTATTCATAATATAAAGGGGGAGTGGAAGTGTGTACAGGTCCACAGGATGGTGTGTGTGAGGGGGAGTTACCCTTTTCCATTGATTTTAAAGGGGGGGAGAATGTTGTAGAAAGAGGTATCATGATCGCAGGGGGAATACTTGTGTTGCCATCAATTCCAAAGGGGGAGATTATTGATCAATATTTGTCATCGATGCCAACCCAAGCAGCACCAAGAGCTACCCTGATATTGCATGGGAATTATTACCTGCCAAATTACTATATTTTGGGTAAATAATGTTTTTTATGGTTTCTACTTTTTGATATGTTTCCGTTGATATATGGCACACCACGTAATTCTTCACGGTTTGAGATATATTCATGTTTGAAGTTTGTAATCCCAGTATCTGGGATAAAACCCCATGGGGTTGTGGCATGGGTCATTGAAAATTCAATAATTAATAATTTTTAAGCTCCTAAAATCCCTCCCATGTTCACTTGTTGAAGAACCTCTCAACCTAAGCATTTATATAAATTGTGATCCTCACATCCTCCTCATGTAGGGATTTTTCTACCTGAAATAGGTCATCACGGAATTTGCGCTATAAAATTTTTGATACGAAGGTTAAGAAGCTGAAATATATACGAGACGAAGCTGAAATCCTGAGGAAGCTCCTGTAAAAATTTCATATCAAAGTGCGCAATATTTTCGGAGCTATGACCTGTGGAAGTCAGTGTTTTTGCAGGCTCCTGAACTTCATCTAAAGGAAGTGGACGTGGGAAAATCATCATAAATCTCTCTCTGAGTATCAGATTGGAATTATGTAAAAGGTGGAATATAGTGCATGAAATTTTGTTTCTGCCTTATAAATTGTACAGTCGAATGAAGAAACAGTGACACGTGGAACACCGTATAATTTCACTCTATTGAACTAGTCCATAATTAGGTCATTGTGAGAGATTGGTCATAACTCTCCCTTGAAGAGTCCAAATTGGGTCAGACCTATGGAATTGGAATGAAGACTTGGAGGAATACTACAGAACAGAAAATTACATATTGGGGATTTGAAATAACATAGATAAACTAGATTCAATATCGAGATCCTAGAAGGCAAGAAAAATCTAGATCCTGTGTTTTCAAAGGCTGCAAAGGACCAAAATTTCTAGGGCAGCAAAGAAAATCAAGGTGCAGCAGAGGGTAGCAGGAGAAGAGCAGAAATCAAGGTGCAGAACAACAACAAGAAGTTCACCACATGAAGTCTTCAAGTGGGTAGCACTGCATACAATCATTATAAAGGTATCATTGTACTAAGTCATTGTAAATGTATCATTATAAAAATTGTACAAGTGTCTATCTGCCAAGAGTTGAAGAGGCAATTTCGGGAGGTCTAGGATCATCATTAGGTAGTTGTGTCATAGTTGGGGTTATGTTATAGTGGGTATTCTTCTTTTACATCATTCTATATCATTGTGAAATGGACCATTTTCCCTGGTACGGGAGTCCATTCTTCTTTTATTCTTATTTATGGTGGTAGGGTGGTGCTAGACTGGTGCATGAAGCCACCAACATGTTCAAGCCTGTGAAAACTTTAGGGTGGTAGGGTGGTGCTAGGGTCAGTTGTAGCTCATTGGGTGTTGGGGCATTCGTTCAATTGACTACTGAAGAATCTCGAGTGTTGGAACATCTATCCAGTGGGAGTTGGAGAAGAATGCTTTCCTAGATTCTAGGAAGTTGGAGCTTTATTTTCAATTGGAGTTTAATATTAAAGAATTATTATAAAAGAATTCAGGTGATTTTTATCCTGGAGAGGGTTTCCACCTTAAAAATTGTGTACAGTTGTGTTCCTTTTTTTTACTACTATCATTGTTAAAACACTGATAATAATTGAATATTAACTAATGCTTTGAAAGATTAATAGTAATAATAATTGAAAGGAATATTGATTCAACCCCCCTCTCAGTATTTCCAACACAATACCCCTTCCTATTCCACCTCGATCAAGCATGAGATTGGAAATATGTTGGACGACTTCAAGAGTGAGATGTTGCACACCTTTTCTTTGCAAATGGACACAATTCAGATAAAGAGGAATAAGAGGAAACAGAAAGAGCCTTAGCTATCTTTTGGGCTATTTGTAGTAGAAGAAAACCTCAGAATGAATGTCCATTGAATGCTATAGAGGTTTTATTAGTCTGTGAAGATAATAATGCCACATATAAGTGTCCCTCCTTACTCGGGCTCAAATTTGTATAACAAGGTGGGGAAGTAGGATCAGAGGAACTTTGTTTCATAAAATTAGAGAAGGCCTCAAAGGCCTAGGTCATATCAGTAGGGTATGCAAGGTGCACCTTACACCTATTACCATAACAATCAAAATGTACCAATGCAGTCCTGGTATACCTCCACTCCTCCATCATGGCCTACACCCCCTACTTGGCCCTACAACCCTCCATATCACCCTCATCCTGTGAACCAACCATTTCAGCAGTATGTTCCTCAACCACATCAGTGGAGCAACCCATCACAAGGGTGGATGACTCAACATAATAAACCACCTGCTATATTGCCTCTACCCCAACCTCAACCTCAACTCACTCATTCTGCTCCACCCAAGCATCCTCAAATGCCTGCATAGCCCAATCCGAACCTGAAAAATAGACAGGAACAACAGGTTTATAGTGGAGAGACCTCCTATCGAGCTTATGCTATGGAGATACATGAGATCAATATTAGGTCGGGAAGAGTAATCCCAGACAATCATCCTCCATCTCCAACTGCAGAGGTTGAGGAGGAAAAGGAAGAAAGTAACACTCAGATCCAATAACCTCCTTTTCTTGAAGGTTTGATCCACTCTAGTCAACATACCCTAGAGGAGATTGAACTTCTCTGAGAACTGAAAATTTTTTGTGTAAAAACAACCCTTCTCAAGGCCATTAAGGATGATCCTTTTTACAATATGCTCATCAAGGAAAAGTTATTTAAGAAATCTAGGAGAAAGAAGAAATATACCCCCATCATCAATGTAGTAGGAAAATTGTCTGACTTAATGTTGGGGAGGGTGATCTTCCTAACGTAACTAGACCCTAGTAGTCCATTTGTAGATGTACACATAGAAGGTGTCATATTCCCCAATACTCTGATTGATCTCAAGGCTGCCATTAATGTAATGAACAAGGAAATTATGCTTAAACTTAACCTCCGAGGGACTTTGAGGAAACAAAAATGGTTTTGAAACTTGCAGATCAATCCATAGTAGCCCCAGAAGGAATTGTTAAGGATGTTATGGTTTCAATCAAATCTTTGGAGCACCCTATGTATTTCTTCACTCTCTAGCCAAAAATAAAGCTTAATGGATATCCTCTCATTTAAGGAAGACCTTGGTTAGCCACTATCGATGCTTATATCAGTTGTTGGGCCATAAACATGACTATAAATAATGGACCTCTATCTAAACAACTGGTATTATATCCTCCTACCCATCCTTCCATTGACCATGACCTACCTTTATGGTTGGAGGATGAAGAAGAAGAAGATGAGGTATACAACACTGCGTACAATAGATACTATTCTTAGAGGGGGGTAGCTTGAGGAGAATGAACTCATCCAGAAAATCATTCAGAACCAACCCTCCACTGACATTGCACTTGATGACCCAATAAAAGAGTCTGCGAGGCAACCTTGGATCAAACTGCACTCAGTGGATTCAACTTCTGAAACCACCAAGGCTGTGAAATTTGGCCCATCAAAATCTCTAAAAATTAACACATCCATATCAGCTAAATAAGAAGAGTAGCTTTGCAAGCTTATGAAAGAAAACCTTGATGCATTTTCTTGGGACTATAAAGACATGAAATGGGTGCATCAATTGGTGTGCGCACATCACATGTACATTAAATAAGGGTGTAGGCCCATGCGCCAACCCCAAATAAGAATGAACCCAACTCTAAAATACATAGTAAAGGAAGAACTAGAGGAATTAGTGGATGCTGGTTTCATCTATCCCATATCAGATAGTGAGTATGTATCTCCCCTTTTCCTAGACCCAAAGAAGAATGGAAAATGGAGAATATGTGTTAATTAATGGAACTAAACAAATCCACCAAGAAGGATCATTTCCCCTTGCCCATTGAATCATAGGAAAGAAATTAATTTCTTTCCTAGATGGGTTCAGTGGGTGTAACCAGATCCAAATTTTCCTTGAAGACTAGGAAAAGACTACTTTTACATGTCCCTGGGGCACCTTTTCTTACAAAGTCCTTCCCTTTGGGTTGTGCATTGGGCCCAGATACATTCCATGAGTCGGTAGAAATCTACATGGACAATTTCACACCTTATGGGGATGACTTCCAAAAAGATCTCTCCAATTTGGGAAAGGTGCTAAGAAGGTGTATTGAGATGCATCTCTCCCTAAGTCCAGAAAAGTGTGAAATATTAAAAAGAGTAGGAGTAGTATTGGGCTACTCAATATCACAAGCAGGAATACTGGTGGACCTCAACAAAATCACCGTCATAAAGAGGGTTCCTACTCCTCAAAAGTAGAGAGATGTCAGAAGTTCCCTAGGTTTATCTGGCTACTATAGAAGGTTCATTAAAGAGTTCAGCAAATTGTCTTCGCCATTATTTGGTTTGTTGGAAAAATATTATAAATTTATCTGGTCCATTATTTTTCAAGAAGCTTTTGAGAAAATTAAGGAAAAGTTAACTAATTCCCTCATTCTCTGAGGTCCAAATTGGGCCCTGCCTTTCCAAATCCACACAAATGCATCAGATAAAGTTGTAGGGGTAGCTTTGGGGCCATTTGAAGACAAATTAACCTATGCCATATTTTCCATTAGAAATAATTTGTCCAAGGATGAACTCAACTATACTGTCATAGAAAAGGAACTGTTAGCCATTGTCCGTGATTTAAAAAAAATTACACATTATATCACTAGTTATTATTCCTTTGTACACACTGACCACGCAAAAATCAAGAAATTAATAAATAAACCTGATGTTAATGCTATAAAAATTAGATGGTTGTTGTTATTACAGTAATTTGACCTGACAATTGTTGATAAACTAGGGAATTAGAATGTTGTTGCATAATTGTTTTCTAGACTAACTCTACCTGTAGATGAGGAAGGAATGGTAGATGAAAAAATTCCAAATGAACACCTATTTTCTATCTCAACACTCTCGCTGTGGTTTTATGACATATCTAAATACTTGGTTGCTGAAAATTCCCTCCAAACCTCTCATCTAGGGAGAAGAGAAAGCTCATTAGAAAAAGCATCCCTTTCACCTTGATCGGTGGAAATCTCGTCAAGTTGGGCACTAACCAAATTCTAATCAGATATGTGAGGGAGGAAGAATTTTTTTACATCCTCTCAGTATGTCATGATAGTAATTGTGGAGGGAACTTTGCTATAAAAATAAAAACCTTCAAAGCTTTGCAGGAAAGGAACTATTGGCCTACCATCCACCAATATGCTAAGAGATACACTAGTAGGTGTCACTAGTGCAAAAGGATGGGGAAACCTACACAGAGGGATGAAATTACTCTGCACCCTCAGGTGGCTCTAGATCCATTTGAGAAATGGGGCATGGGCTTCATTGGAACCATTGATCCACCATCTAGGTAGAAGAGGTATATCACAGTTTGCATTGACTACCTGACCAAGTGGGCTAAAACAAGTTATATAAAGGTGGAAACAAAGGAGAAAGTAAGAGGGTTTCTCAGAGAGAATGTGTTGTACAAGTTTGGATACGTCAGAGATGTAGTCATTGATTAGGGGGCTCAAATTACATGTAATCTCATTGAAAATATTCTGAGGCGGTAGAAGATCAAGGATAAGACCTCCACTACCTACCATCCTCAAGAAAATGGTCGGGTGGAAGTGACAAAGAAAGCCTTGGATAATATCCTCACCAAGGTTGTGAGCAACAATAGGAATGATTAGGTAGACAAATTGGTGGAAGCCACTTGGGCCTCCAATACCACTTGGAAAAAAACCATAGGGTTCAGTCCTTAAGACTTAGTCTATGGTAAGAACAATCGGCTTTCCATTGAGTTTGAATACAACATGTTGGGGATGGAAGCTGAGTTAGACCTAGATATCAGAAAGGCCCAACAAGAAAGGTTGTTGCAGTTAAAGTGTTTGGATGAGTTCAGGATGCAGGCACTCATTGACACAGAAGTGATTCAAGTATAAAGGAAGGTTTGGCATGATAATAAAATTAAGGAAAATACCATTCAAGAAGGAGATTGGGCACTGATTTATGACTCAAGGTTCAAGATTTCAAAGGAAAATTAATTAGAAGATGGAAAGGACCTTAAAAAGTGGAAAAATGATATGATAATGGCACAGTTCAGATAAGAACCATAGATGAGGAGGGGATCCCCTTTCTTGTCAATGGTTATAGGCTGAAAATATACAAGAAGCCACTATCTAGGGTTGAGTTTATAAATTCCATAAACATGGAGGTGTATGTCATTGGAAGCTCCATAGTTTCCAGCACCCCCCCCCCCCCCCCCCTTCCTAGAAAAAAGAAAAGAAAAAGAAAGAATAAAGAGGCAAGGGTGAAAACCTCTCTCAGGCCCCCAAGGCCAACTCCAGGGTTGAAAACCTCCATGAGGTAGTCTTGGAGTAGAAAAAGGAAAAAATAGAGAACCAAAAGATCCTTCTATTAAAACCTCCTTGAGCCAGCCAAGGTAGTCTTGTGGTTTGAAAACCTATGTGGAGGCAACCCACCTGCCTTAAAAAAAAAACAAAAAAAAATAAAAAAACAAAAAGAAAAAAATGAAAAAATGGAAAAAAAGAAAAGATAACACTTATGCACTCAATTATTTCTATTTTTTATATTGTTTATCAAAGGAGATTTTTAGACACATTGGAGCAATTTTCTTCCTATCTTCTCTCTCTCCTCTACCTACCCACTCCATAAGAAACTGCAGCATGAATCCATCCACCCATTTCTCCCTCCAAGTAAGCATAAAACCTATATTTTTTTCTCCTCTCTATAGTTTCTATATGATGTCCTAGCTACTACAGGATTTCTTGTAGTGCTACAAGAAGCCCTCTAACTACTACAAGAAACTCATCTGCTAGAAAGGAAGCTCTCTCTATGGCATCTAAACTTCAGTAAAAGCATGAAAATGGATTTTTTTTTCCTATACCTACCACTCCTAACCCTCACTCCAATCCAAGCATAAGTACTCACTCTTTTTTGGCTTGAGGGGTCCTAACCCAAGCTCAGGGTTTATGGATAAACCAGCAAACCCTCCAACTACTGGCCCTTTCGGCAATGATCTACTTGCGCTGACCAAAGTCTCACCCGAAACAGTATGGGGGGGGGGTGGGTGGTGCTGGAACCACGTTTACTATACCCTGAGAGAGAATTTAATGAAATGGTCATTGGAAAAACCCCAAGTGATCATCTACAGGAGTGCGCAATGAGTTCATAACAGAATTACAAAGTATGTGCAATAATTCGTAGGATAACACATAAGAACTGCCTTTATTAGCATAGATAACAACCAAAACTAGTTCTTGACCTTAATCAATGTAATGCTTTAGCAGATATTAAATACTCATGCATAAACATATCAATATCTTTGCACATTCATCAATAAGTAATAGATATTGCAATCTTAAATCATAACAATGAACATAAAAACATAACACAGAGAGTTCACAATTTTTTTTATTTCTATTAGTATTCTATATATATCAATACATTAGATGTCTTTCATTACAAAACCCTTACAATCCCTTCCGTGCACACAAACGGCAGAGTCCACACACAACCACGACTAGGTCTCTCGCACACAGACAGGAGGAACCATTCACCCAACCCCCAAAACCCTTACAGACACAAAATGCTATCAATATCTCAGAACATTCATCAACTTATATAAACCATTATATTTTCTATGTTTATTTTTCTTATAGAAGTGCTCCTATGACTGCGCTGTATCAGTGTCTCTGACATTTTGATACAGTAGCAGGACCTCTTTATTGAGGGAGTTATCTATTGAAGCCTTATTTATTCATGTTGTATGGTTTGTGGCCCATTATTTTATACATGTTTGCTGTTGTTATGATTAATCGAAAGGCTCCATATTGGTCTTCATTATTGATGTGATGTTATACACTGCTAGAATGGTAAAACCCCTTTATTAGGAGGATATGAGGAGAAGGAGTTCCCTAAGCTTCTTATTCAAACTATGCAAGACATTTCAAGAGAAATAAAGGATATGAGGATGGATTGACACAAAGAATCCCCTAAAGGGTTTGTAAATGGTGAAAGCTCCAACATTTCTCATCAATGAAATGATCAACCAATGAAGCATCATGTTTCCCAATGCTCTACAATGCCTACATTTTTAGCAGAGGGAAATGGAGGTTTTCAAGAGAAAGAAAATCTTGAATATTATTTTCTTGAGTATGAGTCTCAATCTCAGAGATTCAAACACCATTTGAGCTTTCAATAATTCTGTCAGATGAAGGACAATAGGAAACCCAAGCATCACAATAGAGGTGGAGGATTCATATAGAATCATGATCTACACTGGAATATGGATAGATTTTTCTTACCCAAATTTGATGGGTTATCTAAATGCACTACCAAATCATGGGTAGAGAAGCTAGACATCTACTTCCAACTGAACCAAGTACCAGAGATGGAAGCCATCAATGTAGTAGCGCTGAACCTTGAGGGTGAGGCACATGATTGGTGGTTTCATGGAATTTCTACATTAGTTCATGCCAATGTGACCGCATATTCAGAGTTCACAAGGAGGTTGGTGGAGAGTTTTGATCGAAAATATTCAGAGGCACCTTTCATGGGGCTAGATAAGCTCAAACAATTAGGTAATCCATAAACCTATATTTCTGAATTTATAAAACTTTATGTTATGGTTCCTGATTTATCTATGGCAAGGAGGGTCTATATGTTTATTGATGGGCTAGAAGAACCTCTACATGGGTTGGTTAAATCTACCAAACCCAATACCCTTCAAGATGCCATTGAAAGGGCTAGAGATATACAAGATGCCTTGACAAAATCAAAGGAAACATTTCAACAAAAGCACACTTTTCCACCCAAGGGAAAATATGAGAAGTCTCCTCTTTCAAAGGAGGGCCAAAACAAAGTACCTCTTAGTGATAATTTCTGAAGAGATTTGAGGAGAAGGAAGCTTTGCTTCACATGCCAAGAGAATCATGGGCACCCAGACATAGATGTGTAGCACGGAAGGCACACTATATAGAGGTATTTTCAGATGATGATGAGGAATAAGAAGAAGAACCAGAAGGAGATCATAGTTTTGGGATAGCAGGGGATGATCCGCCACCACCAAGAGGTGGGAATGGAGCATTTTCTCCAATTGGAGGGACTATTGCATCATTGAGAGTAGTACCAAAGTATCAGAAAACTTCCATATAGAAAATAGGGTTGGATTTGCACAGTGGAAGCAAGGACCTAACAGTCCCATCTGTTATGCATATCACTTTGGCCCATGAGACGTTACTATTTTGTGGCAAACCACTTGGGAGTCCACCTGATCAGGAATTGGTGAGAAATTTCTCACATCATATTACACCACTCATAGATCTAGGAGGGGTGGGAGAATTTGGAGGTCAGTGTACAATGCAGAGATTCTTGGGTAGACTCAAGGAGGAGGGAGACATTCTCCCAACATCATCATTACCCACTCTCACCTCACATCTTGCACTGAGAGAGGATGCTACAGGGATGGAGGATCTCACTATCATGGTGCAAGGTGACTACTCTTTGACATTGGAGGCTCAGAAGATGTTCTCACTTGGAGAGAAATATTCCACACATGGTAGAGGATGGTTGCCACTCATGCATGCTTTGGCCAAACTTAGGAAGTTTTAGATAAGTGATAGCTTCCCATGGAGGATTAACCTCGAAAATATTCAACCTTTACTAGAGCATGAGAAACTACATGAGGAGCAACAGAGGGAGGATAACAACCTTCCGGTGTGTGACTTTGGCATAGGAGATGTCAAAGAAGGGGGAAGCCACATGACAGATGTTTTATATGATATATCATCAACACTTTCACTTTGGAGGATATATCCTTATTGGAAATACCAGCTATTGGTCGATTATTCCAAGGATCTTTTTACTTGCATGATACTTGATGACCAACTGCTAGAGGAGGGATATTCAGTCAGAGATGAGGTCATCTACTATCATAGTAGGATCTTCTTATCTAGAGCATCCAAGCTCAAGGAGAAGTTACTATAAGCAACACATGAATATTTTCTCTTTAGCCACACTTATTCCATGAGATAATACCACACTATCATGGAGGGGTTTACTAGGGAAGGATTTGAAGAGGATATATATCAGCATTTGAGGAGATCCATGGATCATGTGGAGATGGAGGAGATACATAACTCTTTGATGGAGTTATCACAACCACCTCTTTCCTCTTTGGGAGTGAGAGGGGATCTATCTATGGACCACTCCATTTGTGTGAGCAAATCATATGGTAAGGATCATGTTTTTATGCATAATGATTTAGTTAATGAGTATTTTCATTCCTTTACCATACATGTGCAGGCCATTGTTCCAAGGGGGAGTATTCTTCCTTATAAACTTCATGGCCAAATTGGGGTCACAAACAGTGTTGAGCATGGCCACTCCCTAGGAGGATATAGGGAGATGAAATATCATTCAAGGTGTGCTCCAAAGGCACCAAACATCACTCACCTTCTCATAACATGTGAGGAGAGTGTGGAAAAAAGTAAGTGGTGGGGAAACCAGTTACCATATAATTATTTGAGGCAGTCAGGAGATATATTGCGCTGGTTCCACATGTGGGACTATGATCCACCTCCATTATTTCATATGATAGCTTATGTATGCTTGGTTTTGATCCCATACATTGATGATGTCCTTGTTTTTTTATGGGAATTATTGGAGGGAGGATGCAAGTATTAGATGTGCCCTTTGGGAGAGAGATTCTCCATGTTTCTTATGCTTCATGTTTTAGGGATAACATTGGGAAAAACATGATTGCTACATTGGATCTTTTTCTTCCTTATGAAATGAGTCATTTGCATCTCATGAGTACTTCGGAGGAGCATTTTGATGGAGGGCTTGATTGGGAGACACTTGGTATATGAGGAGAGATTATCACATGAAGGTGTCACCAAGGAAGGAGGAGAAGAGTTGCAACACTCACCTTTACACATTAGGGGAATTTTGAGGTCTCAAACGGTCCTCCTAAGGAAATTATAAAATAATAGTGGAAATAATAAAATAAGATTTGATGACATCATCAAATTTTAGAGGGAAAAATGAAAAAAACTACTTTTTCAACTCATATTTTGAACTTATCTCCCAAACTTTTTCCTAAAATTTAGAGCGGGAGTACTTGTTGGATGCATAATTTAATTCCTCATCCAAGGAGTACCCATGTTGCATACTTTCGTTGTGTCTTTCTACGCGAAAAATGAGGAATACATGAAAAACGTGATTACAATCATGTTTTTTATATATTTCTCATTTTTCATGTAGAAGGGTATATTGAAAGTATGCAACATGGGTAATCCTTGGATCAGGAATTAAATTTTTCATCCAAAAAGTACTTCCATGTGAAATTTGAGTCAAATTTTTGGGAGATAAGTTGAAAATACGAGTTGAAAAAATAGTTTTTATTATGTTATTGTTTTTTAATATTTTTACCCTTTTACTTAAAAAATGGTGAATCATCCCCCATGGTTGACATCATCATATTAAATCCTATTGGTTCTTATAAAGTGAATTTTTGTTGTACATTTTTCTTAGGAGGCCCATTTTAGACCGTAAAATTCCCCTAATGGTTGCTTGAGGACAAGCAACATTTGGGAGGGGAGGACTATAATATTCCCGATTAGTCATGAACTAGTTGCAATATTAATTTTTGTTTTTGTTTATTGGTTTGATGAATAAGAGGGTATGGAGACCCATAAATATCCTTAGTAGGAATAAAATCACTACTAATGTGAATGGATATCACCTTAGTGGCTTGATA
Organism: Pinus albicaulis; assembly: GCA_034641835.2. Taxonomy (NCBI): domain Eukaryota; kingdom Viridiplantae; phylum Streptophyta; class Pinopsida; order Pinales; family Pinaceae; genus Pinus; species Pinus albicaulis. The sequence continues at coordinate 178,301,809 of CM076578.1, forward strand.
AATCACACTTATATGTGAAAAGGGTTTGGAGCATGTTATAGACTGGGTAAACTTTGACCAAATCAACAATACTGTCATGGAGGAGTGGCATTCATTGTGGGACATTGTATTTTTGGAAGGAGACTCCATGCATGGAAGTAGTGGTTTTAATTAGTGGGGCCAAGGGTGAGGAAGCTCACCACTTACATAAGGAAGGGGATGGAAGCCATAGATGATATGTTGTAGATTATTATTTTGATATGGTCTAGTAAGACTTGTTTTCTCTCTTGAGTTGTTTAGTTAATACTGTAGTGTTGTTTAGCACAAGGTGTTCCCGAGTGGGAATCCCACCTTCATCCTCGGGGAACTTCGAGTTCCTTCTCAGGGGAAGTGATTGCACTTCATTCCACATTCTAGCATTCGGCAAAAAATTTAGTTGTATGGTAGAGCGAAGTTCCTGTCGAGGTTGTGTTGTGTTGCAGGGCATGAGTTCTGGAGAGTTGATTTGTGTGATTTCCGATCTGTTTTTCATTGGACGAAGGTTTCCTTCCATTGGGAGGATAGTAAGGAAGACCCTTAAGCATCATTGATACATTTGGCACCAAGCCACAGTGTTTTTATCCCCTACAACACAGTATCAGTTTGGATCTGCGTTATTTTAGGGAGGAGTTGTAGAGGTAGTTGCAGTGAGTGTTTTGGGGAGTGATTTCTTCAGTGAATGGGCGAGTCTTTCATCGGGAGGATCCATTGGAGGGGAGATACTTATTTTCATATCAGCTTCAGCCATAACTCTTTAGTTATTTAATTGTATCATACTTTCAGCCCTAGGGCTACAACTCATATTGTATGATTGAGTGTATTTCCCAGAAAACCTCTTGGGTTGTCTTGGAAGGTTGTTATAGAGCCTAGATATTCATTTTCTGTATCTCTTGAGGCATATATGAGGCCTTATCTTTTTTATGTTCATTTTTCTATAGAAGTGCTCCTATGACTACACTATAGCCATGTCTGCGAGATTTTGATATTGTAGCAGCACCTCTTTCTTGAGGGATTTATCTATTGGAGGTTGATTTATTCATGTTTTATGGTTTGTGGCCCATTATTTTATACATGTTTTCTACTGTTATGATCAATAGAAAGGCTCCATATTGGTATCCATTATTGATGTGATGTTATACACTGCTATTTCCATGTTTATGCATTATATTCCTGCTTTTCCCATCTGGGAATATTACACACTAAGGCGTTGTCGTTGTTTCCTTGGTTTTATCCTTGAGCATATTGAAAAAAGTATGGAGAGGGAGAACTAACACGAGGCTCTATGTTGCTGCACCCTGAGATTGTTGAACCATTTTATCTATCATAGGGCCTTTATTGGCCATCTCCACACTCCACTAGGTCCGTTGAATAATCTTTAGGGTGTTTTTTATCATCTAAGAGAGTTGAAACGCTTCCTTTGTCCATGGTCCCATACATTCTTTGAGAACCTGCTCCTTGCTGCGCAAGTCTGCAATTTCTATCAGGAGTCTGTGACCTTCTTGCAAACGAGCAAGTCTCTGTGTGATCACTAATGTAGGTGCGATTGTAAAGATTTATTCAAAATTCTGCTCCATTGTACTAAGTGTGTTGCACAACTGCTGCATCACGAGATCATTCTGGATAGAGGCCCAAATGTCCATGGCCTCATTTAGGGGGTGGTTACACTGAGTGATTGCGGTAGCAATGCTTTCCCGTGCTTGTTTCACTTCTGCTTCCCTCTTCGAGTGGACCTCAGGAGGTGTCTCTAGCTGTAATTTATTTTGGAGGTTTGCGATCTGCTACTCATATTCCATCCAAACTATCTGCACTTTTGCACGAACTCCTTTGACTATAGAAACCACTCCCTCTAACTTCTCTGTACATGTAGTTGTGGCCAAGACAATTAGAATGCCTTGGAATACCTGATTAATTTTTTCCTCCACCGCTGCACGCTGGGCCTCAGCTTCTCGGCATGTTTTTGTTGCTGATGTGCTTGGGAAGATTGATATTGCACATATTTAGTCTTTGTCTGTGCAGTTTCTTCACAGACTTGTAGGTCATCTACAATCACTAAATGTAGCAAGTGAAGTTTTCCTGCAGGCAATAAAAAAAGGTTAATGTGCACATCACCTGTTCCTATAGACTGAATGCGGTAATTAGCATCCACCTGTATGGCTGGAATATGGATGTGAACAAAGTGTGTATCCCCTGAAGGTGGCAAGGAAACATCTAATGGCTGCGCAGTGGTACCTGCGCACTGGTCTGACTTGCCTCGATCACGTTTACCTCAATCTAGCTCGCTTTCACTTTTAATTCTTGTATTGCAACCCGTACAATCTGTAATGTAGATCTATATTGGACCTCAATGTTCATCCATCGATATTCCTGTGCCGAGGTGATTGTATTTATGATCTCAGTGAGATTGTCCTCTGTAAGTGTCAGGATCTCCTGCCATGTTTTCTTAGAACCCTTCTACTTTTTTTTCTACACACCCGTGGCCTGCGCACAACACTTTGTGCCTTTTGAGGTTGCTATAGCTTCAACCTCCTAATGCGTCGAGCCATTTTTCTCTGGAAAAGTGGTGGTATCAATGGTTTCTCTTGTTGTTGTCAGGGTGGGTTCCTTCTCGTCACCATTTTTTGGTCATCTAATCCATTGTTATTAGACGGACCCAAGTACACTAAGTAAGACCAATTTTACTCCAAGTAAAATCGCATTCACTATGAAAAATAACTTAGTAAACCACATTTATTAAGTTGTTTATGGACTAAACAGAAAACCCCATGGGGAAACATTAAATAAATCCATATTTGTTTGATTTTCCTCAAGGAATAATTAGTAAAACAACAGTTTAATTAATATTCCTGGTTATATTTAACCCAAAACAAGGAAAATAATGAGATAAATCATTATTTATCTTATTATTTTCTAAGAATAATTATTTAAACATTAAATGAATAATATTCTTTGCTAAATATGACTAAATCTCCCTTAAATAATTAAATAAGTCATTATTTATTTGGTTATTACTCAACCATATCCTTAAAATGATAAATAAATCATTTATTTATTTATTATTTTTTAACCACATCCTTAAAATGATAAATAAATCATTTATTTATTTATTATTACTTAATCACATCCTTAAAATGATAAGTAAATCAATTATTTATTTTTTATTTGCAAATAAGGGGATTTGACTCAAGTCAAATTCCTTTTCCCTCCAACAAATATAATAAAATATTCCATAAAAGTTGGATCTTGATTTGGTTAATACTATTTTAATTATGCACCAATATCTAGAATAACTCAATATTTTGTTATAAATAGAAGGGTTTTCCCATTCATTTGTCACCTTTTGTTGCCTAAAGATCACTCTAGATCTCAACTCTTGGTCTGGCTATTGATCCACTATCATAGCCATATTTTTCCATTTTTGTCTGGGTTTTCTACACCATCAAGAGAGAGGAATTCTAAATCTGAAGTGCTGAGGACTTACAAGAACCCATCCCATTGAGGAGAAAAGGGAACACCCTCTTGTTTTTTCCTCTCAGGTGCCATTAATAAAAATTTCATTGGATATATTCTTGTCTTGTCTATTGGATCTATGGAGTAAATCTTATTCTTCGACTATTTAATGTCTTATAATGCATAGATCTAGATTTTTGCAGCATTTGTATTGATCATGTAACTGTAGATCTAAAGATATTAGCAGTCATTTCTGCTATTAGGACTGTTTTTTATGCGCAGCTAAAGTGGTATTTTTTCGTATGCTTCGAATGAAGATTCATACTAACAACTGGCGACTCCACATGGGTTTACAATTATGATCACTCTCGTTTTTCTGATCCTTGCATATCCAGCTACTTCAAACCCTAGGATTTCTCTTCAGCCCTTTGTTTTTGCATATATCCTTGACCTAATCAAGGTAATGCTCCTAACACTACTCAACCCAAGTAAGATAGGCCTCTTCGTATGAACAAGCCATGTTCTTGTTGTGGTGTTTATGGTCATTATACGCATGGTTGTCCTCTTCTGACATAGATGAGACAACTATGGGAGTCCTAAGCAACATTGAGAGGACACCAAGTGATCCCTTCTGTTCCTCCTAGTCCCGTACCTAGTCAGCCGGCTGTGCTTACTGATCCTTTCCCTCAACATGGATTTGTGGCTACCCAACCACCTAGAGGATAGGTGGCCAATCAATCTCTTCCATATGGTTCCCTCGATTACCAGATTTTCATGATGTCCTCTGATCAGCCTTCTGAACCTTCTTCTCCTGGCCCTTCACCTTTAGTTGGTAATCATGACCCCCTTTACCCTCCTGGGACAGTTCCTCCCAGCCTCAACCATCTTGGCGCCGTCCCGCCTGGTCATTACCCCTCTGGTCAAATACCGTTCCTAGCTCCCCCACCAGGAGTGTACACATTACCTGTTATGGCCACCCTATCTTTTCCTAACCTGAGCCTTGGGATTCCTGTCTGGTACCTCGATCCTCCAACCGCTACGCCACTTGGTCAACCTAAACCTTATCTTGCTTTGACCCCGGCTCAGCCGGTCCTTATGACTTCTACTACTGCAACAGTGCCTCATTCACCTCAACATGAACCACCGCCCATTGCGACCGCTTCGGGAAAGAAGGGCAAAGATCACAAGGGGGCATCAAAGGACAAGGCTACCCCGACAAACCCTGCCCCTTCTTGGCCTCCAAAGTGTACCATCCAGTGTTCTTTGTGTGATGTTGTCGGCCACGCCACCCATACTTGTCTAGAATTTCCTCACCTCAAGTCCATGGTCAATGAACCGTTTCCGGAATCTGATATCCCAGAGGTATATGTCACTATACTTGATTCAATCCTGAAACTCAAGCCATTGCACCCAAATCATCCTTGCACTTTGTGTGATTTCCATGGTCACTACACTCACCTTTTTCCTCACCTCGAAGAGTATTGATCCTCTTTATAAGCCTTACGCCAATTCAAGGCTGAGCACAATGAGTCACCTGCTCCCTTATTTTTTCATCTTGCTTCGACAACACTCGAGGACACAGATGCTCCCATTAAATTTTCCCCTTATCATGTTGAGATAACAGTGCCTTGGTTGGAAGTCCACGATGAGACCTTGCCTGATGTTTCGCCTGACCTCCCTTCATCACCCTCCTAGTCTCAACATCGGTAGATCCTCTGTCTACTCACTCTTCTGTCACCCCTTGTGATGATGCGCATGTGAAACTCTCCTCTCATGATGAGGAGTAAGGTCACTTCGCCGCGCCGGGTGGTCTTTCTTCCATCAGTCACCCCATCTTCTATTACGATGACGACATTATGGAAGCAACGAATACTCCTGACTTTATCTGTCCGCCCTTACATCGAATTCATGCATTCGAACCACATGCACCTTGTGCCCATTACATTGACACCCAATGTTTGGGTAAGGGGGCACCCATATTTGAGAGACCAGGAGAATCAATTCTCCACCACTCTCCTAGTGAATCTAGTCGTGTCGACTCTAGTCCCATTATTATTCTACATTTATAAGAACCTCTAGAGTCCCATATCACTTCAAGATCGCTATAGGGATGATACCCCTCATCATTCCTTCATATTCCATCAACAACCTAGTCTCATAGACATTGTGGTTGACCAAAATATGAGCTTTCTAAGAGAACATCAGTTCTTTATCCCCAAGTCCTACCTTTGGGATAGCAACACCATGTATGCCAACCCAGAAAATTAAATTCCATTTGATTCATATATGTAGTACCAAAATATATTGGTAATAGTCTATTTCCTTTCTCAAACTGCATAACCATACCGAAAACAAGTGGCACACCACAACATTAAAATGTGTTTAGATCCCCTTTTTCTAAATACATTTTGGCATGTCCATAACATGCAAGGGGGCACCCATGCCCCTCAACGATAAAATCTCGGATCTCAGCCCATAACAGCACTGAAACCCCCTTTCTCTGACAGGTCACACTTTCCAGGTCCTTCCCTAGGATAGGAAGTAGTTTTCTTCCCAGTACCTCCTACATAGGTCGCAGAACAGACCCCAAGAAAATTACAACCGGGCCTGTTCATAAGCTCTAGGTACCTAAGCTAAACTTTCAACTCACTAAAATGAAAAGTAGGATGAGACATCTTACCTACAACTGTCGGACCTCAAATTCCAACAGTCGGTTTACCTGCTACAACTGCCACAAGATTTAAGGCCTCCTCTACTCACGATATTCACCACAACTCTACCGGAAAATAAATGAATCTGGAAGGAAAATGCCTTATTAAAATAAAACCCCTGATTTTTCTTTGGCTTATTGCGACCAAACCGTAGCTCAATTTGACGAACCATATATACCATTGGAAAGATCCCACCAAGCCCTCAAATGGGTAGCTATTACCTTTTTGTGATTTGATACTTCACCAGGACACATTTTTTCCAAGAAGCGCCACTTCACCATTCCTCAAAATCGAATTTATTCACTTGTAACACTCGTACTAGGGGCACCATGTCGCCTCCATACTTTTCCACGCTCGTGTCGAATTTCGTTGTGAGTTACCATCTTGTAATCATGATTTTATGGTCCTCATTGGATCCTTTTCCTATGTGGCAACACCATCGAGTCACCCTTGTTTAGAGCACTCGAGTTGAGCCATCATTGCTTTCATGGAGTCTATCCCGAGTCCCTTCACACCCCACTATAGTCCTCCATCCTTCTTTTCTTGGTCCCTCTCTTATGTCACACATTATGGCCTTCAGTCACACTGTCCCCTATCCCTCATGATATTGTGTTAGTCGTTGCCAGGTCATCCATGCCATTTATGCTCTAACAAGGGAAGTCATCTGTTCGCTACTCAGTTCCCCCCATTTCATCATCATCATTGGTGTCAATCTGTTATTCACTCTACTATTTTCTCTCGTGCCTTAGTTGAGGATCCCTTATTTCCTTACCTATGGCAGACCTCCTTCTGTCGACATCAACTCATTCATTCCAGAAGATAGGTCTAGAGGGTGGTGCACCTTAGTTCCAACTTCCACTCTTGTTCGGTGCCTCGAATCAGGCAAAGGGACTCTTCACTGCCCTTTGACTTGATTTTTTCTCAGCTCCAGCTCCTTTTTTAGCATGATCAAGATCCGTATACTCGATGGTCCAGTGATGCAGTAGCTCACATCAGTGATTCCCGGGTGTGTGTGAGATGTCTCAGCCCTCATGAGGGGGTGGCCCTACAGGTAGCCCCCCGCACACTTGGATGACCTCTTCATTACAGCCTTTGATGCAGCTCCATACATTTGATGATGTCGACCTCAGCCGCTTGCAGCACCTTTTTGTTTGCATGTATTAGTAAGCTTTTCAGAGCCCTTTCCTATTTTCAGGGGCATCTGGGTTGCATTTATATCTCATGTACTCATATATCATTGTACAAGTCTTGGCTGTTATCCCAGGCACAATATGTATGTGAGATTAATTATCGTATTTTTTATCTGGATCATGTTCATGCCAGCATTATGCCATCTCATGGTTTTCCAGACGCCTTATTGTTTGTACTATTGCCTCAACGGCCATAGGTATGCCTCCCCCACTGCCTATAGTAGGTACTCACTTATCAAAAATACTTGTTGCACCTGCAAGTCACCTCCTCAGGGTCTAGTTATTTCATCACTTTGGTCTACCTTACAATCCTCTCTCTTTGACTTGCCCATTGTTGTCTAGTGATTGAGTTATTACAACATACCTCGGTCATATGATTAGCTCCTAACGCTCGTATGCTGGGGGGAAATCTGTTACACCATTTTTTGGTCATCTAATCCATTGTTATTAGATGGACCCAAGTACACCAAGTAATACAAATTTTACCCAAAGTAAAATCGCATTCACTATGAAAAATAACTTAGTCAACCACCTTTATTAAGTTGTTTATGGACTAAACAAGAAACCCCATGGGGAAACATTAAATAAATCCATATTTTTTTTATTTTCCTCAAGGAATAATTAGTTAAACAACAGTTAAATTAATATTCCTCGTTATATTTAACCCAAAACAAGGAAATTAATGAGATAAATCATTATTTATCTTATTGTTTTCTAAGAATAATTATTCAAACATTACTTGAATAATATTCTTTGTTAAGTATGACTAAATCTCCCTTAAATAATTAAATAAATCATTATTTATTTGGTTATTACTCAACCATATCCTTAAAATGATAAATAAATCATTATTTATTTGGTTATTACTCAACCACATCCTTAAAATGATAAATAAATCATTTATTTATTTATTATTACTTAATCACATCCTCAAAATGATAAATAAATCATTTATTTATTTATTATTTACAAATAAGGGGATTTGACTCAAGTCGAATTCCTTTTCCCTCCAAAAAATATAATAAAATATTCCATAAAAGTTGGATCTTGATTTGGTTAATAATATTTTAATTATGTACCAATATCTAGACTAGCTCAATATTTTGTTATAAATAGAAGGGTTTTCCCATTCATTTGTCACCTTTTGTTGCCTAAAGATCACTCTAGATCTCAACTCTTGGTCTGGCTTTTGATCCACTATCATAGCCATATTTTTCCATTTTTGTCTGGGTTTTCTACACCATCAAGAGAGAGGAATTCTAAATTTGAAGTGATGAGGACTTACAAGAACCCATCCCATTGAGGAGAATAGGGAACACCCTCTTGTGTTTTCCTCCCAGGTTCCATTAATAAAAAGTTCATGGTGTGAGCTCAGGAAAATTTTCAATGTCTGTGATATCCTAGTCATCAAATCATAGCTATGGAATTTTAGCAAACATATCCCCCTCCATTCAGACATTCTCTAGGATCAGAGGCACTTGGATACCTGCGCGCACCCTATCTAAGTGCTTTAGTGCTTTAGCAGTAGGTTTGCACAGTGCAATATAAATGGGAAGCCACGAATATGGTTCTACTTCAATAACATAATCTTCTTCTTCTGCAATAGTTTCTGGAACTTCGGCCATTGATTTCTTCATTTTCACTCCTGTAGAATGGCGTGGTCTAGGGTCTTTTATCTAGGGGATCACTTGCACGTCCTAGATGTTTGACCCTTCTTCATTTTAGATGGCACAGGGGTTTCTACAAAGGGTACTTCTAGTGTAGCAGGGTCTTCTCCTGGTCTAGTGGCTGTCATTTTGTTATGAATTACGTACCCTAGACCAGATCGGTGCAATAATTCCTCAAACACGGGATCCAATCCTGACATAGACACAACAAATGCAAAGAAAAGTAAAGATCTCAGAGCATAAAAAATTCTTAGAACTCAAAGAGAACTATTGTGACCCCATAGGTAATATTTATACTTGTGGCACATCCGAAAAAATTCTTTGGGCATTAATGAGGTTCCATTACTCACAAAATGGTCCCAAATCTAGAATGTTGGGAAAAATACTGAGAGGGGGGGGGGGTGAATCAGTATTTAGGGAAAACTAAAAATTTTTACTTTTCCATGCTCTAAAACCCATACGCTACTTTGTTGAAGCCAACTAGCGTATACACGCGGATATCCTTCATAAAACTCGCGTATACACAGAGATCTAATTATGCCATTAGTTCTTCACTTATATCATTCCAACATTCATTCATTAGATGTTCTATAAACAGTAAACATGTGCAGTAAGAACAGAATAAACCATCACACAAAGCATCACACATGAACACCAGGATTTTTAGGTGGAAACCCAAGTCGGGAGAAAACCACCGCTGCAGTTGCTCACCCTTCAATATTTTATTATAGAGAAAACATATTACAACATATGTGCTGGCGCAGACTTGACCAGCACGCAGGCACCCACCTGCGCTCGTTTACCAGCCTCTCCTGGAAGGGAGCTACGACCCCCTGACTCATTTACCAGCCTCTCCTGGAAGGGAGCTACGACCCCCTGATCTCGTTTACCAACCTCTCCTGGAAGGGAGCTACAACCCCCTGACTGAAGGCTACAACCCTCAGCACCTCTATGGACCACGTTTCATCAATTTTCACACTGGATCCAAAGCTTCCTTTAGGACACCACTTGCAGGCCAAATCTCATCATATTTTCAGACTGGACCCTTTCCATACTTTTAAGCACTTTCAACCATGAAACATATACATATAAATTACTGACAGATATCAGTAAACCAACAGAACAGATCAGACATTTCTTACCACAGAATTTAGCAAACCCTAGTTTGCATACGCTCTTTCCTTTCTCTGATGTCCCATATATACGCGCTTCTGTCCACATAAACCCGCGTATACTTCAGTAAAGTTACAGAGCTAATTTTATTGCGCATACTCGCTTTTACTTCAGCGAAGCCGCGTATATACGCGCTTCCTCTACGACAAAGTAGCGTATAGATCTTCAACCATTACAGAGCTGCATTCATCTTCAGATCAGACATTCAGTTCAGATTCAACCCTTTACTTCAGAGAGATGTTCGCCTCATCACAGATCCAAGACTTCCATAAACAGATCTAGCAAATACAAGTACAATACAGATCTAGATCCCCTTCTTCATCACTAGTGCATCATTCATTCAGATTTATCATTTAAGTGTAACCCTTTCCATTCAGATCTACTTCAGAGAGAAGTATTCATTCAAGCTCAGACATCTTGCACCCACACTCATCATTTGCATAATGAATTTCATCTCTTTATATAGGTTTATCCTTTTTCAATACCATGAGCCCCTTTTTCAATACCATGAGCCAAAACAATACCATGAGCCCAAAACTACATTACTTCCGATGGTATTTCTGGATGGGGTCAATTAGGTGGATCATTACCCAATACAATGGGTCAATACCATGGTGGTTACCCCTGGTTTTGCACTTTTCGAGCACTTTTTCCCATACGCTACTTGGAACGTTGATTCCCGTGTGCATACGCGACTTCCCCTAAGCAAATCCGCGTATTCCTAGAGACATACGCTTTTCATCAAGATTTAGAACATTTTGAATTCCTTTCTTCATTGCCTTCTGTACTCACTGTAGATACATCAGAATTAGTTCATCAAACCATATTCTATCAAGCACAACTTCATCAAGTAATTTGCCATCATCTTCATCAAGTGGGTTGCCTTTCAAGGACAACACTCAGCATCATATTGTCAAAAAACATCATATCACATCGGATTTACATCATTACCAAGTCCATCAAGTCAAGTATTACTTCATCAGGTGGTTTGCCATCAAGGAAAACACATGTCAACAGTCGCATGTCTTCATCTTCATTCAGTGGGTTGCCATCAAGGACAACACTCTGCATCATATTTCCAACAATCTCCCCCTTTGGACTTGATGGCAACGACAATGGTGTTTGGTTACCAAAACAGATAGGTACATTAAGAATACAATGACACCATGTCACATTCTCCATTTTTGACACCATTCTTTCTCTTCATTCAAACACCATGTCACTCTCCCCCTTTGACATCAAGGGCAAAGGGTGGATCAAAAACAACATATTCTTCCCCTTTTCTCCTCATGTGGAAGAAGTGTTCTGCAGATCTGATATGTACTGAAGTGACCAAGCTCCCCCTGAGTTCATGCTGAATCTTCAAACATATTTTTCAATGAAGTATATGACTCTATGAACTTCCTATCACCAAAGACTCATACTTACATCAATTATCCATCCAAGTGGATTTACATATGAGACTCAACTACCCAACCAAGTGGGTTTACAATTTTGACTCAGCTACCCAACCAAGTGGGTTTACAAAAATTTGATTCAACTACCCAACCAAGTGGGTTTACAAAAAGACAAGTCCTTACATGACTGAATATTACAATTTTTACATCATGGATCTCAACAAGACCTTTTCACCAAGTTACAAATATGACTTTTTATAATCAACATCAGAAAGTCCTCAAGAAAGAGAACATATTTCAGAACCATCATAATTTCCAACCATGCATTACACTCAGCAACGCTAATGCTCCCCCTGAATCTGTGCATCCAAGAAACCTTTTAATATGACTAAGGCTCCCCCTTAGTTTGTGCATCCTGAACACTTTTACCAACAAATAATCAAGGCATCTTTATCAAAACATTAGAAAAAGAGTTATGAGAACTGGAACACCACCAGAGATACCAAATAGTATCAGAGATACCAAACAGCACTGCTGAAGAGAGCTGACTCCAAACAGAAAAATGTCAGCAATCAGACATACGCGGTTTTCTGTGCATGAACTCGCGTATATACGCGACTGTGTTTTAGGAAACCCGCGTATCCAATAAAATCTTCTATATTTATGCATATTTGTTCTTTTGACTGGCAGAGAACACTCCCAGCTTCTGTCTTAGATACTCGAATGCTTCCCTGGGTAGAGGTTTGGTAAAGATATCAGCAACTTGTTCTTTGGAGGGAACATACTCCAACTTCACCTTTTTCTCAAGCACTTGTTCACGTAAAAATTGATACTTGATGGGAATGTGCTTGGTCTTCGAATGCATAATAGGATTCTTTGAAATACTGATGGCACTTGTATTGCCACACTTAATGGGGACAGGCGGTGTACATTTGATTTGAAAATCTTGTAAGGTTTGCATCATCCAAAGGAGTTGTGTTGTGTAACTAGCTCCAAAAATAGAAGAAAAGAGATATAAACGCCTTAGAAATGAGCCACTTCGAGGGGGAAACCTCCAATACATTACATAAATTAACAATTCTTGGATGATACAAATGAACAAAACCTCCTTCTATATATAGGAGTCCATGGGGCCACAATATAATCCTAGTGAGGCCACAATGTAATCCTAGCCGACCTAACAATAATAATGTAAGGGCACAATAATAACAATATGGGGGTTACAGGGGTACAATAATAACAATAAGGGGGGCTACACTAACATAATAAGGGGCTACACTATTAATATAGGGACTTAACATGCCCCTCCCCTTCAAACAAGTGTTGTCCTCAACGCTTGATTATTTCTTGATGCTTCTGTATAAAATTCTCATCCTCCCATGTGAAATATTCTATAGGAAAGTTCTTCCACTTGCTGAGATACTCTGAAATTGATCGTACTTGTCGAGTTCTTGTTTCTATGACTGCTTCATAACTTCTTTTGATGTCATGTTGATCTTCCTGTCGTTTCATTAAATTCTGCACCAAAGTTGGGTTATCCTTTGAGAGTTGGAGAACTTGTTGTTGATGCTCAATGTGATCTTCCATTAATTTATCATCCATATTTGATATTATTTGATCCTTCAAACCATCCAAATTAGCCTCCATTTCTGCTTTTAAACCATCTATTTCATCTTCAATTGCTCTTCGTAAGATTGAAACTTGTTGCACTTGGTACCGTAATTTTGATATCTCATACTGCAACTCTTCCTCTTCATGCGTCATAGTATAGATTTTTGAGGGACTAATGGGTATGGAATTATTTTTTGGAGGAATTATAGAACCCAATACTGATAAAAATTCTAAAATATGCCCTTGGAATCAATTCAAATTGATTCTTCAAACAAGACTTATGCAATTCGGAAAAATACACACCTTTTTCTTGCTTTGAGGAGCTCGATATTGAAATTGTATTATCTTTGTGATTACAGATCTTCAATATCTGAAATTCATCACTGAAGTATCCCTCTGAATTCTCTTTTGAATGCAACAGGTCTGATCTGATTTTGATTTTCCAAGACAAAGTTGTGTCCAATCTCCCACAATGACCTAATTCTGGACTGGTTCAGTAGAGCGCACTTGTAGAACTTGCCACGTGTCACTGTTTCATCCTTTGTCTCTTAAATTGATAGCCAAGAAACTAAAGTCTGTGTGCTTGTGACCACTTTTTACGGCACTCAAATCCACTGCCCAGAGAGAGAGTTATTGAACTTTTCCCACGATCACCTCTTTGAGATGCAATTTAGGGGCCTGAAAAATATTTCGAATCAAGCTCTGAAATTTTTTGACAACTTTCCTCAGGATTTCAGCTTCGCACCATACGAATTTCAGGTTCTGAACTTTCGTAGAAAAAAAATTATAGCGAAAATTCCACGATGACCTGTTTAGGAGCTTGAAACAATACCTAACTTCCACAGATGATATCTCCGAAAATATTGCGAACCAAGCTCTGAAATTTTTAGAAAATCTTCCTCAGGATTTCAGCTTCGCACCCTAAAACTTTTAGCTTCTTAAAATTCATAGAAAAAAAGTTATAGCGAAAATGCCACGATGACCTGTTTGGAGCAGCGAAACCCTAGAATCCCAAGCTCTGATACCGAATGTTGTGTAACCAGCTCCAAAAATAGAAGAAAAGAGATATAAACGCCTTAGAACTGGGCCAATTCGAGGGGGAAACCTCCAATACATTACATAAATGAACAATTCTTGGATGATCCAATTTACAAAACCTCATTTCTATATATAGGAGTCCATGGGGCCATAATTTAATCCTAGTGGGCCACAATGTAATCCTAGCCAACCTAACAATAATAATTTAAGGGCACAATAATAATAAAATGGGGGTTACAAGGGTACAATCATAACAATAAGGGGGGCCACACTAACATAATAATGGGCTACACTATTAATATAGGGACTTAACAAGTTGAGTGCAACAAGATGCGGCAGCCACATATTCTGCTTCTGCTGTAGATAAGGCAATAGAATTTTGCTTCTTGTTGAACCAAGATACTAACCAGGGTCCCATATAGAATGCACCACCACTAGTGCTTTTTTGATCATCAACACTTCCAGCCCAATCTGCATCAGTGTAAGCATGAAGAGTAAGATTAGCATTTTTTGGATACCATAGACCAAGGTCTTGAGTTCCTTGTAGGTATTTAAAAATTCTTTTAACAGCCTGAAGGTGAGACTCCTTTGGATTAGCTTGGAATCGTCCAACAATCCCAACTACATGCATAATGTCTGGTCTGGTTCCAGTGAGATAAAGTAGACTTCCTATCATTGATCTGTATTCTGGTTGATTCACCGTGGAAGAATCATCATGAGCACTGAGATTGCATCCGGTTATCATTGGTGTGCTTACAGGTTTGCTTTCTTCCATGCCATACTTTTTCAGAATTTTCTTAAAGATATTTTTCTTGAGATAGGAATATACCATCTGCAGTTTGATGCACTTGTAAGCCAAGAAAGAATGTTAGTTCCCCAAGTAAAGACATTTCAAATTCTTGCTGCATGACAGAAGAAAATTTTTCACTCATAGATTCTTCGTTACTCCCAAAAATGATATCATCAACATATACAACCACAATCAATAGTTTATCATTTTCAACCTTTGTGTATAAATTGCTATCAACAGACCCCTTTGAAAAACCTTGTTGATGAAAATATTTGTCAAGGCGATAATACCATGCCCTAGGAGCTTGTTTGAGACCATATAAAGCCTTTTTAAGTCTACAAACAAGATTTTCATCATTGCCCAAAATGAATCCTTCCGGTTGTTCTATATAAACTTCTTCTTCTAGATCACCATTAAGAAAAGCAGATTTAACATCCATTTGATAAACTTTGATTTGTTGATAACTTGAAAAAGCAAGAAACATTCTTATGGCTTCAAGTCTAGCTACAGGAGCAAACTTTTCTTCAAAGTCTATACCTTCTTGTTGAGTATACCCTTTGCAGACCAGTCTAGCTTTGTTTCTTACAATATCCCCATTCTCATTTAACTTGTTCTTGAAAATCCATTTAGTTCCAATGACATTTTTATCATGAGGTCTTGGTACCAATTCCCAAGTGTCATTCTTTTCAATTTGATCAAGCTCTTCATCCATGGCATGCTTCCAACATTCATCTTTGCTAGCTTAATTAACATTGTGTGGTTCAATTGTGGATAGAAGTGCCAGTTGACTAGAAGATCCCACAAGAGTTCTCCTTGTTCATACACCTGATTCCTTGTCTCCCAAAATTTGAGATTCAGGATGATTCTTTTGAACATATCTAGATGGAGCCTTTTCATATAGATCATTTTCAGGTTCTTCATTGGATCCACCATTTGTATCATTTTCATTTGATGTAGAATGCCATATGTCACTATCATCTTCTTTTGTTGTTTGTTTTTCTTCTTCTTTAGGAGCTGCAGGAGACTCATCAATAACAACATCAATACATTCAACAATCTTTCGAAGCCTTTTATTGTAACATGTGTATGCTTTGCTTGAAGATGAGTAACCAAGAAATATTCCTTCATCTGATCTAGGTTCAAACTTTCCAAGCTTTTCATCATTATTTTTGATAAAGCATTTACTTCCAAAAACTTTAAAATGCTTTACAGTGGGAGAATTACCATACCATAGTTCATATGGAGTTTTGTCACTATTAACCCGAACATGAGCCTTGTTGAGAATGTTAACTGCTGTAAATGCTGCTTCACTCCAGAACATGTCAGAAATCCCAGAATCAGCAAGCATAGCTCTAGCCATTTGAACAATTGTTCTATTCATTCTTTCTGCTACACCATTTTTTTGTGGAGTGCTTGCTATAGAGAATTGTCTTTTTATGCCATGTTGTTCACAAAATTCAAAGAATTCATTTGATGAATATTCTCCTCCTCGATCAGATCTAAGACACTTGATTTTTAGATCTAATTCATTTTCTACCAAAGCTTTGAAGCTCTGAAATTTTTCAAATGCTTGATCTTTGTGTTTAATGAACCCAATCCAACACACTCTAGAGTAGTCGTCAATAAATAAGATATAGTATTCTTCCCCATGTAATGAATTTTTCCTCATAGGTCCATAGATGTCAGTATGAATGAGTTCAAGAGGCTTACTTGATGATCCTTCTTTGGCATTAAATCGTACTCTGGTCTGCTTACCAAATTGACAAGATTTGCATATGATACTTTCTGGAAGATTGACATTGGGAAGATCACGAACTGCTTGAAGTCTATTTGCTTTGTTGATTTGAGAGAAGCTCAGATGCCCTAGCCTTCTATGCCGTAGCCAATTTTCTGAAGACTTTCTCAAGTAACATTGATCGATGTTGTTCAGTACATACAGGTTGCTTGGATTTCTTTTTCCTTTAATAATGATTTTACCTGTATCAAGATCACGAACCACACATTCTTTTGAACTAAAGACCACTTTTGTTCCTTGATCACACATTTGACTTACACTTAACAGGTTATGCCTTAATCCATCCACATACATGAGATTTTTAGCCTTTACCTTTTCTTTCAGAAAAACTGACCCTTTTCCTTTAATTATAGCAGGAGTATCATTTCCAAATGTAACTTTCTTTTCCTTTTCTAGAGCATCATATGCAAGAAGTTTGATTTTGTCACCTGTCATGTGTCTTGAGCACCCATTATCAATGTACCATTGATTTTCTTCACCTTCTGCAAATAACGCTATCCCACAATTTTCAACCGGTATTTCTTTCTCTTTCAACACTTTAGAGCTTGAGGGAACATGTTCTTTTGGCTGGACTTTGCTCCTGCATTCAGATTCTTCATGACCAAAGTTATTGCAATAAGTACATTCAACTTCGTTTTGAAGAGGCGAAAAGTTGTTGTAGGTGTTCTTCTTTAGTTGGATATTCATCCTTTTATTTCTTGCTTCTCTTGTCATGATGGTTTTATATGCAACACATTGAACAGCTTTATGACCAAAATTGTGACATGAGAAACATTGTCCATTGAAGTAGAAATTTATGTGATCATGAAATCTTCTATTAGAATTTACCTGTTGGTTGTAGCTTCTTTGAACGATCTCCTTGTCAGTGTTCCTTGAATTGAGATGATCATGCTTTACCTGTAAAGATCCTTTGTTCCCTTGCTGAGTGGCTGAGTGTAGAGAACCAGCTGTGGCTTCTTTTAGAAAATTTGGTGCTGAAGTCTGGGAAGATTCCCCAATATATCCAAGACATGTTTTTATAAGAGGGGACCGTTGTACCTTGATAATCTCATCTAAGGTTTCTGAACCTTTAGCAAATCTAAGATTGAGAGATTTCACTTTCTCATTATCTTTCCTTAGACTTACTACTTCACACTCCAATTCCTCAATGCGTTTTTCTCTTGCTTCACGCTGATTTTCAAGAGTCTCTATGATTATGTTCTTTTCTTCTAGGCTTAATTTGAGTTGAGTGTTTTCTTCAAGAAAATTACTGTCTTCTAGCGTATCCACAAAAGTATCCTTTTCTTCTCTAGATTCTAGTTCATATTCTTTCATGATTGCCCATACCTTTGCACCAAGATTTTGCAGATAAGCTTTTGTTCGTACCATCCCAAATATCAGATTGCTTCCATTGAACAGAGGTGGCTTTATAGACATCACTCCTTCTTGACTTCCCATTGCGATGGATCTCCTTCAAGCGATCAAGCTTTTGCACAAGGACCTGCTCTGATACCAATTGTTGGGAAAAATACTGAGAGGGGGGGGTGAATCAGTATTTAGGGCAAACTAAATTTTTTTACTCTTCCATGCTCTAAAACCCATATGCTACTTTTTTGAAGCCAACTAGCGTATATACGCGGATATCCTTCATAAAACTCGCGTATACATAGAGATCTAATTATGCCATTAGTTCTTCACTTATCTCATTCCAACATTCATTCATTAGATGTTCTATAAATAGTAAACATGTGCAGTAAGAATAGAATAAGCCATCACACAAAGCATCACACATGAACACCAGGATTTTTAGGTGGAAACCCAAGTCGGGAGAAAACCACCGCTGCAGTTGCTCAGCCTTCAATATTTTATTATAGAGAAACATCTTACAACATATGTGCTGGTGCAGACTCCTACCAGCACGCAGGCACCCACCTGCGCTCGTTTACCAGCCTCTCCTGGAAGGGAGCTCCAACCCCCTGACTCGTTTACCAGCCTCTCCTGGAAGGGAGCTACGACCCCCTCATCTCATTTACCAGCCTCACCTGGAAGGGAGCTACAACCCCCTAACTGAAGGCTACAACCCTCAGCACCTCTATGGACCACGTTTCATCAATTTTCACACCAGATCCAAAGCTTCCTTTAGAACAGAACTTGCAGGCCACGTTTCATCATATTTTCAAACTGGACCCTTTCCATACTTTTAAGCACCGTCAACCATGAAACAGACACATATAACTTTCATCGACAGACATCAAAAGAAACCAACAGTAATGCATCGTACATTTTCAACACAGCATCAAACTCCTAAGCCAGACACGCTCTTTCCTTTCTCTCGATGTCGTGTATATATGCGGTCATTCACATAAACCCGCGTATACTCAAAGACAAATTACGTAGCTAATTTTATCAAGACACGTTTACTCACCTAAGCCGTGTATATACGTTCTTCTATGAAAGTAGCATATAGATCTTCGTCCATTACAGAAATGCATTCATCTTCGCATCGTACATTCAAACAAGATTCAACCCTTTACTTCCGTACGTATGTTCGCCCATCACAAACATCCAAGTTTCTTCCACAAATGACCTAGCAAATACAAGTACAATACAGCATTCGTATCCCCTTCTTCATCACCGGTGCATCATTCATTCAGATTTATCATTTAAGTGTAGCCCTTTCCATTCAGATCTACTTCCGAGAGAAGTATTCATTCAAGCTCAGACATCTTGCACCCACACTCATCATTTGCATAATGAATTTCATCTCTTTATATAGGTTTATCCTTTTTCAATACCATGAGCCCAAAACTACATTACTTCCGATGGTATTCCTGGACGGGGTCAATTAGGCGGATCATTACCCAATACAATGGGTCAATACCATGGTGGTTACCCCTGGTTTTTCATTTTTTGAGCGCTTTTTCCCATACGCTAGTTGGAATGTTGATTTCCGCATGCATACGCGACTTCCCCTAGGCAAATCCGCGTATTCCTAGAGACATACTCTTTTCATCAAGATTTAGCACATGTTGAATTCCTTTCTTCATTGCCTTCTGTACTCACTGTAGATACATCAGAATTAGTTCATCAAACCATATTCTATCAAGCACAACTTCATCAAGTAAGTTGCCATCATCTTCATCAAGTGGGTTGCCTTTCAAGGACAACATTCAGCATCATATTGTCAACAAACATCATATCACATCAGATTTACATCATTTACCAAGTCCATCAGGTCAAGTATTACTTCATCAGGTGGTTTGCCATCAAGGACAACACATGTAAACAGTCGCATGTCTTCATCTTCATTCAGTGGGTTGCCATCAAGGACAACACTCTACATCATATTTCCAACAAAAAATCCCTTCCAAATGGTTTCATTATTATCTAGTTTTACTGTTCCAACGACTAATTTTTAACACTTTTATGCACCAGTCAATCTCCTGGCACAAATATCATGCCCGTGCCACACCTTACTACGCATTCGCCATCTCCTTTGTGCAGGTCTAGTACTCTGGCCATATAGTCATTTGGTAGGCATAGGGTCATCCATGTAACGATACATATGTCCTCCATTGACATATCCCGATAGGTATTCACCACTCAATGTGGCCAGGCGCACTGCTCCTCCATCAATGATTTCCTTAACCACACAACGCCCTAGCCAATGCATCTTCAATTTCCCTGGGTGGCACACAAAATTGATGTCATATAGTAAGACCAAATAATTCTCCTTGAACACCTTCTACTGATGTGCCTGTCATGCCAAGCTTTTTCACATGACTTTTGGACCTGCTGGTGATAATTAGCAATAAACTGATCTTCTTCTAAAGCAACCAACTGCATCAACCATTCTTCGAGGGCATCTTATTTAGCTATATTGGTAAATGCTGCAATGCGTAGTCTAGGAACAATGAAATCCATGGGAAACCCAACCTCTTGCCCATATGGCATCCTAAAAGGTGTCCTCCCAATGAAATTTTTGCAAGTAGTCCTGTAGGCCCACAGAACTGCAGGAAATTTCTCAGCCCAATCATTTCGGTTAGCATTGCATACCTTAGTGAGTGTGGTCTCCAAGATATTATTGAAAGCTTCAAACAAACCCTTTTCCCAAGGATGATAAGGAGAGCTCTTCTGATGACACATCTTGAATTCTTCATTCAAAGCTTCAATAGTGTCATTTACAAGATGTGTACCCTAGTCGCTGATCAGAATCTTAGGACAACCAAACCAAGTCACTATATTCTCAAAAATAAACTGCGCAAAAGTATAAAGAATAAAACATTTCACCGGTTTGGCTTCAACACATCTGGTTACATAATCTATCGTAGTGATGATGTAGCACATACTTCTCTTCCTTCCTGGGGGATTAATAGGTTCCACAAAATAAATGACCCATTTATCAAAAGATTGCAGCACCATCTATGAATTCAAGGGAATATCATCCCTATGTGAAGGTTTCCCCATTCTCTCATATACATCACATGCACGAAAATGTGCATAGGCATCCTTGTGTAGTGTGGGCCACCACAACCCAATGCGCAAGATCTTCTGCACAGTGGCCTTACTTGAATAATTACCACCGACAACTCCTCCATGAGGTCCATTGAGGATTCCCCCTCTTTCATACTCCAAGACATACCTTCGCAGGACCTCATCCGCACCTAAATTGTACAATTATCCAACAATAACGATGAATTCTATTGCGCGCACCACAATTTCTTTCTTCTTCTCCACGGTATATTCCTCAGGCATGTGACCAATAGTGAAAAGCTAAATGATATTAGGGAAATTCTCGTCAACCAATTTTATAGCAAATAACTGCAGATCGAGCAATCCATCGTCTATGTTTGCGGGCTCTTCTCCTAATTCAATGGGTGACACATGGTCTGGGCCAACATTTAATCGTCTTAGTTTTACCATAGCTTCAAAATCATATTCCTAAAATAAAAACAACCACCTATAGATCTTCCCCCCAAAAACAGGCTTGTTGACCAGGTACTTCAAAGCAGAATGATCAGTGAACATTTTAAAGTGACCTCCCAACAGATAGTGGCAGAATTTGTGCAGTGAATATACCATTGCAAGCCCTTCCCTTTCTGTGGTTGAGTAATTATTCTCCATGCTTGATATTTTTCGGCTGGCATAAGCAATGGGATGATCAATTTATCCTTCCCCAGGTTGTACTAAAACAACTCCTAGTGCAATACAGTAGGCATCCACATGTACATGAAAATCCTTGGACCAATTCAGGAAGACTAGGATGGGCGCAATGACCATCTTCTCCTTGAGAAGCTCAAAAATCCTTTTGCAGTCAGCATCCTAGCAGAACGTTGCATCCTTCTTTAACGACTTTTCCATGGGTGAAATTATCATCACATATCCCTGAATAAACTTTCTATAGTAACCAATATGCCCTAATATTGAGCGCAACTGCTTGATATTCTCAGGTACCTCCAAATTGACTATGAAAAAAATCTTGGCAGAATTCACCATCAATCCCTGTTGGCAGACAATGTGTCCCAATAGTATTCCAAAGGGTACATAGAAAATACACTTCTTTAGATTCAATGAGATTTTTTACTTCCTACAAGTATCCAACATTAAGCATAGGTTGGACATGTGCTTCTTTAACAACCCAAAAACAGTCCAATCATCAAAATATTCCTCCAAAAACTTATGTATGTATTTTTTAAAAGAAGCAAGAACTACGCAGAAGAAAATTGCAAGATATTTCTTCAATCCAAATGGCATAACTGTATAATGGAAAGATACCCATTCAGTAGAAAAAGCGGTCTTACTCCTCTCTGCTGGTGCAATCTGGATCTGATGATAGCCTAAGAACCCATATGTAAAATAATATGCTTCTTGACCTCCAACATTATCCAAAATTTCATCTGAGAATGGAGTTGGGAATGGATCATGCACACAAGCATCATCCAGTTTGCATAGATCAACACATATTCTGATTTCTCCCTTGGTATTCTTATCTTGCACCACCATTAGACTTACCCAATAAGATTCTTCCATAGGCTCAATGATACCTGCTACCACCATTTTATCCAACTCTTCTTTCACTTTCTACTTAGATCAGGGGTTTAGCCTGTATGGACGTTGTTTTACTGGGTGCGCATCAGGCTTCAATGTGATTTTCATTATTCCTAGGTCCCAAATTATTCCTTTTAATTATGAAAACTTTGTAGGGAATATATCCTAATATTATGTTAGCAACTCAGAAACCTTGCCTACTATATCATCATCCCAATAGTCTCTAGTATTTGCTAACTTAGGTTCTTATTCAGTTCCAATATTCACCTATCTTAATTTCAATGGTTTTTTCACATCCATGTAGGTGTTGGAGGGCCCAACCACTATGCATTGGCCTTCGGATTTAGGAATAGTGATATTCCTTTTATCCTCATCATTTTATTCTACTGTGAGGTTTCTACAATTCATAATGGCGTTCATCTGCGTGTCCCACATTAGTAGCGTGCATTCAATCACTGTCTTATTGAACTCAAAGATGACTCCTTGAAAATTATGCAGAGCCTCACCAATTGGTTCAAAACCACTTTCAAAGATAAAAGTAGGATAAAAACTCTCTACTAGTGTAGAGAACTAGCTAGTGCCTATGTGCAAATCTGTTTCCAAGTACCATTTAGTTGGAACCTTTCCCAATGTATGAATAAACATATGAGCCCATTTAGACCTTGGTTTTACACCCCATACCTGATTCCACTTGGCGAGATGTCTGTGTGGGTCTCCTTTTCCAGAATATAAATCCTCCTCTTTAATTACTTGACTTTCAAATCGTAGCCACATCATCTATGTAGATTCCTCCGAATATCCCATATTCTCCTTATGTGTTTCCCACCATCTTGCTGGAGTAGCACGCAAGCCAATATCTAAAGAATTGAACCTCTATTATTTCAGCATAGACCTTACTAGTTCACCTAGGAAAGTGTTTACATCAGTTGATCCGTCATAATATGGGAAATCACGTACCTTAGGGGTTATGAAATGCAGAGTGTGAGTCACATGATTACAATGCAACGCAGACACCTCATGCAGTCGGTTCTTCCAATTCTCTAGTTCTTTATCAGAATCTAAAAAACAAGAACTGTCCTTCTCCCATTTAAGATTCCCACCTGCAGCTAGATTATTCCATTATTTGTCATAAGAAGTAAGCTTATAGAGTTGATAAATCTCATCCTTAGCACGCACTGGTTCATTATAACCTTTTACCTTCTGTAGGATCCAAAGGAATGTTGACCCTATCTCCATTTCTCTTAAATTCCATTCTCCTTTTCTTCAGATTGATAACACCATCCATGTCAATGGCCCAATCCAATCCTAGCAATGCAGGATAGGGATCAGTATCATCTACAATCTATATTACCTCAAAGTTTTCCAACACCTTGAATCCTTTTATATTGACCAATTTTTTTAAAATATCCCCAGGGGAATGATATTCTGTTGGTTAGCCATGCGCAGTTGGATAGGGGATCATTCCAGCTTCAGTTCGCCCATGCGTTGCCAGGTTGTTTAGGTAGAACATTAGCATCTGATCCAAAATCTAAAATGACTTGGTCCATTTCATAAGAACCAATATATGTATTCATATGCATCTCTCTACCCGCTCTACTCTTTTTCTTATAGATTTTTTTGACTGCTCGCTATTCTACCAGAGGTTGTTCTCTTTATGCGGAATTATCTATTAGTTCCTCCAAATTTTCAATAACCTTCATGTTACAAAACAAAATTATGCATGGTTGTAAATATGGCTTAATCTCTTCTTCTCCTTCATCTCCATTCATTTTTATACCACTTGTTGAAGCATCTCCTTCTGTGAATTGATTCCTTGCTTCAATAAAAGGTTTCTTTTGTGTGCTGAAGATGAAGTCCTTCTTTGTTTTGAGGTGCTTTTCGGATCCATACATGAGTGGCAGGTTGCTTTCCTTTATATTCACTGGTAGCTACACCACTCTTGGTAACTATATTCACACAAGGATATTATTCATGATTCTGTGGCTGAACCATCTAGATATTCTATGTTGGAGTCTTCTTTTCCTGCATTTTAGAAATCAAGATAGGATAATCTTCCATAATATGATCAAATTGTTTATAGTACCTATAGTACTGTCATGATGGATTCAGGCAGTCGCGCGCATAATGACCAACATCACCACAGTTATAGAAAATCAATTTTCCTCTCCCTCGACCACATGATCCACCTCCTCGGCCTCTTCCTCTGCCTTGGAATCCTCCATGTTAAGAAGGGGATGCTGGCGATGCAGGCTCAACCAACATTCTATAGATCTCAACTTTATCCAAAATCATAGAATAGGTCCAAAAATTCTTCTCATCTTTCCCTAATGACAAACATAACTTGAAAAATGGCTGCTTCAAGTCAGGCTGATATTTTCCAATCCTTGGGAAAGAATATGTGTCATGTAGTCTATAAATATGACATATAGTACACCATACAAGGTTATTCAATGGACTAGGATCTCCAACATTCATGTAGTTGTTGAAGACGTGACATTGGTTTTTATGATGCCCAGAAATTTTGCATTTGATACACCATACCTCTACGCAGACCTCCTTGCCTTTTTCTTTGCGCATATTTTTACTTTCCAAATGCATGGCTTCCAGTTGAATCTAAATCTGTTGAGTTCCCAGCGCAATAGGTGTTGGGATAGCTTCATTATGGGAATTTTGAGGTCTAAAATGGGCCTCCTAAGAAAAATGTAAAACAAAATTAAACTTTATAAGAACCAATAGGATTCAAGATGATGATGTCAACCATGGGGGATGATTCACCCTTTTTAAAGTAAAATTGTAAAAATATTAGAAAATAATAAAATAATAAAACTAGTTTTTGAACTCGTATTTTCAACTTATCTCCCAAATTGTTTACTCAAATTTTGAGCTAGAGTACTCATTAGGTGAAAAATTTAATTCCTCATCCATGGAGTACCCATGTTATAAGTTTTTGATCCCTCCCGTTTGTCAATTAGATTGGTAGGATTCTATTTACCGGTTCATATTGAGTAACCTCGCATTTCACTTCGATCGTATATATACTCAATATCTATTCACAATATGGGTTTCTAACTCAATGGTAGAGTACTAGGCTTTTAAGTGCGACTAAGATCTTTTACACATTTGAATGAAGAAGAAAACGCATCGATACCATCGGTAAAGTTTAGAAGACTACGACTGATCCTCGAAGTATAATGAACGGAAAAAAAAGCATGTCATTCCAACATATGATCTTTATGATACCTGATATTATTTCTCGGATACCTGATTGTATTCGATCAGGACCGGATCTGATTCAAGGAATAAAATGGGTGGGAAATTTCTATTATATACCTATATGGATGTATAATATGCTCATCCTTTCTCTTTTGAAGGACCGTGGTACACGAAAAATGAGAAATACATAAAAATGTGATTACAATCACATTTCTCATGTATTTCTCATTTTTCTTGTAGCAGGACCCATCGAAATTATGCAACATGGGTACTCCTTGGATGAGGAATTAAAATTTTCATCGAATGAGTACTCCCGCTCAAACTTTTAGTAGAAACTTTGGGAGATAAGTTTAAAATATGAATTGAAAAAATAGTTTTTTCTTTTTTCCCTCTAAAATTTGATGATGTCATCAAATCTTATTTTATTATTTCCACTATTATTATATATTTTCCGTAGGAGGCCCATTTTAGACCTCAAAATTTCCCTAATGCTAGTTTCATTAAAACTTCTACAACCCCAGCTTGTGTAGAAACCTTTTGTTATCCTAATGGTTGGTGCATATGTGAGAGTAACATAACAATGAACTATTCTTTACGCTGATTATCATCAATCATGAATCCACCATCTTTGATGCCGCGCGTCAACCTTTGATTAGCCTCCTATAAAAATTCGTTAGGTTCTTGAGGGATATCCTTCATCTCTATCATCAGTTGCACATATGACCTAGGTTTCTTAAACTGCTCTTTTAGGGATGCTTTAATTTCTTCTAGTGTAGCATTAGGGTTTTCTTGTGCATACCTAATGTACCATACTAGAGCATGATCTTGAAATGCAATAGCCAGTTTCAATTTTCTAATATCAATATTATTCACTTGCTGAACCTTCCATACAACCTTAGTTACGAACTAGAAATGCTCTGTCTCCTCATTGTCAATGCCTCTCAAATTAGGTAACTTCATGGATGCAACCATATCTACTTTAGGAGGGGGTGGAGGTGGAGGTGGAGATGGACTGCACAGTGGGGTAGGTGATCTCTGATGTGATCTTAGAAGCAGAGTAGATGGAGTGGGAAATAGATTCAAGGGCTTATAATATGACGATATTTCTTCTTCAAAGTTAGTTTCTGGTTTAGGTTCAATATGATATCTAGGCTTCAGAGGGCTATATAGGAATTTCTCAATGTCTTCTAGGTAAATTCTTCCACTGCGCGTAACTAAACCTCTTTGATGCATTCCAGTAGTATGTTCGCACAAACAACCTTGTTCACACACTAGAATTTTCAGTAATAATTTCAATGAGTGCATAAACTTACCTCTAGGGCCTTTGAAGAACCTTCTTTCTGATTCAGAATATGACACAAATTGGTCCACAGAAAATTTAGTCACAAATCCCCCTAGAAGGTGATCGATCCAAGGATCCACTATGAGAGTAATCTTATTATCAATATTCTCTACTTGCTGGATCAATTAGGGAGTCCACTTAGAGACAACATTGTCTTTTATGGGACTCAACAAATCACAAGAACCACTCTTGTAGCTCATGCATAAAGGAACAAAAGAAAATTTCGTGCACTTCTGTATAAATATACTTATGTACCCACTATTTGTTAGACAATTTAGTGCTTTTATTCTCTTGCATCGCAAATTCAAGTATCTTTCTATCTAACTAGTCTTATAATTTGTTGCGTTATGGATGCCACAACATCAAATTTCCCTCAAAATGATGATCCCGGACCCGACAATGGAATAATTTGTTGGCTTGAGGGGTCTTGACCTAGATTCAGAGTTTATGGATAAATCAACAAAGCCTCGAACTACTGGCACTTTTGGCAATGATCTACTTGTGTAGAAAAAAGTCTAACCCAAAGTAGTATGGAGGGGGGTGCTGGAACTAGGTTTTCGCACCCTGAGAGAGAATTGAATGAAGTGGACCTCTAAAAAACCCTAAGTGATCTTCTACAGGAATGTGTAGTGACTATATAATAGTATTATAGAGTATGCTTAAAAATTCACATAATAACACATAATCGTTGCCTTGTTTAGCACATATAACAACCAGAGCCCGATCTCGACCATAATCAATGTAATGCTTTAGAAGATATTAAATACTCTTGCATAAACATATCAATATATTTTCATATTCATTAATAAGTAAAAAATGTTGCAATATTAAACCATAATAATGAAAATAAACACATAGCACAGAGAGTTCGCCAAAACTGTTCTTTCTATTAGTCTTCCAGATCTATCAATACATCAACTATCTTTCCTTACAAAACCCTTACAATCCCTTCTATGCACACATCCAACAAAGTTCACACACAACTAAGACTAGGTCTTCGTGCACACACCCAACAGGAGCCTTTCACCCAATCCTAAAACCCCTTACAGACACAAAATGCTATCAGTATCTTATAACATTCCTCAATTTTTTGATGACTTATCTATCTAGCTTAGATATACTACATCTATTTACAATACACCTAGTGTGTAGATACTATGGTCTCAAACCATGATTTGAGGCCCATAGTTTACATTTAGGCTTAAATATATCCAAAATTGGGGCAAAAATCACTTTGAATTCATCTGAGTAGTGCGTACATACAAACATACAAAAAACATATCTTTTGGAACTCGTGCCTCACAAGACCCGACTCCAACACTCTCTAAACCCTATTTTTCATCACTAGCAGCTAGGTTACCTATATCTGGAGATGGGAACCCTACCCTCACATATCCATCACTACACTCACTCTATAGCTTGATCCCTAACATCCATACACCATTTCTCTTCATTTCTCACTATTATGGAGCTCCAAAGAAGCATAGAAGGGATTGTTATAGGAAATTGATTACTTCCTCTAGAAATCCTGTACATGTCACAAAAAGGTCAAAAGGTGAGAATAAATTGATGGAAATAGATTCAAAGGACCACCAGTAGACTCCATGAGGATGATCACACCATCAATATCACCTGAGGACCTCCACACAACACTTGCAAAAAGAAAAAGAAAATAAAAAGGTTAAGCAACTCACTGAGAAATAAGCCGCTCACTCAAAAAATGTATAAAAAAACACCAAAAAAAGGAAAAATAGTCATGCATATCATCAAACTCTATCTCCCTGCATCAAATGATGTCTGCAACTCATCAACAACAGGTAGGCTCAGGTATGGCCCTTCACCCTATCACTATGCCCTCATGTTGACCAAAATGAATTAATTTCGGGAATTAGAGATTAAAATGGTGAAAAGGTGGCTAGTTAACTTGGCCACCCTCGTGATGTTAAAGTGAACGAGACGTTGAGTGTGCATGCCACCTAGTCAAGTCAGATCAATAAAGTGGGAGTTCAGAAGGACATGGAGGTGCTTCCGAGGCATAGGAAATGATTAAGAGGAGTGGGACCAATGGTCCATAAGAGGAAAACTCGTGCCACCGTCCATGTCATAAATCCACTTCAAATTTGGTTAAGTTTCCATAAAGGGAAATTTTGGCTCATTCTTCTCATTCCATTTAGAATTTCAAGAAAATTTGGAGTAATTAAAGTTAGACAATCGATCGAATAACACAACACCAAGAGCGAGTCTGCATGCAAACCTCATGCTACAGGAAACTGTGGATGCTACTGGAAACTTAACATAAGGTTTAGAAGTGAGAAAAAGGTGAAAATAAGAGCCACCCATAGGTGGTATTAACTCCTAATATCACCATATCCCAATAAAAAAACACCAAAGGTCAGAGTTAGGTTGTTGCCACTCCCCAAAGTTGTGAATTTTCCATGAAATTTATACATACTCAGTAATAATTCAGGAATTAAGAAGTTAGATGAAGGTAGCCTGAGTTTATTTAAAATCTATAATCTGTAAGGCTACACTTCACTAATAAATCTCAGACAACATCATTCATCCACCTTCCTAAAACAACCATAAAATTGTGGGAGGATTTAATATAAGGGAGTCCATAGATATTAAAAGGATAAAATTACACCCTCAGGTGGTGGATATTTTCAAGAACCATGAGTGGTTAGGATTATTCGAGCTCCTCAAAGGATTTGATGAGGAGATAAATCAATAATTTATAGTGGTCGTGCAATCACAAACAAATGAGAGGGCCACCACTATGGTTAGAGGCATAACTATCACAATTACACTTGGGTTAATTATCATAATCGCCACTTTTCCCCTAGGAGTCGAGTGCAATAGGGAATATAGGGTGTCCAACACTTCAACGAAAAATGGCTTATTTCTACCATGTGAAGAATTATTTGAAGACAAAAATGGAGTGATGAGAGAAAACCTTCCATACCCTTGGGATGAAGTGGCATTCCACATTATGAAATTCATTTCCTGTGAGGGTAGACATAGTGTGGTTTATGGATACCACTTCAGGATTTTGAATGAACTTATATTTCAAGGATAACTCCCTCTATAACAAAGACTCTGCATTTCCTATTACCTCGTGCTTTCAATTAGGGACATGAGCTAAACGATTAGGGAAAGTAAGTACCAACACTTACCTCACCATGGCCTCATCAAGTTGGTAGTGAATGATTCTCTAAACATATTAAACTTCCATGTGTATTGGTCCTCCTTCATAGATATGGATAGGGAAGCCTTCATAGCCACCCAAACTAGACAAACCTCCACCTCTAGTCTTGGAAAGAGGGTAATGGAAGAAGAAGGGGAGGCTAAAGAGACACAAGGAGAAGATGAGGAAGAAGAAGATATGGAGGTTGAAACAGAAAACACATAAAACCTAGAAACAAAAGAAGAAAAAGAGGGAGATGAAACATAGGAAAATAAGGAAGAGAAGGTTGGTGAGGAGGAAATATGAGACCCTATTCTAGGCAATGATACCTCTCCTCAACAGACCAGCATATCACCTGAGGTAACATAGAAATAAGTGGCTCCTACGTTAGCCACATTGAGCACACCAGTGAAATATAGGATAGAAAGACAAACATCCATGTACTTCAAGACTAGGATGAGTGCCAGGGTCAGGCAAGGGAAGCCACAAACTTCAGCCAAAAGCCCTATAGGAATTGAGGAGTCACTTGAAAAGGATGATGATATAAGGCTGGACGAGGGGAAAGTTAAAGAGGCCACCTCCCCCGAGAGGACACATGTGACCTATAAGAGGATACCTTAATCTAGGTTGGCATCCCCTACACATCTACCAGCCCCCACAGACCCCCAAAAGACATAAAATAATTAAAATAAAGTAAGGGAGGGTTTTCTACAGGAATTATTATTTTTTCTATAGGAAAATTTGTCTGTGCTACATGAAAATCCAACAGTGCTAGAAATAGAGCATGAAGCCTTGGGGGAGGGAGACAAGGCACCCATGGGTGGGAAAGAGGCCCAAGAATTTGAGAAAGAAGAGCAATTTGAAGGGAATGATGTCAAAGGGGATGAAGATAAGGAGAAAAAGGAGGAGCCTACCTCCCCAAAATCAATCCCTAAAGATATATCAACAATTTCACACCGTAGCCCTTAGCCAAATACCAGTTCTTATTATACATTTATTGAAGGGGGTAGAATGATTCCTCATAATCTTGGAGTCCCCTTATTTTATCAATTGGAACAAGAATAATCACGCATTCATCAATGGATCAAAATTGCTACAACAAGAGGTGAGCACGACATAGGGATCATGGAGGAGAAGGTCACTGAGTTGGGAAGGAATTTGTCTAATGTTAGACTTAGAGAATCCATGTTGAAAGAGTAGCTTCAGGAAACATAGGAAGTGAATGAAATATTTTAGAGTCAAATTCAAAAAAAAGAAAAACAAATTTCTAGCATGGCATATTTGTGCATGGAGGCCATCCAACATAGATATCCATTAAAATCCTATGCCATCTACCTCAAAGAATAATGAATCCAATTTTAAATTAAGAAACTAGCCTCTCATGGGTCCTTTCATTTTCAAAAATATAGGACATTCATTGACTTTTTCAATCAGTCCAACATGGGAGACAAGGCCAAGATGGCATAATTCTACATGCACAATATTATTTTGATAGACTTAAACATTTGGGACACTAACCCTATGTTGGGAGATATGCAGTTAATGGAATTATCTTGGATTGTGAATGAGGAGTAAGAGAAGATGAAGTAAAGAAGGTGATGAGAAGAGAAAACAAAGCGCTTCTACACATAAGGGAAAAAAAATGAAGCCCTAGGGGAGTCATCAACAATCACCTAATGATAGATAATGATGCTATCCTTGCAGACAAGTACCTCAATAGAGAAGCACACGCCATTGCACATTTTGATGATATTTATAGTTTGATGGGAGATGAATGTGTACTGGAAAGTCAAAGAAGGTGGAATGGCCTCCCTCTTATTCTCTGAAACATGGAATATTATACCCTAGAGAGAATGAGGAGTTCCCTAGAAAGGGAAACATTATACATTAGGGCTATGAAAGCAATGAAAATACAATAGATTGGGTTGAAACTTAGTCCACCTTTTCTGCTGGGACTGGGTGAAGGGAAAGAACAAGATGAGGAAAATAGAGAATGGGAGGAGGAAGAAAAGGATGTTGGATTATACCCTCATAAAGGAACACCACTTCTTCTGTGGGAGGTCAGAGGGGCTACTAAAGCACTGAAAGAAATGAAGGAGGACTAATTTTCTCAAAGGATGAGAAACCGTTTGGTAGGGGGTTGATGATGAGCCCCATCATTAGTTATAATTGGAGGGGTTAATTGTAACCTTTTTATCCTTATTAGTCTCTCTTTCTCAAATTTAATTACATTATGGTCATATGTTGCTTAATGTGGATGGTGATTAAGGCTTGTCATACTTAGAATTCCTAATATGGGTTAAATGCAGCACAATCACGAAGATATTCCATTTTTGTTGAAGATTTTGAAATCAAATATTAGAGTAGAAATCAAGGAGAGATTATAGGAGGGTTTTCCACCTCCTTAACTCCTAAAGGAAGCCAAGGGATCCTGAAGATTCCCTCCAACAACTCGAAATTAAAGGTAGCCAAGCAAGTGGAGGATCAAGTGCACCAAAGCTCCACTTCTCTTGCAGTCAAAGGGGAAACATCACGTAATTTTTTGGGAGTTGTTGGTAGCTACCATTAAGGTTAAATAGGGCAGAGAAAGAGCTCATTAAGATTTGAATTTTAGAGGAAGCAAGTAGACTCTTAGTTCCTATGATAGACTTTTGAAATTTTCATTGTTATGTATTGAGACTATTTCTGAAATAAAATGAGTATTCAGTTTTTCCTTTACTGATTTAGTTTCAGAGAGCTGATATTTTGGGTTAGGGCCAAATCCATTCACCTCAGTCTCTCTCTCTTATATTTTTATTTTTATTTTTGTGCCATTGTAGTTAGTTTACATTTTGAGTTTTAGCTAGATTTCCTAAATTTCATTTTACTGTTTTCATTTTGCATTCATTTCACATTTGATGAAGTTAGGATCTTCTAGATCATGGTATAGTAGCATATAAAATCCAAAAGTTGTGTGTCAAAGCCTCCCCATCTCACCTCTTTCACTCGAGATTGAGGAGGGCAGATATTCACCATAGGCCTGAAATAGATCTTTAGTTTATGATTTATCAGAAATAATAGATAGGTTGTTGTAGTTTTCATGAACGTGTGAAGAATAATGAGTTATATTTCCGTTTGAATGCATAAGTAGATTTTCTTATCAAATTCAACTTATCTTTTCCATCTTCTTCATAATATATTTTTCAATGTTTATTGCATGAAAAGGTATTTTTCTTGCAGGTTTAAGTAGAGTAGCATATGAGGACTCCACAACATCCCTGCTCCATTTCTCACCTTTCACCAATCTCCTTTCAACCAAATCTCCCTTAGCCCTGTCTTTAAGATTTTCACCACCACACTTAGAGAAACCCTAAAAGTGAAAGAAGGGATTTTAGAGAAGTTCTAAGCTTTTACAAGGGATTGGCCACCTTTTGTACACCTAAATACACCTTAATTTTACCTTCCCTACCCATTTCCTCATTAATTTTAGCATCAAAAAACCCTCGTCTTGTTTCCTGTAGCATTTACAGGACATCCTGTAGCACTACAGGGAACCTGTAGGAGATCCTATAGAAGTGCAAGTTAGCCTCTCCGTCAACCCAGAAAGCATCTTCCAGCTCACCTAACCCTATCACAACCTCCAAGTCACTTTTAGCTCAAAATCCATGAGTCCAAGACCTTCTTAAGCCATCTTATCACATCCTTAGTTTACTTCAAAAAATAGTATTTACAAGCATAGTTATCCCATGACTAGATGAATTTCTAAAGCATATAAGTTAAGCATAAAATAGCTAGAGTTTACTTAGCCATTTGGCCCAGCAATGAGTGATTAGATTAGTCTTCCTTTCTACAATTTCAATTCAACAATTCACTTCATGAATGTTGCCTACTTTAATTCTATTTCTTGCAATAGCCTAAATTGTAGACTTCCTTAATTTCAAAATAGCTAGATGTATCTTCTTGCTTTAGAATAGTCCTTTGATTGTTGATAGAGTAATGGTTTTGAGTCATTTGTAGTTCTAGGTATAATTCAGAAGTGTGACAAACTTCACTCAGAAACCCTAGAAATAGCACCCTTTCGTAGGACTTAGAAGATGATGGCATGAGTAGAATGCATTTGATGTGTATATAACACTGCCACCTCCATGTTTGTTTGAACCCCAGGTTGATAAAGTAAATAAGAGTAGCCTCTGAGAGTTGCGACACTCTTGGTGCAATACCATGGCTGACCAATTATGGTAAATCACGTGAGTAAGTACACCGTGGACGGTTTGATTGGGAAAGTAAATAAATAAGTCAGGCCTTGGAAAATATAGAAACAAATATATATCATAAGTCATAGACCTAGCACATATGTTGGCTAGACATGTAGTAAAGGGATATAAAACAAGCCTTAACGAAACTCTAACCATAGGGAGCGATTAGTATTTAAAAAACATATCTAGATTCCTTTTTACTATAGAGAATTCATAGATAATGATTATGTCAAATAGTAACGGTAAAATGGATGCATAAAAAACAATGATATAATTATTCAAATCTCATAAATATAAAATTAAACTTAGATGTATGATTGATGTATGGTGGAAGTAAGAGCCATACCAAAATCATTTAGAGAATTATATATGAAAAATATATATATTTTTGCATTTCTTGATATTCAATTTTCTTCCCCTTATAACATAAATTGTTTTTTTTATTGGTTAACCTAGGTTTGTGGTAATATAGGGCTAAAAAATCATAGAAAACATATGAAACATATCAAAAATCCTTCCTAAGTCGAAATAATATAGTGATATAGCCACTCTTGAGTACTTGGTCAACCATACCAACATGGAAATGGGATTTTCATTATATCCAAACATAGGTATTGAAGAGAAATTACAAAATCCTTAGAAAAATTAAAAACATGATGGCATATATATATATATATATATGGGAATGTTTAAATTAAATAAATGTTTCTATTCCTTCAAAGTGTGGTAGAGGGACATAATATTGCAGTAATTAATACTCTATGCTTGATATTTGGTTTATACCTTGTACACCCATAGATATGCTATACAAAAAAAAAATTAGTGATTTGAGAGGAGTCGTGACATCCAAAAAAACAAAACTAGCACTTCCAAAGGCTAAAGCACCTCAACCCTCAATCAATAATTCCTCCTCACATTTGGACATCGCTAACCATCAATAAATTTTTTTCTAACCAAGATTTCTAGGGATATAGAGTGTTTGTTCCAACAAAGGCTCCAAAACTAGTAACTCAACCCACTGTTGTTGTTGGGCTCCAAAGCATTTGTCCAACCAGGGCTCGAGTACTAGTAACTCAACCCTGGAAAGGCCTCCAGAGCATTTTTCCAAGCAAGGCTCCAAGACTAATAACTCAATGTAAGGTGTTACAGGGCTCCACAAAAGTTTTACAACCAAGGCTCTAGGAAATAATAACTCAACCCACAACCAAAGGAGCATGAGAACCAACCATAAAACAAAAGGGAAAGACTCGCAGAAGACCATGGCTATACAAGAAATGGAAAGGCTAGATAAAAAAATTTACAATCTAGGCAATCCTCCATTCCACATGGAGCTTTATAACTTAGCTCGTTGCATTATTTACAATGATAAAACTACTAAGAAGAAACAAACATGAAAAAATATAATCATAACAACCATAATGACATGACACCCATACAACTTATTGCATATTGATAACACAACTCATGGTAGTATTTACGTCCATATGCATATGTACATATACCAGAACATCATACCCAAACACATACCAAAACATATACCATATACATATACCAAAACGTTCTCTCAACCATCGAATAGAGAAGGATACATAGCCCACATCTGATTCGCCATATCCCATGTAGCTTGACCAGGCCTAAAGGGCTTCCACTGCACATTAACCTACTTGATTTCTTGGTTCCAAAGCATGAGCATATTTATCTAAAAAATGAACTAAGGTTCCAGCTGGAATTATCTTTTTTGCTCCACCTGCAATATAGACTTGTCAATCACATAATCAACATATTTAACATACCTTTTAAGCAGTCACACATGGAAAAAATCATGGAATTTCACTCCCATAGGTAGTGAAAGTTGATATTCTACTCATCCAATCCTCTCAAGAATATTGAAAGGTCCACAATACGAAGGTGCCATCTTGGCACATGATCCAATCCTTAGGGAGATCTTCTTGGGATTGATGTGCACGTACACTTGTTCCCCAACCCAGAACTCCTTAAATAGCCTGTTCCAATCTACATAATTTTTTTTATATCATGTTCTTCCTTTAGATTCTTCTTGATTACCTTCATTTCCTATTACATCTCTACCAACATATCCTATCATATCAATACCCTGTTAAATGGATCACTCTAACTGATGGGAGTATTAAAAATCTATCCATACAATGCCTCAAATTGACTCATCCTAAGTGACTCATGGTAAGCATTACTATAAGATAAATCAACCAATGCAAGGTAATCCTCCCACTTTTGTTTCCAATGCATCACATACATCCTCAACATGTCATTAAGAATCTTGTTGACCGTATATGTCAATCCATCTGTCTGTGGATGATAAGTTGTGTTGAAGGGAAACTCTATACCCAAGCCTACAAATAACTCTTTCTAGAATCTTGAAGTGAACTTAGAATCCTTTTCTAACACAATATTCTTTGGAACACCATGAAATCTCACTACATCTATGATGAAAACCTATGATACATTGTTAAATAAATATGTAGACTTCACTGGAATGAAGTGTGCTACCTTCTTCAACCTTCCAACCACAACCATAATCAAGTCATTATGTGTATATGTCCTCGACAAAACTATGATGAAGTCCATGGAAATTACCTCACATTTCCACTTTGGAATCTAAATCAGCTGTAGCAACCCACATGAATTTTTACTCTTTTACTTTACTTGTGAAAAATCCAATCATCTAGTGACAAAATCTGCCACTTCTTTCTTCAGATTCGATAAATAGTAGAAATTATTTACCAATTTTATTTGTTTTGATATCTTGGGTGAAATTAATACAAATTAATATAAAATTCCCTAAAGATAATCTTCTTGAGATCATTTCTATCTGGTATGTAGATCATGTCCCTAAATATGACCAATCCATGTGCTGTAAGATGATATTCCACATCTTGTGCACATGCACCTCTACCAATACCTGTACCAGTACCTATATTTTTCTTTAATGTGTGCTTGAGCTACATGTGCTTCTTATTGCACTGAATTTCTTGCAAGATCCAATCATTTGGATTCATCCCATAAGAACTATTAGCTTATATGTGGTTTAGCTATATCCTCTTGTTAAGAGAATCTGAAATCCTATTCTCTTCACCTTTAATTTAATTTATCTCAAAGTAAAACTCATTGATTGTGGCCAACCATCTAGATTTTCTAGAATTCAAATTCAGTTGGTAAAATAGTTACCTCAATCCGCTGTGATCTCTCAAAAATATAAACCACCTACCAAGATTATAGTTCCTCCACATATTCAATGCATGGATGATCCGTTCCAACTCAAGATCATGTGTCAAATAATTCTACTTGTGCTCATTTAATTTCCATGAAGCATAGCATACCACCTATCATTTCTTCATAATAAACCCACCGATTCCTCTCTTCCAATCATCCGTGCATACAATAAATTATTTGTCCTGATCTGTGATCTTTAGAAATAGAGAAATTGTCAACAACTTTTTCAACTTCTTAGACATTGTTGCACATTCCTTTGTCCTTTCAAACTTATTACCTTTTCTTTGCAATGATTTTAAAGGATATGCAATCTATGGTAAGTTCCTGAAGAACCTCCTGTAATAAAATTCTAACCCCATAGAGGACCTTACCTCATCCACATTCCTAGGAGATTCCCACTCCATGATAGCCCTTACCTTTCATGGATCCACTATAATGACTTCCATGGAAACCACATGTCCCAAGTAATCAACCTTTTGTATGAAAGAAAATGTACTTACTGGGCTTACCATACAACTGATGCTCTCTCAGCAATCTTAATACTACTGCTAAGTGTTTGACGTGCTCTTATTCATTTTTATAATATACCAATATATCATCAAAGAATACAATAACAAAATTGTCTATAAAAGTATGCAACACAATATTAATCAATAAAATAAAAGTAGCCGAATCATTTGTCAAACCAAATGAAACTAAAATAAACTCATAATTCGTATACATGGTCCTGAAAATTGTCTTGTATATGTCCTCTTCCTTGATGCGTACCTGATGATATCGTGATATCAAATTAATCTTCGAGAACACTCCTTCTCCCTTCAACTGATGGAAAAAATCATCAATATTTTCTAATGGATACACAATCTTCATGGTCACCCTGTTCAACTTCACGTAATCGATGCACAACATGAGAGTACCATCCTTCTTCTTCACAAACAATAGTGGTGCACCCCAAGATGATACACTTGGCCTAATGTATCCCTTGTCAAGAATTTCCTTCAACTGCAACTTTAACTCTACAAACTTTGGATTACTCATCATGTATGATGTATTTTATGTTGGTGTTTCCCCTGGTAGCAACTCAATATAAAAGTCCACTTCTCTATGAGGTGACAACTGTAATATCCCTGGAATAAGCTACCATAAAAAACTCTCATAAAATGAGGGTCGTTGAATAGTTAAATTTTATTAATTCTTATATTGATATTATATGAATAATATTCTTGTAATTCTTAATTATAGTAATATTAAAAGAATTAATTCTTAATTATTTATAACAATTTATATTCTTCTATCTAAATCAATTATATTTCCAAGTTGGTATATTTTATGAGTTTTAGAATTAAAGAGAAATAGTTTTAGAAAATATATGGATAAGTGATATTTTATTCATAAGAAAAAATAAAATCTACCTTGAAAAGAAAAAAATAAGAGATTGATGGATAGTTTATTGAGTGATTGTATAATTTAGAAAAATATGACTTATGGAGTGATTTATGGAATGCTTTTAGGATTTAGAAAATCTATTGCATTTCCTTAATTATACTGATGGTAAACCTATGGAAAAATATGATAACTAATGACATAATACATGTATAATGGAGCCAAGAGAGAAGGAGAGATTCCAAGGATGCATTGGAAGATAAGTAACTATGCTCTTTGAAAATTATTGTGTTTGCATATGGTGCATGAAGAAATAAGAATCATTTTTATTTTCTTGAAATATTTCATATGATAAAGAATCAAGATTATTTTCTTCGGAAACCTCCATGGAATTCCATGCATATATGATTAAGTGTTTTTTTCTTTGAGTTTTTAAAATATTTCATGTGCATTCAATTACTAAATTTTTTTTCATGGCTAAATAATTATGTGAATTACATGATTTATTGGAAAATAATGTCTAAATATGTATTCCTATATCCCAAACCAGGATATATGTGTAAAATTGGAAGGAATTTTGGGTAAATTATCTCGTTCTTACCAAAATCCTCTTTCATGTTTGAAAAATTCGTTTTCAAATTCTCGAAAACCATGTTGAAAGTTCATGACAAAAACAAGACATTATTTAATATTTAAATCTAAAAAAATGTGCTGAAAATATTCATTCGAATCTTCTAAACCATGACACATGATTAAAACCCAAGATAGGTTATTTTTAATGAACTTGTTTCGAACAAAAATGTCTATGTTGATATTTCTTGAAAATGAATTAAGTTATTTCATTTAAAATATTATGAGGAATGTTCTCATGAAGCATATGCATTAAAATTTTAAAGAGAAATATTGGACCCTTAAAGAGAATATGTATTTATGTGCATGGGAATAATATCTAGGATATTGGGTCTAATCGAAATGTGTATGTGATTTTACATGCATGGGAAGATTGAGTCATGAAGAAAGATATAACTAAACATTTTGATAAATAGTTCACATAAAACCTTTGCATAAAAATCATTTGGTTGTGTTATTTTAGAATTATCTATTATTCATGCTATTTATTAAGGAAATATTAAAATTTTTTCTGATGTGTTAAATGATAGGAAAATATTTTGTATTCCATGCATAATAGCAAGTGAGTGAGCTAATGTTTGGAAAAATAATAATTAGTGTGTTAAATTCCTTCGAAAAAATAAATAAATATATATATATATATATATATATATATATATATATATATATATATATATATATATGAAAGAAAGTGTTTATTTATTATTTATGCTCTTCGGAAAGAGAGAAAGAAAATATGTCCTTTTATGCATTGATAGTTATATTATTTGAGAGGAAAATTTGGAAATCACGGTATTTGTTGTGTTAAAATTCACGTGGAAGATATTTGAGGGATATATATTTAGCACGTGCATGGAAATAAACATTATTGTATTCTATAGAAAATGAGAAATCTTTCATACTTCAATATGTTTGTGTATATTTTGTAACAGTGTTTATGCATTTGCACACCTAAAGGGATTAACTATGGTATTAGTTTTCTTTTAGGAGAATATTATGTATAGATATTGCGCTAGAGGTTTTGGTAAGAGGAGAATGTTTCTTTGCATGAAAGAATACCGTTGTTTGTTTGATCCCTTTGAAAAGAAATGCGTTTTTTTTTCCATACAATATTTAGTTAGTTTCCTTTGGAAAGAAATATATGTTTCACATGCAAGAAGAAAAAGTTGTCTTGTCATTTTCTATTATAGATGACAAGTGGTTGCATGCAAAAAATTATAAATATTATGTTAACTTTGTTTGAATTAGAGCTTGCATTTTTACACATAATAACCATTGTGAATAGATCTCTTGTGGAAAATATATTTTTGGAAAAGAACATGTATTCACACGTATAAGTATAAAATGTATTGCGTTAATCCCTTTGGAAAATGAAACATAATATTAGGCACAAAGAAAATTGCTTGCTGTGCTAGTTCTCCTCAAATCTTGTTATGCGTTTGATGCACAAGAACAATATCTAATATGTTAGATTTCCTTTGGAAATAATATGAAAGTGCATGCAAGACTATATTAGTGTTTTC
This sequence comes from Pinus albicaulis, assembly GCA_034641835.2. NCBI lineage: Eukaryota > Viridiplantae > Streptophyta > Pinopsida > Pinales > Pinaceae > Pinus > Pinus albicaulis. Next base: position 178,343,432 of record CM076578.1, read on the forward strand.
TTGGAAAAAATGATTCTTGATAGTGATTTTATTGTTACTAATGCATTTGAAATGATGCTAAATAACTTATTTTATTAAACGTTGTTTATGTTTATGCATGCACACAAATATATGTTGAAGTGTCACTAATAAAAATTCATTATTGGTTTATTAATATTTTATCTAGTCATGATGTCATGTGTGCTGATGACAACAATGACATGAAAGAATGATGATTTGTGAAAATGATAGTTCATGTTTAAAATTGTGGCAGATAAATATTTGTAAAAATTGAGAAATTCTAACTACAGGATGATCCATTGATGGAAACCATCAGACCATAAAGACATAGAGATTAATGATTCATGGGTAAATGATATCATGATGTTTGTAATATCTTATAGCTAGTTATATTTAATTTAAGATGATTTTTCTATGTAATATTTTATGACAATGGTCAAGGTATGGACTCCCTTATAACCATTGAGTGAGGGGTGAACACCCTCACGATCGTTTAATAATAAAATTAACCATTTGCTAATTTTCTCCCTACGAGGATTCAATGGTATATCGATGTATAAAGACATGACCATTCATTGTGCCATTTTATGATGTTAATTTATTTCATGATGTGACGTTTATATTATCAAGTATGTGATTTACTAAATCGGTGAAAATAATCATGGAATCGATGCATACTTATAACAATAAATTTAGGTTAACATGCTACAAGAATGGAAGTTAATGGTTGTGTAACTATTATTTTAATAAATATTTCTCTAGGTAATGATGATGGTTATCCTAATGGTCACTGAGGGAAATATAGAATGTAATTTAAAAAGTTACACATTGGTAAATGCTAAAACAATTTCCCAACTCCATGCATTTTCCGACAAGGTTACCGGGGGATGTTACAAGTGGTATCAGAGCCAGGTTGTAGCACTGACGCTTTTTGGGAATAATTAATAAAAACATAAGTACAGGTATGATTCTAGTGGGCATCAGCTGAGGTATGGTTCTAATTGAACTTGTAGTAGACTGAAATTAACACGAGATGCATGATGATTGATTAATGACTGCATTAAAGAGTAGAAAGTGATAATGTTTCTTTAAAGTTGTTCTCATGAAATTTGAATATGAGTTAATATAAAATACAATAAAAAATCTATTTCACCTATGAAAAATCCTGAGTACTGACTCGTTATAGTGTGGATTAATTACCAACCTTTTCACACATACTATTACAACAATGATTATGGTGCATAAAAAAAAGGAAAATAAAAACATGATTAAAGTTACAATCCAATGCTTATAAATAATGAATGCATGTATGGTTTTTTTGATAACTAAATAATTTAGAAGTTGGGGTTGACCCTGAAGAGGACAATGGAATATTGTAAAAAAAATACATTGAAAGAACCTCTTTAGATGTTAAATATGAGAAATGAGTCAAGTGTAATTCATATAGTGAACTCAAATTAAATGAAAAACTCATAGTAGGATAACTTTGGGTTTTCTTTCTTCACGTAAAGATGCAGATGAGAGTTTGGATTGCATGTGTTTGAAAAAAGTGGGAAATGAGATCCAAATTTTTGTTGTTTTAAATAATTCCATCCCTGGGAGTTTTGGATGTGACTCAAGTCAAAATCAGGGGTTATTCATACCATATAACCATGTAACCCCACTTTTATTCCAAAAAAAAATTATTTTTAGAATTCGATTCCATAATCTAGTTGATTTTGTTGATTTGTCATTACATTGTAGGAATGATTGATTGTGTTGTTTTTCAAACAATTTACCATTCATAAAATTAATATGATTCATGCTATTTTGTAAATTAGAGTTTTATTCTCTCTCTCATAGTTTAAACATCTTTATGGAAATTTATTTCATGTTATCTAACTATTTTCTAAAATTCCTTAATGGCGGTAGATCACATGCTTGCAAACTATTGGTTACAAAGTTTTAATGGTTGTAGATTGCATGTTGCAAATTTTTTGTTAAAATGAACCAATGGCTATAAATTTTATGCTTGAAAACCATTTTATAAAATTCCACAGTGGTTGTAGATTGCATGATTGCAATTTGTTTGCCCAAAATTCCCCAATGATCGTTGTGCACATGACTATAAGCTAATTGTAAAGAAAAAAATGCATTGTGTGTCCTAGTGTTCATTGGGAATGTATTTCTCTATAATTTTGATGGTTTGTAAGGCGGCACCTTCCATAAAGTATAATGCTATGGTATGTAAGATATGTTAATTTTTTTTTTCTAAGTTGCATGATTATTGTATTGTGGAAATTTGGAATGTATGCTACCTGTATGACATGTGATAATTTTTTGTCAATGTACTTTTATAAATTGTGGGACCCATGTTGAGGGTAAAGTGTAGATGCATGGTTTACATAAATGTTCCTTTTCTTTAATGGTAATATAAAAATGGACAATTATGTAAATTACAATGGATTTTTAGACATTGAATTATTATTGGATTGAATGGGTATAGAAGCCATGACGGTACTGATGTGATGATGTAATATCTTATTTTATTATTTAGTTAATGAATACATTTTTCATTATATTCAACAAATAAATCCAGATTTTTATAACACTTCTCTCCAGCTTATGAAAATCTATTGGCTGGTAAGTCCAAGATGAAACTTCCCTAAAAATTCTGAGGAGAAAATAATAAAGAGGAAAATATTAGCATAATGGGAGAGAAAGATTATGTTAGTCACTTAGTTAGTGGTAAATACTAAGTGGGCTGAAATAAAACACAACCGGAGAGAAAGGAATGCTTTAAGGAAAACTAAAAGATTTTTTTCGAAACAACTAAAACAAAAATGCCTAGGAAAAAGGTTGGCAACCCTTAAAGAATAACATTGCTCAAAATCTGCTTCGAAGAAACAACCAAGGAATATATGAGGTTGTTGATTCACGTGGCAAGTATATATTTTCTCGATGGGGAACTACTAGAGATAGTTCATGGTTGGGTAAAATATGCTCAGTTCCTGAATAATTCCTAAACATTAACTATGATTCGATGAAATTTTGCTTACATTTTACTATTTATTTTGAAATCATCTAACGATGTTGGATGTTAGAATAGACAATAAATTGTGTTTCTCTAAGTTTTTATATGTGTTATTTTTCTCCTTGCATACTATATTAATCTATCTAAACCACAATTTCGATGAAATAGGTTGTGTTTGTAGGTTTGTATGAGAAAATTAACATGTATAAATTAACAATCTATATGCATGCATAGAGGAAATAAATTGTTAATGTATATACTTATGATTTAAATTATGATGGAAACAGTGAGACCAGAGGAAAATGGATGGAGCTAAATTCCATGAGTTTGAATTTGATTGAAATTATTGTGGGAGAGAAAGACAATAATTTCCAAACAACACTAGTGTGAAAGAAAGACTGGTGTAACCCATAAATAAAATACAACGTCCACTTGATACATTTTTTTCTATAATTTTGATGATTAGAAGGCTAGTGCTCTATGAGTACTTGTGGAAGTATTATGATTAATGTATTATTTGACATTGCATAAATAATTCATAATGAAAATTATTTCATTTGACAAAAATTATTGATTCTACTTATTAAACATAAAATCCTTCATTATAAAGTGAAATGATTACATTTTTGGTTAATTATATTTTTATATTATGAGTGAAAGTTAGTGTTCCAACAAGAGAAGAACATCAAGGAAAATGTTCTCTTTAAAGGGGGCAATATGTAATATCCCTCGCATAAGCTACGTAAAAAACTCTCCTAAAATGAGGGTTGTTGAATTATTAAATATTATTAATTTTTATATTGATATTATATGAAGAATATTCTTTTAATTGTAAATGATAAGAATATTACAATAATTAATTCTTAATTCTTTAGAAGAATTTATATTCTTCTCTCTAAGTAAATTATATTTCCAAGTTGCTATATTTTATGAGTTTTAGAAATAATGAGTAATAGTTTTAGAAAAGTTATGGATAAGTGATATTTTGTTCATAAGGAAAAAGAAAATCTACCTTTAAAAGAAAAACATCATATATTTATGGATGATTTATTGAGTGATTGTAGAATTCATAAAAATATGATTAATGAGTAATTAATGGAATGATTTTAGGGTTTAGAAAAGCTATTTAATTTTATTAATTCTACTTATTGTAAGCCTATGAAAAAATATAAGAAATAATGACAAAATATATGTAGAATTGATCCAAGAGAGAAGGAGGGATTCGAAGAATGCATTGAAATATAAGTAACTATGCTCTTTGACAATTACTGTGTTTGCATATGGTGCATGAAGAAATAAGAATCAAATTTATTTGTTTGAAAATTTTCATATGATAAAGAGTCAATATTATTTACTTGGGAAAAAATCCATGGACTTCTATGCATACAGGAATAAGTGTTTTTCTCTTTTAATTTTTAATTTTTTTTTGTGCATTGAATTCTTAAAATATTTTCATGGCTAAATAATTGTGTGAATTTCATCAATTATTAGATAATAGGTTCCAAGTATGTCTTAGTATATTCCAAACCGGGATAGATCTATAAAAGCATAATGAAGTTTGTGTAAATTATCTCATTCTCGCCAAAGTCCTCTTTCAGATTTGAAAATTTGTTTTCAAATTCTCGAAAACTGTGTCCAAAATTGATGGCAAAAACATGAAATTGCTTAGTATTTAAATCTAGAAATATGGGCTGAAAATACTCATTCGAATATTCCAAACCATGAAACTTGTGTATAGCCTGAGAGAGGTTTTTTTTATGAACTTGTTCCAATCAAAAAACACTTTTGGTTTTAAAAATTTAGTTTCCTAGTTTTCAGAAACCACAACCAAAGTTGAGGACTAAAATAGGAAAAATATAGTAAAACAAATGGATGCCATTTGATTTGTCAGCACGATAATAACAATTGTTTATGTACATATAGAGATAAATATTGTTTCAGTGTTCTTGAAAATAAATAGATTAATGGTATGCATACAGAAATAGAACAATTATGTTGATATTTCTGTAAACGAAATAAGTTATTCACATAAAAAAATAGAACAATTATGTTGATATTTCTTGAAAAAGAACTAAGTTATTTCATTTAAAATATTAGCACATATGTTCTCATACTGCATATGCATTAAATTTTTAAAGAGAAATATTGGAATCTTAAAGACAATATGTGTTTATGTGCATAGTAATAATATCTAGTATAGTGGATCTACTCGAAATGAATATGTGATTGGAGAAAGAGTTCACATAAAACATTTTCATAAAAGTAAATTGGTTGTGTTATTTGAGAAGGATTTTTTATTGACCCTCTTTCTTTAGGAAATATTGAATTTTTTTTTTCAATGTGTTAAATGATAGGAAAATATTTTGCATTGCATGCATAATAGCTAGTGAGTGAGCAAAATTTTGGAAAAAAAATAATTAGTGTGTTAGATAATTTGGAGAATAATATATATATAAGAGTTCTAACACAACAAATAGTTCCTTGTAGATATATATATATATCTGTGTGTGTGTGTGTGTATGTATACACACACACACACACACACACACACACACACATATATATATGCAAGGAACAATTTGTTGTGTTAGAACTCTTCAAAAACAAGAGAAGAGAAAAACATGTTCTTCTATGCATTATTGAATTATTTTCTTGGAGAGGAAAACTAGCAATTGCATGCTTTATTGTGGTAAGATTTGTTTGGAAGATATTTTAGGGAAACATAAACACTTGCATGCATGGAAAAATATAGTTTTAGTATTAGATTTCTAGAGAAAAGGAAGGTTCAATCGCATAATACTAATCGTGTTAGCCTTCTTTTGGGAAGAATTATATGCATTTGCAAACCTAAAGGGATTAGATATGGTATTATGTTTTTTTTGAGAGAATATTATGTATAAATATTGGGCTAAATATTTTTGTAAGAGGAAAATGTTTCTTTGCATGAAAGAATAAATTTTATGTGTTTGACCCCTTGGAAAATAAATGTGTTTATTTTTCCATGCAAGATTAGTTAGCTTCCTTTGGAAATAAATATATGTTTCACATGCAAGAGAAACAAGTTATCATGTTATTTTATATTGGAGATGACAAGTAGTTGCATGCATGAAATTATAACTATTATGTTAACTTTTTTTGAAATAGAGCTTGCATTTTTTTACATAATAGGCATTGTGAATAGCTCTCTTGTGGAAAATATGTTTTTGGAAAAGAACATGCATTCACATGCATAAGTATAAAATATATTTCATTAATCCCATTGGAAAAGAAAAAATAATATTAGGCATAAATTAAATTGATTGTGCGGCTATTTCTCCTAAAATCTTGTTATGCATTTGATGCACAAGAACAATATATAGTATGTTAGATTTCTGTTTGAAAGAATATGAAGATGCATGCAAGGTTATGTTAGTGTTTTGTTGGAAAGATGATTCTTCATAGTGATTTTATTGTTACTAATGCATATGAAATGATGTTAAATAAGACATTTCATTACATTATGTTTATCATTTATGCATGCACACAAATAGATGTTGAAGTGTTACTAATAAAGATTGATTTTCCTTTATTAATATTTTATCTAATCATGATATCAAGTGTGATTACGAAAAAAATAGCATAAAATAATGGTGATTTGTGAAAATGAATTCATGTTTAGCATTGTGGAAGACAAATATTTGTGTAGATTGAGGAATTCTAACTACAGGATGATCCACTAATGAAAATCGTCAGACCATAAGGACATAGAGATTGAGGATTCATGGGTAAATGGTATCATGATGATTTTAATAGATTATAGCTAGTTATATTTCATTTAGGATGATTTTACAATGTAATATTTTAACACAATGGTCAAGTGATGGACTCCCTTATAACCATTGAGTGAAGGGTGAAAACCCTCACGAGTGTTTAATAATTAAATTAAACATTTTCTAGTTTTCACCCTACGAGGTTTCCAGGGTATATCAGTGTCTAATGATGTGATTGTTGATTGTGCCATTTTTATGATGTTAATTTATTTCATGATGTGATTTTTATATTATCAAGTATCTGACTTACTAATTGAGTTAAAAGAATCATGGAATCGATGCAGAGTTATAACAAGAAATTTAAGTTAATATGCTACAACAATGGAAGTTAATGGTTGTGTAACTATGCTTTTAATAAATAACTATCTAGGTAAAGATGATTCTTATCCTAATGGTTAGTGAGGCAATATAGAAAGTAATTTAAAAAGTTACACATTGGTAAATGCTGAAAAAAAATCCTAACTGCATGCCTTTCATGCAAGGTTACCTGGGGATGTAATAAAAACTCTGAAATATATGCTAAAAACAAATCCTGAAACTATTGTAGACCGGTTACCTTCTAAATATCTTTTCATCCTCATCCTCCTTACCTTTATCACTACAAATGTGCACTATAAATAACATACATCCTTTCTTGCAACTACGATTTTCCTGCGTTATTGTCACCATTCGAATTGATGTTGCTTTATTCTTAGCTTACAATACTCATTATTCTCCATTTTCATCCAAGCATTCAATAGCCTTATCATAGCAGTCTACCTTAGTCCTCTGAATATATATCCAGTCCATACACAAAAGCATAGTATATTATCCCAACGGAAATACATTAAAATGTGTTGATGTAGGCATACCATTCAAATCAAATGCACACGCTCTTACCCAATGATCAACTCTCTTATTTGTACCTGTATCCAATTGTACTAACCAAGATTCTTGTTGGCTTGAGGGGTCCTGACCCAGGTTGAGAATTAAGTGTAACCAACAAAAGCCTCGTACTACTAACCCTTATGGCAGTGACCTACTTGCGTAAGACAAAGTATCACCCGAAGTAGTATGGGGCAGTGCTGGAACCAGGTTTCCACATCCCGAGGGAGAATTAAATGATGTGGGGGTGCACATATCTATGATAATAACATAAATTATTACACACCAAAAACCCTAACTAGAAACCCTAACCCCACAAATCTAGGTCAACTTACACAGCCTATCCTGTGCATGCACAGATAATGGCTTTTCCAATAGTATTAATAAAGTGATATTCAGGTCTTAAAGTAATAGATATATGCATCTAACATTCATATTAAACAGTAAGACAGGTATGCAACCGATGCAATCACAAATAATATAAACTGTACAAAAAACATATCAAAAACATATCATAGATGCATTTAGTACTCAAAATTATCCAAAACACCTCTTTATTCATCAACAGTCATAAAACCATTTACAATTCTTCAGATTCATCTGTGCACATAGCTAGCGGCGTCCACACACAGTTGGACTAAGGTCTCCGCACGCACAGCCAGTAGGAGCCTTTTAGACATAGACACTTACAGATTCACTTCCATGTTTAGAGGATACATAAACTTCTATCCAAAATCTGTCCTATTCAACGCGATCTATAATTATTTTTATATATTTGCCTACGCTCATCTAAGATCTGCAAACTATGGTTTACAACTCCTAGTTTTAACCTTTAGCCCATTACAACTCATTAAGGGACTTTGACCCACCCGAAATCCCCTTGACCTATGCATCCGTTAGCGCACATGACTCAAAACTACAAAAAATACTATTAATTACTCAAAATGCGGTCCTAAGGGATCCTACTCCAACTGTCCCCGAACAAAACCTTGTGGCTTGTCTGAGGTCATAGCGATACTGGGGTCTTCATCTTTTTCTTCAGTTCCCTGATGGAAATAATAAAGGGCACAAGGACGCCCGCACTTTGATCAGCTGCACTTTGCGCTGTATCCACCAATTTCTGAGAATTCAACCCCTTTACGGTGAGATTGATACTCCGATATGTCTCATTCAAGTTCTTCAAAGTAGAATCCAAATCCTGTGACAAAATCATTGATTCATCTGCTCATGGCTTCATATGGTCTATCATAATGTGCTTCTTTTGTCGCAAGTCCTCAACCTCATCTCACAATATCTGGCTTGTCTGAAACTAGGCCATTCATTGTGCAGGCACAAATGTTGGTAGCGCCTCCTGAAGGTCATGAAACGCTTACTCCTTGGCGCACAGTTCCTGCGAAATATTTATGACAAGGGGATCCATGTGCATAGATATCCATAGGCCCATAGTTGTCTCTAGTAGCTTGATACCCTTGTCGAATGTTGCGACAATATTGGCCGAAGCTTCTTTCACTAAGGCAGTATGCTGTGCTCACACCTCTGGCAGGGTCTAGTTGGAGCTGGGCTTGCAACTCCATGAGATGTTGCTCAAAATCTGCCTTAACTGCTTGCACTTCAGATCTGGAGGCCTTTAGAGCTGTCACTAAACCTTCGAATTTGGCTTGTGGCACATCCAAACCAGGGATGGTGACCTTAGGAAGGTCCTCAAAAAGTTGATGAATTAGGTTTTCCAATTTTGTGCGTTGTGCCATCGCTGCATGTTGCACTGTCTGAACCTGGAGAGACTCTTTTGTCTTTGCTACGATCCTCTGCTAAACCTCAGTAAGTTGTTGGTGCACGCGCACCTTCCTACATTATAGCTCATATATGATGATCATTTAGATGGCATGCGACTTACCACTAGGAAGCATCGATAAATCAATTCCAATTTCTGAGCAGGTTTGCACCTTCCTGCGCAATGCAGGTTGTTTTAATATAACCGCTACTCCAGGGAAGGGGAAAATATTGCTATTTGATGTTCTAAGGATCATGCTAGTGCTCCCGCTCGCTTGAATCAATCTCTCTTGATTCATGCTTGCTTCAATGTTGTTCCTTTTTAGCTACAACACCTGCAATCCCGTCTTCATTGATTCTACTACGACCTTGTACTACTCTTCAAGTGCATTCCACCTATCCTTGGAGGCATATGAGACTACATCTTATATCTTATCAAGGTCTTCCTTAGTGAGTGTAACGTCCTCTATTTCTCCAGCCTTTGAACCTTTTCACTTCTTACGCAGTCCCTTGGGGCTGTCAGTGCCACACTTAGTTCCTCTCGGGGATTCGACTTCTATACCATCAAGACCATCTATGCCTCTGAGATCCACCTCAGCTTATTCTTCAGGTTCCTTGTCCTTTTCCGCTTCCTTCTCAGATTCCTTTTATTCTTCTTTGTCCTTGGTTTCCTCTTTTCTGGACGTGGAGGCTATGAAAAGCATACCATATTCTAGCCTGGTCTTCCATGCTTTAGGCCAGGTCTCAATGACCTTGTTGATTTCATCCTTTGTGACCATATATGGCAGGTTGTACCAAACTGGGTCATTGCATGATCAGATCTACACATGGTGTATTGTCACCTGGAATTCTGCAATAGGTATGTACTTTTAATAAGTGATCAGGGACAATCGTTGGCACGAGTGGATTTATGCGACCAATTCACCCTCATATGAGACCCAAAAGATCTTATTCTCCACAAAACACTTTGGGTCTACAGATTCCTATAAATTTCCGTAGCATGCTCCTTCACAAACTCCAGGTTCTATCTCCAAGAGGAATGCGCGCCCTAGCATCTCCCATGCAACTAAAAAAATCAATAGAAGAAACCGGGAATAGCTGAAATTATTTCCTTCTTCCTGTGCCTCACACATGTTTTCTAGGAAATCTGTGCATAGGTACTCTGACCAATTATAGTTCACACCCTTCTTGCACTATCCTACTAGCATGATGACATGTGCAAGGACTACCTTAGGTCGGAACTTGTGCATGAGCTTGTATCCCAAGGCATATTTTTGGTTCTTTAATTTTCTGCACTAGGAACCCCGTGGAGTCATGCCCTACCTTGTAATCCTTTTTAACTTTGGCAGCTACTTTAAGTTCCTAGCTCTTTCCAAAACTGGACATGGGATGAGGCCCCTTCTTGGGTAGGTTGGTGATCCGGTGGATCAGCGCAACATGTATTAGAATTCTATTCTTGATCCGTAAGCACCCATCATGCACCAGTGCCAGTAGCTAGTGCACATATATATTTGTGATGGGATACTTGACGAAGTGGGGAATCCTCAACAAACTGAGAATTTCAATGTTACTTAACCCATGCGCCCGTGGCATGGGCTCTACCTTCAAAACACCATCATACAATACTCTCTCCAGGTAATACTTAGGTGCTAGCTCAGGAAACGTCTCCTTGTTCGCCAAATCATAGTCATTGAAATTTACGAGAGTGATTTTTCCGAACATGTCCCCCTCCAAAGTAAATTCCTCTTGGATCAACGACATTTGTAGGTACGCACACTATGTCCAAATATTTTTGTGCCTTCATAGAGGGTCTGCAAGGCTTGACATATTTCGGGAGCCATGAGATGGGATCGATAAAGAGTGTGACCTCCTCGGTTGCGCTCATGGGTCTCTTGGTTAGGTCGCCTGGAAGCGACCTATCATTCGTCACCTAGCGTGGGGATGTGAACTATTGAGGCCACATTTGTGACTTTGAGGATGACCCCTTAGTCATCTTTCCTTTTCCTTTAGCCACTGTGGACGCGACTTCTTGTACTTCTGGAAAAACTTCATGGACATCGTCAAAGCTGACCTCAATGGATGTTGTGAGTGGCACAAAGTGGTCGTCAGATGGCGCACTCTCAGGGTTAGTGGCTATCATTCTTGTTTCGAAGATGAATTTATGGTTTCTCACGTCATATGTGGGGGTATCACAGCTAGAAATACAATATTCATAGATATATTCAAGGCACAACTCATAGATAATTTGAAGGTGCAATATACTCAGACAAAAAAGGAACAAAATATGACCTGCGCCCTTCCTTTTATAGGAGATCCATGGAAAAAAAAGTCAGAAATCCATTAATTTCATCTTACCCCCATAAAAAATTTCAAGAATCCTGTAATATATCCTCATTAAATGCAGAAAACCTACTCCATTCAATGGTAAAATTTCTTTTTCACCTAGATGTATTGTTCCAACGACTAGCTTTTCCTGCCATGCACTACCTTTATGTTCATGTCGCACTTATTAGTGTAGGTCCTCTACACAGATCACAAAAAAGTGGATTTTCCATTCTCTGGCCATATAGTCATTTGGTAGGTACATGGTTATCCCTACACGGCTTCAGTCAACTTCTATTGATGTGCCCGGGAGGAATTTTACTGTGCAACATGCCAAGCCCTAACCAATGCTTTCTGAACTTCCCCGAGTGGCACGCAAACTGACTGTCATATAACAAAACCAAATCTTCTTCTTTGAATTCCTTCTACCAAATGTAGCTAATGCCAAGCCTTTTTTCACACCTTCTATACTTGCTGATGAAAATTAGCAATAAATTGATCTTCCTCTAAGGCAACCAATTGCACTAGACATTCCTCCATGGTGTACGGTTCAGTCTTATTAGTGAATGCTATGATGTGGAAGCTTGGGATGATATACTCCATTGGAATGATTGCTTCTTGTCCTTAAACCATCTTGGAAGGTGTTTTCCTAGTAAACTTCTTGCATGTGGTCCTATAATCCCATAACACAAAAGGGATGTGCACATCCCAATCATTCCAATTTGCATTACAAATCTTTGTGAGAGAATTTTTCAAAATTTTATTGAAGGCTTCTATTGCACTGTTTTCCTGAGCATCATAAGGAATACTCTTCTGGTGATGGATCTAAGTTCCTCTATCAGAGCTTCAATGGTTTCATTAAAGTGTACATACCCCTATCACTAATCAATATCTTTGGACACTCAAATCTAGTCAAGATATTTTAAAAAATGAAATGTGAAACAGTATCTGTGGTAAAATCCTTCCCTGGATAAGCTTATGCCCATATGGCTACATAATATGTGGCAATGATGATGTAGTGCACGCCAGTATTCTTCCTAAGAGGATTGATAGGTACAAGAAAGTCTATATCCAATTTATCAAAAGCATACATGGCCATCTGTGGCTGCAATGGAATTTCATCTCCGCGCGACGGCTTCCCCATTATTTGGCATGCATCACAAGCTCGACAATATCCATGTGAATCATTGTGCAGTGTGGGCCACCATAACCAAACATGAAACACCTTATACGCAGTATATTTCCATGTATTGTTGCCTCCTTCCACTCTTGCATGAGCTTCAACCAATTTGTATTTCTTTTCATGTTCCAAAACATACATTCCTAACACTTCATCTACTCCCAACTTTTATAGTTGACCAAAAATCAATCTCAAGCCAAATATGAATGAAACCAACTCCTTCTTTTGCTGCACTGAATATTCAGCAGGCACGCTTCCAGTAGTCTGAAAGTGAATAATATTGGCAAAGTGTTCATCAACCAGCCTAATAGAAAAGAGCTGTGCATCATGTAGTCCCTCTTCCATAGTGGTTGTTTCCTCCACATTCCCAATCCGTGATAGGTGATCAAGTTAAGAATTCAATCTACCAGGCTTCATAATGATTTAAAAATCATATTCTTGAAACGGCAACAACCATCTACAAATCTTCCCCCCCCAACATAGGCTTATTGACCAGGTATTTCAAAGAACAGTGGCGAGTGAACATCTTGAAGTACCCTCCTAGCAGATAGTGCCTATATTTCTACAGAGTATAGACCATGGCCAATCCTTCCCTTTTTGTGGTTGAGTAGTTGTGCTTTGCACTGGAGAGCTTCCTACTGGAGAAGGCAACATGGTGATCAATGTGTCCTACTCATGCCTACGCTAAAACATATCCAACTGCAATGTTGGTTACATCAACATGTACATTGAAGACCTTGGACTATCCTGGGAATATTAGAATAGGTGCAATAAACATATTTTCATTTAGTATCTCAAAGTTATTTTGACATTCCTCATTCCATAAAAATGACACATCCTTCTTCAACAATTTCTCCACAGGTGAAGTGATCAGAGCATAGCCCTGAATGAATTTTCTGTAATATCCGGTGTGTTCGAGAATGGAGCACAACTGGTTTTCATTGGTAGGGACTTCTAGGTTGATAATAAAAAAAATATTGGTTGGATCTACCATCAACCCTTGTCGAAAAATAATATGTCCCAGGAAGATTCCAAAAGGGACACAAAATATACACTTTTTCAAATTAAGAGATATTTGATTTGATGCTTCCTGCAAGTGTTAAGCATCATGCACATGTTGGAAACATGCTTCTTTACCAGACCAAATACAATCCAATCATCAAAGTACATTTCCAAAAAATTGTGCATGAACTCTTTGAATACAACTACTAGTATGCACGAGAAGATAACAACTGCATCCTTCAATCCGAAAGGCATTACTATGTATTGGAAAGATCCCCACTATGTTGAAAAGGTGGTCTTGCTTCAATATTCTGGCACAATCCTGATCTGATGATACCTTGAAAATCCATCAGTAAAAGAGTAGGCCTCTTTTCCTCCCACATTATCCAAGATCTCATATGAAAATGGGTCATGCACACATGCATCATTCAATTTGCGCAAATCCACACAAATCATTATTTATCCCTTAGTTTTATTTTCTTGAACAACCATTGGGCTCAGCCAATTAGACTTCTCTACAGGCTCAATGATTCCTACAACTATTAGGACCTCATAATGTACCATTTTGACCATACATTTTGTTATCATCCCACTCTTTTCCAGTCCTTATTTAAAGCTTATACTATCATTTTCGTTCATTCTTCCAAAGGTATATAACATTCTTATCTTTACTATACGTTTAACTTGTTTTACATATAATTTCACATTACTTTCATATTTAATCATTAATCGAAGATATATAGTGGTTGCGATAGTTTGAAGACCGCACATAATCTATCATGGATGTCTGAAGACCACGTTGCTGAAACAGTCAACATGGTACGCAAATCTCGTTGCTGAAACAACCCGTGATTTGCGATTTTAAAGCAGTATTTCAAGCATGACGGCAAAAAGAAAAGACAAGTAAGGACGCTGTTACACGAGCCACTCTAAAGCCAGTACCATTGTAACCATTGTAACATCATTTTGCTATGGAAGAACAGAAAGGTCCTATTTCAGTATAGAAGATCAGATTGGGTTAAAAATAGGATTTCTATAATGTAAATCAATTGTAATAGATGTCTCCTATTTAAAAAGAGGAGACATCAGCATTAGAGAAAAAAAAGCTAGAGACTATGGGAGGTTCATCTTTGAACAGAGAAGGAACATGACTCTTTTGTAATATGTTGCTTTCGAAAGATGAATAAAATTTTGTTCTGAGCATTTCATTTTAATTCCTTCTTCTGGGGAATCTTGTGAGAAGGAAAGGGCCTTCCTTCTTCACAAGATTCACCCATTTGTTCCTGTAGTTCTTAATTGTTCTTTTCGTTCATGCCTTGATTAAACTCTGTTTACTGAAGTTATTTATGCAGTATTGGAATTTTGTTGTTTATTGCCTAAGCTCTGTTTCCATTACTTCTTGCATTCATTTGATACAATTCATTCTTAAGAAGTTGTGGATTATTTTAATTAGAAATCTTGTTTATGGAATGAGTTTTTGAAAGCTTGGTAATCAGAAACAGGTGCTGAAGATTCCTACTTGGGGAATAGGGTCATGTGCTCTCTTATAGCATAATTGGTCTTCCTTTTTGTAGATTGATTTCCTTTCCTAGATCATTGTCTTTTTAATGTGATCCAAGATTCTTTTAATGATTGTCTGCAAGAGAAGGATTATCTTTGTTGTAACTCAAGTAGAATTCATTTTTGCAAGGTGTGATTAGTGTAATTTTTACTACAACATTTCATTGATTTTGAGATTTAGCATATACAGTGTGTGATTTCCTTTGAAATAAACAGACTTCCCTGGGTTGAAAATTTATGTAGCACTTGAATTGTTTAATTTGATAAACAATTAAAGTGACTAACATTTTGGCACTGTTTTCGGGGAAGGCAATTATAGATTTCGAAAGCATTGATATTTTTTTTTTTAGATGTGCAGATTGCATGAGAGGATGCGGAACCCATCAGAAAACTAACCCTATAGGTGGCAAGGGAAAAGGAAGGGGAGGAACAAAGACTTTTATTGATTATATCATATCAAAATCTGAATCTTCTCAGAGACTAAGCTCTCGAAGGCCAAAGCCTCAACACTCCCCTCAATCGAATTATGAAACAAAAAAAGTTGTGAGCCTTGAGAACGTTGAGGAACCAACAACAAGTGTTGAAGAACCAAAGGGAAATTTTGAAGAAAAAGTAGAAAGCGTGTAAGAGCCATTAGAAAGCATTGTAAAACCTGCAGAAAATGTTGAGGAACCAGCGGAAAACATTGAGGAGCCAGTAGAAAACATTGAGGATTGAGCAAGTGCAGTAGGAGATCAAACAATGGAAGGAAAAAATGAAGGATTCTTCGGCGGAGGACAAGTAGATCCTAAAGGAGAGGGAAAATATGAGAATTCTCTCTCTACCTTGGGATTTCCTATTACTAATCTCCCTAGAAGAGAAAATCCCATGAAGAATATCTCACTTTCAGCCTTTCCTAATTTCCATGGTTTATCTTCTGAAGATCCTGACGAATTTCTTTTTGAATTTGATATATTATGCAGAAGTTATGATTATGTTACTAATTCCCAGAAGATGAAGCTATTTCCAGCAACACTAAAAGGAAATGCACTAAGGTGGTTCATGAGTCTTGGAGGACAGGTAATCACAACATGGGAACAGATGAAACAAAAGTTTCTGCTTAAATATCAAGACTACTACCAGACAAGAGAAAAAAGAGAGGAACTATTTAAGATGGTACAAAAGGAGGACGAGAATTTGGAGGAATTTGTGGAAAGACTACAGTACAACCTGCAGAGATCCAATCATCGCAATATAAGTAAGGATATTCTTAAAACAATATTACTGAAAGGGGTGAGGGATGATTGTTTAGACATGCTAAATATGCTTGGTAAAGGGGCTATATCTAAAGAGTCATATGATGAAATTTTTAACCTATGTAAAATATGTTCAAGAGGAGCTGCAAGGAATAGGTCAAACAACAGAGATACCACATATTCAAGAGTTCAAAAATCAGCCAATGGAGGAGCAACAAGAGCCGAAATAGGTAATTTACTTGAAGAATTTAAAACTGAAATTTTAAGTTCTTTTGCTTCATAGATTGATACCTTGCAGGTTAAAAAGAAACAAGCTGAAGCAAAAGCATCTTTGGCTGTCTTTTGCCCCAAATGCAAAGATAAACATCCACTAAGGGAATGCCCATTAGACAAGATACCAATTTGCACCCTTTGTGAGAAAGATGATGAAACACAATAATGCCCTTCTTTACCAGGAATAAAAGCAGCATTGCAACCAACTGAAGAAGAAGCTGAAGCAGTCTATCTACTGACTCAAAGAAGGAAATGGCAACCATGAGGAAAAGGTATGAACTCTAATATGCCATTTACATCTTCTAATCGTTGGAACAATTATCCTTCTTTTAGTCAAACAAATTACCCTCCCTTTAACCAAACAAACAAACAAACCCTCCATTTGTAGATCCTACAACGTGGACTCCTTGGCCTCCACAACAACAATCTTACTTTAACTAGTGGAATTCAAATTGGCGGGGTCAAAAACTCCCATTCCCAAATCAATTTCCTCAATTTCAGCAACCACTTCCTCTACCATCAGGTGCTCCACCAAATAATCAAATGATGAGACCCCGGCTACCTGTACAACCAAATCCTAACCCAAATAATAAAGCTGTGCAATTTATTGATATTCAGAACCAGCCTACATTTCCTGTTTTCCCCGCACAATGTAATGACATTCATTTATGATCTGGGAAAATAGTTGAACCCATTATCGATGATGTTATCTCTTCCGATTTTGATAAAGAAGAAACTAAAAAACATGATTCACACAGAGAGGTACAACCACTCTCTAATAAGGATGCTGAAACAACAGAGACACCATTCCCTGAGCATTTAGTTTTAACTAGAATGCATGAGCCACTTGATTTTAATCTTCTCGGGGAATTACAGAATCTGTATGTTAAAATTCCACTTTTACAGGCACTAAGAGATGTACCAATTTATGCCAAAACGATGAGATATATTTTTGTTAAGAAACCCGGTAGGAAAGCTAAATATCCCCTTACAGTTCATGTTATGGGTGATCTATCTGCATTAATGTCTGGAAAAGCCCCTCCAGTTAAATATGGTGATCCTGTCCATCCTACTGTGACAGTTCAAATTGGTAAAACAATAATCCCTCAAGTTATGGTAGATTTAGGTGTTGCTATAAACATTATGACTCTTGAAACTTCACAATTGTTACAGCTAAAGAAAACAATCAGAGATACACCAACCATTCTAGAGTTAGCTGACCGTTCTAAAATCAAACCAAAAGGAGTTGTTGAAGACTTAGTCATCTCAGTTGAGTCCTGGAATTACCTAGCTAACTTTGTGGTATTACAGACTAAAACAAAGTTGGGGGGACATCCTCTAATTCTAGGAAGGCCTTGGTTAGCCACAGTCGATGCCTTTATCAGTTGCAGATCTGGTTCCATGAAAATTTCCAATGGATATGAAACTAAAAAAATTACTCTCTACCCTCATGCTACACCCATGGTTAATAATTCGAATTATGTATGGATGGAATATGATGATAATGCTATTCAACCTATTTTGACTATCAGACAATATTTAAATCTTAAAGATACCACTGAGGATGAAGTAATTAATAATTTCATTTGTGAACCCTCCTCTGTGACTTCCGAAACACATAATCAACTAGCTGCACTTTTGGAATTAGATACCTAGGAAAAGCTTAAATCTCAAGATCTACCTCAAACGTCAACCACCATCTCTTCTAAAAGCATAACAGTAGAAATTGAACTTGGAAAAACACTGAACATAAATCCTGACCTGACAGTTGCTGAAACACAGTAGTTAATGAAGTTACTACTTGAAAATAAGGAAGCATTCGCATGGGACTATACAGATATGAAGGGAATCTCCCCTGAATTATGTATTCACCATATCTATATTAAGGAATGTTGTCGACCAGTCTATCAACCCCAAAGATGAATGAACCCTAATTTAAGAGAAATTGTTAAAGAGGAACTTTAGAAATTACTTAATGCAAGATTTATTTATCCTATATCTGACAGTGAATGGGTCTCCCCATTGGTCATAGTTCCTAAGAAAAACAGGAAATGGAGAGTGTGTGTATATTATAGAGCCTTAAATAAAGCCACTCAAAAGGATCACTTTCCTTTACCGTTTGTTGATCAGGTGTTGGATAGTTTGTTAGGGAAGAAATTCTTCTCCTTTTTAGATGGATTTAGTGGGTATAAGAAAATCATAATTTCACCCCAAGACCAAGATAAGACCACTTTTACTAGCCCTTGGTAAACTTTTTCCTATAGAGTCCTTCCATTTGGACTATGTAATGCACCAGCAACCTTTCAAAGGGAAATTATAGGAATATTTTCTGATATGCTAAATGACTCCATGGAAATATTTATCAATGAATTTACCCCTTATGGTGTGTCTTTTGAAGATGCATTACAAAATCTTGAGAAAGTACTTAAACGTTGTATACAAGCTCACCTCTCCTTAAGCACCAAAAAATGTCATATGATGATGAGTGAAGGAGTAGTGCTTGGACATTTTATTTCATCTCAAGGAATTCAGGTAGATCCATCCAAAATACAGGTTATTCAGAATCTTCATATTCCTAAAAAAAAAATTAATGTGAGGAGTTTCCTAGGACATGCTGGATATTATAGGAGATTTATTAAAAAAATTTCCAAAATAGCTTCTCCTTTATTTGTGTTACTTATGAAAAATGTTGAATTTAAGTGGAATAATCTTTGCCAGGAGGCCTTTGTAGAACTCAAGCATCAGTTATCCACAACTCCTATTTTGAGAGGACCTGATTGGGCACTTCCCTTTGATATATCTTTTGATGCTTTAGATACTGCAATTGGAGTTGTCTTGGGACAAGAGGAAAACCATCTTCCTTATGCTATGTAATTTATCAGTAAGAATATGAATCCTGCTGAGCTCAATTACATAGTTACCGAAAAGGAATTTTTAGCAGTAATTTATGCTATTAATAAGTTTCGACATTACATTACTGGTTACTCTACTTTTGTCCATACTAACCACTCAGCTATTAAGTACTTAATGAACAAATTTGTCACAAATGCTTGAGTCACCAGATGGTAATTGTTATTACAAGACTTTGATATTACAATTGTAGATTGACCAAGTAAATAAAATGTTGTTGCTGATTTCCTTTCACGGTTAAAAACTGATGATAATATTCCAGTAGATGATTCCTTTCCTGATGAGTATTTATTTGCAGTATCTGCTCACTCACCATGGTATGCAGACGTTGCCAATTATTTGGTTGTAGGGAAGTTAACATCACACCTATCACATCGAGAGAAAAGAAAATTCATTCAACAAAGTGCTCGGTATAGCTGGATAAGTGAGTGTCTTTTCTACACAGGACTTGATCATGAAATCAGGAGATGCATTAGAGAGGATGAGGTGTATGATATACTAAAATCTTGTCATGATGGCCCTTGTGGAGGGCATTTTGCTGATAAAATAACAGCACATAAAATTCTTAGGATGGGTTATTATTGGCCCTCACTCTTTAAGGATGCAAAGAAATATGATCGGGCTTGTGATAGCTGTCAGAGAATGGGTCAACCTAATCATAGAGATGAAATGCCATTAAACCCCCAGGTAATAATTGAACCATTTGAAAGATGGGCCTTAGATTTTATAGGACCCATTAATCCTCCATCCAACCAAAGATTTTATATATTCTTTTGCACAGATTATATGACTAAATGGGTGGAGGCCAAAGCACTTCTTAGAGCTAATGAAGAATTTGTCCTAGCTTTCCTATTTGAAGAAATATTTGTTAGATTTGGAGTCCCTAGAGAGCTAGTTAGAGATGGAGGACCTCCTTTCAATTCTCATGGTTTCAAAGCCACCCTTCAGAAATATCATATTTACCATAGAATGACTACACCATACCACCCCCAAGCCAATGGGTAGGTGGAAAGTAGAAACAAAGTAATAGAAGCTATTCTAACCAAAACAGTGAAGGATAACCGGAAGGATTGGTCTCAAAGGCTCCATGAAGAACTATGGGCTTATATAACTACCTGGAGAAATACTACAGGATTTTCTCCCTATGAATTGGTTTATGGTAAAAGTGTTGTTTTTCCTGTGGAATTTGAAATTAAAACCTTAAGGACTGCTTTAGCTCTTAACCTTGATTTGAATGATGTGCAGACAGCTAGGTTGCAGCAGCTTCATGAGCTGGATGAGAAAATATTAGATGCCATTCATCAGACAACTACGATCCAACAACAAAGAACAAAGTGGCATGATAAAATCATCAAGCACACGCAGTTCCAAAAAGGTAATTAGGCTTTATTGTATGATTCTCGGTTTGAAAACTTTCGAGGGAATCTACATACAAGATGGCTGGGACCCTATGAAGTAGATGCTATTTTTCCCAATGGAATAGTAAGGCTCTTAACAATTGATGACTCTGAAACACCACTATTAGTAAATGGCCATCAGCTTCGTTTGTACCAGCACCCTATTTCTAAAGAATATTTTAAGGCCACTTGCATGGCAGATGCACATTATCTCTTTCTAGAGGATTCCTCTGCTCCTAACTGCATTTAATTGTTTTCTGCACTATATTTTTAGTATTAGATTAGATTTCTTAAACTAATAATCCCTATCAAGGGTTGGCATGTTACAATTTATTATTTTGCAGATTCTTGATTAAGGAAGGGCTTACCAAGGAAGGACAATTTCACCACAAGAAGATCCAAGCTTCATTTTGAGAATATTTTCTTTCCTCACTTAAACTCATTTCCCCATCTCCCAGTAACATTTCATCATTCATTCCTTTAATTCCATTTTTCCTTTTTTTTCCTATTTTTCCCATTTTTCCCATTGCTGAAACACCATTTTTCAGCAAATATTTTCCCTATTCTTCATTGCTGAAATACCATTCCTCAGCATATATTTTCCCCATTTTCCCACTGCTAAAACATCACTCCTCAGAAACACTTTCCCTATTTTTCTATTGTTGAAACACCACTTTTTAGCAGTATTTAATTCATTTTCCCATTGCTGAAACACCATTTATTCCTCTAAAAACATGACTATGCAACTTCTTCAGTCCTTCATTTTCACTTCTCTTATTCCTTGTGTAATCATGTCCATTCACAACCTTTTTCTTATAATAAAGCATACCTCTAATATGATCTCCCTCATGTTTCAAAAAGTTTCTAAAGTTCTTCCATGACTATTGAGCCATTATAAACAAACACTATATTTTTCGAACTACAAATCAAAGGTAAATATAAGGTATGTAAATTTTATGTAAATATAATTGAACTATGGTTCAAAGAGAAGATTTTGTTTATTATGACCACAATATCTGCACACTTAAAGACATTATTTCACCGTAGTCGGGGGGGGGGGGGGGGAGATTTCGAAACTATATGCCATCATTTCACAACATGCCAATTACCATCATTTTTCCTACCCATTACTTTGCCTGTTCACTGTTACTCCATGTTCTCATTCGCAAAGTTTACTCTGTTCGAAGTCCGGTAACTGTGCTCTTTGACTCTGCATTTTGCCAAAGGTGGTTAACTATGGGAGGACTTGCTATTCGACATGAGCCCGACTCAATTACTCTGCTTGAATTGTTCCGAGATGCGTATCAGATTTTTCAGTAGGCAGGCTAGGCAGAACGTTATGTATGTACCCGGAATTAATAAGAATTTGATTTTTGTTTCAATGATAACAAATCAAAACCTTAAGGTAGAATTTTATAAATCATATTGTGTCGTTAAGGACTTGCTGGATTCTATGAATACCATTGCAACAGGGATTTGTGTGGGCGATCTTTACAAGCTAAATGTGAGAAGTGCACCACATCAAGCATTGACATCATCATGTATGATAACATAAGACTTATGGTATTAGAGATTTGGCCATATTAATTTTATATATTTGTTGTTACTTTATAAAAGAGGTATGGTCACTGGTCTTCCTGATTTAAATCAAATTCATGTTGATTGTGAAGCATTTGCTCTTGGGAAGATGCATAGAGATGAGTTTCGTGTTAATGTACAAATAGAAAACATAGAGATATACTAAAGTTAGTCCACACTGATTTATGTAGGCTAATGCAATCAAGATCGTTGGGAGGTGCTTATTATTTCCTATTATTTGTTGATTACTGTACTACATTTACGTGGGTATATTCTCTTAGCAAAAAGAGTCATACTTTTGAATATTTAAAGCAGTTCAGAAGCATGATTGAGAAGCACACGGGTAAATTCATCAAGATTATCCGCTCGGATCAATGGGGGGAGTACAAGAATGTTGATTTCAACAAATATTGCAAAGACCATGGAATACTGCAACATTTTATAGTACCCCACACTCCTCAGCATAACGGTGCTACAGAGAGGAGAAACAAAACACTTGTGGACTGTGCTCGAAGCATGGTGAAAGGTAAGAATATTTCTAATCAATTTTGGGTTGAAGCAATAAATACTGCAGTGTATTTGAAAAAAAATAGTCCTACAAAAAGTCTTGAATTTAAAACTCCTTTTGAAGCTTTAATAGGATTTAAACCCGCAATTAAGAATTTAATAATTTTACGATCCAAAGCCTTTTCTCATATGCCAAAGGAGGATAGAAAGAAACTTTATTCAAAGGACATCAAATGCACCTTTGTAGGGTATTGTCTAGAATTTAAAGCCTACAAACTGTTTGATCCCTCTACTCATAATTTTTTGGGATTAGAGATGTAGTGTTTCATGAACATGTTCATAATGGAAACAATGTAGAGGTAAATGATGAATGGGACATTCCTTTGTTGGTGGAAGAAGGGAATGGTGAAACACGAGAAAGCCATGAGAAACAACAGTAGAAAAAGGAAGAAGAAGATGTCACAAATGTAATTGTCAAACCAAGCCCAGAAAAGGTTAATCGGAACAGGTTGTATGCCACTCCAACACTCAAGAGATCAGGTAGGCAAACACAACTTCCAACAAGATATCGGGAGAATTCTTTTATAACTAGCATGTTAAAAGTTATTGAACCCTCTAGTTATAAAGAAGCCATTCAATATAACGAATGAAGGGAAGCCATGGAAGAGGAACATGAATCAATTATTTAAAAAAAATTGGGATCTAGTTGAATTACCCAAGGGAAAACAAACCATATGTTGCAAATGGATATACAAGCTCAAGTTTAAAGTAGATGGGAGCATAGGTAAATACAAAGCTAGGCTGGCTGCAAAGGGGTATTCACAAAAAAAAGGTATAGACTATGATGAAACCTTCACCCCCGTTGTTAGGGTCCCGTGATTTGGCAGATTGGCAAGCCAAGTGACAGGGTAACATCAAACCAAATTTGGATCCCAAGGACCTAGCCTTCCTGGACTCAGAGAGGGCTCTCTCTATTTGTGCAAGGGATGTAGATTTGTTTGCTTCTTATGTATTTGATTTTAGGCTAGTTGTTAAGTAGGTTTTTAGTTTGTTTTTAGGTTTTTGAGGGAGGAAATGATAAAAAGATAAATAGGTAAAAATATTGTTAGATCAACTGGGCTATGGGGTTGAAAAGGTCGAGAAAGCCTCAAATGGTGGACAGGGTATATTGAAGGGCCGATTTGGTCAAGGTAAAATGGATTCTTTAGGTGGAGTGAAATGGGATGGACACTAGGTTTTGTGAAGGACAAAGAGGTTTAAACATAAATAGTTTTACATCAGACATCCATGTGGTATGGCTAACCATTAATCACGATAAATGAAACTTCAAACTGATATATGCATAAAATAAACATTCAAGCGATACATAGAAGTATAAGACCCTCTAACTTTGGGAAAATCGCCTTCAGACTTTGGCTAAAACAGACAAGACAAACAAATAACTCAATCTATGAAGAGGGAACTCCTAAACATCATATTTGAGTTATCGGGAACTTTGAACTAAGATTGCAGAGCATAAGCAAGGGGCAACATCGACACAAGACCTCTTTGGTTCAACTAGGACAATCAAACATTCAGAGAAAGGTTTCAGTAATGGAGTTTTGGTTAGGTAGGAGTAAACAGGGCTTACCGTGAATCATAATAGATAGCATACATAATAACCATTAATGAAATTGATAATAAGTTCTTAGGGTATCAAAGAGCAGTTAAAAATTCTTTCGACATAACTAAGAAAGAAGACAAACATAGAGGCTATAATGAATCAGGAAACTTGAGGTGCCTCCATGGGCATGTCTCAAATCTATTCTTTACTGTCCTAAAACAAGAAAGAAACATGAAAATATGTATGATAACTAAGGAAACATAACAAAGAAGGAAAAATATACCATTTACCAAGTCAAGGAATCCTACAACAGTCCTCTTCCACCATCCAAAACACACAAGAAATTATCCACTTCATGAGACAAAGAATTTCTTCCAAGCTTGTATAACCATGTATTGCTCTATAACATCAAGTTCATCCTCTTGATACAATGAAATATCTTGGAATATATAGGCTAAAGAGAAATAAACTATCCAAGAGCATCTAGAAGGCCATTGGCCTATTACAAATATCTGATTTTGTCCTTGAGGTTTTGCAAAGCCCAAGGCACAAAATATCTTTAAAAATATCTTAAAATGCAAAAAAAGGAAACAAAGTTGACTTTTCATGACTGAAAATGGCCAGAAAAGGCTAAACGCACATTTGGATGAGCATCTTCAGAAATTTTCCTTTTTTGCCAAAATGCTAGAGGAACGTAGCAGCAGACAATTCCTTGTATTGTAGACAACTTTTGAGGGACCTCCCGATGTCGAAACGCGGCCCGTGATGGCTTGTTGGAAAACCATGGATGTCTGGTTTCTGGAACTACTTTATTTTTTCCAAACTGATCCCTGGAAGTATGTCAAAAGGTGGACTGAGTGGAAAAAACCAAAAAAGTAGCCCTTGCTTATATGTAAGGCATAAAGTTAAAAAATCATTGTTTTTCGCCTCTTTCGAGAATCAAAAAACCTTATTTGGATCTGAAAAATTGTGAGCAGTTGCCCCTGAATTTATTCCATCCAAAAAAATGACTTTCATGAGCTGAGGATGCTTCTAGCACCCATGGAAGCGCCTTGAAAAATGTGCAATTATGGCCAAATAACACAAAAAACAAAATCTTGTCAAAATTTTCTCAATTTTGGCGAGCAAGCCCCTTATGGGTTCTTAGAAGAATGTAAGGAATCTAAGGCCAAGATTTCAAGCCCTGATGTGCCTTTATCCACTTTTTCTACAGGGCACCTCTTTTGGGTAGCCTTGAGCTTTTCTTGAGCAAGTTTGAGCTTTCTTCGGGCAACTTGGTTCAACTTCTTGTAGTGCTCGGTCATCTTCTTTTGTAGACTCAAGTCTTTGTTAGCTTTCTGTAATATATCCTCAAAATTATTGTTGGCCCTTTCAAGCCATGATTCTCTATCATTCTTTATTTCTTGGGTGAGCAATTGAGTGAGAGGATAAGATCGAACAAGGGTTGCCTCTTCTTCCTTCTTTTTCTCGAGAGCTTTCTTGAGACCCATAGTCCTAGGCCTCTTTCTCATTGGTTGCTCTTCTTCTTCAGTATCATCAAATTCTCCCAAAAGCTCTTCAAGCTTGACTTGTGCTTTATAGGCCTCCCTTTCATAGTTGAAAGCTCGGGCCTCATAAACTGCAACTTGACCACTCATTTGTCTATTTTTCGTTTGTAGAACATGTATGAGGTCCTTTGACCTATCTAGATCAGCTTGTAAGTCATGAATTTGGACTTCTCTATTTTGCAAAAGAGCCTCAAGAATCCTAGCTTCATCATCTCCATCATCACTGTCTATCTGTATGATGTCAAAATCCCTTTCCTTTTCATGACTACTCTCTTGTTGTTCCTCTTTTTCTTTCCCCTTGCATTGGATATACTTCTTGGTCCTCTTCCTCTTTGGAAATTCAATAATACTCTTCTTAGGCAGTTTGCCTCTACTTCTTAGTGCTCTTGTGACATTTCTAGTCACTGCTGGAGTGATCTTCTTCTTTGAAAATATAGTGTTTCTAGGCTTCACCACTTTTGGAGGAAGACTCATGGCCCCTTTCCTAGGAGAGGTAGCTAGCACATGCTCTTGGCTGTGTTGAGGAGAAGAGAGAAAAGGTTTATCTAATTGTACTCACTCAACTTGGTCTTTTACCTTGCTGCCTCCATCATCATCAGCTCCAGCTTCATCTTTGTCATTGTTTTCTTCTGTTTGAATATTTCCTTCTTTGTCTTCACCACTGCTATGCTCATGGTCACTGATTTGGCCTTGGATGCCCTTAAGACTGTTTTGATCTTTTTTCTCCATGCTTCCCCCTTTGGAATGCTCATTGTTTGGTGTTTTCTTGCCATCATCATGTCTCGCTTGAGGGATGTCTTGTTTCTCATCATAAGTGTCTCTTTGAAGACTATCTCCTTCATCTCTGTCTCTGCTTTCTTCATGACTGTTGTGTTCATTTCCTTCACTTTTTTGTCCTTCATCACCGTCAAGCTTACTACTGTGTTGGCAGCCATCATGTTCCTCTTCATGACTGAAATTTTCACCATCATTTTGTTCATTCTAAACATCATTTCCTTCTTCCCCGCTGTCATGCTTAGATTCTTTACTTTGTCCCTCATCATCACTAGTTTGCTTCTTGTCACTTTTCCCTTCTTCATCACTAGTTTGCCTCTTCTCTTCTTCAATCACAATCATAGGGGATTTTTTCCTTTTAGGAATGGATTTAATAGAAGAAGGAGAAACATGATGAGTGGATGGTGAGGAAGGCACATGAGATGAAGAGGCAATGAAAAAATCGGAATGGGAGATGAAAGAGTCCCAAAATACTCCCTTTTTCTCAAGTTGATGGAGGATGATGATATTGATAAGGGAATGATGAAATAAACAAGCTTGTTGTTGAGAGGAAGGCTTATATTAGACAGTAGAGGCCATCTTGTCAATGCTTCTGTAGAGGAAAAAAGGTAGGTTCAGCAATTGAGTTCTTGTGAAATGCATAAGAAGCCTGATGTTATAGGCATAAATCTGGGAAAACCTCCCTTCACATGTGAAATACTTCATGATGAATTTCATGAGGGGGGCATAGCTGCTTAACAAGTGAGAAAAATGGAAAATAGCTTGGCAAGCATCCTGATGGTCTGGTTTTATAAAGGGTTTGTAGTGATTCAGATCTAGGTATGTTTGTTTGAACCACTTTTCTCCTATATATGGGATCTTAGTAACTTTGGAGATAGCCCTAGAAGAGAGTTTGAAATCTAGACCTACTAGATGGACATGCCTTCCTTGCAGCCTCAAAGAAAACAAATGTGTCAAAGAAGGGTGATTTTTTACTTCTTGGATTTTTTGGCAAAAATCCAAGCATCCTACTTCATGAAAATTGAAGAGTACTGAAGGAGATTCATTCACCTCTTGAGTTGTAATAGGCTCATACCTATTGTGATACCCACTTCTGTTGTCCTTATTTGGAGGCATTTTTTCTTTTGATACCCTTCAATGACTTACCAAACAAGACCTTGAAATGTACTGAAAAATAGACTACTGATTTTCTCTTTAGTTGGCAAACAAGTATTTTTTAAATGAAAACAAATTCACTTCTCTAGCACTGTGTTTTGAGCAAAGAGGCCTTCAGTAAGATCTATTTGTGGTTTTTAGAGACAAGTCCCCCCCTTTTTTTTACCAAAACAATCTTTCCCTCAATCACTGATTTTTTTTGGAAACACTGTTTAAGAGGTGAGCAAACCCTTTATAAACTGATCAAAACTGTTTCACCCAATCACTATCTTCCTTTCTCTCTAAGAAAAGAATACACTTTTGAAAAACACTGTGCGTTCCCTTTGAAAAAACTGTCCCTCTTTAATGATTACTGTTTCTCTAAACAAAGTAGTCTCCCTGTCACTTAGTAAGCAGTTTTCAAAACAAACTCTGTATGATATTTTATGTACTTGAAAAACCAAATTTAAACTTTCACAAGGCACTAGTCTTTCAAATAGTGATTTTTTTTTTTATGTGGTACAAGCTGTTGACCTAGAATCATGAGTTTCTCTACCAAATCTGAATTGTATTCTTTATCCAACATAAGGGCCCTTTTGATACTGATAACAAACCCTTCTTCCCTTAATTTACTATTGCTCTATGATGATTTTAGCAAGCAAGTTATTTTTGGATGAGGGTAAGTTTGTTTGTCAAATAAAAATATCTTCTCTTGTTACTGAGTAAAAGGTCTTTCAGAAAAACTCTTTTTTCTCTCTGCAAGACTGTGTTTATCCTTAACTACTCACGTCAAGAAACCTCTTTTAAACTGACAGCAGACTTTCACTCCTTTATCACTGTTTCTTTGAAAACACTGTTTATGAGAATCCTTTCAATTGATAATAAGCAGACCTTTCTCCCCTAATTATTGTTTCTCTATGATTTAGCAAATATGATAAGATGGAAGAGTAAACTGTGTTCTTTTCAAACCTCTTTAAAACTGTCAATGGGCCCTTTCCACTTATCACTATTTTCCTTTAAACTCTGATATCAAACCTTCTCTTACATCAAACAAAAATGGACTTAGAGACATAAATACCTTTCAAACATATATTTTGACGTATTTGGAGATGAGTTTGTTGTGCTAAATTTGATCTTTGACACCTTGAGGGCTTCTTGTAGCATTGGCCCGGGTGGGCAGAGAATGCGTTCAAAGATGGTTGATGGGCTAGGCGGGCTTGTACTGAAGAACAACCCACGTTCAACGATGGTTACTGGGCTGGGCAGGCCTGAACGGGAAAGAACAACCCACGTTCAGAGATGGTTATTGGGCTGGGCAGGCCTGAACGGGAAGAAACATGCCAAGTCTGATGTTGCCGGGTCAGCCCTGGGCGCCCGTTGAATGTCGGGCACAGGCGTGCCATGAAACCACACAAGCACGCCATGCCTTTAATAAGTTTCTTCAGCGACTACCTACAGGTGTGCCACACTATTCTACAGGGGCGTCGCACGTCAAACAAGTTGTAAATGATCAAACAATTGCTCAAGACTTGTTCTCTTTTCTCTGTGGAAGTTGTTTGTATGTTGATAATGAATGTTAGCTCGTGCCCTCTTATACTCATAAGGCTTTTTAAAACCCTTTTCCTTCTTTTAATTTGAAAAACGAAACATCCCTTTTTTCCTTTGTTTAAAAAAAAATGACTTTGTTGCATTTGTATTTGAACATAGTCTTTCCTCTGTTTGTTTGAAAGAGACTTTTGAAAAATCACTGAAGTCTTCATTTCTGATGTCACTGTAAACTTGTTTTCAAAACTTATTTAACCATGTTTTTTTCTTTTAACCCCTTATTGTTATGAAAGGGGTTCTAAAAACTGTGTTATTCTTCGATTTTTCTATAAGGGAGGTCATCATAAAAACCACTATTGCAGCCTTTCAAAACCACAATGCAAATCCTCTGTTTACCTTATCATTTGTTTAAAAACAAAATGAAACTGTGGTTTTGTATTTGAAAATAGTTGTTCTTCCTTTGATTGTTGAAAGAGAACCTTGAACAAGGGTTGATGTCTTCACTCTAAAGTCACTGCGAATTTCTCTTCACAACCTTTTTAACCTTGATTATTGTTTTTAACACCTTGTTTGTCACAAAGGAGGTTATCAAACTATGATTTGATTC
The DNA here is from genome assembly GCA_034641835.2 of Pinus albicaulis. Lineage (NCBI taxonomy): Eukaryota > Viridiplantae > Streptophyta > Pinopsida > Pinales > Pinaceae > Pinus > Pinus albicaulis. The sequence continues at coordinate 178,374,062 of CM076578.1, forward strand.
TATTTGTCTACAAGGGAGGTCACCATGAAAAACCGCTATTGCAGCCTCTTACAACCACTGTGAAAATTTACTTGTTTGTGAAGTAAGGAGGGTCTTTTCACCATGATAAGGTCTTCTATTTGTATCTTGAAAGAGGCCTTCAAAACATGATTTGATCTCTTGATTTTTACCAAGGAGGCCATCCTTTAAAACTACTACTGCAGCTTCTCAACACCATAATGAATCTTAATTGTTTTATGAGATGAAAAAGGTCCTTAAACCATGAATTGGTCTCCTGCTAGAATGATGAAGGTGGACTATCAACCATGATTTGATCCTCTGATTTTTACCAAGGAGATTATCCCTTTAAAACCACTAATGCAGCCTCTATTTTAGAATATCTTAAAAAATAAATTCCTTGCATTGACCAAGACTTCGTTTCCTATATGTCTGCTTAACCCTTTGAATAAGATGAACCATATTGTAAATATTTTGGAGAGCTAATCCTTTGCTTTTGTGAAGGAGGCCTTCAAATAGTGAAAGTTTCACCTATCTCAACAATATGCCCTCTGCCTTTTGAATGATCTGAAACAATAGCTCTTGATGCTTGTCTTTCATTCATCACTTGGAAGAAGTTATTCTATGATAAACCATAATGGATCTGTAAAAATAAAAATGCCCTTTTCATATACACCTTCTGTGTGAATTCTTCTTTACACCAATTTGCAGAAATGACTAGAAACAGAGCCTAGTCTACCAATTTTATCATTCGGATGAGGCTGCTTTAATTCAAATATATAACCTCTGATTCATCCCTTGAAGAAGGCTTTTATAGACATAAGAGTAGAATATTTTTAGCACCATCATGTCACTTCTTTGCTTTTTATGTGAAATAGGCCCTTAACTTATAAACTTTCATTTACTTTACCATTGTTTCTCAACATGGTCTTACCAGCAGGGACTCTATCAAACACACTTTTTAAACCCTGCTATGCATTCTTCTATTGATCCTGGAGGAGGTGGTGCAAAATAAATCCTGTAGCTACTTTAAAAACATGTTGACCCTCTACTTATTAGTGAAGGAGGTCGCAACAATGTATCTTTTAACCCTCTACTTATCATTGAAGGAGGTTATCACTGTGTTTCTAACCCTCTGCTCTTTGAAGGTGGTTATCTTCAACACAGGATCTACATCAATTTAAAATCATTGTATCTTTCTCTGTATATTTGTTTGAATAATGCAAATAGGACACAAAGTGGAATTTGACATTCGTTATTGATAAAATCACTTGAAAGTCATGTCCTCTTGCTTTATGAGGCTTTGTCTGAGATGCATATATCCTTTTGTAAAATATCACTGTGAACACAAAACCAGAAGAAATGTTTTTTGTACATGGAGAGTGTCTACTAATAGGTATCATTGAACTGTATTTTCCCTTGACTGTGTTGTCAGATGTATGTTGAAATTGTTTTTTTAATAAATTTCAAAACCCAGGTTCAAAGGTAACATAAGAAGCAACTATCTTCTTATGTCCTACATGATGATGACCTTTGGAAATATTATGCAGCACTACTGATCAGCATTACTCAGTCCTTGTTATTCATTTTGACTTGATGAGTGATCTCTGCTCTTCAGGCAACTTTTGGATTTAGAACATGTACACTTGTTGCTATTACTTACTGTACTTTACTTGGCTTGATGGAAAACTAAGTCAGCATGAAGGACCTGTTGAAATTTTCCTTTTTTTACCTCCTTTGTACACTGATCATCATTAAATTACACCCATGCAGAGGTGTAAAAACAGATGCTTTGGGACTTTGGATAGCTATTTTAGTGTTTCATGGAGATTATACCTGATCTAAGCATATTTCTTCAAACAGTGACAGACCTTCTCTTTTCCTGATTTAGATCTTTGTTGAACTTCTTCTGAAACAAGACAAAGTGACCTCTTAGTGGTGTGCGACCTATGGATATATCAGGGCTTGTTTTACAAATAGGAAATAATTCATGGTTGACTGGTACTAGACAGAGGCTTCTTTTGGCCTAGGATATCTTAGCCAAGGAAAAACTCCCTAAACACCACTATGTAACTTAGGGACAATTTTCACATATTCTGAGTGTTTTCTTAGGCATGGTCAGAGTGTCATATGACAAGATGATCAGGGATAGAGTAGCAAACACTTTTCCAACCTTTGGATAGTGAATGGTATGAGAAACAGGGGTAAATGATAGCAGACAATCACAGCTATGGCAGCTATAGACAGGGAGAATTTGCTAAAGTGAGATAGGTCTTGAAAGCTAGAGATTGTTCTCATCATAGACTGACAGGAAGGGGCAGAAGGACAAAAATTGTTTTGGGGTGTTTTCTAGATGAAAAATTGACAGTATGGATTATCTTCTAGAAAAATTTGCTAAGGAAACTAGTCATCAACAATAGGTAAAAAATACTGATGACTAACAGTGGCTCCATTTGGGGAGGGCAGCTCCCTTTCGGGAAGTGTCTAGAATTGTAGATCTCTAGCTTGTGAAGACCAATGCCTTATCCATTGGCGCAAGTTTCTCTCTCTTTCTTGATGATATTTCTAAAAATTGACGGCATGATTAACATCAAATTCATCTCTACCTACCCAGCTATATTTCCTAACTTTTTTTCTTCTTTAGGTGCATTTGGACTAGCAACCCCTTGACATGATATTTTTGAAAAAACAGAAAACTATCTAATTCTACCCTTATATCTTTCGGGAGTTCAGATTAAACTGATGAACTCCTTTGACTCTCTACCTATTCTAGATTGACTGTCAAGATTAAGCTGTTTGACAAGATTTCATTCACTAAACTAAAACATGAAATTGAAAAATGATCAAATCAGGATTAGGAAGTCTAATTTGTCATGAGTTCGTGGCATGAAAGACAACATACACGCAAATATTATTTTGCATGAAATGAGATTTAGAAAAATCAGGGCTAGGATACATAGTTTGTTTTTCATCCCTGTTTTCCTCTTTGGTTCCGTTTTGAGCATGTGGGACCAATATTTTTTCCTAATCTACTTTCTTTTGACAAGTCAAGCTTACACAATTTGACTATCACTTTTTCACTAACTTATCAACAGTAAATTTAAAACATGTCCAGTTATGATAAGGCTAGATAACTAAAAAAGACATCTTTTGAGCACTAGTAGTGGCATTTAGACTTGTGCACTTTCAGCATGACTATTTTTTGAACATGGGGCTTTTCTACTATTTTCTAAAACTTCCCTCTTTTCAACTTTTCTACTGTTTTTGTATTTTCTGTTTTTTGATTTATTTCTTCAAACAATGATATGTACAATGAGTGAAAATTTTAAAACTGGAGCTCTTGAAAAAGTAGTGTTTTAGTTTCCTACCATTTACAGGACCTCCAAAAGTTTCAGTCCCATTAGGTTCTTGCAGGAAAAAAACATTGTTTTTACTAACCGACCTGATAATTAAAGGCCCTTTCCATAAGTTTTCAAACTTTCCATGCTTTCCTTTATCTTCTCTTCTGGAATCCCATTTTAACACTTTATCCCCAATTCGAAAATCATTTTCTGTGGTCCTTCTATCAAAAATATGTTTCATCTTATCTTGCACTAACTGAGTCCTTTGGTAAACTTCTTCTCTTGTTTGCTATAAATGGATAGTCTGATTTATCCTCCTTTACATATCATTTTCTTCTATTTGAACTTCTTGTAATAGCTTTATCACTAGAACCCCTAAAGATGTCCGGAAAATGGCATCCATGTCATACACTAGTTGATAGGGAGACATACAGATTGATTTTTTGGTGGTTAGTCTATCAGCCCATAGTGCATGCGATACTTTCCGATGCCATGCCTTTTGATTTTGTTCAAGAAGCTTTTTAATGATGTTGACTAGGCTTTTGTTGGAGGACTTGGCTAAACCATTACCTTGGGGGTAATAAGCTGCAGAATTTCCTAATGTAATATGGTATTTGTAACAGAATTCAACCATTCTTTTCGAGGAAAAGGTAGCTGTGTTATCAGTGATAATTTTCCTAGGACAGCCGAATCTAGACAAAATGTTGGTTTCTAGGAACTTGATGATGAATAAATGAGTATCATTCTTGGAGGGTATGGCTTCTATCCATTTGGTAAAGTAATCAATAGCTGTAAGTATCCACTTGTGTTGAGCAGATGAAGAAGGGTGAATCTCCCCAATAAAATTTAAACCCCATTGTTGGAAAGGTCCTTCGACTATGATGGGGTGTAAGGGCAAAGGTAAAAGTTTTTTCTTGCCATAAAAAAATTGGCACTTATGGCATGTCATAACTAGTTTGTGAGTGTCAGGAAACACGGTAGGCCAATAATAACTGGCTCTAAGGATTTTGTTGGTTATGGTTTTCCAGTAGAGATGCCCTTCGCATTCTCCTTCGTGCATTTCGTGCATAATTTTTTCTACATCATCCTCAAGCAAACATTTAAGCAGCATACCAGTGGGATTTTTCCAATACAGAATTCCATGTAAAATACAAAAATTTAAAGATTTTTTTTTGAGGAACCTCGTTTTTTTTTTTGACAAGGTTGGAGGAGCATTAAGATAAAATAACACATAAAGAATATCAGCATACCAAGATGAATTTAGAAACATTTCTTCAACATGAGGGGCTGCGCATTATTCCTGTTCTTCTAAGGTGTCAACAAAATTTATATCTAATTCTTGGAGGTTCATTTGAACCATTAGTCTTGCGAGTCCTTGTCCCTTAACAAGTTTTGTGGGTCAGATTTCTAAGTCATATTCTAATATGATAACGATCCATTTTCCCCTTTTACCATCGGGATCTTGATTTAATTTGTCTTTGACGACAATATGGGGAACGAAAGTGATGATATGAGAATGCAAGATATAAACTCGGAAATCTTTCAGTGCTTTTACCAATGTGAATTCCTGTTTTTCCATGATATTATATTTCAAGGGAGCATCTCTTAGGGATTTGCTAAAAAATGCTATGGGTTGTTCTTGCCTTGCTGCGTTCTTTTGTAATAATACTGCAGCTATCGTGTGTTTAGATGCAAATGAGAAAATGTAAAAATCTTCGGTTAAAATCAGGGCTTATCAGTACTGGTGTTTCGGTGAGGGATTTTTTAACCAATTCAAAAGATTTTTTTGGTTTCTGTAGTCCATTTAACTCCAACTTCCTTTTTTAACATGTTTGTGATATCTCTCAGAAGTTCGGCAAGATTTGGGATGAATCTTCTTAAGAAGTTAATTTTTCCAATAAAGGATTGCAATTCCTTAATGTTTCTGGGGTGACTGATTTGCAGTATGCCTTCGATTATTTTGGGGTCTATTTTTATTCCATCTTCAGAAATGATGTGACCTAGGAGTTTTTCTTCTTCGAGGCTGAAAAGTGTTTTCTTGGGATTTAGAGATAAACCATATTTTCTACATTTTTTGAAAACATTTCTTAAGTGAACCAGATGCTCTTCATCTGATTTGGAATATACAGTGATGTTGTCAAGATATATGAATATGAAGTAACCTATGTCTTCTGAGAAAGCTATGTCCATGGCTCTTTGGAATGTGGCACCATCATTCATTAATCTAAAATGCATCTTAACATACATAAAAGTGCCCCAAGGCATGGTGAAAGCAGTTTTGTGTTGATCACTAGGAAAAACCAACACTTGGTTTTATCCGGAAAAACCATCAAGCAATGAGATTATTTTAGCACCCACCACTTTCTGAAGTATGTGGTCCATTTTAGGCAAATGATAGTTGTCTTTTAAAGAGGCTCTATTCAGATTTCGGAAATCAATACAAAGTCTAATCTCACCAGTCTTTTTTCTGATTGATACTAGATTTGAAACCAACTTAGAGTACCTAAGGGAAACTATTATCCCGGCATCATACATCTTTTTTATTTCCTTCTCAACTAAAGGCAGTAAGACTGGATTTATTCTTCTCAACTTTTTTTTGAAAGGTTTCTGGTTTTCCTTGAGGGGGATCTTATGTTGAATGATGCTTGTGTCGTATGATTTCAAATCTTGGTATCCCCATGCGAACACATCTTTAAACGCCTTAAACAACTCAATTTATTTATGTTTTATGTGAGGAGGGAGAGCTTTGGATAGTTTGATCATTTTTGGTTCTTATGTGCTTCCTATGTTATATTCTTCTATATCAACCTCAGTAGATTCCATTTTAGGTTTTTTGGCCACGTCATTAAAATCAAACAATTCCTATGAGGGTGCAAGACCTCTAGGTATGGTGTCATTTTCACAGTGTAAGACTTCAAGCTCTCTTTGTTCTAGGTCCTTGCATGTTTCAACTTCATAAGGATGATTAATCAAGTTTATATTTGTTGGAGAAGGTAAATCTGGCTATTGGTCTTCATTTTTTTCAAGACTTATTTCTTCATGTCCTAAGTTTGTTTTAGTCATTTAAAACTCATTGATAGATTGCAAAAAATCATCATTTTTCTGATCATCTTTGAATATTTTCTAATGGGCGATGTTGTCCGGCACTGTACGAAGATGTTTGACTTGGATACTGTATTGTTCGTTCGCAAATGGGTTTTGGAAATTTCTTGCAGCAAAGGCAAGTTCATTGGCTAGGCTATTTTGAGTCCTAGGAACATAAGTGAGTTCATATCTTTCAAAAGTTTTAAGGATGTCTAATGCTGCATTCCTGTATTCTCTCATTCTTGAGTTTTTTGCTGAATATTCACCCTTGATTTGTCTGGTTACAAGTTTTGTATCTCCCTGGGCTGCTATTTTCTTAGCGCCTAAGTCTTTTAGTAAGTGTAGGCGAAGGAGGAGGGCCCCATATTCCGCAATGTTATTGGTGCATTGGAATTCTAATATGAAAGAATGACCTTCATTAGTATTGTGTATCCATATGCCAACCCTAGAACTAGTTTTGCCGCAGGAACCATCGAAGCTTATACTCCAAAGAGTTTCTTTTTCATACGTAGTACTAAGTTGTTTTTCAGGTTTCTTAGAGTTTTGATCATTAATTTATTTGTCTGGAGATGAGTAATGTTGTTCTGATGGTTTGAGTTCTTCTTCATTTCCTTTATCTTCTCATTTATATCACTTTCATTGTATAAGATAAAAGAATATAAATTGTAATGGATGGAATAAACTGGAGTATTATTTGGCCTATCTAGGTTGGTTACCATATATTTCATGTGAGTTTCTCGGTACAACCTCCTAGTTTGGTTAAAGACCGGGATGGTAGCAAATGACATGTCCATTTGAAGGCTACCTTCTATTTTGGCGGCCCCTGATCTTGATAATAGCATTCCATACTTGGGAGGAATATCGGCCACTATTATGTCCATGACTAGGCTTTTAGCTGGTATTTGTGTTAAAGAGAAACACATGTTTTTTTTTAGGACGATGCGTTTGACTCGACTTGAATCGAATGAGCACAAATCTTTGTAGGGTTTAGTTACCTCTAGACCCAAACTCTCCATGACTTCTTTAGGCATGAGGTTATGTGAGGCACCAGAATATAACATGGTGTTATGTAATATCGTGTCATGGATGTTCAAACTTACGTAGAAAGGGGAAACAGTTCCTTCTTGGTATTCACCTTATATTTTGGGACCAAATAAATGCTCGGGTTTTTCATCAGTCAGATTTAAAGTATCTGCATCATTTCCTATTTTTAAGACTCTAAATATTTGAGAGTTTTACCTATCTACAGTTACTAGCTCAGTGAGGGGTATGGTTATCTTGATCTTGGCAATTTCCCCTTCAAAACTGAAGGGTGTTTGTAGTTTAGATAGATTTTCTTCAGTTTTTTCAGCCATGACTTTATCTATATTTTTAATTTGCTGACTTTGATTCGGGGTTTTGTTCAATATAGTTGTTTTGGGAATCTTAGTAGAGGTACTAGGACAGTTTGGATCAAGGCTTGCCTGACTATCTTTGTCTTTGTTTTGGTCGGTTTTCTTAGCCATGATTTTGTTACTATCTGCTGTTCTTTTAAGAGTGGTATTGGGGGTTTTGGTAACATCAGTATTTGGGCTACTTATCTTAGAGTTGTCTTGGTTTTTCTTACTCCTAAGGTCATATTTCCTATGAGCTTCCATTATGGAATTTTGCAGTCCTACCTCAGGATATTCGGGGTCCTCATAATTTGCTTCATTTTGATTTGAGGAGAAGAAAACTTGTTCTTCTTCTGTGAGGAAAACCTCACCCTCGCTATTAGAACCTATCAAGTTTAAGTGATTTTCATCAAGTTGTTCCATATCTCTTTCTACCTCACCAACATAGTTTTCATGGAAAGGTGGCCTGATATGTTGATCATTCTCCCTTGGTTTGTTCTGAGGTGGGTCTCTTCTAAAGTTTTGGTTCTGGTTTCTATTTTGAGTGTTTGGCTAGTTGTCCTTAATAGGTGATTTTTCATTCAGATTTATTCTTTCCCATATTTTTTCCATGGATCTAACCAGGTTGTCTATTCTGGGATTTGAGGAGGAAACTGAAGGCATGGCCTCATCTCGGTATGTGACTTTCTTTTTTATCTAATCCTAGCTCTCTTTTCAGCTAGGTTGGCTTCAACACTAATAGCTACTTTTTTCATTTCTTCTAAAGTTGCGGGATCTCTTTCTCTTAGTTGGTATGTCATATCTGGATCGAAACCTTCGAGAAATATTACTAGTGCTGAGCCAAGTGGAGGTTTCATGTGGGGCGGGAGGGCATTATAGACATTGTTGAATCTAGTGCAATAGTCCTGAACACTTTCCCCAATATTCCTTTTAAGATTGTTATATTCGAAAAGGATTTGGATGGGGTTTTTCCTGACTTCCCACCTTTTTATGAAAGTTTGGTAAAGTGTTGGGAGATCACGTATATTGTTAGGAGCTAAGCCTTTAAACCATTTCTTGGGCTCTCCGCCTAGGCTTTGGGTGAACATTCTCATCTTTATGGTTTCATCTTCTAATTCCATGTAGTCAAAAGCATCACTGATCTTATCTACATGCTGTTGAGCAGTAGTAGCCTCAATTCCGGTGAAGTGTGGGATTCAGGATTGGTAATCATTTTGCAAAGGCACCAAAGGCAGTGGTAATACTAAGGGCACATGCCAAGCTTCCATGATGGGAGTGGATGGTAGATTTACAGTATGAGGGTTTATAGTATGGGATGAGGTGATTTGCACAGTGGTGGTCTGAATGGGTGTGGCGGAAGTACTTGGACTTGTGGAATGATTCTGAGAAGATTTTGGGTGTAAAGAGAAAAAATGGTTGATAAGAAGAAAATCAGGAGGCGTAGTGGGTGAGGCTTCTCTGCTAGGAATCTATTGCGAATCTAAGGGCTCAAGATCATGAAGGTTGATTTTACTTTGCGACTTTCTTCTAAAAAGGGCTTTTGCTAAACTCAAGTCAAACTGGGAATCTTGCAAGGATTTAAGATGTTCAGGTACATAGCCTACTTTGTGGATGGTCCTATTGGTAGCTAAGTTACCAGTTTCAGAAGTTTGGCACAAAATATTTTCTCGGTCATCAACTATGATAGGCGGATCCCGGTTCGGATGAGATCTGGTATTAATTCTTTGTGAATCCAGATTTCAAAGTCAAATTTTAGAGAGGGTGATAGCTGTGATTGTTTTTGGATGGATGTCCTCTCTAGGGGTTTCGCTAATGTGAGAAATGGTCAAAACAAGATGAAGGCTAGTAGAGTCGCCAGGTGGATTTTCTTGAGATTTATGGTCCACCACCAATACTGACAACAATGTTTTTTAGGAAAATGTTTTTCTAGAAAAATTTTATATGGAAACTTGCAAGAATGACTTAAAACTTAGTTTCAACAGTTTGCTAGATTGTTTAGAAAGCTATGGTTCTATTTGCAAGTTTATTCTGTTGATTTTCTATGTTTAGATAAAGATTTCTGAATCCCTAAGCTGTACTTAGTTTGTCACTGATTTCAGAGGCTGCATCATGAACTTTGAGCTTTTGGGAAAGGTGAGTCAACAAAAAAGCATGATTTATGAAATTTTTGGTGATTTATGGAGTATTAGGCCTGCTGGAGGCTAGTGGAGTCGCCAGGTGGATGTTTTGTTGTTTTTAGAAATATGTACTTATGGTCCACCACCAATAACTAAGAAAAATCCAATCTAGGGATGTTTTTGTTTGGGCTTTTATGAGTTTTTATATGCGGCCTAGTTTGTAAGTGTATTCTAAACCTGATTCATCACTTTGCTAAGATGGTGAAACAATAAGAGTTTACTCTAAATGATTTCTAAGGCTGTTTGTCTAAGTTTAATTTTGAAGGACTAATGAGTCTACAAGAGTTTGCTAGACTGTCATGTACTCAATATGTCCCACCGTGATCGCCATTATGTTAGTGAGCGGTGGGATAATTCTACAAGATATTATTCTCAAAGGTATCTGAAGGTTTAGGGAGGTCTAAGTTTGTTTATCACTGAGAGTCCCACCGTGATCTCCATTATGTTAGTGAGTGGTGGGATAAATTGACAAGATAGTATTCTCAAAGGTCTCTGAAGGTTTAGGGAAGTCTAAGTTTGTTTATCACTCAGAGTCCCACCGTGATCGCCATTATGTTAGTGTGGCGATGAGGTGGCTGATTCACTAGATATTCTTGAAAACAAGGGATTTCTGGAGTCCTAAGGTGTCCTTAGATTGCCACTAACTTAGAGTCCCACCATGATCACCATTATGTTAGTGTTAGGTCCCTATATTACTAGTATATTCCATTATTGTTGTTAGTGTAACCCCCTTATTGTTATTATTGTACCCTTGTAACCCCGATTTTGTTATTATTGTGCCCTTAAATTATAATTGTTGGATCGGCTAGGATTACATTGTGGCCCACTAGGATTACATTATGGCCCCATGGACTCCTATATATAGAAAGAAGGTTTTGTAAATTGTATCATCCAAGAATTGTTCATTTATGTAATGTATTGGAGGTTTCCCCCTCGAAGTGGCTCATTTATAAGGCGTTGATATCTCTTCTCTTCTATTTTTGGAGCCGGTTACACAACATTTGGTATCAGAGCTTTGGATTCTAGGGTTTCGCTGCTCCAAACAGGTCATCGTGGAATCTTCACTATAACGTTTTTTCTACGAAGTTTGAGAAGCTGAAATTTTTAAGGTGCGAAGCCAAACTCCTGAGGAAGATTGTCTAAACATTTCAGAGCTTGGTTCACAATATTTTTGGAGATATGATCTATGGAAGTTAGGTCTTTTTTCAGGCTCCTAAACAGGTCATCGTGGCATTTGCGCTATAACGTTTTTTCTACGAAGGTTCAAAATCTGAAATTCTTATGGTGCGAAGCTGAAATCCTGAAGAAATTCGTCAAAAAAATTAAAATCTTGGTTCGTAATATTTTTGGAGATATGATCTGTGGAAGGTAGTGTTTTTTCAAGCTCCTGAATTTCATCTCAAAAAGGTGATCATGGGAAAATTTCAATAACTCTCTCTCTGGGCATCGGATTGGAGTGCCGTAAAAATTGGTCACAATTACACGGACTTTAGTTTCTTGGCTATCAATTTTAGAGACGAAGGATGAAACAGTGACACGTGGCAAGTTGTACAAGTTCGCTCTACTCAACCAGTCCATAATTAGGTCATTGTGGGAGATTGGACACAACTTTGTCTTGGAGAATCCAAATCAGGTCAGACCTATGGCATTCGAAAGATAATTCAGAGGGCTACGTTGGTACCAAAAAATCAAATATTTAAGTGCTGCAATCACAAATATAATCCAATTTCAATATAGAGATCCTCAAAATCAAGAAAAAGGTGTGTATGTTTTTTCCGAATTGCATAAGTATTGTTTGAAGAATCAATTTGAATTGATTCCAAGGGCATATTGTAGAATAGCTATCAGTATTGGGTTATAAAATATTCCCCATAAAAATAATTCAACACCCATTAAGCCTTCAAAAGGCTCTACTATGACTCATGAATATGAATAATTGCAACATGATCTACCAAAATTACAAGAGCAAGTGCAAGAAATTTCACTCTTGCAAAGAGCAAAAAAAAATGAAATGGAAGTTTTGAAGAAAGGTGTCAAAGCTAATATGGATGGCGTGCAAGCTAAGATCGATGGTGTGGAAGCTAAGATGGATGGCATGGAAGCTGGCATGGAAGCTAAGATGGATGACATGAAATACAACATGGAAAACATGAAGAATGATCTAAAAACAGGCATCGAAGGTTTGACAAAGTTGATACAAGAAATGTTTCCTAATGGTGAAAAGATAGTAGAAGAACCTCATGATGAGAAAAAAATCAATCTTAATCATGATTTCATAAACTCTAATTTTGGGGGGAAGAACCACCATATTCAAAAAATGGATATGAGGAAGTTTGATGGAAAGGATCCTGTAACATGGATACTACAGATGGAGCAATATTTTGATCTCCATAACGTGCAAAACACACAAAAGGTACGCATTGCAACTTTACATTTAGAACAAAATACATTTGTATGGTATCGATGGCTTTGCTCCCGTAAAAAAATTGTCACTTGGTCGATTTTTACGGAGGAAATGATAGCACATTATGAGGATACAAAGAGCAACACCTTCTTTACCCAATTGATAAATCTCAAACAAAAGGGTTTAGTGGGGCAACACATTGAGGAATTCCAAAAATTGAATATAAGGGTAACTGATATTCCAGAGGAACACATGATCGATCTCTTCATAGGCACTTTAAAGGATAATATCCAACATGAAGTTCACGTTTTGGAACCAGATTCATTGGAGAAGGCATTCAGGTTGGCAAGAAAAGTTGAATGTAAAATAATGGCAACAAGGAAGCCTACCACTCAATTCTATAAAGAAGGAAGTGTTGCTACGCCTAGATTTCCACAACCTACAAGGTTGACACCACAAAAATTGGAAGAAAAAAAGAGCAAAAGGGCTTTGCTACAGTTGTGATAGCAAATACACTAAAGGTCATAAGTGTGCTGAGAAGAAATTATTTTACATAGATTGTGAAGAGGAAGAAGAAAATGAACAAGAAGAGGATATACACCAGGAACCAGCCCCAGAAGAGGAAGAAATGAATTCAACCATATCGTGTAATGCACTGGCAGGAATTACCACTCCTCAAACTCTCAAGATAAAAGGACAAATCAAGAAGAGAAAGGTAATAGTGTTGATTGATTCAGGTAGCACCCATAATTTTATTCATTGTAAGGTAGCCAGGGAATTAAATTGTTTCCTATACCCAGCACCAGAATGTCAAGTGATGGTTGCAAATGGAGGAACTATAAATTGCTCTGGAAAATGCCATAATATCAAGCTAACTATGGGGGAATATGTATTGACTAGTCCAATGCTTGCCATTCCTATGGGAGGTGCTGATGTTGTACTAGGAGTACAATGGTTACAATCTTTGGGGACGGTAGCTTTTAATTTTCAAGAACTTTTCTTGAAATTTTTTTCGGAAGGAAAGGAAGTCGAATTACGGGGTATTGCGGGGAAGCCAGGAAGGATAATAAGCTCTAATGTCATGACAAAGCTTCTAAAGAAAGAACAGCGAGGCGTAATTGCACAATTATGCTCACTAGAAGTTCCAACATCAAAATCATCTATTTCTGCGGATCTCCAACAAGTCTTGGACAATCATTCCAAGGTGTTTGAAACTCCCAAAGGACTCCCACCTATTCGTGATCATGATCATGCTATTCATTTGATTCCAGGAAGTGTTCCTCCAAACATCAGGCCTTATAGATATCCTTACTTCCAAAAGAGCGAAATTGAACGTATGATTGCGAAAATGTTAGAGGCAGGTATAATTCAACCCAGTCAAAGTTCTTTCTCTGCTCCTGTAGTATTGGTACACAAGAAGGATGGATCATGGCGAATGTGTCCGGATTATAGGGAGCTCAATAAGCTCACCATTAAAGACAAATTTCCCATTCCTGTGGTTGATGAATTATTGGATGAATTACATGGAGCAATTTATTTTACCAAGTTGGATCTTTGTTCAGGATATCATCAAATTAGAATGAAGACTGAAGATATTCCAAAAACAACATTTCGAAATCATGAGGGTCATTATGAATTTTTGGTCATGCCTTTTGGCCTTACCAATGCACCTTCTACATTTCAAGGGTTGATGAATTCCATTTTCAAACACTTCCTTAGAAAATTTGTGCTAGTATTTTTTGATGATATACTAATCTATAGCAGGTCTTGGAAGGATCATGTTGAACATGTTGACAGGGTGCTCAAACTATTGCAGGAGAAACAATTATATGCAAAAAAATCCAAATGTTTCTTTGGAGTACAAGAGGTGGAATATCTAGGTCATATTATATCTCACGAGGGTGTTAAAGTAGACCCTAACAAAATTAAATCCATTAAGGAATGGAAAGTCCCCACAACCATAAAGCAGTTGCGAGGATTTCTCGGGTTAACAGGGTATTATCGCAAGTTTGTTAAGAATTATCGGAGAATAGCAGCACCTCTAACAACATTATTGAAGAAAGATGCATTTTCATGGACTCCTGAAGCAACTAAGGCCTTTGAACGTCTTAAAGAGGCAATGTGCCTAGCACCGGTCTTAGCTACACCAGCCTTCACAAAAACCTTTATTGTGGAATGTGATGCCTCAGGAAATGGAATTGGTGCAGTTTTAATGCAGGAAGGAAGACCCATTGCTTTTGAAAGTCGTCCAATCAAAGGAAAGTATTTACAGAAACCTATTTATGAGAAGGAAATGTTAGCAATACTGCAGGCACTAAAGAAATGGCGAACTTACCTAATGGGAAGACACTTCAAGGTAAAAACTGATCATGATAGTCTTAAACACTTTTTGGAACAAAGACTATCTTGAGAAGAGCAGCAAAAATGGGTCACAAAGATGTTGGGTTCTGACTTTGAAATAATCTACAAAAAAGGAAAGCTTAATGTTGTTGCAGATGCACTCTCAAGAAAGAATGAAGAGGTGGAAGCATTTCTTTGTGCCATTTCTATTATCCAACGAGATTGGATAACTGAAGCAAGAGATGAATGGAAGAAGGACAAAGATGTATGGACACTCATTCAAAAGTTGCAGCAAGATCCTATTACATCTGATACATTTAGTTGGAAAAATGATTCCTTATGGTACAAAGATCTCTTATATCTTTGTAATAATTCCAAACTAAAACAAAAGATTCTTTTGGAATTGCACACTTCTCCTTTAGGAGGGCACTCAGGATTTTTAAAAACCTACCACAGGGTGAAGAAATAATTTTTTTGGGATGGCCTTAAATATGATATTCAAAAGTTTGTGGCGGAATGTTTGGTTTGCCAGCAGAACAAAGTGGAGACAATTAGGACCCCGAGACTTCTACAACCTTTATACATTCCAAGTCAACGTTGGGACGAGATTTCAATGGATTTTATCACAGGTTTACCTAAGTCCGAAGGAAAGAATGTCATCATGGTGGTAGTTGATAGACTTACCAAGTATGCACACTTTTGTGCATTATCTAATCCATTTAAAGCAAGTACAGTTTCTACTACATTTATGGACAGAATTCAAAAGCTACATGTAAGCCCAAGGGTTATTGTGAGCAACAGAGATCTCATTTTTACTAGAAATTTTTGGACGGAGTTATTTTCTTGTTTGGGTACTCAATTAGCTCATAGCTCATCTTTTCATTCTCAATTTGATGGTCAAACTGAGATAGTAAATAAATTTTTTGAAGGATATCTTCGTTGTTTTGTATCTGATAAACAAACACAATGGGTCAAGTGGTTACCTCTCGCTGAATGGTGGTATAACACTTCCTTCCATACTGCAGCAAAAATGAGCCCATTTATGGCACTTTATGGATATCATCCACCATCGATCACATCATCTTTAAGGGAAAATTCAAAGGTTCAAGTAGTGGAATATCACATCGAGCATCATCAAGAAGTTCTCCAACTCTTAAAGGATAACCTGAATTTGGCACAAAATCGAATGAAACAACAAAAAGATCAACATCGCAGCGAGAGAAGTTTTGATGTAGGATATTGGGTATTTTTACGGCTACAACCATACAAAAAAATGTCCCTCAAGCAACCTAAGAAGGATAATAAATTATCGCCAAAGTACTATGGTCCTTACAAGGTGTTGCAAAAGATTGGTACTACGGCATACAAATTGGGGCTTCCTTCTTCTTCGTGAGTACATCCAATTTTCCATGTTTCATGCTTAAAGAAGGTTATAGGTGAAAATCTTCTAGTTCAAACAATATTTCCAGAACTTGATGAGGAAGGAAAAATCATATTGGAACCTGAAGCTGTCACGGAAACAAGAACTCGACAACTACGAAATCGATCAATTTCAGAGTATCTCATCAAGTGGAAGAACTTAACCACTGAAGATTCTATATGGGAGGATGAGAATTTTATACAGAAGCACCCAGAGCTAATCAAGCATTGAGGACAACACTTTTTTGAAGGAGAGGGGCATGTTAGGTCCCTATATTACTAGTATAGTCCCTTATTGTTGTTAGTGTAACCCCCTTATTGTTATTATTGTAACCTTGTAACCCCCATTTTGTTATTATTGTGCCCTTAAATTATTATTGTTAGGTCGACTAGGATTACATTGTGGCCCACTAGGATTACATTATGGCCCCATGGACTCCTATATATAGAAAGGAGGTTTTTTAAATTGTTTCATCCAAGAATTTTTCATTTCTGTAATGTATTGGAGGTTGCCCCCTCGAAGTGGCTCATTTCTAAGGCGTCGATATCTCTTTTCTTCTATTTTTGGAGCTGGTTACACAACAGTTAGTGAGTGGTGGGATAAGTCTACAAGATAGTATTCTCAAAGGTCTCTGAAGTTTTAGGGAAGTCTAAGTTTGTTTATCACTTAGAGTCCCACCGTGATCGCCATTATGTTAGTGAGCAGTGGGATAAATCTACAAGATAGTATTCTTTATTGTCCTACAACAAGCAAGAAACATGAAAATATGTATGATAAATAAGGAAACATAACAAAGAAGGAACACTATACCATTAACCAAGTCAAGGAATCCTACAACAGTCCTCTTCCACCATCCAAAACACACAAGAAATTATCCACTTCATGAGACAAAGTATTTCTTCCAAGCTTGTATAACCATGTATTGCTCTATAACATCATGTTCAGCCTCTTTATACAATGAAATCTCTTGGAATATATAGGCTAAAGAGAAATAAAATATCCAAGAACATCTAGAAGGCCATTGGCCTATTACAAATATCTGATTTTGTCCTCGAGGCTTTGCAAAGCCCAAGGCACAAAATATCTTTAAAAATATCTTAAAATTCTAAAAAAGGAAATAAAATTGACTTTTCATGACTGAGAATGGCCAAAAAAGGCTAAATGCACATTTGGATGAGCATCTTCAGAAATCTGCCTTTTTTGCCAAAATGCTACAGAAACGTAGCAACAGAGAATTCCCTGTCTTGTAGACAACTTTTGAGGGACCTCCCGATGTCGAAACGAGGCCCGTGATGGCTTTTTGGAAAACCCTGTATGTCTAGTTTCTAGAACTAATTTATTATTTCCAAAATGATCCCTGGAATTATATCAAAGGGTGGACAGAGTGGGAAAAAACCAAAAAAGTAGCCCTTGTTGATATGTGAGGCAGAAAGTTAAAAAATCACTTTTTTTCGCCTCTTTGGGAGACCAAAAAACCTTCTTTGGATCTGAAAAATTGTGAGTAGCTTCCCCTAAATTTATTCCATCCATAAAAAATAATTTCATGAGCTGAGGATGCTCCTAGCACCCATGGCAGCGCCTTGAAAAATGTGCAATTATGGCCAAAAAACACAAAAAAAAAAATCTTGTCAAAATTTGCTCAATTTTGGCGAGCAAGCCCCTTATGGGTTCTTAGAAGCATGTAAGGAAGCTAAGGCCAAGATTTCAAGCCCTAATCTGCCTCTCTCCACTTTTTCTACCGGGCACCTCTTTCGGGCAGCCTTGAGCTTTTCCTGAGCAAGTTTGAGCTTTCTTCGGGAAAATTGGTTCAACTTCTTGTAGTGCCTGGTCATATTCTTTTGTAGACTTAAGTCTTTGTTAGATTTCTCTAATTTATCCTCCAAATTCTCATTGGCCCTTTCAAGCCATGATTCTCTATCATTCTCTATTTCTTGGGTGAGAAATTGAGTGAGAGGATAAGATCGAATAAGGGTTTCCTCTTCTTCCTTCTTTTTCTCTAGAGCTTTCTTGAGACCCATAGTCCTATGCCTCTTTCTCATTAGTTGCTCTTCTTCTTCAGTATCATCAAATTTTCCCAAAATATCTTCAAGCTTGACTTGTGCTTTGTAGGCCTCCCTTTGGTACTTGAAAGCCAGGGCCTCATAAACTTCCACTTGACCACTCATTTGTTTATTTTGCATTTGTAGAACATGTATGAGGTCCTTTGACCTCTCTAGATCAGCTTGTAAGTCATGAATTTGGAATTATCTATTTTTCAAAAGAGCCTCAAGAATCCTAGCTTCATCATCTCCGGCATAATTGTTTATCTGTATGATGTCAAACTCCCTTTCCTTTTCATGACTACTCTCTTGTTGTTCCTCTTTTTCTTTCCCCTTGCCTTGGATAGAATTCTTGGTCCTCTTCCTCTTTGGAAATTCAATAATACTCTTCTTAGGCAGTTTGCCTCTACTTCTTAGTGTTCTTGTGACATTTCTAGTCACTGCTGGAGTGATCTTCTTCTTTGCAAATCTAGTGTTTCTAGGCTTGACCAATTTTGGAGGAAGAGTCATGGCCCCTTGCCTAGTAGAGGCAGCTAGCACATGCTCTTGGCTGTGTTGAGGAGAAGAGAGAAAAGGTTTATCCACTTGTACTTTCTGAACTTGGTATTTTACCTTGCTACCTCCATCATCATAAGCTCCAACTTCACCTGTTTGTCACTATTTTGTTCTATTTGAATATTTCCTTGTTTGTCTTCACCACTGCTATGCTCATGGTCACTGATTTGGCCTTGGCTTCCCTTAGGAATGTTTTGATCTTTTTGCTCCATGTTGTCTGCTTTGGGATGCTCACTGTTTGGTATTTTCTTTCCATCATCATTTCTCACTTGAGGGTTGTATTATTCCTCATCATAAGTGTCTTTTTGAGGACTGTCTTGTTCATCTCTATCTCTGCTTTCTTCATGACTTCTGTGTTCTTTTCCTTCACTGTTTTGTCCTTCATCACCCTCAAGATTACTGTTGTGTTGGCTGCCATCATTTTCCTCTTCATGACTGCAATGTTCACAATCATTTTGTTCATGCTCACCATCATTTCCTTCTCCCCCGCTGTCATGCTTAGATTATTTACTTTGTCCCTCATCATCACTAGTTTTCTTCTTGTCACTTTGCCCTTCTTCATCACTAGTTTTCTTCTTATATTCTTCACTCACAATCATAGGGGATTTTTCCTTTTAGGAGTGGATTTACTAGAAGAAGGAGAAACATTATGAGTGGATGGTGAGGAAGGCGTATGAGATGAAGAGGCAATGGAAAAATCGGGACGAGAGATGAAAGAGTCACAAGAAACTCCTTTTTTCTCAAGTTCATGGAGGATGATGATCTTGATAAGGGAATGATGAAATAAAAAAGCTTGTTGTTGAGAGGAAGGCTTCTTTTGGATAGTAGAGGCCATCTTGTCAATGCTTTTGTAGAGGAAAAAAGGTAGGTTCAACAACTGAGTTCTTGTGAAATGCATAAGGTGCCTAATGTGATAGGCATAAATGTAGGAAAACCTCCCTTCACATGTGAAACACTTCATGATGACTTTCATGAGGGGGGAATAACTGCTCAACAAGTGAGAAAAAGGGAAAATAGCTTGGAAACAATCCTGATGGTCTGGTTTTAGAAAGGGTTTGTAGTGATTCAGATCTAGGTATGTTTGTTTTAACCACTTTTCTCCTATATATGGGATCTTAGTAGCTTTGGAGACAGCCCTAGGAGAGAGTTTGAAATCCAGAACTACTAGATGGACATGCTTTCCTTGCAGCCTCAAAGCAAACAAATGTGTCAAAGGAGGGTGATTTTTTACTTCTTGGACTTTTTGGCAAAAATCCAAGCATCCTACTTCATGAAAACTGAAGAGTACTGAAGGAGATTCATTCACCTCTTGAGTTGTAATAGGCTTATACCTATTGTGATACGCACTTCTCCTATCCTTCTTTGGAGGCATTTTTTCTTTTGATAACTTTCACTGACTTACCAAACAAGACCTTGAAATGTACTGAAAAATAGACTACTGCTTTTCTCTTTAGTTGGCAAACAAGTATTTGTTAAATGAAAACAAATTCACTTCTCCAGCACTGTGTTTTGAGAAAAGAGGCCTTTATTAAGATATATTTGTGGTTTTTGGAGACAATTCCCCCCTTTTTTTTTACACAAAAACTCTTTCCCTCAATCAATTGTTTTTTTTGAAAACACTGTTTAAGAGGTGAGAAAACCCTTTATAAACTGATCAAAACTGTTTCACCCAATCACTATCTTCCTTTCTCTCTAAGAAAAGAATACACTTTTGAAAAACACTATGCTTTCACATTGAACAAACTATCCCTATTTAATGATTACTGTTTCTCTAAACAAAGTAGTATCCCTATCACTTAGTAAGCAGTTTTCAAAACAAACTCTGTATGATATTTTATGTACTTGAAAAACCAAATTTAAACTTTCACAAGGCACTAGTCTTTCAAACAGTGATTCTCTGTTTTATGTGGTACAAGCTGTTGACCTGGAGTGATGAGTTTCTCTGCCAAAGCTAAATTTTATTCTTTATCCAACATAAGGGCCCTTGTGATACTGATAACAAACCCTTTTTCTCTTAATTTACTATTTCTCTGTGATGATTTTTGTAAGCAATTTCTTTTTGGATGAGGGTAAGTTTGTTTGTCAAACAACAATATCTTCTCTTCTTACTGAGTAAAAGGTCTTTTAGACAAACTCTATTTTCTCTCTGGAAGACTGTGTTTATCCTTAACTAATCACATCAAGAAACCTCTTTTAAACCAACAATAGAGTTTCACTCCTTTATCATTGTTTCTTTGAAAACACTATTTATGAGACTCCTTTCCATCGATAATAAGCAGACCTTTCTCCCTTAATTATTGTTTCTCTGTGATTTAGAAAATACGATAAGATGGAAGAGTAAACTGTGTTCTTTTCAAACCTCTTTAAAGCTGTCAATGGACCCTTTCCACTTACCACTGTTTTCCTTTAAAATATGATATCAAACCTTCTCTTACGTAAAAAAAAAAATGTACTTAGAGACATAAATATGTTTCAAACATATATTTTGCTGTATTTGGAGATGATTTTGTTATGCTAAATTTGATCTTCGACACCTTGAGGGCTTCTTGCAGCATTTGCCCAGGTGGGCAGAGAACGCATTCAGAGATGGTTGATGGGCCAAGCGGGCTTGAAAGGGAGAACAACCCACGTTAAAAGATGGTTACTGGGGCGGGCAGGCCTGAATGGGAAAGAACAACCCACGTTCAGAGATGGTTACTGGGTCGGGCAGTCCTGAACGAGAAGAAACGTGCCGCGTTTGATGTTGTCGGGTTAGCCTTGGGCACCCATTGAACGTCGGGCATAGGCATGCCGTGCAACCGCATAGGCACACCGTGCCTTTAACAAGTTTCTTCAGCGACTACCTACAGGAATGTCGCGTTATTCTACAGGCACAACGCACGTCAAACAAGTTGTAAATGCTCAAAAAAATTCTCGAGACTTGTTCTCTTTTCTCCATGGAAGTTGTTTGTATGTTGATAATGAATGTTAGCTCATGCCCTCTTATACTCATAAGGATTTTTAAAACCATTTTCCTTCTTTTAATTTTAAAAACGAAACATCCCTTTTTTCCTTTGTTTTAAAAAAAAAGGCTTTGTTGCATTTGTATTTGAACATAGTCTTTCCTTTGTTTGTTTGAAAGAGACTTTTGAAAAATCACTGAAGTCTTCATTTCTGATGTCACTATAAATTTCTTTTCAAAACTTATTTAACCCTGCTGTTTGCTTTTAACCCCTTCTTGTTATGAAAGGGGCTCTAAAAACTGTGTTATTCTTCGATTTGTCTACAAGGGAGGTCATCACAAAAACCACTATTGTAGCCTTTAAAAACCACAATGTAAATCCTCTATTTGCCTTATCATTTGTTTAAAAACAAAATGAAACAGTGATTTTGTATTTGAAAATAGTTGTTCTTCCTTTGATTGTTGAAAGAGAACCTTAAACAAGGGCTGATGTCTTCACTCTAAAGTCACTGCGAATTTCTCTTCACAACCTTTTTAACCTTGATGATTGTCTTTAACACCTTTTTTTTCATAAAGGAGGTTATCAAAATATGATTTGATTATGTTTGTCTACAAGGGAGGTCACCATGAAAAACCACTACTGAAACCTCTTACAAACACTGTGCAAATTTACTTGTTTGTGAAGTAAGGAGGGTCTTTTCACCATGATAAGGTCTTCTGTTTGCATGATGAAAGAGGCCTCCAAAACATGATTTTATCTCTTGATTTTTACCAAGGAGGTCATCCTTTAAAACTAATACTGCAGCTTCTCAACACCATAATGCATCTTAATTGTTTTATGAGATGGAAAAGTTCCTTAAACCATGACTTGGTCTCTTGCTAGGATGATGAAGGTGGCCTATCTACCATGATTTTATCCTCTGATTTTTACCAAGGAGATTATCCCTTTAAAACCACTAATGCAGCCTCTGCTTTAGAATATCTTAAAAAATAAATTATTTGCATTGACCAAGACTTGGTTTCCTATATGTCTGCTTAACCCTTTGAATAAGATGACCATATTGTAAATCTTTTGGAGATTTTATCCTTTGCTTTTGTGAAGGAGGCCTTCAAACAGTGAAAGTTTCACCTATCTCAACAATATGCCCTCTGCCTTTTGAATTATCTGAAAAAGTAGCTCTTGATGCTTGCCTTTCATTCATCACTTGGAGGAAGTTAGTATATGATAAACGATATTGTATTTTTAAAAATAAAAATGCCCTTTTCATATGCACCTTCTGTGTGAATGCTTCTTTACACCAGTTTGCAGAAATGACTAGAAACAGAGCCTAGTCTACCAATTTTATCATTCAGATGAGGCTACTTTAATTCAAAAATATAACCTCTGATTCATCCCTTGAAGAAGTCTTTTATGAACATAAGAGTAGAGGATTTTTAGCACCATCATGTATTATTTTCTTTTGATGTGAAATAGGCCCTTAACTTATAAACTTTCATTTACTTTACCACTGTTTCTCAACATGGTCTTACCAGCAGGGACTCTATCAAACACACTTTTTAAACCCTGCTATGCATTCTTCTGTTCATCCTGGAGGAGGTGGCGCAAAATAACTCCTGTAGCTACTTTAAAAACATGCTGACCCTCTGCTTATTAGTGAAGGAGGTCACAACAATGTATCCTTTAACCCTCTACTTATCATTGAAGGAGGTTATCAATGTGTTTCTAACCCTCTGCTCTTTGAAGGAGGTTATATTTAACACATGATCTAAATCTATTTCAAATCATTGTATCTTGCTCTGTATGTTTGTTTGAAGAATGAAAATAGGAAACAAAGTGGAATTTGACATTCATTATTGATAAAATCACTTGGAAATCATGTCCTCTTGCTTTATGAGGCTTTGTCCGAGATGCATATATCCTTTTCTAAAATATCACTGTGAACACAAAACTAGAAGAAATGCGGTTTTTACATGGAGAGTGTCTACTGATAGGTATCATTGAACTGTCTTTTCCCTTAACTATGTTGTTAAAGGTATGTTGAAATTGTCTTTTTACTGAATTTCAAAACCTAGTTTCAAAGATAACATAAGAAGAAACTGTCTTCTTATGTCCTACATGATGATGACCTCTGGAAAGATTATGAAGCACTGCTGATCAGTAATACTCAGTCCCGGTTATTCATTTTGACTTGATGAGTGATCTCTTCTCTTCAGGCAGCTTTTGGATTTATAACATGAAGCACCTGTTGAAATTTTCCTTTTTTTCCCTCCTTTGCACATTGATCATCATTAAATTACACCCCTACAGAGATGTAAAAATAGATGCTTTGGGACCTTGGAGAGCTCTTTTGGTGTTTCATGGAGATTATGGCTGATCTAAGCATATTTCTTCAGACAGTGACAAACCTTCTCTTTTCCTGATTTGGATCTTTGTTGAACTTCTTCTGAAATGAGACAAAGTGACCTCTTAGTGGTGTGCGACCTATGAATATACCAGGGCTTGTTTTGTAGAATAGGAAATAATTCATGGTTGACTGGTACTAGACAGAGACTTTTTTTGGCCTAAGATATCTTAGTCAAGGAATAACTCCCTAAACACCACTATCTAACTTAGGGACAATTTTCATAGATTCTGAGTGTTTTCTTAGGCATGGTCAGATTTTCATATGACAAGATGATCAGGGATAAAGTAGCAGACACTTTTCCAACCTTTGGATAGTGAATGGTATGAGAAACAAGGGTAAATGATAGTAGACAATAACAACTATGGCAGCTATAGACAGGGAGACTTTGATGAAGCGAGATAGGTTATGAAAACTGGAGATTGTTCTCATCATAGACTGACAGGAAGGGGCAGGAGGACAAAATTTTTTTTGGGGTGTTTTCTAGATGAGAAATTGACAGTCTTAGATTAGCTTCAAGAAAACTCAGCTAAGGAAACTAGTCATCAACAACAGGTAAAAAATATTGATGACTAACACCCATAGCTAAACTTAATACAATCAGAATGTTAATTTCCTTAACTACTAAACATCAATGGATGATGAACCAGCTAGATGTTAAATCTTCTTTCTTAAATGGGGAGTTGAAAGAGGAAGTTTACTTAAAGCAACCTGAGAGGTTTGTCAAACCGGGAAAATAACATTTAGTATGTATGTTAAAGAAAGCTTTATATGAACTAAAACAGGCTCAAATATCATGGTACAATAAAATATATTCATTTTTCTTGCAACGCAACTATAATAGAAGAAAAAATGACCCCTATCTCTATAATCTGTTTGATGAAAAGGGGAGAATTTTTTTTATTTATTTATATGTATATGATCTCATCATTATAGGAAATACATATAAAATCATTGAAAAAAATGAAGTGTAGATGTCACAAATGTTTGAGATGAAATACCTTAGTGAGCTTCGCTACTGTTTGGGTCTAGATATATCGAGAGATTCGGGACCAAAATTTCTAGCACAGAGTAAGTATGTCAGGAGTCTTTTGAAAACGTTTAAGATGGATCAGTGGAAGGCTGTAGCAGTGCCACTACAATAGAATATAAAACTTCACAGTAATGACAGTTCAAAGGAGGAAGATGCAACATTGTACAGGCATTTGGTTGGAATTTTAATCTACTTAACCACTACTAGACTAGATTTGGCTGATGCAGTTAGTGATTTGAGCCAATTTATGTCCAAGCCACTTGAGAGCCATTGGATTGCAACAAAAGGCATCTTAAGGCATCTAGAAGGAACAT
This sequence comes from Pinus albicaulis, assembly GCA_034641835.2. Lineage (NCBI taxonomy): Eukaryota > Viridiplantae > Streptophyta > Pinopsida > Pinales > Pinaceae > Pinus > Pinus albicaulis. The sequence goes on from CM076578.1 coordinate 178,399,482, forward strand.
TAGACTATGAAACTATATATATTGATTCTTGTGATGTGAAATTGATAGGTTTTTCAGACTCCGATTGGGCTGGAAACATAGATGAAAGGAGATCCATTACATGTTATGCGTTTAGCATTAGGTCCACAGTAATTGCATTGAGTATTAAAAAGAACACAGTTTCCTTATCCTCAGTGGAAGGAGAGTACCAAGTGACGTGTGCAGTGAGTTGTGAGGCATTTTAGTTGAGGCGAATTCTCCATGATGCAGGGGAAGAACAAAAAAATGCAACAGTTATCAAATGTGATAACCATAGCTCCATAAAACTTGCAAACAATCCAATGTTTCATAAAATCACTAAGCACATTGATATAGAGTTCCACTTCGTCAGGGAGAAAGTTCAGACAAAATAAATTCTTGTTGAATATTGTAATACTTGTGATAATGCTCTCGATATTTTTACTAAGCCTCTTGGTAGAATTAAATTTTAAATATTTAGGGAAATGTTAGTTACATTTTTAAACCCTTTCCCCATTAAGGGGGAATGTTGAAGATGATGGAGAAACTTAACTAGAGATATTTGGTTCACCATAACCTTAGATTAGGAGTTTTTTTGTATTTCTTAGGTACTGGTTCTAACTTCCCTATTTTCATGTAAGCTATATATTGTTTGATTTGTAATGAGAATGTAAAGCGACCTGCAGACACAGTCCTTCCTGGTGTAGTCTCTTAGAGTAGAGCTAACCAATATTGCTTTCATTAATTTAATCTGACATTTCTATAAAAAAAAACAATGAAACAATACACATGGCTTACCAATACGGCATACCCAAAAGCCATAACTCATTTCACAATCAAAATAGTTTATAAATATTTTATTTTAAATTAATTTTATAATTCTTTTTAATTAAATCTAAAAGGAAAATGGCTATAGTCATTTTATAAATATTTTATTTTAAATTAATTTTATAATTATTTTTAATTAAATCTAAAAATAAAAATGTTGTAATGATTTTTGTAATATATCAAACTCCTTTATCATCATTACTACTAAAAATATTCAATGCATATTCCATAAGGATTAAGAATAAGGTTCTAATAAAATGAAAAATACGTTATATATATGTAAAGATATAAATTTTATATAGTATAAATAATATTATTAAAAACTAACATATATCTATCTTAATTAAGTATTTATATCAAATCTCTAGAAATACAAGTATTTCCTAAAATTTTGAGAAAAAAAATTTGAATCTTAAAACTTTTGATCATCTTAAAATTTAATATATCTAAATTAAGAAATCTTAGTAATAAAAAAAAGGCTTTCGTTTGCTTGAAGAAAAAAAAAATGTTATTGTAACATATATGCATCTATATATTATTCGTTGTAACTAATAAGCCACACATAATAATAATAACTCAGATGTATATGATTAAATTTAAAAAACATTTAAAATTAATATTGTATATTTTAATTTATGTAACATAATAACTGAGATGTATATGATTAAATTTAGAAACATTTAAAATTAGTATTGTATATTTGAATTTATGTAACATTTATTATTTTATTAAAAGGTGTGTAGTGTTTGTAATTAATACATATTAATATTTAATGTTTGATGGATATAAAATAAAATATTAACCGTTTTTTCTATCTTGGAAAGTTATCAAAATGATACTATTTATGTGATTAAATTAGTAAAATGTAAGAAATTACCTCATATTTTGGAAATTTATCAAAATGATATCACTGATGTGATAACATTAGTAAAAAGTGAGAAATTACATAATTATTAGTTAAATATGTGTTTTTTTAAAGACTAGTAAGTTTAAATTTAAATGAAGTTAGAGTATGTATATGTCTATAAATTTTTAAAGTTAAATTATGACCTTTATAAGGTTTTGGATAGAAGATGTAAATAGTGATAAGATACTTTGTTAAGGCATTGTTTTATTCAATGGTAAACTTAATTTTTTTAAAGAAAAATCCATAAAAATAGTCTTTTAAGTGAAAATAAACTATAATCATAACGAATTATTATTCTTATTAATTTAAAAAAAAACTTAATATTTATAAAAAGGAATATAAATACAATTTAAGATAAAAAAGTTCAAATTCAATAATAACATGAAAGTTAACAAGAATGCCCTTTTTACTTCCATATTATTCTCTTTCATCAATATTATTCGTTTTTTTCATGTATTTGGATTATCTATAGGTTAAAAAGTTTTCCTCTTTCGTCAATATTATTCATTTTGTTTATGAATCAACTATCAATTATCGTTTATTTATAAATAGTATGAATTATTGTGAAGGTTGGATTATATTGTAAAAAAATATTACTCATATCTATGATATTTATACATTGTGAAATACCATTAAATTCATTTAACAGTTTCATAAATATTTATTTAGGGTTCGATTTGGTTCAGTGGCAATCACCATTTAGTTCCTTGTTTATTTTAATTGATACTGTGTATGGTTTACTGGACTCTCGGTTCTTTCTCGGGGAAGTTTCCTTGAGCTCTAATAAAACAACGAGTCAAGCTAAAATCCAAATAGAAGTCCGCACCGCTTATTGAGTGGTACTTTCTCATTTTGAGTGACATTTGCTTCGGAAGTGTTGAAAAGGATCTCAATAATAAGTAGGATATTTGGAAATCTTCAAGAGCGTTTCACAACTCAGTTTCACAACTCAACCAATGAATATCTTTAATTCATTTTACCTTAAAAGCATAGATTTATCGGTGTTTAAATATTAAGGCTGAGATAAGACTGAAACACCGACTGAAAGATTATATTGTTGTGGACACAAGTGCCCAAATGATAGGAGCTCACGTCAAAAGCAAAACATAAGTGTCTCGCTAATTATCTAAGAGGCATGTGTTATCTACATTAAAATATGGAAAAAGAAAAACTTTTCATGAATTATTGCACTTAGAAATTAAATAATGTTAGAGGTAATAGTGTTCACTCACAATACATTCAACTAATTTAAGGAGGCACATTTATTATGTTAATTTTATTTAAAATATTAGGTTCTTTGGCGCATAGGAGAATGAGTTAGTTGGTTAAAATCTTTAAGAGGATTATGTGCTTAAATGCACATAGATAACAGTTATTTTGTCAAAAAAAATTTACAAAGAAACGCATGTTTGTATGAAAATAAAACTTATTGTGTAAAATTTGTTTAGAAAAGAAATGTGCACTTTTATCTATGGAAAGAATAACTTTGGCATTAAATTTATTGGGAAGGAAATAGATACTATGCATTTCAATTTTTTAAAAAGAAAATATCTGAAAATATCTGTTTGCATGGATGAAAATAGCTACCATGGATTTGAGTGGGTGGAAAGAGCCATATGTTTGTGCGCAAGGAAATAGTTGTTATGCATTTAATTTAATGGAAAAAAGAAAATATGTTGAAGTATAAACAATAACTATGATGTCAGTTTCTTGAAAGACTATGGGTTACATACATACACATAATGATAGTTATTATTTAAATTTTTTGTTGGAAAATGAATGTATGAATATGTGTGCATTAGTTGAAAGAATAACTATTGATGTTCTTGAAAAGGGAATATGTATTTGAATACATTGCTACGAAGTTATTAATTTATTTGGAAAAAGATATCTTTGCATACAAGAAGCATAATTAATTTTTTCAGGAAAAAATTGTGTTAGTTTTTTTTTTTTTTTTTGAATGAATAACATGTTGTGTTAACCTTCATTGGAAAATAAGATAAATTTACATGTACAAAAATAATAGTAGCATGTTGGTTTGTTTAGAATATATATGGGTAGTGGTGGTTTAATCTTTTGGAAAATAAGAAATGTATTTGTATGTTTTCCTATATTAGTTTCTAGGAAAAAAAGCATGATTTTGAATGTGATATTATGTTAGATTTCCTTGAAAATGGAAGATATATTTTCATGTTTTATTGTGTTAAGATTTATTTTGGGGAGGTTCTTTTGGAAAACATATGCATATGCATGCAAACAACATCCATTGCTTGTTTTATTTTACGTCTTTGCATGCACCAAAAGTAATAGTTGAACGACTCGTTCTTTTGATATTGTTTATGTAATAGTGTGCATGAAGATCATAACTTATGTGTTATTTTCCTTTAAAGGAATTTCTAGATAGTTGTAGTGATTTTCCTTGGAAAGAATGTGTACTTATGTGAGGGGAATAATAGTTAATGTAGTATTCATTTATAAACATGCTTTGATAGTTCTATTCCTATAATTAATGTGTGCCCACTGTTGTTAAATGAATTATGTTGTTACATTTTGTTACATTTCATGAAAGAACATGAATAGATGATGAAGCATCACTAGAAAATATTTACGAATGGTTTGATTAATACTTGATCTAATCATGATATGAAAGGTTGCTCGCAGTAGCAGTTGCAAGAAAATATTGTGACATATGAAAAGATGGATTATGTTTACCATTATGGCATGTTAGTTGTCTATGAAGATTGAAGGAATGTTTTTTGCACAATAATTCACTCATGGGAAGAAGCAAGCCCCGAAGAGACAATGCTCAAGGGTTTGTGGGTAAATGATGTCATGAGGATTTTAGTAGCTTATAGCTAGTTATCTTGTTTATGAGATGATATTATTTTTAATATTTTATGAAAATGGTCAAGGGATGGACTATAGGGGTGAATACCCTCTCGAGCATTTTCTTATAAAATTAAACATCTGTTGGTTTTCACCCTATGGGGTTTCTATGGTATATCTGTGTTCAATGGCGTAGTTTCCTATTGTGTCATTATTTTGATATTGATTCTTTTCATGATATGATGTTTGTGCTACCAAGATATGATTAATTAAGTGAGTTAAAATAATCTTGGATGTAATGTCCCCAGTTTCTCTGCTTTTGTTAGACAATTGAACAGTCCTAAAGGGTAAAGTGGACCCAAACGAAAAAATTTATTGTGGACATATTTTATTAGTTTAAATTAATAAAATTAAAATAGTATTAATTGTGCAAAGACTAGAGTATAATTAGAGATCAGGAATCCAAATCCATGAGGATGGATAAGGTTCCCAAGACTTTCAGAGTTCTCCAAAAATCCTTGAAGAAAATAAATTAAATATTTAAATTTAGATTGTAGAAAAAATTTAAAAAGATACCGCAGTAAAGAGGAGAGTTACTCGGAAGAGGTGGAATAAAACTAGAAAGAGGAAAAAGCTAGTTTTAAAGTAATTTTGTGGAAGAAACAAAAGGAAAACCAAGGGAAAAAGGAAAACAAAAACCTGATTAACTAGAAGTAGTCATGGAAACAAGTTGATGGGAAAGAAGGCTTAAATAAGAAAATTCTGGGTAGACAAGAGGTTGTCTATTGCTGAAATATTTGATCTCTACTCAGGGGGAGCTGTAGAGAAAGAGCTCATAGGTTGGGTGGAAACTAGTCTACTATAATTGGTATGCACAATTTAATTTATTTTGACTTATAATTGTATTATTATAGTGAAGTTAATTTATGGTGAAGAATTAGTTAGATTTTTTCAGGATTATATTATGTATATGAAATTAATGTGAAAAGTTCTATGTTGCTGGGAACTATTAGATCAATGCATTTAACAGAATAGCCTATAATAGATATAGTCTAAATCTGTATTATTGCACATATAATTATCTAAAGAGCACCAAATCTCAGGATGTCTAAACCATGGTGTAGGTTTAAATCTGAGGTTAGGTGAACTATCAGGATTAGTTATGCAGAATATGAGTACCTTAGCATTATTTTACTAATCATGAAATTTTGTAAATAAACTAGTACAGAATGAAAAAAAAGTATGTCTCATTAGTTAATGTGAATTTAGAAAATTCAAACAAATCTTCTACTGTGGTAGAAACTGAATATATGGATACTCTAACTAAGGCATAATACTCTGTAATAATTTCAAGGAGGAACTTAGAATTATTACTAGAATTGAAACACAAATTCTAGAAAATGAATCACAGATGGAATGGAAACATAACTTCAATACAGGAGGAAAGAGTATATTAAAATATTAGAGACTTATATAAACTCAGAGGAGTTATATCTATATACATACAAGGTCCAATTCAAACTATGTCCAATTAATTATACAAAATTGGGGAACTCTGTCACATTAATAACAAGTGTATAATCTCTCTGCAAATTATGCAGAATTATAATAGTATAAGTCCCCAAGTGGGTTACTAGACCAACCTGAAAAGGAAAAGTCCAAAGTTATGACTAGACATGAAAATTGCTAGCAGAAGTAGTTAAGCCAATTAAGACCTTAGGGGTTAGCTGCACAGAAAAAAATCAAGAAATTAATTCTAGAGGATGAATTACAAACATAAAATTTAAGTGAAAGTATACAAAATAAAAAAAGGTAAGAGATAATTACCTTACTAATAGCTAGGAATAATGCAAGCTGAAAGAAAAACAGAAAGTTGAGTCAGTAAAGGGAAAAATATGCAGAATCCAATAATAAAAAAGAATTTAATTAAGTTCAAGAAATTTCTTACCTTAACACCCTCGATGGCTTAACGAGTCAAAGTTGAAATAGTTGGAATTGTAGGAAATCCTCTACAAATTAAGAGAACCGAAGGTATTAGTCATGTCTGTGCAATTAATTGAAATTCAACCAAGAAAAATACCTACCTACGAAAGGGTTTAAAAAATGAGAATCATTGTACAAATATATCGTAATTATAAAATCTATATGATTATTAACTAAAGGTCACAATAGTGGTCTATGAGAATGTCAGAGGAGAAATCGAGATTTCTCAATTAAGAATAAGATGCAAATTGATATCAGGGAAATTTAATGTGTTTTCTAAATAACACTTAAAACACTGAAATAAAAATTGTGAAGGAAAAATAAATTATTTCATAACACTCGAGGTGTCTAGGAAAAGCGTGAAGCTAATGGAGCTTGCCTAGAAAGTAAATGAAACGAAATGCTGACGAGGAGAGATAACGTGAAGAAGGAATGAAAATTACCTGTGGGGCGCTGAATTTTTCGTAAGGAGAAAACCTAAGAAATTCCACGAATGGATGTGAGAAATTCCATAAATTTCTTTACCTGAATTTTACCAAACCCACATTATATAGTTACATAGAGGAATTGAAATCGAACTAGGATAAAAAATTGAAATTAAATGAATACCAAGAGGAACCCAGAACTGAAGTCACATGGTTAAGGAAATAAATTAAACCATCGTGAATACAATCTAAAACCAAAATTGAATTCATATTTCACCAATGTCAAGGTAATATATAAACATGTTTAGGAAATTATGCATATAGAGAAAGGTTTTAGCTTTGTGTTTCCGTAAGACATTACTAGTCGAGGTTGAATTTTTCCATACAATGTAAGTCTAAAAACTCTCGAATAATAATGGCATGGGTTAGAGATGAAACCATATTTGTAATCCTAGTAAAACCAATTCGAACAATTTAGAAGACAAAAAGTTGAGTACAAAGACCTGTAAAGTTAAATTCACCGAATATCAATTAAAAACCAGATGGGGAATGCGTATTACCTGAGTATATTGATCAGACTTACAGGCTTACTCTCAGCATTGTAGACTAAGTTCTCACCTCATCATGAAATGAAAACAGTTGCGGAGCAGAGAGGAAAATGTGTAATAGAGACAAAGGGTTGAAAAATAGCCACTGGAAACAAAATTGTGAACAGAAACCCTAAACCCCAATTACAATGAGATCATAATCTTCCCTTAAGATTAAATCTAACGATGGAGAATTGTACGTGTAGCTGGAGGGTTAAATCACCAACGAGCGAGCCATGTGACTATGGTACTATTAGTTAAATGGACCAAGATCCCGAGGAAAATATGATCCGAAGGGTTGGTGTAAAGCCATATGTAGACGGAGTTGCATTAAACCGTTCGTAATTTCCAAATCGTTGCAGATCTAATGACGTGGCTATATTGGATGACGTGGATAATGCATAAGAGTAATTAACATAGGTTAGTTTAATATGAGAGATAGATATAATTCGATATGTCCATTATGACAGCGTGGAAGGACCCCTTACAACATCGACATGTAAACACAAAAATTCCAAATTTAACTAAGGTTTTTAGATAAGTATAGCTATATGTCAAAGGGAGTAAGTGGAAGCTTCATATAAGGTACATAGAGCCTTCATAAAGGTAGGGTTGATTCATAAAGTTAGAAAAGTGTGGTAGAAATAATTACGTAATGATGGATATAACTTAGGACGAGGCCAAATCAAAAGGTAAGTTAGATTATATAGAGTTATATCTTTATCAAAAAGGATAGAGGTGAAATGATATAAGTAGGTGTATTATAACACCTTATGTAAGGTATGAAATATAAATAACAAAATAAATCGGGCGGTAGGTTAGTTGTGGATAGAATTAGGAAAGAGGTAAGTTAGGGAAGAAATTATCGTATAAGTGTTAAGGGTGGGACCTTAACTAATAATTTACCACTTTCCATTGGAATAAAATGGGTGCTTTAAATGATAGGAAAAACTCATTGGAATTTTGTAATTGGATTATAGTATCAACAAGTGGATGTCAAGGGAACTCAAGATCATGAAAGAGGCATCAATATATAAATCATAAAAAAAGGATATAGAAGTAAAATATAAGTGACAATCATTATTCAACGATAATTTGACAATTAATTATATTAAAAAACAACAACTAAAATGTCTATCAGATAATATTCGTCTATTGTATGTGAATGGTATGAATTCCATAAATAGAAAAAAAAATTGTTGGAAGGGGAGTTCCTACAAATGGTATCAAAGCCCATGTTAAAACACTTGGCTTAAATGTGTTCTCACACAAAAAAAAATAAAAATAAATGTTTCTGTAAATTTTTTTGGTTATAATAATTATACACTAATGTTTACTTCGGTGTATTGTGAATTAGTGCAGAACCATATAGCTGAAAACATCAGTGAAGGGGATGAGTTGTATGTGGATCTGGGTGGTGTAGAAAATCCATCAGATCTTAACGCTCCATTGCTGACCATGATACATTTGATGAAAAGAGAAATGATGCAACTGAAAACCCACAATGAACGATTATTGCTAGCAATCAAAGAGCAAGGGAGGTTACTCGGAGAATTGACCTCCTGGAACAGTCACAAAGGTGAAGGTTATGGTAAAAAGAGAAAGGAAACTGAAAACCACTCGGAAGAATCTAAGGATGAGGAAGACTCTATACAACAGTCTAGAAGGAAAAAGGAATTGCAAGGAGAACTATGAAAAATCAAACCTACCTCTTATGATGGCCAGAAGGAGGAAGATGAATAATCTTGGCTTCTAAACATGGTAAAATACTTCCAAGTTTATGAGTATGGAAGTAACCTGAAATCCAGGTTGGCTATTTACCAATTACAAGGAAAGGATACTTTGTGGTGGGAGGAAAGCAAAATGGTGCATGTTTTAGATGAGAAAACTGTCATTTGGTAAGATTTCCAAATTAAATTTAGAAATAGATATATGAATGAACGATACTATCATGATAAATCCAAATATTTTCATGAGCTTAGGTTCGGACAAATTACCATTGATGAGTTTGTTGCCAAATTTACCAACCTGCTTCACTATGTACCCTATATAAGGGAAGAGAAGGAAAAGTTACATAGATTTTTAAACTACCTACCTACTTTCTACAAGGAGAGGATATGGTTTTATAATCCCAAGACAATGGATGAGTTTTTTCACAAGGCAAGACTGTGTTATCAATAGTTCAAAGGCAGAAATGAACAAGCGAAGAACTGGAAGAACAAAAATAAAACTGACCCATAAGTTACCAAAGAGTGCTGTAAATTTAAATGGGTATGAAATTGAATTGAATTTGAATATTTTTCCTCTAGGTTCCTATGGTGTGTTGGTAAGAATGGGCTGGTTAGAAAAAACAGAAAATCATACTAAATTGTTTAGATAAAACAACACACTGTATAGATGGTGAGGGAAAGCTGGTGATAGTGAAAGGGAAACCCAAACCTATATCAGTGAGACATATTTTAGCACTTGAGTGAAAAGGATAGCAAGAAAAGGCTGCCAAGTGTATGTTGTACATGTGGAAGAATTGGGACAACAAAATGGAAAAGGACTTGTAGAAAAATTACAAGTGATCAGAGAATTTAAGGATGTATTTCTAGATGAAATTCCTCATTTACCCCCTAAAATAGAAATTTATTTTTCAATTGAGTTAATACGAGGAGCTACACCAGTCTCTAGAGCCCCATACAAAATGACTAATCAGAATTGTTAGAGTTAAAACTACAGCTACAAGAGTTTCTGGATAGAGGCTATATAACACCAAGTGTATCCCATGGGGAGCAATGGTATTTTTTGTAAAAAATAAAGATGGTACATTCATAATGTGTATAGACTATCGAACACTGAATAACCTGACAATCAAGAATAAATATCCTCTACCCAGGATAGATGATTTATTTGATCAAGTGAGAGGAGCCACAGTCTTTTCAAAAAATTAATTTAAGGACATGTTATCATCAAGTTATAATTAAAGATGAATATATAAATAAAAATGCATTCAGAACTACATACAGACACTATGAGATTGTAGTTCTACCTTTTGGGTTGAATAATGCACCTACAACCTTTATGAGCCTAATGAACAATTTCTTAAGTAAAAATATGGACAAATTTGCTCTAGTATTTATTAATGACATTCTGATATATTCTAAGAATGAAGCTAAACATAAAGAACATCTCAGAATTGTCTTACAAACTCTTAGAGAACATAAGTTGTATGCTAAGCTTAGCAAATGTGAATTTTATAAAGATAAAATTTAGTACTTGGGCCATATAATTCCAGAAAAATGATTAGCAGTGGAACAGAAAAAGATACAAGCTATCATGGATTGGCCTATACCTACTGATGTTTCCTCTATAAGATATTTCGTGGGAATTGTAGGATATTATAGGAGATTTGTAGAAATATTTTCAGCCTTAGCATATCCTATCGCATCTCTACAGAAGAAATGAGTGAAGTTTGAGTGGATAGAAAAAGGTAAACATATTTTTGAATAGTTAAAACTTAAACTCACAACTGCTCCAATTCTAAAGATTGCTTATCCAAATCAAGAATTTGTAGTATGTACGGATGCTTGTGAAGAGGGATTAGGAGGACTTTTACTGCAAGAAAATTTATTCATAGAATATGAGTCAAGGAAATTAAATAAACATGAATAGAATTACAGTGTGTATGACTTAGAGTAAGTTGTTGTAATACATGCTTTGAAGATGTGGAGACATTATCTGTTAGGAAAAAAGTTTGTATAAATGAAAGATCACATTAGTTTGAAGTACTTTCTCACACAACCTGATTTAAATGATAGGAAATCTAGATGGTTGTCCTTTCTAAGTAAATTTGACATGGAGATCAAACATATCAAACGAAAGGAAAATAAAATTGTAGATACTTTAAGTAGGATATCTTGTCAAAATTTGAATATTGTTGCAAGTAGTGCAAACTTTTATATTGACGGATTGATCCAAGAAGTAATGAGACAAGACTGAAACTATAAAAAAATCCGAGAAAAATTGCAGAAAAATGAGATAGTGGGGTACACTCAAAACCATAAGAGACTGATTTGTTACAAAAAGAGATTATACATCCCCAGTGTGAAGTCATTAAAAAGTGAAATTATAGATGAGTATCATAAAATACCCTATGCAGGAAATCCAGGGTATCAGAAATAAATTTCAGCCTTAAGAAAGAATATGTTCTGGCTAGGTATGAAAAAGGATGTAGCTAATTATTTAGCTAGATGTTTAGAATGTCAGTAGGTAAAGGTGGAGCATCAACATCTAGCAGGATTGTTGAATCCTTTATCCATCCTAGAATGGAAGTGGGAGACAGTTTCCAAAAACTTTATAACTAGATTGCCAAGAACTAAATACCAAGATGACGCTATCATGGTAGTTTTCGACACATTGACAAAAAATGCACAATTATTACCCATAAAATATACTTTTGTTACAGCTCAAGTAGCTAATGTATTTATGAAAGAGATTGTACAGTTGCATGGTATTCCTAAAATGATCATATTAGACAGAGATGCAAAGTTTACTTCAGATTTTTGGAAGACTTTGTTTGGGGGAATGGGTACCAAATTGAAATTTAGTACTGCATACCATCCCCAAACAATTGGGTAAACTAAAAGAACAAACCAGATTTTAGAAGACATGTTAAGAATGTATGTGATGGATAGACCGAAAAAGTGGGAAGACTTTTTGCATTTGGCAGATTTTTCCTACAATAGTAGTTACCAAGCCTCAATCAAGATGATTCCTTTTGAAGCATTATATGGCAGAAAGTTCCATACACTTTTAAGTTGGATTCAACCAGAGGATAAGCTAATACTTGGACTTGATGCATTGTAGGAAATGGAAAGGATTGTAAATAAAATTCAGAAAAATATAAAGATAGCACAAGACAGATAGAAAAGCTATGCAGATAAAAAGAGGACTCATAGAGAATTCAATGTGGGCGATCATGTCTATTTGAGGATTAAGCCGAAAAAGAGTACTTTTTACATGGGTAGCTATGCTACATTAGCATCACACTATTATGGACCTTTTGAAGTACTTAACATAGTGGGGCCAATAGCATACAAGATGGCTTTACTTATTCACATTAAGGTTCACGATTTTTTCATGTTTCGTTATTAAAAAAAGTATGTACATGATCCTACTCATGTTACTGATTGGAATGTGATACAGGTGGAACCAGAAGGGGAATTTCTTCTAGAGCCACTTCACATGCTAGCATAGGAAGAAATTGAGCTCCGAAATAGAACAGTGGCCAAGGTGAAAGTGTAGTGGAGGCACTTTGCATCCGAAGAAGCTACTTGGGAGTGAGAGGAAGAGATGAAGGAAAAATATCCATCACTGTTTGAAAAGTGAATTTTATTTTGTCTTTGCAACACTGAGGATGGTTTTTTGTTTTAGAGGGGGAATATGTAATTTCCCCATTTTCCTTGCTTTTATTAGATAGTTGAACAGTCCTAAAGGGAAAAATGGACCTAAAGGAAAACATTTATTGTGGACATATTTTATTATTTTAAATTAATAAATTGAAAACAGAATCAATTGTGTAAATACTAGAGAATAATTAGAGATTAGGAATCCAAATCCACGATGATGGAAAAGGTTTCCAAAACTTTCCCAGTTATTCATAAATACTTGGAGAAAATAAATTAAATATTGAAATTTATATTGGAGATAAAAATCTAAAAATATACCCCAGTAAAGAGGAGAGTTACTCGGAAGAAGTGGGATAAAAATAGAAAGAAGATAAAGCTAGTTTTAAATTACTTTTGTGGAAGAAACAAAAGGAAATCCTAGAAAAAAAGGAAAACAACATCCTAATTAACTAGACCTAGTTATGGAAACAAGTTGATGGGAAAGCAGGCTTAAATAAGAAAATTATGGGTAGACAAGAGGGTGTCTACTGCTGGAATTTTTGATCTCTGCTTGGGGGGAGCTGTGGAGAAAGAGCTCATAGGTTGGGTGGAAACTAGTCTAACATAATTGGTATGCACAATTTAATTCATTTTGCCTTATAATTCTATTACTATAGTGAAGTTAATTTGCGTCAAAGAATTGGTTAGATCTGTTTAGGATTACATTCTGTATATTAAAATAATGTGAAAAGTTCTAAGTTGTGAGCTATTAGATCTGTGCATTTAACAAAATAGTCTATAATAGATATAGCCTAAAACTATATTGTTTCACAGATTAATATCTGAAGAGCACCAACTCTCAGAATGTATAAACCTTAGTGTAGGTCTAAATCTGAGGTTAGGTGAACTATTTGGATTAGTTATGCAGAATTTGAGTAGCTTAGCATTATTTTACTAATCTTGAAATTATGTAAATAAACTAGCACAGAATGAAAAACAAGTATGTCTTATTAGGTAATGTGAATTTAGAACATTCAGACAAATCTTCTACTATGATAGAAACTAAATATTTGGATATGCTAACTAAGACATAATACTCTGTAATAATTTCAAGGAGGAACTCAAAAAATTATTACCATAATTGAAACAGAGATTGTAGAAAATGCATCACAGATGGAATGGAAACATAACTTCAATATACGAGGAAAGAGTATATTAAAATATTACTAAGTTATATAAAATCAAAGGAATTATATCCATATACATATAAGGTCCAATTCAAACTATGTCCAATTAATTATACAAAATTGGGGAACTCTGTCCGATAAATAACAAGTGTATAATCCCTTTGGAAATTATGCATAAGTATAATAGCAGAAGTCCCCAAGTGGGTTACTGGACCAACCTGAAAAGGAAAATTCTAAAGTTATGATTGGACTTCAAATTCTCTAGTAGAAGTAGTCAAGCCAATTAGGACTTTAGGGGTTACCTGCACAGAACATAAATCAAGAAATTAATTCTGGAGCATGCTTTACAAACATAAAATTTAGGTGAAAGTATACAAAATAATAAAAAAACTAAGGGATAATTTCCTTACTAATAGCTAGGAAGAATGCAAGCTGAAAGAAAAAGAGAAAATTGGGTCAACAAATAGAAGAATATGTGGAATCCAATAATCAGAAAGAATTTAATTAAATTCAAGCAATTTCTTACCTTAACACCCTCTATAGCTAAACGAGTCAAAGTCGAAATAGGTGGAATTGTAGGAAATCATGTACAAATTAAGAGAACCAAAGGTATTAGTCATGTCTATGCAATTAATTGCAATTAAACCAAGAAAAATACCTACCTACGAAAGGTTTTAAACAATGAGAATCATTGTACTAATCAATCGTAATTATAAAATATATATTATTATTAACTAAATGTCACAATAGATATCTATGAGAATTCTGGAGGAGAAACCGAGATTTCTCAGTTAAGAATAAGATGCAAATTCTTATCACAGAAAATTTAATGAGTTTTCTAAATAATAATTAAAACACTGAAACAAAATTTTTTAGGGGAAAATAAACTATTTCATAACACTGGAGGTGTCTAGGAAAATCCCGAAGCTAATGGAGCTCGCCTAGAAAGTAAACGAAATGAAATGATGAAGAGGAGAAATAACGTGAAGAAGGAATGAAAATTACCTGTGAGGTATTGAATTTTACATTAGGAGAAAACCTGAGAAATTCCACGAATGGATGCAAGAAATTCCATAAATTTCTTTACCTGCATTTCCCCAAACACACATTAGATAGTTACATAGAGGAACTGAAATCGAGCTAGGATCAAATATCGAAATTAAATGAATACCAAGAGGAACCCATAACTGAAGTCACATGTTTAAGGAAATACTTGAAACCATCGTGAATACAATCTAAAACCAAAACTGAAGTCATATTTCACCAATGGAAAGGTAATACATAAATGTGTTCGAGAAATAACGCATACAGAGAAATATTTTAGGTTTGTGTTGCTGTAAGATATTACCAGTCAAGGTTGCATTTTTCAATATGAAGTAGAACCAAAACCTCTCGGAGAAGAATTTCGTGGGTTAGAGATGAAACCGTCTCTGTAATCCTAATAAAACAATGTCGAACGAGTTATAAGACAATACGTTGAATACAAAGACCTGTAAATTTAAATTCACCAAATATCAATTAAAATCTAGATGGGGAATGTGTATTACCTAAGCATATTGATGAGACTTACGAGGTTACTCTCAGCGTTGTAGACTGAGTTCTCACCTTGTCATGAAATGAAAATTGTTGCAGAGCAGAGAGGAAAATCCGTAACAAAGACAAAGGGTCAAAAGATAGCCACCGAAAACAAAATGGTAAACTAAAACCCTAAACCCCAATTACAATGAGATCCTCATCGCCCCTTCAGAGTAAATCCAACGATGGAGAATTGTACGCGTAGCTGGAGGGTTCAATCACCAACGGACGAGCCATGTGACTATGTTATTGTTAATTAAATGAACCAAGATCCCAAGAAAAATATGATCCAGAGGGTTGGTGTAAAACCATAAGGAGACGGGGTTGCATTAAACCATTTGTAATTTCCAAATCGTTGCATATCTAATGACCTGGCTATATTGGATGACGTGGATAATGCATAATATTAATTAACATAGGTTAGTGCGATAGGATAGCTAGATATAAATCGATATGTCCATTATGATAGTGTGGAAGGACACCTTACGACATGGAAAAGTAAACAAAAAATGCCAAATTTAACTATGGTTCATAGATAAGTATAAGTATACATCAGTGAGAGTAAGTGGAAGCTCCATAGAAGCTAATGTAGATCCTTCATAAAGGTAGGGTTGATTCATAAAGTTAGAAATGTTTGGTAGAGATAATTACATAATGATGGGTATAACTTAGGACAAGGCCAAATCAAAAGGTAAGTTAGATTATATAGAGTTACATCTTTATAAAAATGGTTAGAGGTGAAATGATATAATTAGGTGTATTATAACACCTTATGTAAGTTATGAAATATAAATAACAAAATAAATGGGGTGGTAGGTTGATTGTGGATAGAGTTAGGAAAGAGGTAAGTTACAGCTGAAATTATCGTATAAGTGTTAAGGGTGTGACCTTAACTAATAATTTACCATTTTCCATTGGAATAAAATGGGTTAGTTAATTGACAGGAAAAACTCATTGGAATTTTGTAATTGGATTATAGTATCAAAGAATAGATGTCAAGGGAAATCAAGATCATGAAAGAGGCATCAATCTCTAAATCGTGAGTGAAGGAAACAGAGGTAAAATATAAGTGAAAATAATTATTCAGGGAGAATTTGACAATATATTAGATAAATCACAACAACTAAAATGTCTGTCAGATAGTATTCGTCAGAATGTGACAAATCACAGTAAGTCTATTGTAAGTGAATGGTATGAATTCCATAAATAGAAAAAAAATGTTGGAAGGGGAGTGGTTACATTGGAATTGATGGAAGGTTACATTAATAACATTAAGTTAATATGCTACAATAGTGGAAACTAATGGTTGCATAACTTACTACTATATGTAATGATGATGGTTTATCTAATGGTCATTGAAAGAATATGGAAAGTAATTCATAAGGTTACATGCTGGAAAATGTTGTAAAAAGTTTCTAACTCCATGCATTTTCATGTGAGGTTACAACGGGATGTTACAAGTGGTATTCGTGTGAGGTTATTGATGTATTTTACAAGCGTGTCATAGCTAAAGGTTTGAGCACTGGATCCATTTGGGAATTGGTAAGAAGAAAAGAAGTAGAGGTATGATACTAGTGTGCATGAAATCAGGTCTGATTCTAACAAACTACATAATGATATATGCAGTAGACTACTTTATACATGAGATACATGATGCATGTTTATAATTGCATTAAATATTAGTAAGTAATAAAGTCCATTGTAAACCCATTTGAATATTTATGAGGATAAAATACAATAAAACCTATTTTTCACTTATGACCAATCGTGAGCACTCACTAGTGAAAGTGGGAATTGAATACCAACCTTTACATATATCACAACATTAATGATACATTTAATGAACATGACTAAAGATGCATTACAAATCTTATAAAGGATGAATACTTATATTTATTATGGTGAAATGAATGAATGTAGAAAAGTGTGGTTTATCCTTGAAGAAAATAGTAGAAAGTAGAATGTTTAAAAGACATTGAAATAACCCCTTTAGATGTAAAAGAGGAACAATAAATAAAGTGGTAATACTTGATTGTAATGGCTAAAAAATTATTGGGTCCTATCCTTATTGAATTTAAGATGGTTGGTAGCATTGATTATTTAGTTTTGCATGGATAACTATTGAAACTTATGTGCATGAATCAATATGGTTAAAGTTTACTGCAACTTGTAAACAGGTGACTATGGTAGTTACTTCATGTGTTGTTCTATTGCTTACATTACATTGTGGAAATTGGGAATGTTTTGATTGTTACCTTAAAAGTTATTGACACTTTCACATTGATGATAAATAAATTTATTTGAATGAATAGAGTTTTGTTTAAAAAAAATTTCACTTGCGAGAAAACTAGAATGATTGTAAAAGAGAATACTAGCCTAACCATGCATAGGTATGATTGCAAGTTCTTGAAGGTGATAAAGAACTTGGATTATGATGCAATATTTTCATTAAAATGGTTGAATTTATGGTTCCATCAAATGATAGTGGTAATCTGATGATGTTGATTACCTTGTTTGTTCAAAATCTCACAATTTTACAAATTGATGATTCAACGATGATGTTAGCTAGTAGGGATTAATGATTTTTTATTAAACACATATGAATAAATGGAATGAAATAATGCATGGATTATAAATTATGTAAATTCTAATGATTAAATCATTATTCCCTTAACTGTTTCTTTGGGAAAAAAACAATTTATAGAAACTTCATTTTAACATATGGAAGATGTATCGTTACTTGCTAAATTACTTTTAATGCATATAAATAATTTATGGAAAGTAATGGTACCAATACATTTATATATTGTTGAAATATTCATAGCATAGATGTATGTCAAAGTGAAATGCATCCTGAATGTATTTGATGAATTTTTTGTGCATACAAATATTTTGTAGAAGGTATGATTTTATTAAAAAGAATAGTAGCTAATGTTGTTGATGTGATTAAGGAGGGGTAGCTAAGTGGCAACATAAGGATGTGTGGAAGGAAAAAAAATTTAGTGTGATATGTAACTGCAAATTAGAAAGTATAAAGTTGTGATATACAAAATATTGTAATTTTTTTTCTAAATTGCATGATGGTTATTTTGAAATAAATATTACCTGTATAACATGTGATGTCAGTTATGTTTTCCTATCAATTTACTTTTACTTATTGTGGGACTGATGCTTAGGGTCAAATATGAATTCATGATGTCCATAAATGCTCATTTTTCTTTGATGATAATGTGCATATGATCAGTTATGTAAATAACATTAGGAAAGTGTGCTAAAAGAGAATATCACATCTGAGACAATTGTGGACAATTGTGAAAGGCCATGAGGCCTTGGGTTTATGGAAGTTTCCTCACTGAATGGGTTGATGGAAGTTGCATGCCCATATTTCGTCTCCCAATAGATAAATTATCTTGGTAAGGGAAAAGAGTTGGCCAATATTGTGATAGGGGAAAAACCATGAGGCAGCTCTGTTGATTTCAAGCTTGTTGGAGGAGGCCCAAAGTTCCTCATAGGTGAGACATTGTCAGAGGAATAGTTAAGATCCTACCAAGAGGAATATCGTACTACACCCTCTGTGGTCATTATAATTCTTGAGTTGGTTGACCAATGGAATTACCAACTAGACATGATATGGTCTCTATTAGAGAATTATCTAGATGTGAATATGGTTTAATATAGTTGTGAAAAAAAATTCCAATTGGTTGATAGGAGAATTATTTTTTCATTGTGGTTATCATAGGATACTAAGTTAATTAATCAGATAAGTGATGTGTTAAAAAATGAATTTTCTATATGACTGCGTAAGAATTTATATACATATTGACATGAAAGGAGCCTAGTACTCGGAAAAAAATTACTAGAAGTGTAAGTTCCTTTATTTTATTACGAATATTGTGAATTTCTTTAGCAGGGGCTTAGATAATGTGCATGTGATGGAGTGATTTATAATTTAAATGATTAGACGGATGGTTATATCAGAGTACTTGTAGAAGTATTGTGATTAAAGTATTACTTATCATTGCATGCTTTATTAATACTTAAAATTATTTCATTTGATTGAAAATGTTGTGACTAATGTGATTGAATTTGTTATTCATACATTACATGGTTCTTTCAATGGAGTGTTTATGTGTTGTCCAACAATTCTTAGAGAGTTTGAGTAAAAGTGATCATGACTTCCAATAATAGTTGTTAGGTAACTCTAAGTTGGTATAGATATTATGTTTTTTTTATATGAATTTGAATCACGGATAATTTATGGAAAGTAGAACTTGCATATTTTTGTCACTGTAAATACTTATGAATATTGATAAAACATTTTTTTTCTTATTCTTATTTATTGGAAATGAAATCCTTCATTTACAAGTGGAAGGATCCCAATTTTAGTTTTTTATATTGTAAATCATGAGTAAAAGTTAAAATGTTAGTGAAAGATAAACACCAAGGATGGTTTTTGATTTAGAGGGGGGAGTATGTAATATCTCAAACCTATAAAAATCATATTTACATATAGTGAAACATTATTAAATTCAGTTAATGATTTCATAATATTTTTTTAGAGTTCAACTTGGTTTGGTGGAAACCACCATTTCATTCATTTATTTTCTTGGTCGATACAGTGTATGGTTTACAGGACTCTCAATTCTTCTTGGGGAATATCAAGAATTAATTATAAAATTGATTGCAACAATGATGAGCTAGTTGCACTACCCAATGTTCTTTCTGGAATTACAAGAAAGATACGGCTACTCTAATATTCTATTTTCAAAATTAGTGAAGGGAGTTTCAAACAAATTCTATTGTGAAAACTCTACATGTCCAAATATCTTACAAAGTATACTCTACCCTTTCTATTGAGCTGTAATAAAATGTCTCAAGATAAAATACAAAAAGAAGTTTGCAATGCTTACTTAGTGGCACTTGCCCCATTTTGAGTCAAATTTTCTTGAAAGCTATGAAAATGATCTGAATAATAACATGGATTGAATATTTATAGATTTTGGAAATCTTCAAGAGCGTTTCACAACTCAACCAATAAATATATTTAATTAATTTTTCCTCAAAGCATATATTTATGAGTGTTTAAACACTAAGGCTAAGAGACATGTCACGTCGAATGAAAGAATACATTGCTACGGAAAGGAAATGTGACTATATGAAAAAGGACATGTGTGAATGTATGAAAGAGGACAAGTGCACAAACGAGAGGAGGTAATGTCAAAATAGAAATACAAGTATCTTGCTAATTTTATTTATTAATAATATACATTTATGTTTCCTAAGAAAGAATATGTGTGGAAGCATGTGTTATCTACATTAAAATCTGGAAAAATATAAACTCTTCATGAATTACTGTGCGTAAAAAATAAATAATTTTCTCACTAATAATGTTCTTCAAAACAGCATGCTCATATGAAAAATAGATTCTACTAATTTTCTGAAAATAGGAATTTCATTTATTATGTTAATTTTATTGAAAAGAATAGGTTCTTTTCTTCATAGATAATAGTTAGATTTTTAAAATACTTGAGAGGAATATGTGCTTAAATTCATTGAGATAATAGTTATTTTGCCAAGTTTTATTGAGAAAGAAACACATGTTTGTATGAAAAGAAAATTTAATGTGTTATATTTTCGTAGAAAATAAATATGCACTTGCATCTATAGAAATAACAAGTTTGGAATTATATTTCTTGGGGAGGAAATAGTTTCTATGAAGAAAAAAAATATCATCTTGCATAGAAGAAAAATAACTTCCGTGCATTTGATTTCTTGGAAAGAGGTATATGTTTTCATGCAAGCAAGTACTTGTTATGCATTTAATGTTTTGGAAAAATAAATTATGCCTTTGCATGCAAGAAATAATAACCATTATTATTTCTTCCATGGGGTCCTAGATAGACAGTGATTGTGTGCTCTGTTAAGGAACTCCTTTACGTAAAGTCACCAGTTCAATTTGACGCCCCTGATCGGGATGATATATTAGACATGATCAAGATGTAGTCCTACCAAGATTAGGAAAAAAACAATAACTATTATTATTTATTTTGGAAAATAATATTTCTTGAAGTGTACAAAATAATAAATATGATGTTAGTTTATTGAAAAGAGTATGTGTTACATACTTTTGATACCTAATCCTAAGGGATTGGGTGAGATTTTATATTAATGTAAAGTAGGAAATAAGGAAGGCCAAGAGGAATTGGGAAATGAATCCCAATAGTCTCACCTCCATGCATAAATTCATGCACACCCTCCATCTAATTCATATTCTAATTTCCAGAGTTACCTCCTGGAATGACATGGTATTAGAGTTGTTATGGCCTAAATCTACCTCAGGCTGAGGAAGGCAGAGTCTAGGGTAACATCAAACCACGTTTAATCTGGAAGCTAGCCCTACCAGATCGGGAGAGGGCTCTCTCCTGGTCAATCTCAGCGAAAATAATTAGTGAGGCTTGAGATGACTTGAATAAAGGCTGATTTTAGGCTAGGTATATACGTAAAAGAGTTTTATTTGATTTTGAGGGTGCTTTTTGGATCAAAGGGAAGGGCAGATTTTGGGTCTGGGGAATGAGGCCTAGTTTTTGCAGATATCTGAATGGGGCAAGGTAGGCAATTTTTTTGACACTTAAATTTTGAATGAAATGGATAGCTCAGACCGGTGAGGAGTTGAAGAGGGTAAGAAACTTTCAGGAATCCACTTCAAACAATTGAAAACATAGAAAATTAAACAAACTCTAGGTAGAGTACTGCAAATCTAATGAATTCCACCTTTATCCTTGTTTGTTTAAATTAAGAAGAAATAAGAGGGAAGATGATATACATAAAGCACCAGTATACTTACATTAACAGAGAGAAACACATCATCAAAACAAAGATCCACATGAATCCCAAGGAGTGCTGCGAACCCGGGTCTATTCCTTTGCCAAACTGCAGAGATGAATGTACAATGATTCTCAAAGCAATCCCAAGTGTCCAACGAGGCAAATGACATAAAAACTACAATATATAGACAAACATAACTCATCCCCAGCCTCTAGGGGTCAAGCTCACAATTTTAGGAGCTGTTTCAACAAGATCTAAACTAAGAACTGCAAAATAGGCAGTGGAATAGCTTGCCTCTATAAGATAGGAAACTGATTCATTCATGTGAAATTCACCTTTTGATGGATGGATCTACTTCCATGAGTAAAAATTTGACAAAATTACATCAAGACCCATCAAATTACATCAAATTGCATCATGATTTTAACATTTGGAAGTAAAAAAGTTAAACTGTCCAAAACTAGGCGAAAAACAGAGTTACTGAGTCCAAAATGAGCAAAAATCCCCAATGCACTGCGCCTGATTTATCTATGCGTCACGCCAGTTTGGAGCAGATTTTGAAGGCCTTCCTGGTGTCCAAATTGGCTCCAAGTGGGCGTTTTTGAAAGTTCTGCCTTCCTACCTTCCAACACAAGTGGAATTTATCAATTTTGCTTCGATTTTCCCCTCCAAAAATGAGTTCTCCCAACACTGCTTCCTGTGTGTCCAGAAAGGGGCAGAAAGGTAATTTTTAGGGTGTTTTTGACGCTTCTGGAAGCCCAAAACCTGTCAAAATCTCTTGGACATAGGTAGGCATGCATAAATTTTCATAAAAAATCCAAAAATGTAAATTTTTCCCCAAGAGGAGCTCCCAATCATAAGCGTGCGCCAAGTGGCATGACGCATAGAGCTGAAAAATCTGTGTTTAGGCCAAAAAAAACAAATTTTGCAAAATGTCTCCCAAATTTCTTGAAATTGTGGCTTAATGTCCTCCATTATGTACTATGGTGGGCCAATGAAGCCTCAGACAAGATTTTAAGTCTATCATGCCTTTTCACGCCTCCTCGATGCCTTCTTCATCTCTATCATAAGAGGAATCTGTCTCCATGTTTGCCAAAGTCTATATTGTCTTAGATGAGTATGAGGAGTTTTATGTGTCTTTGGTTTGCTGCCAAGTTTAGGAAAGTGTGTGAGGGACTATGAAGGGAGAGGGTAAGGGGTGTGTTAGGAATATTTACACTTGAAATTTGGGGAATTAAAGGGTTTTAGGGATAGTCTCTAGGCTTTTGGGATAACATTTGGGATTTGGGAATCTTGTAGCTAGGGTTTGGGATAATGGAATAGGGAATGGGAATATGGAATAGGGAATGAGTGATTTAGGGATAGGGAAATGTGCTAATGGGACTAGAATAACAGTGATGAGGGAATAAAAAAGTGGGGAAGTGGAAATGATAGGCACAAAACCAAATTAGAAACCCTAAAGGAGCATTCTTTGAACGAGATAATAGGGTTTGAATTTCCTTGTATTAAATCCTCATAAACAACA
Source organism: Pinus albicaulis (assembly GCA_034641835.2). Taxonomy (NCBI): domain Eukaryota; kingdom Viridiplantae; phylum Streptophyta; class Pinopsida; order Pinales; family Pinaceae; genus Pinus; species Pinus albicaulis. Next base: position 178,423,519 of record CM076578.1, read on the forward strand.
CAAGACACATGTTCATTGGCAGTGGAGGGGTTACTTGACTTACTTCGACCAAAAGGGATTGAGAAAATTGAATTTTTGAATGAAATTGTGGTGAAAAGGGCTTGCAGTTCTATGCGTCGTGCCACAACCCAACGCATTGCGCCACAAACCCAACGCGTCTCGCCATAAACCCAACGTGTCACGCCCTTTTTAAGGAGACTTTTGGAGACCTTCCCGGTGTCCAAATTGGGTTCTGGATAGATCTTTGGAAATATTATTGAGTCTAATTTCCAACCCAACTGGAATTTTCAATTTGGAGTTCATTTTCCCTGTCAAAAATAAAATCTCCCAAGACTGGTCAAAATGTGCAAAATGAGGCTTCCTCAAGGCAGAGTGCTGTTGATGTCAACTTTTTAAGGTCTTCCTCAACTCCAAATTGAGATCATGATAGCTCATTGGAAATATCTTTGTTTCTAGTTATGATTTGACTCATCAAGCAAGTCATTTGGCCAACCAAGCTAGTAGAAATATTGATCTTCCCAAGGTCACTCCAGAGGTGCATCAATTCTCCTGAGGCAACTGTATTTTTGACATTTCTCTATAACCATGACACCTGTGTAAAATGTGAAGGAAATTTTTCTTCCTTTTTCCGATTGTGGATACAAACCTATCTCGATTTTCCAAAATTCATCTTTTATTGCTCAGAAACATCATTGGAGTAAAACCTATCCCGATGTGTGGAACAAGGGATTTGTCGAAATGAAGGGGATAAGGGGCTTCTAAATTCTTAAGAAAATTTTTGGAAGTAGGGAGGGATGCTAGGATGCAGGGGAAAGTGGAATTTCAAATATTGAGTGAGGGTAAGGGGTCCAAAATGGCAAAACACAGGCCTAGCCTAGAAAATTGCCAAGTTATAGCAAGAAACTAGGGTTTGTGCGAAAATGAGGAATTTGGGAGATCTCGGTGATGGGAAGTGTTTAATAAGGTATATTAAGGATAGGGAAAGGTGTATGAACATCAGGATACAATTTTTGCTGATGATTTGACCATCCAAGAGAAATTACCTTCAAAACCCTAGGAGAGGGAAATGAACCTTACCTAGGCACAACTGAAGCATGAAAAAGGTGTAAAATGACCCAGTGGAACTTGAAATGATGATGAAAAAACTCTTAATGATGGTACACTCAGCTGAATGGTGACATGGACCGACATTTGGACAATTTTTGAAGGAGAGAAAACAAACCCTAGACCTAATACCTAGTGACCAAATTTTACTTGAAGACTCACTGAAATGACAAAATTTGACTTTGACACCTTAAAATCACTTTGTAAGAGCATGTTTGATCACTGGAGGAAGGCTACAAAGACTCACACTAACATTGGCTCCAATGGGGATGGTAGCTCCTTGGAGGTGCCAAGAACTACAGATCTTTGGAAAGAAGACAATGCCTTCATCCATTAGGCAATGGAATAAAAAACTCAAGCTGAAATGCATGACTGAAAACTAGTGACCTGACGACTTAAACTGAGTCTCACTCAACTAAAAACTGACTCGATACTTAAACACAACCGAAAAACTGAAAAATATGCTCAATATGAAGCTTATTCAATACAACCTACTCTAGTTGTTCCATTCATCACCTGATCAAGTGAAATGAAACAACCAATGCAACCAAGTAAGTATTCCGACTACTGTTTGAATTCTCCACAAGTGCTCGCTTATGAACAACAAGAGAGAACTACTGAAAGGCAAATCCCATAAAAACTTGTGAACAGATCCGTTGAATGATATGGATTCTCTATCCGCCTCCAAAAACACTGAATAAGGATCTTGAAGTTCATGCACACTGGGACTTGGCTCATCCAATGGATTACTTCTCTTCTCTTCATACCATGAATGCAAACTTTGATCTGAGCTTTGTGGCAAGACTCCTACTGAAAATGACAAACAGACCGGCTGCCGGATCAATTTTGTATCAGTACACGTTTCAAGCTCACATATAGTCAATGGAGAAGGACTTTGACTGCAGACATCATCCAACACACCAGCTATTGGATCATGAAAAACTTGAAAAGGCTTCTGCAATCCATTTTCTATTGTTTATGATGAGATTACATGATTTTATACAAGCTGCTTATTTAAAAATTTTCCATGCAATTTACCCTTCAAAAACTGAAATAATTCAAAACAAAATGGTACGGAAGCATCTTGTATCATTTGATCATATGTGCCAACTTCCAAGTCTTCATCTGCAACTTGACAATAAATGGCATTCAGGGGCTATAAATCTGGATATGAGAAGTCTTGAACAAGGTTTTTATTTCCCTCAATATGGTCCAAATCAAGACTTGTCGACAATTGATTTCTGATTGCATGGAATTTGTCTTTGATGAACTGAAACGAATCAAAAAAAAATGCAAAGATCCTTCACTTACTTTAAAATTTTCTTCACTTTCTTCATCACTATCATAGCTGATATGCATCGATTGATCACTGTACTTGAGCTACTGAAAGTGAACTTCCTCCTTCCACAAACCAGCTTCTGATTTGTCTGCAATATTAGCTTCTATTTGGAGAACATAATCGTCATCATACTGGTCAAACTGAAGCAAATCATCAGTATAAAACACATCATCAAGCATAAATGTCATATCAATAGCTCTCTCTTCTCCAAGATGATCTATAAAACAATCACTATGACAACTGGGATAAGAAACAAAATGTTTTGGATCAGCAACTTTTTCTTCTTCAATCAGCGAGCCATGCGCTTGAACATTATACCCATTCCTTGTGATCATCCTCTGCATCATCTCTTCCACTTCACTTACCAACATGTCAAGCTTTACCTCTAGAGATGTTGATTCCTCCGGATCTATGTTTTTCATCTCTTCTTCCTTCAAATTTTCCCTTTGGATCAATAAATGAGCCTGTTAGGTCTCTGTAACAAGCAAGATTGGCAAAGTCCGATCACAGAGTTAACATCATTTCAACCAACTTTGGGATTCTAGGATCTAGCCCTCCTGAATTCGGAGAGGGATCTCTCCAATATGTACAAAGATGGATATTGTCTTTGAAGTTTGGGGTGATGATATTAGGCTAGTTATGAAGGCCAAGGGTTTTGTTTGGTTTTCTCGGATGGTTGAACATAGTTGATGTCTGAGGCGGAAAGATCTATATGCAAATAGGTTCAAAGGTGAGAAGTTGCAAGCAAACAGAGTAAGCTTTGATCATAAAGAAAGATGATAGAAAATTTTCAATCCATTGGGCTATGGAGTCATAAGAGAATTTAATTGAAACATCCCAGTTCGAGTAATCATAGAACTGATCATCTGGGCTAAGGATCTTGTAAGTTTGAAGTTACAGGTCATGGGTGATACAAAAGGAAAGGGTGCTGGGGTCTGGATACGAGCTGACTTTGGACCCGAGGATGCGGTAAGTACTTTCGACTAACCCGACCTTTGACCAGGCACTTAAGAAAAACATAGAAGTAAACTAGGATCTGGTAAGTACTTTGAAACTATCCAGCCTTTGATACACTTCTGATAGAACACAGATTAAAAACGAAGGGAAACTTGAAGGCAACCTTTGGAGAAGAGACTAGCGGGCATGGCTCACCTTTCTCCTCATCTTAGTTCTTCTTTACTTAGTTACTTCCAAGACAATCACCAAGATAACACAGAATGGCCCAAGATCTGATAAGTACTTTGAAACTAGTCAGCTTTTGACACATCCTAAGGGAAACAAACAAACAGTTGAGCAAACACGAAAGGGACTTAGGGCTAACCTTTGATTTCCTCAATTCATTCCTTACACAACATATATGAAAGTAACATTTAAAAATAACATTCAGCAGTGACGAAAAGATGAGGGAACGCCAGCATCTCTGTGCTTAGACTGAATTAAATCATTTCTAAATAACACAATTAGAAGAAAACATTGGGATAAAGATTTTTCAGCCAGAGAAGGTCACTGATATACAACAAACTCTAACACTGTTTAAACTGTTCTTTATAGTGGAAAATGAAACAAATTGAAAACAGAAATAAAATGACAAGTTACAGTGAGAATAACATCACCATCAGCATAGACCGGGATCCCATAAATCAGCTTGTATTGATTGCTTCAAACCGGTTACAATCTTCAAATCCAATGTTTTAATCCATCTCTTTTCACAATCTAACCTATCTGTTACAAGCAGAGCTCCAAGAGCCTATGAAACCACTATTTACAGTCAAGAGTTTTCTACTCAGAAACAGCTACAACACTTTAGCAATTACATTGACAACCAACTAATCCAACCCCTCACTCATCTTCTTCTGGAGTATTTATAGAAGGATGAGGAGGTGAGATCTAATAAAAAGATCTCAAATACAATTAATGCAGAATTAATGTCTTCCTGACCCCGTGAGGCTCGATGAAGAAATTCTACAGGTGTTACATTGCATTAATGTGTTTACACTGATGAAGTAAGCTCGAAGGGAGCTTGTGTTGACCTTTGAGGCTCTGCGTACTGTTAGGGTTACTCTGCAAACATTCTGTCATTTAAATCTGGTGCAGTAATAACTTCTTTGGTTGTTCCGAGGCATAATATCTGATCTTTTTCAATAAATTCATCCTCTTATTGAGCATTCTGAGGCAATAGGTGGCACTGTGGTGGTTGAGGAATCAATTCACCTCAAAGTATGGCGGTGGAGGCGATCTGTCTGATGAACACTTTTAGGTTTTTCTTTAATCTTTGTTCTAAGCCGGGGATTAGGCATTTTGATAACCGTCTTGGCCGTAATCCCCGTTAATCTATTCACAAAACTGTTGCTCTGGTTCATTCTGTCTTCAAAGCTCGATACTCTTCCTCTGCGTTGTTTCTGCGGGTATTCTTCGCTGAGCAGGGCTGTGTAGGTAGAAAAAGGCATCAGTGCTGTTAGAAACACCGATGAAACGTGAAAAAATGACCTTGCAGGTGATTTATACAGAGAAATTTAGACATAGAGGATCGTCACCCTCCTGGTCTGAGAACCCTGTTTAAAACACGAACAAACGACTTTTCCCTGCAAAATACGAGAAAAATGAGAAAATCCTGCGTTATATGGATAGACTGCATCGGAAGGCGTGCAGGAGAAAGGAGCGATCAGAGCCGTTGATCGTATGGCGATCAACGGTCGGGGGTGTTCTGAACAGTCAACGGAGGAAAAGATGGACCGTGCGACGGAATCGGGAGAACAAATGAGAGCCGTCGATCTGCGGAGATCGACGGTGGGGATCGGCTCTCGAATGCGCCGGGGAAGATTTAATCAACGGGTAAGTTCGTTAAAGAGTGAGCGGGAAAGGCGATCAGGGACCGTCGGATGGGAGGGCCCAGATCCGACGGCGGGGGTGAATCCCGCTGCAGGGCCACGGGACAAGGATTAACGCGCGGGCAACGCTGGTCGACGGCGGTTTTGAGGATGAGGTGGAGGACATGCGTCGGCCAGCGTGTGGAATTGCTGGCCGACGGTATAAAACTGCCCCTGGACGAAAGGTGGTGCGGGCTGAAACTGGTGGAACTGGAAAACAGCGCGGCGAAGGGGGGGGGGGCCACCAGACGAAGGTTCACTCCGCATCGTTGATCTGTAGAACGGATCAACGGTTGAGTTTTAACGTAATTTCTTTGGCGGAAAAATAAAATAAAACCCGGATTTTGTGTGTTATGAAGGTTTTTCAATGTCTTTCGGGTAATAAATTATTTCTGAGGGTTAAGCGCCTGGCGGTCTTAGCACATGGTTCGGGCGTCGGGGCATATGGAGGGAGAAACAGAAAGGGGCTTAGCCTGAGGGGCTAACACCTAACGCATAGAAACGTATGTTTTTCTATGGTTTTTAAATGATTTTTGCAAAAGGAGAAAGGTTCCGATAGGTCAAAAAGTGAGTTTTTAACCTTAGGATATGAGATTATTGGAGGGGTAAGGACTATAAAAGGGTTTGATGGGGTTTTTATGGATGAAAGGAGACTTGAAGAAATGAAGGAAAGATGGAAGAAGGGGAGAGGAAAAAGGAGGAGGATGCAGCAATATTTGATTAGGATTTTCATGGAACATCAGAGGCAGAGAGGAGGAAGAGTATGTAGAACGAACCAGTAGTTTAGAATCTTACCAACAGACTTCAAGTACCAACAATTTTAGGCCTGAATTTTTTTCTTGAAGGCTGCAAAGAAAATTTAGCCACCAGCTGATATAATTGAAAAATATAGGTGGCTAACAGTGGCTCCACTTGGAGATGGTGCCTTCCTGAAGGCATCAAGAATTCAGACTTGATTTCTCTGGGATGCTGACTGGTGTCTGACCCATCACTTTCTCTTGCTTTTCTTCTGGACAAAAATCATGTCAGTTATGAAAGAGAGATGAATTTCATCAATACAACTTCTACCTACCCCAATCCTACTGATCTAACATTTTTTTCTTCATCAGAGTGCACTTGGATTGGCAAACTCTTTACACAACATTTTATCCTTTTGAAAACAGGAAATCTAATCTATTTCTACTCCTTATTTCTCCCTGAACTCAGATTAAACAGTTGAGCTCAGATGTTTCTCTACCTATTCTACTGTTTGTTGGGATTAAACAGTCCAACAAACTTTCATTCTCTAAATTCTACAACAGAAATTTAAAAATAGTCAAGCCAAGATTGGACTGTTTGACTTGCTATGATCTATGGCATAAGAACAATTTGCACATAGATTATTATTTGCAGAAAATTGAAAATAAAAACAGAAGGCTTAAGATCTGAAAGTTTCTTATCATGGCCTTTTCTTATTTTCATAGCTCTGTTCTTGCTTTTTCTTTTTGGTGAGCTATCTTTGCTTCTCTTCTGGTTCAAGTTTTGAGCGAATTAGAACCAGGTCTTCTCTCTTATGACTCAGGAATTGGAGTAGTTTTGAGTCATCTCTTTGGAAACTTTGATTCAGATTTTGAGTTGGTTTGAACCTTAATTTCTATCCTATTCTATCTACTGATAAGCCAAGATTAAACAGTTTGGCAAATCAAATTTGCTACCCTATCAGCAGAAAATTGAAAGCTAATTAGTCAAGATTAAACAGTTTGACCAATTAGAGGTGTGTTTCAAGGAGTGGCATTTAAGCTTGCACACTTTCAGATTCATTTCTCTTTTTTGGCATGGGGCCTTGCCTTTCTTTTTTTTCATTTCTGCCCTCTTTTCTTTCTTTCTTTGTTTTTGTATTTTTTGATTTTTCATAACTTTAAATGCAATGGTGGATGAAATATTTACAGCGGAAAAAAGGTAAAAAGGCTTCAAACATGAAATAATTTAAGACAGGTAATGCTTAAGCATCCTGCCATTGACAGGACCCCCAAACAATTCTGTTCCATTCAGTTCTTGTAAGAAGAATGCATTGTTCCCAGCAACTGAATGAATGGAGTAAGGGCCAAGCCATAGATTGTCAAATTTACCATGCTTTCCCTTGTCTTCCCTCTTTGAGTCCCACTTTAAGACTTTGTCCCCAATTTTGAAATTGCTGGCCTTTGTTCTTCTGTCAAATATCTTCTTGATATTGTCTTGCTTCTGTAATGCTTTGTTGTACACTTCCTCCCTGGTTTGCTGAAGATGAATGGTCTGATTTATTCTTCTGATTATGTCATCTTCTTCAGTTTGGAACTCTTGAATTAACTTCATAACTGGTACACCAAGGCTGTTAGGAAAAATTGCATCTGTACCATACACAAGTTGGAAGGGTGACATACCAATGGATTTCTTCAAAGTCAATCTGTCAGCCCAAAGTGCATGGATCAGCTTTGTGTGCCAAGACTTCTTGTTGCCTTCCAACAGTTTCTTTATTATGTTCACTAAGCTTTTGTTGGAAGATTCTGCAAGTCCATTACCTTGAGGGTAATAGGCTATGGAGTGCCCCAATGTTATCTGGTATTTATGACAGAATTCTACCATTCTCTTTGATCCAAATGCTGCTGCATTATCTGTAATGATCTTGGTAGGACAGCCAAATCTGGAGAGGATATTAGTTTCTATGAATTTAATGATAACTGAATCATTGGCCTGTCTACAAGGAATGGCTTCTATCCACTTAGTGAAATAGTCTGTGGCAGTAAGGATCCACCTGTGTTGTGCAGAAGATGATGGGTGGATTTCTCCTATGAAGTCAAGTCCCCACTGTTGAAAAGGGGCTTCAACATTGATTGGATGTAGAGGAAGGGGTAGTAATTTTCTCTTGCCCTCGAACAATTGGCATTTATGGCAAGTGGTTGTCAGTTTATGCACATCAGGAAAAAGAGTAGGCCAATAGAAACCATCCCTCAAAATTTTGTTGGCTGTTGACTTCCAGTACAGATGGCCTCCACACTCTCCTTCATGGAATTCCTGCTTAATATTTTCTGCATCAAACTCAGGTAAACATTTAAGCAATATACCACTAGCATTTTTCCAATAAAGACATTTATCAATAATGCAATAGTTTACAGCTTTTAACTTTAGGAATCTCGCCTTTGTTTTGGATAAACCAGGAGGTGTGTTTAAATTAAGCAAAACATAAACAATATTAGTATACCAAGGAGAATTCGCAAAATAATCTTCAACAATGGGAGTTGAGAATTCTTCTTGGTCATCCAAAGCATTAATCATATTAATATCAAGAACTTCACAATTTGATTCAGCCATTAATTTAGCTAGACCCTGACCTTTGATAAGCTTAGTGGGTTTAATCTCTAAATCATATTCAAGAATAACAGCAATCCACTTACCTCTCTTACCATCTGGATCCTGGGTTAGAATGTCTTTTACAACTGAATTTGGGACAAAGGCAATGATGTGTGATTGAAGGATGTATACCCTGAAGTCTTTTAAAGCTTTTACCAAAGCAAAAGCCCATTTTTCCATAATGTTATACCTCAAAGAGGCATCCCTCAATGCCTTGCTAAAGAATGCAATGGGCTGCTCTTTCCCTTGTGGATTTTTCTGTAAAAGGACAGCAGCTATAGTATGTTCTGATGCAAATGAGAAGATATAAAAATTCTTTGAAAAATCAGGACTTATGAGAACCGGTGTTTTGGTTAGCGCTTGTTTAACCAGTTTAAAGGATGTCTTTGCTTCGGAGGTCCATTTTACCTCTTGCTCCTTCTTCAACATGTTTGTGATATTCCTAAGGAGCTCAGCCAAGTTGGGGATGAACCTTCTCAAAAAGTTTATCTTTCCAATGAAAGACTGCAACTCTTTGATATTTCGAGGATGGGAGATTTGCAATATGGCCTCAATCCTCATGGGATCTATCTTTATGCCCTGCTCTGAAATGATATGCCCAAGAAGCTTACCTTCTTGGAGACCAAATAATGTCTTCTTGGGGTTCAAAGATATCCCAAACCTTCTGCACTTCTAGAAAACTTTCCTCAAATGTTCTAAGTGTTCTTCATCTGTTTTTGAAAACACAGTTACATCATCCAGATAGATAATGATGAAGAAGCCCAATTCTTCCGAGAATGCTATGTCCATGGCTCTCTGAAAGGTTGCTCCGACATTCATTAAACCAAAAGGCATTTTCACATACATGAAAGTGCCCTATGGTGTAGTAAAAGCTGTCTTTAATTGATCATCAGGGTGGACGAGGATTTGATTATACCCTGAATAGCCATCCAGCAAAGAAATTCTTTTAGACCCCACCACCCTTTGCAAAATATGATCCATCTTGGGTAAAGGGTAGTTGTCTTTCAATGAAGCTTTGTTTAAATTCCTGAAGTCTATACAAAGCCTGATTTCTCCAGTATTTTTCCTAACTGACACCAGATTAGATACCCATTCAGAATATCTAATAGGGACAATAATACCAGCATCATGCATCTTCATAATTTCCTTCTTAACCAATGGCAACTGGACAGGGTTGATTCTGTGCAGTTTTTGTTTGAATGGTTTTTGGTTTTCTTTAAGAGGGATTTTGTGCTGTATTATTTCAGTGTCATATGATTTAAGATCTTCGTAACTCCACGCAAAAACATCAGAAAATTCTTTAAACAGTTCTAAGTATTTGAGTTTAATGTGAGCTGGTAAAGTTTTAGACAGTTTGATCAATCTCGGTTTTTCCTCACTGCCTATATTACATTCCTCCACCTCAGTTTCCACAGGTTCCAGTTTCGGTTTGTTAGCCGCATCATCAAAATCAAACAGTTCTTCTAGAGGGGCCAAACCCTTGGGCAGACTATCATTATTAGAATGCAGAGTTTCCATTTCTTCTGTTTCAGGTTTCAAACTTAATTCTGTTTGGTGTGTAGATATGATAGTCTGAAGGTTTATATCTACCAGCTGTGGAGATGGTTCTTCTTCACCAAGAAAATTTTCTTCACTGCAGTCTGTATCATAGTCTGAATCTGAACTATGGGGTTCAAACTCGTTTCTGAATTGCATGAAGTCTTCTATTTGTTTATCTCCATCAAATACCTGCCAATATTTCTTGTTATCTGGGATAGCTGGTCTGAATTTTATCTGAGAGGTGTCATCAGACAGCATTGGGCAGGTTCTAGCAACAAAGGCTAAATTATGGGCTGCAATATTTCTTTTTCTTGGGACAAAAGATAAAAAGGACTCCTCAAATGTTTTCAAAAGATTAATGACATCATTCCTGTAGGCCCTAAGTCTTGGGTGATTTGCATTATACTCCCCCTTGACTTGTCTAATGATTAATTCAGAATCTCCATAAACATTGATTCTCTTGGCACCTAGTTTTTTCAAAAGATGCAAGCCTAAGAGAAGGGATTCATATTCTGCTATGTTGTTGGAACACTGAAAGTTTAATTTGCACGAGATACATTCTGTATGATTATTTTCAGTGTTAGTGATCCAGACACCTGCACCAGCATTTGTTTTGGTGCATGACCCATCAAAATACATAGTCCAGAGAGGCAGATTTTCAGTTTGTTGAATGGACATTGTATCATTTGATTCCTCAAGTTTCTCATCGGGTTGAGGACTGCCTTTCTGACTGTCAAGTTTTAAGTTCAAAGGATTGATAACTTGTAGTCTGAGATCTGAGTTTAGTTTGCTAGGATCTTCAGACATAATAGATCGTTTCGGGACTTCAGCGTTGTGTTCCTCCTCTTTTATTTCAATCATGGATTCTATTGAAACAATTTGTTCTGTGAGTGTTTCATTATTGAACATGATAAAAGAATCAAGGCTCGTGTTTATAGCATAGAGAGGGGAGTTTTGAGGCCGATCCTGACTTGTCACTGTGTACTGCATGTGGGATTCCCTATAAAGCCTCCTAGTTTGATTGAAGACAGGGATAGTTGCATAGGTCATGTCCATTTGCATGGTCCCCTATAACTTAGCCCCCCAAGATCGTGATAAAAGCATTCCATACTTTGGGGGGACATCAGCCACAACTACATCCATGACTAAACATTTGGCTGGAATTTGGGCTAAATTAACACAGAGATCTTTAATCAATCCTAGACACTTAACTCTGCTTGAGTCAAAAGAGTACAAATATTTGTAAGGTCTGGTAATTTCAAGACCCAGGCCTTCCATTACAGCTTTTGGCATTAAATTATGGGAAGCACCTGAGTCATGCATAGCATTATGCAGAATTTTGTCATGAATGTTTAGGCTTACATAAAAGGGAGGGACCGGACCTTCTTGGAACTTTCCTTCAATCTTAGGGCCAAAAATAAGCTTTGGTTGGTCATCACTAAGATTGAGAGTATCTTCATTATCTTCTAAGTTTAAAGCCTTCAAAATTTTGGACCTATATACATGCTGGGCAGCTAACTCAGTCAAAGGAACAGAGATTTTGATCTTTGAGATTTCCTGTTCTAGGCTGAAAAGGTTTTGATTCTTCAAAGCATTGACTTTAGCCTTGTTTACTGCCACTTTATCAGCAATAACAGCTTGCTGATTTGGTTTATCTACAGTTGAAAAAGTTGTTCTACCAGGAGTACTAACTGGGGTGCTAGTACTACTAATGTTTGCACTCTGTTTTTCGATATTTTGAGTGTCTTTCTCTTTATCATTACCAGAATCAACAGCCACCGTTTTGTCCTTTTGTTTGATTGTTTTAGACTTGGTTGCAGTGTTGTTTTGAGGAGGTTTGTCAGAGGTTTTACTATTGGGGGTTTGTTGATTAGATCTACTTCTGAGTTCATAGTCCCTTAAAGGCTCTATGACAGCGTTCTCCATGTTTTGATAGCTATTCTCATTATCATTTCTTCTGTCATCATAAGGTGTATAAAGACCTTGTTTATTATCATAATGAACCTCAAAGTCATCATCATCTACCCCAAATAAGTTTATATCGTCTTCCTCTGTTATTTGATCTGTTTGTTCAACCTCACTTAAAAAGTTCTGATGAAAGGGAGGAATGACCTGCTGATCATCTTCCCTGGGTCTGTTCGGAGGCTGATTTCTTCTAAGATTCTGATTCTGGTTTTGGTTTCTGTTTTGAGGAGCGTTTTGATTTAGACTTGCTTGTGCTCTCTCTAGAATGCTCATTTTCTTCATCATTTCTTCCATTATTCTTTCCATCTTCGAGCTTGAAGTGGAAGGGGTGGATTCCTCTCTAAAAGACACTCTCTTTTCAGCTTTGATCCTTGCTCTCTTCTCCATGAGGTTCACCTCCACAGAAAGAGAACCTCTTTGCATATCTTCAAGGGTTGCAAAGACTCTTTCTCTGAGTGAATATGTCATGTCTGGATCAAACCCTTCTGGAAATTTGTTTAAGGCTGATCCCTGAGGAGGTTTCAGTTCAGGGGAAAGTGCATTATACACACTGTTGAATCTGGTACAATAAGCTTGTACACTTTCCCTAGGGTTCCTATGGAGATTGTTATAGTCGGCAAGGACTTGGAGAGGGTTCTTCCTTACTTCCCATTTGTTTAAGAAGGTTTGATGGAAGGCTTGGAGATCGTTAATACTATGGGGGGTTAAACCTTTAAACCATTTTCTCACTTCTCCCCCCAAACTTTGAGCAAACAATCTGATTTTGACAGATTCATTATCAATTTCATTTTTGTCAAAGTAGTCATTCATCTTTTCCACATGTTGAGATGCTGTTATGGTATTATTAGCATCATACAACGGAATTTTGGACTGATAATCTTGTGGAAGATTGACTAATGGTACAGGAAGGACTAAGGGAGCATACCATGCTGCCATGATATGTGGTGGGGGTGGATTTACAAGAGGAGGTGTGGGTAGAAGTGGAGGGGTTTGAACAGTGGATGAAAGGTGAGCAGAAATGGATGGAACAGCAATAGATCTCTGAGCTGATCTCGGATGAGAGACACCTAGATTCCGTAAGACATGTAAATCAGGAGGTGTTGTTTCTCTATTCCCAAGGGTCTCACTTGTTTCGGGAGATGAAAGTGTAGGCTCAGAATCTAATTGATCTAAATCACCAAATGACCTAGTTCTGAATGGGTTTAATAAGTCAATTTGTGATTCATGAAGAGCTGAAAGGTTTTCAGGGACTGAATTAGCTCTTAGGGGTGGTCTGAAAATAGTTGAAGATTGTATCCTAGGAGACTTCCTAAGAATTATTTCTGGGTTATCAACTATTTCAGGAGGATCTGGGTCAGGGTGGGCTCTAGTGTGAATCTTTTTAGGAGCCACAGTTTTTATATGTTTAGACCCAACTAAACAAGAAAATTTCAACGAGATATGACAATCTTTAGATGGTTAACTAATCTGTTTTCTCAATTCAGATCCTACAGTCTTCTAACTGAGTTTGAATGATTTTATAATAATAAAGGTTCTTCCCAGTGGAGTCTTAAGGTCTGTTCAAGATGGTGGAGTCGCCAGGTGGAAGGTTCAGAGAGTTTTCAAAGGAGTACACTGTCCACCACAGTGTTCGTGAAACATTCCTTTTCAAGGATATCTCAAAACACAACAAACTCTAACCAGAGGTTGACTGGGAGGGCATTCACCAGATATGTCACCCCCAAAAGAGGATGAGATCTAGAGGCTACCTGGCCCTTTCCAGACTCTGTCTAAGAGTATAGGGTAAAACACATCAAAGACGTATACAAGATATCAAAACTAGTGTTTTACTACCAATCTGAAATGTTTTTGGTATTTTCTGAATTGTTTATATTTGTGGTTTTTAAAAGAATGTCCTAACTTTGCCTCAAAACTTAGCTACGGTCATGAAACAAAGACAGTCTATCCTTATGGCTAAGCTAGCTGATTTTCCAAGGTTAGATGAAAACTTAAAAGAATCCTAGGGTTGGCCTAGTTTGTCACTGATTCAATTGATCTTCATCTTGATTACCATTTTCTTGGTAGTGCTTGAAAAGGCTGCTTTTGACTCTCAAAATGTTATGAATATTTTGGGTAAGGTTCCCCAGCGGAGTCGCCAGAAATGTTAGGTTCTGGTGGCTCAAGCTGGCTAATAAAGCAAGTGCTCTATGAACCCCAACGCAAGCTTCTTTATGAATAGATTTGAAATAGATTTGAATGTAAAAGACTCTAGGTTTTTCCCCAGTGGAGTCGCCAGAAATGTTAGGTCTCTGTAACAAGCAAGATTGGCAAAGTCCGATCACAGAGTTAACATCATTTCAACCAACTTTGGGATTCTAGGATCTAGCCCTCCTGAATCCGGAGAGAGATCTCTCCAATATGTACAAAGATGGATATTGTCTTTGAGGTTTAGGGTGATAGTATTAGGCTAGTTATGAAGGCCAAGGGTTTTGTTTGGTTTTCTCAGATGGTTGAACATAGTTGCTGTCTGAGACGGAAAGATCTATATGCAAATAGGTTCAAAGGTGAGAAGTTGCAAGTGAACAGAATAAGCTTTGATTCTAAAGAAAGATGATGACAAGTTTTCAATCCATTGGGATATGGAGTCATAAGAGAATTTAATTGAAACATCCAGGTTCAAGAGTAATCTATGGGGCAAGTCATCTAGGCCTAAGGATCTCTTTAAAGTTTGATTTATGGAATGGGGTGATACAAAAAGAAAGGGAATTAACGGATGCAGAACAAAGAGCAGCCCAGGATCTGGTAAGTACTTTGAAACTAGCCAGCGTTTGACCAGGAACTTAAGAAAAACATAGAAGCAAACTAGGATCTGGTAAGTACTTTGAAACTATCCAACCTTTGATACACTTCTAATAGAACACAGATTAAAAACAAAGGGAAACTTGGAGACAACCTTTGGAGCAGAAACTAGCGAGCAGGGCTCACCTTTCTCCTCATCTTAGTTCTTCTTTACTTGGTTACTTCCAAGACAATCACAAAGATAACACAGAATGGCCTAAGATCTGATAAGTACTTCGAAACTAGTCAGCTTTTGACACATCCTAAGGGAAACAGACAAATAGTTGAGCAAACAAGAAAGGGACTCAGGGCTAACCTTTGATTTCCTCAATTCATTCTTTCCACAACATAAATGAAAGTAACATTTAAAAATGACATTCAGCAGTGACGAAAAGATGAGGGAACGCCAGCATCTCTGTGCTTAGACTGAATTAAATCATTTCTAAATAACACAATTAGAAGAAAACATTGGGATAAATATTTTTCAGCCAGAGAAGGTCACTGATATGCAGCAAACTCTAACACTGTTTAAACTGTTCTTTATAGTGGAAAATGAAACAAATTGAAAACAGAAATAAAATGACAAGTTACGGTGAGAATAACATCACCATCAGCATAGACCAGGATCCCATAAATCAGCTTGTATTGATTGCTTCAAACCGGTTACAATCTTCAAATCCAATGTTTTAATTCACCTCTCCTCACAACCTAACCTATCTGTTACAAGCAGAGCTCCAAGGGCCCATGAAACCACTATTTACAGTCAAGAGTTTTCCACTCAGAAACAACTACAGCGCTTCAGCAATTACATTGACAACCAAATAATCCAACCCCTCATTCATCTTCTTCTGGAGCATTTATAGAAGGATGAGGAGGTGAGATCTAATAAAAAGATCTCAAATACAATTAATGCAGAATTAATGTCTTCTTGAACCCGTGAGGCTTGATGAAGAAATTCTACAGGTGTTATATTTCATTAATGTGTTTACACTTGAGAAGTAAGCTCGAAGGGAGCTTTTGTTGACCTTTGAGGCTCTGCGTACTGTTAGGGTTATTATGCAAACATTCTATCATTAAATCTGGTGCAGTAATAACTTCTTGGTTGTTCCGAGGCATAATATCTGATCTCGTTCAATAAATTCATCCTCTTATTGAGCATTCTGAGGCAATAGGTGGCACTGTGGTGGTTGAGGAATCAATTCGCCTCAAAGTATGGTAGTGGAGGCGATCTGTCTGATGAACACTTTTAGGTTTTTCTTTAATCTTTGTTCTAAGCCGGGGATTAGGCATTTTGATAGCCGTCTTGGCCGTAATCCCCGTTAATCTATTCACAAAACTGTTGCTCTGGTTCATTCTGTCTTCAAAGCCCGATACTCTTCCTCTGCGTTGTTTCTGCGGGTATTCTTCACTAAGCAGGGCTGTGTAAGTAGAAAAAGGCATCAGTGCCGTTAGGAACACCGATGAAACGTGAAAAATGACCTCCCTGGTGATTTCTACAGAGAAATTTACACATAGAGGATCGTCACCCTCCTGGTCTGAGAACCCTGTTTAAAACACGAACAAACGACTTTTCCCTGCAAAATACGAGAAAAATGAGAAAATCCTGTGTTATATGGATAGACTGCATCAGAAGGCGTGCGAGAGAAAGGAGCGATCAGAGCCGTTGATCGTATGGCGATCAACGGTCGGGGGTGTTTTGAACAGTCAACGGAGGAAAAGATGGACCGCGCGATGGAATCGGGAGAAAAAATGAGAGCCGTCGATCTACGGAGATCGACGGTGGGGATCGGCTCTTGAATGCACCGGGGAAGATTTAATCAACGGGTAAGTTCGTTAAAGATCGAGCGGAAATGGCGATTACCAACCGCTGGATGGGAGGGCCCAAATCCGACGGTGAGGGGGAATCCCGCTGCGGGGCCACGGGACGAGGATTAATGCGCAGGCGATGGGATTTGCACGACGTTTTTGGAGTGAGGTGGAGGACACGTGTCGGCCAGCAAGTAGAATCGCTGGCCGACGGGAGAAAACCATTTAACGCGGAAAGCGGTGCAGGATACATACCACGGTTTTGAAAACGAGCGCGGGGGAAAAAGGGGGGGTCCACCAGGGTATGGGGTACACTCCGCACCATTGATCCATGGGACAGATCGACGGTCGAGTTTTAATGTAATTTCTTCGGTGGGGAACTTTATGAAAAATAAAATAAAACCCGATTTTGCGTTTAACAAAGGTTTTTCAATGTTTTCGAGTAATAAATCAATTCCAAGAGTTAAGCGCCCAGCGGACTTAGCATAGGGTTCTGGCGTGGGGACATATGGAGGAAGAAACGGAAAGGGGCTTAGCCTAAGGGGCTAACACCTAACGCATAGAAACGTATGTTTTTCTATGGTTTTTAACTAATTTTTGGAAAAGGAGAAAGGTTCCGATAGGTCAAAAAGTGAGTTTTTAACCTTAGGAAATGAGATTATTGGAGGGGTAAGGAATATAAAAGGGTTTGATGGGGTTTTTATGGATGAAAGGAGACTTGAAGAAATGAAGGAATGATGGAAGAAGGGGAGAGGAAAAAGGAGGAGGATGCAACAATATTTGATTAGGATTTTCATGGAACATCAGAGGCAGAGAGGAGGAAGAGTATGTAGAACCAACCAGTAGTTTAGAATCTTACCAACAGACTTCAAGTACCAACAATTTTAGGCCTGAATTTGTTTCTTGAAGGCTGCAAAGAAAATTTAGCCACCAGCTGATATAATTCAAAAATATAGGTGGCTAACAGAGCCTCTACATCTACTGCACTATTCTGCATCTCTTCAAGTGTTGTAATATTCCTTTCTCTCAGCTGAAACTCCATTTCCAGATCAAAGGCACCCGGTTAGTGCAAGAGAGCGGATCCAAGAGGAGGTATTATATCTACTGGCATCGAATAATAAACTTGGTTAAATATGGCAGAAAATTGTTGTACTGTCTCCCCTCGCAGTCTTTTCAGCTGGTTATACTCTTCTATAATCAAGAAAGGGTTTTGTCTGACCACCCACCTGTCGAGGAAAAATTTGACCAACTGCTAGAAATCTTAGATGCTCACATCAGGAAGGGCTTTGAACCAACTCTTGACTTTGCCTTGCAAAGAAAGAGAAAAAAGCCTAATACTGACATCCTCTTCATCAAATTCAAAAAGGTCAAGAAAAGACTCAAAATTCAGAACATGTCTCTCAGCAGTGATGTTGTCGCGTTCACCATCAGATCTTGGTAGATATAGGTTATGATTTCTAGGGAAAGCATGGGATAAAAAAGGTAAAATCAGAGGCTTGTATCGATCTGAAATTTTACAAGGTATAGGGGTATGTAAAAATGCTGCAGAATTAGTCTTGGTCTCTTAAGGTTCATCATTTTGAAGACGATCATCACAAGATTCAGAATAAAGGTCTTTATCACGCTCAAAAGCATGTAAATCTTTGGTATTTACAATCTTCAAATTGAAAGAATCAAATGCAGGCCGAGGATCTTTTCTCAAATAAAATATACCTTACAAAGCCTTATTGACATTCTTGGGAAAAGAGAAGAAATAATTTATGACAAAGAACAAAATTTCTTGGATGAAATTCCAACTTGAATACCTAATCTTTCCATATATTCCTTTCATGTTTCTGCTGGTCAGGTTCATCCTCTAGTGGAGACCTTGGATCTGATCTCGAAACTGATTTAGAGTCGCCAGGTGAATGATTTCAGCCTTGCGGTGTCTGATCGTTGTCCACCATCAACAATCAAATATGAACTTCATTACATTTTACTGAGGAAATCATATGTTCAGTTCATAAACTAAACCGGAGATTGACTGAAGCAACATTTATCTACTTTCGCTAATGCAAAGCAAGAGCGTTTCGAAGGCTACCTAGCATAACTTCAGGCTCCGTCTCTAGTTTATAAAGAAAACAACAAAATTTTCTTCCCCAGTATGGTTGCCACTATGTTATGGACTAAATCTACCTTAGGTTGAGGAAGGTAGTGTCTAGGGTAACATCAAACCACGCTTAATCTGGTAGCTAGCCCTACCATATCGGGAGAGGGTTCTCTCCTAGTCAATCTCAGCGAAAATAATCAGTGGGGCTTGAGATAACTTGAATAAAGGCTGATTTTAGGCTAGGTATATATTTAAAAGAGTTTGATTTGATTTTGAGGGTGTTTTTTGGATCAAAGGGAAGGGCAGATTTTGGGTCTAGGGAATGAGGCCTAGTTTTTGCAGAGATCTGAATGGGGCAAGGTAGGAAATTGTTTTGACACTTCAATTTTGAATGAAATGGATAGCTCAGAACGGTGAGGATTTGAAGAGGGCAAGAAAATTTCAATAATCCTCTTCAAATAGTTGAAAACATAGAAAATTAAACAAACTCTAGGTAGAGCACTGCAAATCTAATGAATTCCACCTTTATCCTTGTTTCTTTAACTTAAGAAGAAATAAGAGGGAAGATGATATACATAAAGCACTAGTAAACTTACATTAACAGAGAGAAACACATCATCAAAACAAAGAGCCACATGAATCCCAAGGAGTGCTACAAACCCTGGTCTATTCCTTTGCCAAACTGCAGAGATGAATGTACAATGATGATCAAAGCAATCCCAAGTGTGCAACCAAGAAAATGATATAAAAACTACAAGATATAGACAAAAATAACTCATCCCTAGCCTCTAGGGGTCGAGCTCACAATTTTATGAGATTTTTCAACAATATATAAACTAAGAACTAAAAAATAGGTAGTGGAACAACTTGCCTCTATAAGATAGGAAACTGATTCATTCAGTTGCAATTCACCTTTTGATGGATGGATCTACTTACATGAGTAAAAATTTGACAAAATTACATCAATATCCATCAAATTACATCAAATTACATCATGAGTTTAACATTTGGAAGTAAAAAAGTCAAACTGTCCAAAACAAGGTGAAAAACAGAGTTACTGAGTCCAAAATGAGCAAAAATCCCCAATGCGTCGCGCCTGATTTTTGTATGCGTCGCGCCAGTTTGGAGCTGATTTTGAAGGCCTTCCTGGTGTCAAAATTTTCTCCAAGTGGGCTTGTTAGAAATTTCTACCTGTCTTCTTTCCAACACAAGTGTAATTTCAGAATTTGGCTTCCATTTTCCCCTCCAAAAATGAGTTCTCCCAACACTGGTTCTTGTGTGTCCAAAAAGGGGCAGAAAGGTCATTTTTAAGGTGTTTTTGACCCTTCTGGAAGCCCAAAACTTGTCAAAATCTCTTGGCCATAGGTAGGCATGCATAAATTTTCATAACAAATCAAAAAATTTAAATTTTTCCCCAAGAGGATCTTCCAATCATAAGCGCGCGCGAAGTGGCGCGACGCGTAGAGCTGAAAAATCTGTGTTTAGGCCAAAAAAAAATATTTGCAAAATGTGTCCCAAATTTCTTGAAATTTGGGCTGAATGTTCTCCATTATGTACTATTATGAGACAATGAAGCCTCGACCAATATTTGAAGTCTATCATTCCTTTTCATGCCTCCTCGATGCCTTCTTCATCTCTATCATAAGAGGAATTTGTCTCCATGTTCCCCAAAGTCTATATTGTCTTAGATGAGTATGAGGAGTTTTATGTGTCTTTGGTTTGCTGCCAAGTGTAGGAAAGTGTGTGAGGGAATATGAAGGGAGAGGGTAAGGGGTGTGTTAGGAATATTTTCATTTGAAATTTTGGGAATTAAAGGGTTTTAGGGACAATCTCTAGGCTTTTGGGATAACATTTGGGATTTGGGAATCTTGTAGCTAGGGTTTGGGATAATGGAAGAGGGAATGGGAATATTGAATAGGGAATGAGTGATTTATGGATAGGAAAATGTGCTAATGGGACTAGAATAATAGCGATGAGGGAATAAAAAGGTGGGGAAGTGGAAATGATAGGCACAAAAGAAAATTACAAACCCTAAAGGAGCATTCTTTTGAACAAGATAATAGGGTTTGAATTTTCTTGTATTAAATTCTCATAAAAAACACAAGACACATGTTCATTGGAAGTAGATGGGTTACTTGACTTACTTGGACCAAAATGGACCGATAAAATTGAATTTTTGAATGAAATTGTGGTGAAAAGAGCTTGCAGGTCTATGCGCTGCACCACAACCCAACGCGTAAACCCAACGTGTCGCGCCCTTTTGCAGGAGACTTTTGGAGACCTTCCTGGTGTCCAAATTAGGCACATGATAGCTTGTTGGAAATATTATTGAGTATAATTTCCAACCCAACTATAATTTTTCAATTTGGAGTTTATTGGCCCTATCAAAAATAAATCTCCCAAGACTGGTCAAAATGTGCAAAATGAGGCTACCTCAAGGCAGAGTTCTGTTGCAATCAACTTTTGAAGGTCTTCCTCAACTCAAAATTGAGCTCATGATAGCTAATTGGAAAGCTCTTTGTGTCTAGGTATCATTGGACACATAGAGAAAGTCATTTTTCCAACCAATCTAGGAGAAATATTGATCTGCCCAATGTCACTTCAGAGGTGCATCAATTCTCCTGAGGCAACTGTATTTTTGACATTTATCTAAAACAATGACACCTGTGTAAAAAATGAAGGAGGTTTTTCTTCCTTGGCCAATTTTGGATAAAATTTTCTCTTATTTTTTCCAAATTAATCTTCTATTGCTCAGAAACATCATTGGAGTAAAACCTATCTCGATGTGTGGAACAAGGGATTTGTCGAAATGAAGAAAAATGAAGGGGATAATGGGCCTCTAAATTCTTAAGAATATTTTGGTAAGTTTGGATGGATGTTAGGAAGTAGGGTAAAGTGTAATTTCAAATATTGAGTGAGGGCAAGGGGTCTAGAAGGGAGAAACACAGGCCTAGCCTAGAAAATTGCCAAGTTATAGCAAGAAACTAGGGTTTGTGCAAAAATGAGGAATTTGGGAGATATCGGTGATGGGAAGTGTTTAATAAGGTACATTAAGGATAGGGGAATGTGTATGAACATCAAGATACAAGTTTTTCTGATGATTTGACAATCCAAGAGAAATTACCTTCAAAACCCTAGGAGAGGGAAATGAACCTTACCTAGGCACAACTGAAGCATGAACAAGGTGAAAAATGACCCAGTGGAACCTGAAATGATGATGAAAACCCTTTGAATGATGGTACACTTAGCTGAATGGTGAAATGGACCGACATTTGGACAATTTTGAAAGGAGTGAAAACAAACCCTAGACCTAATACCTAGTGACCAAATTTTACTTGAAGAATCACTGAAATGACAAATTTTGACCTTGATACCTTAAAATCACTTTGTAAGAGCATGTTTGATCACTGGAGGAAGGCTATAAATACTGACACTAACAAGAGCCACCTATATTTCTAGCATCCTTGTAACTCCCTCCTGGCATACCTGCCTCTGTGTTTCTTTTCTAGCACCTGGTAGAACTACTCCCTCTATGTCATATAGTGCGCTACCCATTATTCCTCATCAAATCGTATTGTGTGGCCTTCGTCAACTCTGATAGACTACACATCAATATTTATTGTGATTTGTTTCAATCAGTATGTAGAGCTTCACCTACTCCATTGTGATATTTTTTTAATCGGGCCATGAAAGCCCTTGTTGTGTGCTCCTCCACCTTTCAATATTCGTCCCTCAATAGTTGCCTCTTGCTCCCTCATCACATGCATGCCCTTCTGCTGCTCTACCTCCACGCAGCCTTACGTTACCTCTCCTTCCACACAGCCTCCGCTGCCTCTACCTCCACACAACCTCATGCTACCTCACGCTGCCCCTCATTCTACGGAGCCTTCGTTTCCTCTACCTCCATGCATCCTCACCCTCCCCTCCCATACTCCCACTCCCCCTCACCTACGTCGCCTCCCACCATAGCCTCCCTCCATGTTGTTGCCCTCCTCACTCCCATGTCAACTCTCATAGCCTCCCGCACACTGCCAACTCCCACCCATGCCAGATCTCGTAGCCTCCAGCATGGTGCGAACTCTGTAGCTACAAGCCGCATCGGCTCTTTTAGCCTCCCGTATGTTTCCAAATCCCTAGCTCCAACCCACGCTATCTCCTACAGCCTCCCGCACGCTGCTAGCTCCTCCCATCCCACCCACGTCGGCTCCTGTAGGCTCCCGCTCCCCCTTCCCTCCTCAGCCTCGGTCTCCCGTTTCAGCTTGACCTCCCTCCCTGCCACTAACTCTCCCTCCTCGACCATCAATCCTTCCCTTCCTCTCTCCCTACCGCTGGCTCCCTACAACTCAATGTCCTCACAGCTCAGCCTCCTTAGTATCCACCTTTTGACCTCCCACTTCCGCCCTCCGTCCCCCACTTCTGCCTTCCTTAGATTATCCCTCCCCAAAATAAGTGCTCCCTCATATAATACCTCCCCCAAATAAGCTCTCCCTCAAATAATCCCTCCCCCAAATAAACCCTTTGCAATTTTTTTTTACCAGTTTTTTCTTACAAAATAAAATAAAATTGAAGAGTAGAATTTGATTTCTCTTAGCACCAGAATTGAGTATTTTTTTTTTTACAGTGGCAAAAAAGTGATTTTTTTAAAATAATGAATTCTCTCATATCTATTGTGGGAGTTTTTCTCTTCCGTATGGAGAACTATGTTGAATGGTCTCAGAAAATCAAGCACAGTCTCATTTTTAATGAGCTGTGGAGTGAAATTTGTGAAAGAAAAGGAGACCATCCACTAGCAAATCCCACCTTAGAAAAGGAAATCTCCATTTGGAAAAGCATCAACTGTAACGCCTATGCCTTTATTGTAGCTTCTGTAAATTTAGAGGTGAGTCGCCATATTACACTATTTTCAAATGCCTATGAATCCTTGAGAAAATTCAAGAACTCTATGACTCACATTCAAAACTTGAAATTTTTCAATTAACGATTAAGTTGTTCAACCTTGAATCAAAAAATGATGACCCTCTTTCTTTAGCATCAGAAGTAAGATATATCACGCATTAAATCAAGAATAATGATGTATAAGTTGACATACCTCTCATAGCTTTTGTCAAGGAATTGTATCCCACTTACTCACATTACCTTGAGTCATTGCAAGTAAGTGGAAAACTCATGGAAATCACCTTTGATTCCCCTGAGAAAAAGTTTCCAGAAAGAGAGAAGCCTTTTTGAAAGATGGAAACCCCTTTGTCTTCTGAAGAGGATGTATATTTTTCTCAAAGAGAGAATATTCAGGCTCAAGATTCTTCTAGAGAAAGAGGTTACCGAAGAAGACGAAGAAGAAGGAACTTCATAGGAAGGGGGTGCAAACAAACTCAAACTGGAAAATATGATCTTCATTGCATACATTGCAATAAATATTGGCATGATGCGTATACATGTAAGTTTCCTTGGGATAAAATTGAGCAAAAAATAAATCAAGAAAAATGTGAAACTCATGATAGATACAAAGGTAAAGCACCTAAATCCTCTCATTATGTTATAGCACATTGTAACAATGGAGTAACTGAGGACTTGGTTTATGTTTAATTTACTTCTTGGAGAAATGATTGGTTGCTAGATTCAGGGGAAACATGTCACAAGACATTTCGAAAAGATTTTTTTTGAATAATTTACTGAAAAATTTAATGGAGTGGTATACTTCATAGATAAATCCAAACTCAGGCCATCACGGTTTGGCACAATCAGGCTTAAGTTTCCTGGTCTTCCAAATCATCTTCTACATCAGGTTCTATACCTCCCTGAGTTGAGGAGAAACTTGTTGCCCTTATTCCACATCCGCCAGCAAGGACACCCCATTCACATGTTTGATGTAAAGGTTGAGGTTAGAGAATCATCAGATTGGTCACTTGTCATGGAGGGAATAGAAGAAGGAAGACTTCTAAAGCTGCAAGGTCCCTCTGCTCATGCACAAAACTTTGCATTCAGTGATCATCATGATGAAGGTACATTCCCATCAAGCCTTTTATGACATGCTATATTTGGACACTTAAACTCTAACAACCTTTGATTATTGAAGAAAATTGGTGTTATTCGATTGCCTACATTTCCTGGGAAACTCAAGGAATGTGATGCTTGTATTCTAGGAAATCATAGCAAAAAACCCTTTCATGATTCACATTCCAAAGCACATAGAAAACATGAGCTTATTCATTCACATTTATGTGGCCATGCCTGTTGTTTCTGAAAATGGAAATAAATATATAATGACATTTATTGAGAGTTACACCAGAATGTCTTGGATTTACTTATTGAAGCACAAATTTGATGATTTTCAAACATTCCACAATTTTCATGCATGGATTGAAAATTATGAACAAAAACATATGGGCTCTTTCCACATTGATAATGGAAAAGAATACACCTCAAAAAAATTTAACACTATCTTCACAAAGATTGGATCAAACATCAAACAATTGTGCCCTATAATTCCAAATGGAATGGTATACCTGAAATAAGGAACAAGACAATTTTAAATATGGTTTTCTCCATGATGTTTTTTAAGAATGTAAAATTGATGTTTTGGGCAGATGTAGTTCTATGTGCTATATACATAAAGAATAGGTGTCCTTTAAATTCAATCAGAAACAAAACTCTTTATGAAATGTGGCATGGCCACATTCCTTCGGTAAAGCATTTCAGGGCTTTGGTTCCACCTGTTATTCCTTAATACCTAAGGTACAAAGGAGTAAACTTGGTGCTATGTTAGGTCCCTATAATACTAGTGTTGTGCCTTATTGTTGTTAGTGTAACCCCCTTATTGTTATTATTGTACCCTTAAAACCCCCATATTTTTATTATTGTGCGTTTAAATTATTATTGTTAGGTCGGCTAGGATTACATTGTGGCCCCATGGACTCCTATATATAGAAAGGAGATTTTGTAATTTGAATCATCCAAGAATTTTTCATTCATGTATTGTGTTGGATGTTTCCCCGTCGAGGTGGCTTATTTCTAAGGTGTTGATATCTCTTTTCTTCTATTTTTGGAGCTGTTTTCACAACATTTGGTATTAGAGCTTTGGATTCTAGGGTTTTCACTACTCCAAACCGGTCATCGTGGAATTTTCTCTATAAAAATTTTTATACGAAGGTTAAGAAGATAAAATTGTTAGAGTGAAAATTTGACATCCTGAGGAACCTCATCGCAAAATTTCAGAGCTTGGTTCACAATATTTTCAGAGATATGATCTGTGGAAGTTAGGGCTTTTTGCAGGCTCCTGAATTTAACCTAAACAGGTCATCACGGAATTTGCGCTATAACTTTTTTTCTACGAAGTTTCAGAAGATGAAAGTTTTAGAGAGCGAAGCTGAATTCTGGAGAAACATTTTTGCAAACTTTCAGAGCTTGGTTCGCAACATGTTCGAAGATATGATCTGTGGAATTTAGGTCTTTTTCAGGCTCTCAAATTTCATCTCAAAGAGGTTATTGTGGGAAAATATTCATAACTCTCTCTCTGAGCATTGGATTGGAATGATGTAAAAGGTGGCCGCAAACACACAGACTTTAGTTTTTTTTTTATCACTTTCATATCCAAAGTAGGAAACAGTGACACGTGGCAAGTCGTACAAGTTTGCTCTACTGAACCAATCCATAATTGGGTGATTATGGGAGATTGGACATAATTTTTTCTTGAAGAATCCAAATCAGGTCAGACCTATGGCATTTAAAAGAAGCTTTAGAGGGATACTACAAGGCCGAATTTCAGATATTAAGGATCTGAAATTACTGAGATAATTCAATTTCAATATATAACTCCTCAAAAGCAAGTAAAAGGTGTGCATTTTTTTTTCCCGAATTGCATAAGTCTTGTTTGAAGAATCAAGTTGAATTGATTCCAAGGGCATATTGTAGAATATATATCAATATTAGATTCTAAAATGGCCCCTAAAAATAATTCAACACCCATTAAGCCTTTAAAAGGCTCTAATATGACTCATGAAAATGAAGAATGGCAACATGACATATCAAATTTACAAGAGCAAGTGCAACAAATTTTTCTCTCGCAAAGAGCAACAAAAAATGACATGGAAGTTTCAAAGAAAGGTGTGGAAACTAAGATGGATGGTTTGAATAAAGGCGTGGAATCTAAGATTGATGGTTTGAAGAATGGCATGGAATATAAGATAGATGGCATGGAAGCTAAGATATATGGCATGGAAGCTGGCATGGAATCTAAGATGGATGACATGGAAGCTAAGATCGATGAAAAAAAGGAGAACATGAAGAATGATCTAAAAGTAGACATGGAAGTTTTGACAAATTTGATACAAAAAAATTTTCCTAATGGTGAAAATATAATAGAGGAAACTCATGATGAGAACAAAATAAACGCTAATCGTGATTTGATAAACTTGTTGGTAGGAAGAACAACCATATTCCAAAAATGGATATGAGTTAGTTTGATGGAAAGGATCCTGTAACATGGATACTACAGATGGAGCAATATTTTGATCTCAATAATTTGAAAAACACACAAAAGGTACACATTGCAACTTTACATTTAGAACAATATACATTTGTATGGTATCAATGGCTTTGCTCCTGTAAATAAATTGTCACTTCCTCAATTTTTGCGGAGGAAATGATAGAAAATTCTGAGGATACAAAGAGAAACACCTTCTTTAGCCAATTGATAAATCTCAAACAAAAGGGTTTAGTGGGGGAGCACATTGACGACTTCCAAAAATTGAATATAAGGGTAACTGATATTGCAGAGGAGCCCAAAATTGATCTCTTCATAGGTACTTTAAAGGATAACATCCAACATGAAGTTCGCGTTTTGGAACCCAATTCATTGGAGAAGGCATTTAGGCTGGAAAGAAAAATTGAATGTAAAATTATGGTGACAAGGAATCCTACCACTCACTTCTATAAATAGGGAAGTGTTGCTACTCCTAGAATTCAACAACCTAGAAGGTTGACACCACAACAATTGGAAGAAAAAAGAGAAAAATGGCTTTGCTACAGTTGTGATAGAAAACACAGTAAAGGTCATAAGTGTGCTGATAATAAATTATTTTACATAGATTGTGAAGAGGAAGAAGAAAATTAACAAGAAGAGGATATACACCGGGAACCAACCCTAGAAGAGGAAGAAATGAGTCTGGCCATATTTTCCAATTCATTGGTAGGAATTACCACTCCTCAAACTCTCAATATAGAAGGAAATATCAAGAATAAAAAGGTAATAGTGTTGATTGATTCAGGTAGTATGCATAATTTTATTCATTGTAAGGTAGCCAAGGAATTGAATTAATTCCTATACCCAGCACCAAAATGTCAAGTGATGGTTGCAAATGGAGGAACTATAAATTTCTCTGGAAAATGCCATAATATCAAGCTAACCATGGGGGAATATGTATTGAATAGTCCAATTCTTTCCATTCCTATGGGAGGTGTTGATGTTGTACTAGGAGTACAATGGTTACAATCTTTAGGGACGGTAGCTTTTAATTTTCAAGAACTTTTCTTGAAATTTTTTTCAGAAGGAAAGGAAGTCGAATTACGGGGTATTGAAGGGAAGCCGGGAAGGATAATAAGCTCTAATGTCATGACAAAGCTTCTAAAGAAATAACAACGAGGCGTAATTGCACAATTATGCTCATTAGA
Source organism: Pinus albicaulis (assembly GCA_034641835.2). NCBI lineage: Eukaryota > Viridiplantae > Streptophyta > Pinopsida > Pinales > Pinaceae > Pinus > Pinus albicaulis. Next base: position 178,452,077 of record CM076578.1, read on the forward strand.
AGTTCCGACATCAAAATCATCTATTTCTGCAGATCTCCAACAAGTCTTGGACAATCATTCCAAGGTGTTTGAAACTCCCAAAGGACTCCCACCTATTCGTGATCATGATCATGCTATTAATTTGATTCTAGGAAGTGTTCCTCCAAACATCAGGCCTTATAGATATCCTCACTTCCAAAAGAGCGAAATTGAACGTATGATTGCAGAAATGTTAGAGGCGGGTATAATTCAACCTAGTCAAAGTTCTTTCTCTGCTCCTGTAGTATTGGTACACAAGAATGATGGATCATGGCACATGTGTCCGGATTATAGGGAGCTCAATAAGCTCACCATTAAAGATAAATTTCCCATTCCTGTGATTGATGAATTATTGGATGAATTACATGGAGCAATTTATTTTACCAAGTTGGATCTTTGTTCGGGATATCATCAAATTAGAATGAAGACTGAAGATATTCCAAAAACAGCATTTCGAACTCATGAGGGTCATTATGAATTTTTGGTCATGCCTTTTGGCCTTACCAATGAACCTTCTACATTTCAAGGGTTGATGAATTCCATTTTCAAACCCTTCCTTAGAAAATTTGTGCTTGTATTTTTTGATGATATACTAATCTACAGTAGGTCTTGGAAGGATCATGTTCAACATGTTGACAGGGTGCTTAAACTATTGCAAGAGAAACAATTATATGCAAAAACATCCAAATGTTCCTTTGGAGTACAAGAGGTGGAATATCTGGGTCATATTTTATCTCACGAGGGTGTTAAGGTAGACCCTAAAAAAATTAAAGCCATTAAGGAATGGAAATTCCCCACAACCATAAAGCAGTTGCAAGGATTTCTCAAGTTAACAGGGTATTATCGCAAGTTTGTTAAGAATTATGGGAGAATAGCAGCACCTCTAACAACATTATTGAAGAAAGATGCATTTTCATGGACTCATGAAGCAACTAAGGCCTTTGAACATGTTAAAGAGGAAATGTGCCTAGCACCGGTCTTAGCTACGCCAGACTTAACAAAAAAAATTATTGTGGAATGTGATGCCTCAGGAAATGGAATTGGTGTTGTTTTAATGCAAGAAGGAAGACCCATTTCTTTTGAAAGTTGTCCAATCAAAGGAAAGTATTTACAAAAAACTATTTATGAGAAGGAAATGTTAGCAATGTTGCATGCACTAAATAAATGGAGAACTTACCTAATGGGAAGACACTTCAAGGTAAAAACTGATCATGATAGTGTTAAAAAATTTTTGGAACAAAGACTGGTTTAACACTATCTTCAGAAGAGCAGCAAAAATGGGTCAAAATGATGTTGGGTTATGACTTTGAAATAATCTAAAAAAAAGGGAAGAAAAATGTTGTTGCAGATGCACTCTCAAGAAAGAATGAAGAGGTGGAAGAATTGCTTTGTGCCATTTCTATTATCCAACCAGATTGGATAGCTGAAGTAAGAGATGAATGGAAGAAGGATGAAGAAGTGTGGACACTCATTCAAAATTTGCAGCAAGATCCTACTACATCTGATACATTTAGTTGGAAAAATGATTCCTTATGGTACAAAGATCGCTTATATATTTGTAATAATTCCCAACTAAAACAAAAGATTCCTTTGGAATTGCATGCTTCTCCTTTAAGAGGACACTTAGGATTTTAAAAACTTACCACATGGTGAAGAAAGATTTTTTTTGGGATGGCCTTAAATCTGATATTCAAAATTTTGTGGCGGAATGTTTGGTTTTCTAGTAGAATAAAGTTGAGACAATTAAGACCCCGAGTATTCTACAACCTTTATCCATTCCAATTCAATGTTGGGAGGAGATTTCAATGGTTTTTACCACAGGTTTACCTAAGTCTGAAGGAAAGAGTGTCATCATGGTGGTAGTTGATAGAATTACCAAGTATGGACACTTTTGTGCATTATCTCATCCATTTAAAGCAAGTACAGTTGCTACTACATTTATGGACACAATTCAAAAGCTACATGGAAACCCAAGGGTTATTGTGAGCACAGAGATCCCATTTTTACTGGAAATGTTTGGACAAAGTTATTTTCTTTTTTGGGTACTAAATTAGCTCATAGCTCATCTTATCATCCTCAATCCGATGGTCAAACTGAGATAGTAAATAAATGTTTGGAAGTATATATTTTCTGTTTTATATCTGATAAACAAACACAATGGGTCAAGTGGTTACCTCTCGCTGAATGGTGGTATAACACTTCCTTCAATACTGCAGCAAAAATGACCCCATTTTTAGCACTTTATGAATATCATCCACCATCCATCACATCATATTTGAGAGAAAATTTGAAGGTTCAAGCAATGGAAGATCACATCGAGCATCAACAAGAATTTCTCCAACTCTTAAAGGAAAACCTGAATTTGGCACAAAATCGAATGAAACAACATGCAAATCAACATTGTAGCTAGAGAATTTTTGATGTAGGAGACTGGGTATTTTTACGGCTACAACCATACAAACATATGTCCCTCAAGAAAGCTAATAAGGATAATAAATTATCGCCAAAGTACTATGGTCCTTACAAGGTGTTGGAAAATATTGGTACTATGGCATACAAATTGGAGCTTCGTGCTTCTTCACGAGTGCACCAAATTTTCCATGTTTCATGCTTAAAAAAGGTTATAGGTGAAAATATTCCAGTTCAAACAATATTTCCAGAACTTGATGAGGAAGGAAAAATCATATTGGAATCTGAAGCGGTCATGGAAACAAGAACTCGACAGCTATGGAATCGATCAATTTCAGAGTATCTCATCAAGTGGAAGAACTTACCCACTAAAGATTCTACATGAGAGGATGAGAATTTTATACAGAAGCACCGAGAGCTACTAAAGCATTGAGGACAACACTTTTTTGAAGGAGAGGGGCATGATAGGTCCCTATATTACTAGTATAGTCCCTTATTGTTGTTAGTGTAACCCCCTTATCATTATTATTATATCCTTGTAACCCCCATATTGTTATTATTGTGCCCTTAAATTATTATTGTTAGGTCGGCTAGGATTACATTGTGGCCCCACTAGGATTACATTGTGGCCCCATGGACTCCTATATATATAAATGAGGTTTTGTAATTTGAATCATCCAAGAATTGTTCATACATGTAATGTATTGGAGGTTTCCCCCTTGAAGTGGCTTATTTCGAAGGCGTTGATATCTCTTTTCTTCTATTTTTGGAGATGGTTTCACAACATGCTAGAAGTTGAAAATGAACCTTTTTGAGGTATTCCAATACCTTCAAAGGATATCGTCTCTATGATGAAGTCAATACAAAGTTTGTAGTAGCGAGAGATGTCATATTCCTTGAATCTTCCAATCTTAACAATGTTGGTGAGCGGAAACTTGATCACTTTGATAGATTCACACATTCAAATTCTTTCAAGAATTTGATAATAAAATTCCACATATTGAAGTGGGGATTCCTATACTGAACCAATATGTGGAATCATCTTCCGAGGAAATCTCTCCCCCACATGAAGAACTAACCACGGATGACACCTTGAACGATGTGATTGGAAGAATTGGGAGATTGAATCTTGATTCAATTCCAACTAAAGAAAATGAGCAGCCTGGGCCATCTCTAAAAGGTCCCCAAAGTGGTTGAAAAATACACTAGAAAACATTCTTCCTGCTAAGGTTGGAAAGACAGGAACAAGAAGTTCCAATAGAAAAAATGGAAGTGACATAGATAATTCCGATTCACCTATTGATATAGATATTTATTATAACTATGAGCTGCATTTGCCTACATATCTTGAACCAACTTCCTTCAAAGAATCCGCTTCCCATGTTGAATGGAATGAAGCGATGCAGGAGTATGATGCCTTGATAAAGAATGGCACTTGGAAGCTGGTTTATCCTCCTTTGGGAACCAAACCAATTGACTACAAGTGGGTCTACAAGAAAAAATACAAAGAAGATGACTCACTTGACAAGCATAAAGCCAGGATTGTCGAAAAAGGTTTTTCACAGAAACAAGGGGTCGATTATGAGGAAAATGTTCCCCCCCACAGAAAAATGGGCCACCCTCCAGACACTCTTTTCCCTAGAAGCTAAGAAGGGTTGGAAAGTCCATTAGATGGATTTAAAAACCACATTTTAAATGGATATCTAAAAGATATGGTTTCTATGTCCCAGCCAGAAGGATTTGTTGTGAAGGGCCAAGAACACAAAGTATTCAAGCTTATAAAATCCTTGTATTGCCTCAAGCAAGCAATGCGAATCTGGTATAAGAAATTAACTGAGCATCTTATGAAACTTAACTTCAAACATTTTGATCTTAATGATGAAACTTTGTTTGTTAAGAAAGTTGGGAAAATAGTTTTATATATATTGTGGTGTATGGAGATGATCTTTTGATGACATGGAATAATGGGAGTTATATTTCATCCATAAAGAAATGATTGAAAAAATGTTTTGAAATGACTTATTTGAGCTATGTTCACTACTATCTCAGTATTGAAGTAACTCTACATCCTAAATTTATATTCCTTTCTCAAAAGAAGTACATTGGAGATCTTTTGAACAAGTTTTGCATGTATGAATTCAATCCATTAACCACTCCAATGGAACAAAACTTGAAGCTCACATCCATTGAAGGGAAGGAATTCGAGGATGCAATGAATTATAGATAGCTTGTAGGAAGTCTTATCTACCTGCCTATTACCATACCATAAATCTCATTTGTTGTTGGACTACTATCCATGTTTATGGAAAAACCTTCTAAAGGACATTGGTCTACTGCAAAAAGAGTTCTAAATTACTTGAAGGGAATCAAGACTTTGGGGTCAAATATACACAGGTGGGCAAATTCAGCTTGATCTACTCTAATTCAGACTTTTATGGGGACAAAGAAATGAGGGTATCTACTTCAGGCTATCCCATGAGTCTTGGACCAGGAGTGATCTCATGGATATCACACAAAAAATAAGTTCCAACAGATTCCACAACTGAGGCAGAACATGTGGCAGCAGCTGAAGCAACAAAGGAAATTGTGTGGCTTAGGAAAATCCTAGAATATTTGCAGATGAAACAAATGCATTCAACTCCACTCATGATCAACAACACTTTCGCAATAAATTTGGCCAAGAAACCAAAGTTCTATGATCGAACAAAGAACATAAATAAAAAATACCATCTAATTCGACGTCATGTTGAGGCCAAAACTATCCATCTACATCATTTTTATAGAAATGAGCAGACTGCAGACATCTTCACCAAAGCGCTTGGAAGAGGAATGTTTGAAAAATTCATAATGATGCTTGGACTCACCAACATCCCTTCAGATTAAAGAGGGGAATGTTGACACCTAATCCTAAGGGATTGGGTGAGATTGTATATTATTGTAAAATATGAAATAAGGAAGGCCAAGAGACATTGGGAAATGGACCCCAATAGTATCACCTCCATGTATAAATTCATGCACACCCCCCATCTAATTCATATTCTAATTTGTGGAGTTACCTCCTAGCCTGACACATACATACATGTAATGATAGCTATTATGGGAATTTTTTATTGGAAAAATAATGTGTGAATATGTGTGTGCATGCATGAAAATAATAGCCATTGTATTAGTGTTCTTGAAAAGGGAATATTTGTTGTATACATAGCTACTATTATATTAATTTATTTGGAAAAATATATGTTTTGCATACAAGAAGAAAAAATGTTTTTTAAACATTCATTTGGGAAAATATCATGTAATTTTCATGAAATATTTTTTTTAGCTTTATTTTTTAAATAATATACAATTTCATGGGAGAAATGAATAATATGTTTTGTTATAATTCATTGGGAAAGATTCTTTTGGGAAACAAGATGAAATTAATGCACAAAAATCATAGCAATGTGTTGGTTTCTTTAGAATATATATATATATATATACGAGTAGTTGTTGTTACATCCACATGAAAATGTATTGAGTTAGAAAAATGTTACACCATTTAGCCATGGGTAACTATCTAAATTAATATTCCAAATCCAATATTAACCATTAGAAAGAATATTCATCATTAAATAGAGTAAATTTAGTAAAGGAATAGTAAGTTACATAAAAATTAAGAAACATTGTTGTAGCATATTAACATAAAAGTTCTGATGTAACCTTGTATTGTTTTCATGATTCATTTAACTAAATTAGTTAATCACATAGTTAATATTATAAACATAAACCCATGAAAGGAATCCACAGAATAAAAGTAACACAATAGGAAATCACATCATTAAAGACCGATATACGTTGGAAACCCCATAGGGTGAAAACCAACAAATATCTAAATGTATTATTAAACGCTCACGAGGGTGTTCACCCCTCACTCAATGGATCGTACTTGAGTCCATCCCTTGAACATGGTAATAAAATATTTACAGAGAGATGCCATTTAAATAAAACATATCTAGCTATACGCTATTTCAATCATCATGATATCATTTTCCGAAGAAACCTCAATCTCTGTCTTTGTGGTCTGGTTCTTCTATCAGTGGAGTATCCTGAAACTGGTGTTGTTTCAACGTTCATAGACCATTAATCAATTTTTTCCCATAATTTTAAACATAATCCATATTTTTCATACATTGCAGTCCTTTCTAGAACTACTATTGTTAACAACCTTTAATATCATTATTATATTAAATGTTAATCAAACCAATAAAAAATCTATACTAAAAATTATTTAACATTTATTCATGTGCACACATGAAATGTGTTAGGTCCCTATAATACTAGTGTGCCCCAATATTGTTGTGTGTAGCCCCCTTATTTTTATTATTGTACCCGTGTATCCCCCATATTGTTATTATTGTTCCCTTAAATTGTTATTTTTAGGTCGACTAGGATTAGATTGTGACCCCATGGACTCCTATATATAGAAAGGAGGTTTTTTCATTTGTATCATCCAATAATTGTTCATTTATGAACTATAAAACAGGTTTCCCCCTTGAAGTGGATTTTTTCTATGGTGTTGATCTCTTTTTTCTTATATTTTGGAGTTGGTTTCATAACATTTGGTATTAGAGCTTTCGATTCTATGGGTTCACTTCTCCAAATAGGTCGTAGTCAAATTTCCACTATAAATTTGTTTCAATGAAGGTTCAGAAGCTGTAATGTTAACCAAGAAAAGACAGAATCCTGAGGCACTTCATGCCAAAATTTCAGATCTTGGTTCACAATATTTTCAGAGATATGATCTGTGGAAGTTAGGGCTTTTGCAAACTCCCAAATTTCATCTAAAAGAGGTGATCATGGGGAAATTGTCATAACTCTCTCTGTGAGCATCATATTCGAATTCTGTAAAAAATGTCCAAAATTACACATACTTTAGTTTCTTGTGTATCAATTTCAGTCTGAAGGAGGAAACAGTGACATGTGGCATGTTGTACATGTTCACTCTATTGAACCAGTCTATAATTAAGCCATTGTGGGAGATTTGGCATACATTTTCCTTGAATAATCCAAATCAGGTCAAACCTATGGCATTGGAAAGAGGATTCAAAGCGCTACTACAAGAGAAAATTTCAGAGATTAGAGGTCTAAAATTGCATAATGTTTGTTTGAAAAATAATTTTGATGTGATTCCAAGGGTATATTGAAGCATTTTTATCAGTATTTGGTTCTATAATTTCTCCCAAAAATAATTCCACACCATTAAACCCTCAGAAAGCTCTACTATGATGCATGAAGAGGAAGAATTGCAGTATGAGATATCAAAATTATGGTACCAAGTGCAACAAATTTGAATCTTACAAAGAGAAATAAAATATGACAGAGATGGTCTAAAATAAAAAATGGAGGCTAAGTTGGACGGTTTGAAGGATCAAATGAAATCTAATATGGATTATAAAATACTGGAAGATCACATCGAGCATCAACAAAAAGTTCTCCAACTCCCAAATGATAACCTAACTTTGGTGAAAAATCGAATGAAACAACAGGAGGATCAACATCGCAATGAAAGAAGTTCTGAAGTGGTCGTAGAAACAAGAACTTGACAACAACCAAATCAATCAATTTCAGAGTATCTTGGCAAGTGGAATAACTTACCCATTGAATATTCCACATGGGAGGACGATAATTTTATACAAAAACATCCAGAAATAATAAAGCATTGAGGGCAACATTTGTTTGAAGGAGAGGGGCATGTTAGGTCCCTATAATACTAGTGTATCCCCTTATTGTTTTTATTTTATTCCCTTTATTGTTATTATTGTACCGCTGTAGCCCCCATATTGTTATTATTGTGCCCTTACATTATTCTTGTTAGGTCGACAAGGATTAGATTGTGAACCCATGGATGCATATATATAGAAAGAAGGTTTTCTCATTTGTATCATCCAAGAAGTTTTCATTTATGTAATGTAAAGGAGGTTTCCCCTTCAAAGTGACTTATTTCTAAAGCGTTGATCTCTCTTTTCTTCTATTTTTGGAGCTAGTTTCATAACAAAATGTAACCAAAATATTGCGAAATGCTTCCTTTAAAAACATTTATCGTGCATTAAATATAAGAATATATTTATCGAGGCATTTTACAAATAAATAACAGATTACTATTATCCTCCTCACACAAGCACACATTCTTTTCCAAAGGAAATTCACTTGAAATTTCCATTTACTTTTAAGGGATAATATCATCTTAGCTTTGATCTTCATTCATGTAATTAGATAAAGTTATTCAAAAGTAGTTATCCTCTTAACTGTTTATTTGTGCACGAAACTATGTAATATTTCCAAAACCATAGATATTATTATTTTGCATGCAAATGAATGTCCCTTTCCAAAGTAAAGCTAACATATTTATTGCATACAATTAGATGTTTGTTTTCCAAAGTCTGATATAACAACAAATTTGTTTTGCATGCATATCTCTTTTTCTCTTAAAAAGTGTAACATGACAATTATATTCTCCTTTGCATGCAAATACATTTTCTTTCTTTCAAAGAAGTCTATCATAATGGCTTATTCTTTTAAAGAAAGAGTAACATAAATAATTGAACACAAAACAACATGTCATTTTCCAAGAACACTAACACATCAGCTATCTTTTTATATACATAACCACTTTCTCGTTTCAAAAGAACTAACATCGTGACTATTTTTTTTTGCACCTCTACATATATAATTTTCCAAAATATATGATGTGCATAATAACTATCCCTTTTATGCATATTCCTATAAAATATAAGTTGTTAATTTTTTTAAGGAATTCCAACATGAAGTAGATGTACTTTTCATGCATGCAAAGAAAATATTGCTTTTTAAGAGCTCAACTCAATGGATTTTCTTTTTATATATATGCAAATAACTTATTCCCTTACAAGGAATCAAATCAAACAATATTATTTTACCATGCAATTTTTCTTTACTTATATTTGTATGCACCCTTTCCAAGATAATTGACATTTTTTTTCTTTTAGATACAAAGGGATTCAAATTGCAAATTATTCTTCTAAGAAAACTAATTCAATAGTAAGCATGTACAATGGTTATGTTTTTTCAAGTGAATAAATAAACTTTCCACAATATTTTTTATTACTTCCATGAATGCAAACTACACTTTTTTTTTTTCGGGAATCCAATGCAATAATGCATGCACAAGAAATGTTTCTCATCTCACAAAAATGTAATAAAATGATGCATGAATTTTTTTTCCTTATTTAGGAAACTACTATACGAATCACATAAACTTTTCAAATGAAACATGGCTACTTGTCTTTCCATGCAATTGGTTCTCATACAATATTTTCATGAACAAAACCTGGTTTCTCTATCTTTCTACATGCAAGTTTTGCATGCTTCCATTTCAAGAAATTATGATATATAACCATATTTAATGCATAAAAACCAGACAAAAATAACAAGGCTAAATTAACCTTTTATGCACCTAAATAAATAACTTGACATAATTCATATATCCATGCAACCTTTTCAATAAAATTAGCATAATAAATTTATTTATCTACACACAAAAACATATTTTATATGTAAAAATAACTTCTCATTCTGTGCATGCGAAATGTGTGTTTTTTTAACACAATCACCCTTACTTAAATGCACATAATATTTTCAAGAAGGAAGCATGCATTCTTGTTCTTGTATGAACACGATTCATATGGATATTTTTAAGATTTTTTTTTTTTTTTATCAATTCATTCATATATCTTTATCATTTTATACACAAAAGATGAATATGTAATATTTCCCAAGAATATGAAGAAATATCCTATCTTATCTTTTATCCGGCTTACAAACTTTTAAATATTTTCAAATATTAGTCTCATTAAATTATCTTTGTTTTTCTTTTTTTTTTATAATGCATGCAATATTTTCAAGAGAATGAACTTATAGATGTATCATATACATTTTTGAATAAAAACATACAATTATTTTCTAAAATAATAATATATATTAATTTCATGCATGCAACTACATATTTTCCCAAAATAAAGTTAATCACAACAACTAATGTTCATGCATATGAATCCACGTTCTTTCATAAGCAACTAAAAGGATTCCTTTAACTTTTTTACTACAGTTGAGAACATGCTCTTTCATAATGCATAGGTACACATGTTCTTCATTAAGAAAAGAACAAGACTTATTTAACGTATATCAACATATGTTCCTTCTTAAGAAAATAATTAGGATTCTTTAACATTTTAAGGCATATGAACCTTTGTTCTTCCTTAAGAGAATAACAAGACTTTTCTAAATTTTTACTACATATATCTCTATAATATATATCTATATATATATATATATATATATATTATTTTGCAAACAACTACATTGTTTCATACAAAAATGAAGTCCAACTTAATCTCATGCAGAGATTTGCATATATAAAAAAATTCATCTTTAATCCCATTATTAAAATATTAGCATCTCTTCTACTCTTGAAACAACTTATCCCTTTTGGGCCTTCATGTATCTATTATATTTGTAAGGCCGTATCTCATGTAAGAGCATGAGAGATAAAGTAGCGTAACAATGAAGGTAAGAAGGGATATGATGAGGGTCTGACTAGCCACATGTACATCTTATCGAACCTTGCTTAGATTTTTTCCATGGTTTGTAATCATGATTTTATACCTCAACAAGCCAACTATGCATGCAACATTAGTGCCTTCGACAATATTCATTGATTCCTCCTTCAATATCAGGATTAAATTAATTTTGGTGAGTTATCTCCATTGTACTATAATATGTTGTCGCCTCCATCCAATTGTTTCTGATGATTTCTGGTTTAGAAGAGCTTTATGTGAGATTAATTTTATTTCTCAAAGATCCATTGATATTTTGGAATCCCTAATATACAATAATTTGGAAATTTTACAGTGGTCAGTGATATGGAAGAATCAAGAATCTGTTTAAACTTCTATTTGTTTCTTGATGCTAATCGCATCCTAACAATTGAGTGACCAACCATTAATCTAGTTAAAAATAATATTTATATGAAAATGAATGTATATTACCATATATATACAGTGAATAAGAAGTGTGGTTACTAATTAACTTATTCTTGAGACATAAAACTTTCAATGTATTCACTTACTAATTATATTAATATTTTAAGGGAGCTTCTAAAATACAGATATTACAATGGTGGTTTAATATTTTTGGAAAGAAGACATGTATTTATATGATTTATTATATTAGTTTTATGGAAAATAAAACATGTTTTTGCATGCCCTATTGTTCTAGATTTCCTCGAAAAGGAAACATGTATTTGCATGCTCTATTGTGTTAAGCTTTATTTTAGGAAGATTATCTTGGGAAGTAAATGTATTTGCATGCATAGAAACAAAATCAATTTTGTTATTTTATATATTTATATCAACCAAAAGTAATAGTTGAATGGATAGTTATTTTGATAAATTTTATGTAATAACATTTGCGAAGATCATAACCAATGTGTTACTTTCCTTTAAAGGAATGTATCGATAGTTGTAGCAATTTGTCTTTGAAAGAATGTGTAATTGTACGAGGGGAATAATAGCTAATTTTGTATTTATTTATATACATTCTTTGGTACTTAATATTCTTATAATTAATGCATGTGAAATTTTGTTAAAGGAGGCATGTTGCGACATATTTTACATTTCATGAATTCACATGAATATATGATGAAGCATCACTAGTATACACTTATGATTGGTTTAATTAATACTTGATTTAATTATTATATCAATTTTTATTGGAAATATCAGTTGCAAGAAAAAACTGCGACATACACAAATATGGATTATGTTTATCATTATTGCAAGTTAGTGGTCTATTTAGATTTAAGGAATGTGAAATGAAAGATAACCCAATGATGGGAAGAACTACTCTCCAAAGACACAATGCTCAAGGGCTTGTGGGTAAATTATGTCATGATGATTATAATAGCTTATAATTTGTTATGTTTTTTATGAGATGATATTATTTGTAATATTTTATGAGGATGGTCAAGGGCTGGACTCCCTTATAACCATTAAGTGAGTGGTGAACACCCTCTTGAGCATTTAATAAGAAAAACAAACATTTCTTGTTTTTCACCTTAGGGGGTTTCCAGGGTATATCAGTGTTCAATGGCATGAATTCCTATTCTACCATTATTATGATGTTGATTCCTTGCATGATGTGATTTTTGTGTTATCAATAATGTGACTAATTAACTAAGATAAAATAATCATGGAATTGATGCAAGGTTACATCAAGAAGTTTAAGTTAATATGCCAGAACATTGGCAATTAATGGTTGTGTAGTGTAATATTCCTTTACTAAAGATTACTCTATATACTGATGAAGTTTTATATAAAGGTCATTGAAGGAATATGGAAATTAATTCAGAAATTTACACGTTGGAAAATGTTGTAAAATGTTTCTAACTCCATGCATTTTCATGCGATTTTACAACACGATGTTACAAAGAATGAAATATTTATTAAATATATTAGTGATAAATCAAAATGGCTGTTTTAGGATGAGGGATATGTGAATATATAATTATGTTTATACGATAATCTTGAAAGGTCTCACACATACATAAATATTGCATTGATTGAGATTCCAGTTGGAGGGTAGACCATCACCCTATGCTTTACTATCATATACACTCCATCATTTGAGAAAGAAATCAATTCAACATTCCAACACTTTAAATGACATTGATTCTCTTCCTTCTCAATGTATCATCAAGGATGTAGGACAAATTCATGTAGTAAGAAGGAAAATTTGAGAAGACAATTATTTTCTTCATTGGGAATTCAATTTAAATTATTTATTTATGTAGGTTTGTTTATTTTAAAATAGGTTATTAAAATTTTAATTTAATTTTTAAGTAAATGATAGGTATTTAACATACAATTAATATTCTAAGATATTTTTAATAATATTTACGAGTGATATTAGCATGTCATATGAACAAGTGTGGTATGGAATGAATTATGATTTTTTTGGATATGTAGTATTGATAAGCCATGTTATTTTTCCATGGTATTACTGCCAATATAGATCCATATAAGTCATAGATTTAGAGAGATAAAGTATCTTTAGAATAGAAAACGTGAAAAAGGTTCCCACCTTGAGAGATTCAAATCCTCTCGATCCATGGCTAAGGTGGATACATATTTATTACACAAACACATACACACACACACACAATTTTTTAATGCTTAAATTTCATTTTTAATGTACAGATGGTCCAATGCCTTGAAAATCTCATTAGGAACTTGGATTGTGTATACCACAGAAGTTAAACTTTCAATTACAAAAAATCATTTCTCAAACAAAATTCACTAAAAAATACATCTGAAAAAAGGGAAAAATTGTAAAAACACAACTTGAGTATTTTAATAATAAGGATATTTTTTCCAATATCTTTATATAATATATACATAGTTTATTTGGTTCAACCATATTATATAATATATACATAGTTGATGTTGAAATATTTTACATTTATAATTGAAGTATTTTATTTATAATCCACATTAATTTGTTATCCACGTAAATGTTTGCATTCAATCTTGCCAAAATCAAGTAGAAATTTTTAAGAATAATTAGTTTGAGTTGTTTAATATGATTTTTTTTTTTTTTTGTGAGAGGTATTTTAGGATATTGAATCCATTTGTACATTTAAAATTTTATTTCAAATAATAATAAAAAATCATAATATTTCTCAAAATATATTTTCAAATTCTACCCAAAAAATCAATCTCTCTCTCTCTCTCTCTCACACACACACACACACACAAATATTATTATTTAAGTTTGACATTCGAATATTTTATTTAAGTTTTGTATTGAAATATTGTTATAATATATGTTAGTACTCTATAAATTATAGAATCTCAACGTGAATTGATACATCATATTTATTGAAAGGTTTTCATTATTAAAAGGCTTTTCAAAATTCCTATGATTTAAAATAAGAATAAAAAAAATGAAAAGAGAGAAAAGAGGGTATAGAAATAGAGAAAAATAAAAAAGAGAAAAATGAAAAAATATAAAGAGGAAAGGAAATAAATCCCCAAAAAAGAAATACAAATGAAAGTTTTGCAAGCTCACATGCCACTACTCATTAGATAAGTTTGTCGAGTCATACAGCTTAATCATGATTGGACAATTTTTCAATTTTGTTGATAGGTTAGAGAATAAAGTTTTCCCAAACTATTTAATCTTGGCTTATTATTAGATAGGTGGAAAATGAAATTGGCTCAATAGTTTAAGCTGAGCCAATGGATGAAATAGGGATAGGTGTTAGGATATAAATTCAAAATAAAATGGATTTAAGGGTTTTCTGGTAGAAATGAACCCTGAAAAAGAAGAGAAAATGTTAGACGAGTAGCTTTGGGTAGGTAGATATATTGAAGGGGAAGAATGGAAAGCCAATGTGTAGAATATTCCACTAGGGTACAACATCCCAGTTTCATTGTTTCTCTTTATTGTAAGAGGAAAGCCAAGATAGAAATTGTTTATTGCAGAAAGGATGGGAAAGGGGCAAGGTTTCCAAATGTTAGATTTTGATATCATATGAGCATACGTTATGTCAAATTTTATCCTAAGTCCCTACACTATCAATTCGTTCTATTCCTAAAAAACTCCCAAACCCACATTATTTTCTTTATACTAAGTCGTACCATAACCCGACTGTAATTCAAAAAACTAGCCCCACCATCCCATCACCCCTGTCACATGCGCTAAACAACCTTCACCTTACCCTCCATCTCTACTCTTTACCCCACATCCAATGACGCTCACTCCATTTCATCCCCCCCTCACTCGTCGTAGGTTAACAAAAAGGTGGGGGTGGGAGAGGGGGGGGGGGGGGGCAGGGAGGGGGGGGTGGTCTAAAATGGGCAGTATATATTATCGCCCACTCTGCTACATGGAACGAGCATTCTATTTTGCATGCACCCACTCCATTACCTTTTACCGCCTTCAACCCCCTATGAAAAGCAGTTCTCGTTGTCAACCAAATCACTACAACCTTGTTACCATTACCAATGCCACTGCGCCATGTCCTTAGTCACCCGTCCGCTCTGCCCCATCACACCTCCTCCCTCCAAAAGCTAGTTGCAACACGAATGGTCGAGCCCTTATCCAATAGACCTATGCCAACTCAACGGTCACCCCTGACTACCTATCAAAGCCCAAATTTTCCACTGCAACAGAGTTTTCCTTGTTGATATTGTTAAATTACTATAGGTGTTGGATTTGTAGATATCTAAAGAGACATCACAGACCAACCACTGTGCCGAAGGGTAACTTTTCATCAAAGGAGAAAATATCAACGCTCTGTAAACCTAATTATAGCTCTCATTTTGACCGATTTAGTCCCGATCTCGAACCCCGTCGGTCATACCGCTTCCCCAGTGCAAATCCATATTGTCTCCCACTTCTCTGCTCCCTTTTTCTTACAGCCCATTCTCCATTGTAGGTGAGAAAGGAAAGAAAGAAAACAAATCATGCCTCCCAAGGCAGACCCAAAATCTTTCAATCCCATGGTATATCCTAAGGTAGACTTAGACCATATCACCCTGGCTGGCAGATACTACAAAATCCATGAGAAAGAGTCAGACTTTGACTTGTCCGATGTCTACTGTTGGCTTGAGGATAAGCTCCTTGATGAACCAGATGATATCAACCTATTGGAGACCCAGCTTCCATATTACTTCTTTCCTAAAGTCCATAGCTCCACAGAGCTAATCAAAAAATTTCAATCCAACTATGACATTAAACAGAGAGCCACACTAAACCCTGCAAGAGAGATTTTATTTGACATAAATGTCCCATCCATTCAAGAGATGATGCAAGCCCCCATTGTTGAGAACAATATCCATTTTTCATATGAGGCCCTTATAGGATTATACCAATGATTAGATTTTTCTAGGAGGGCCAAGACCTTAGAGCTTTTCATGGACACAAATGCACCAATTCCTACCACCAATCCCCCATATCGATTATCCACCTTCTTGAATAGGACCAAGCACATTATCACTACTTTATCTTATTTTTTAGAATATCATAATGATCAGTGGGTAGATGAAGCCATAATTGGCTTCTTGACTATCCTTTCCTCAGATGCTAAGCCCACTTTTATGTTCATTATGCTAAGTTTCTTGTTGATCCAATTCATGATCAGTTCCTTAAATTCCAGACAAAAGGGGTATTCAAATAAACCTCTCTGATGGTGTACATGTTTTCCTATTTTCAATCTAGAAAATTCCAATTTGACATGATGAAGTAGAATGATGACTCTCAACCCCAATCTATAATTTTATGGACAAATTTATTGAGGAAGCAGCAGAAAAAATATTCCTACAAGAGTTTTGTAGACCTATTTTTTCATCTAGCAATCAATGCACTCAGCAGGTTCATAGAGCCAAGGATCAGTGAGGAAATCAAGAAGATTATGCAATTGACAGAGCAGATGAGAAAAAAATATTGGTACTTCTATCAAAACTACATAGAGATCAGGGTTTATGGCAGTGAATTGGCCCCCTATAAACTTTCCAAGTAACTCTCCATGATAATATTTTCAATTGACTATATCAGACAAATGATAAATGAATATGAGGTTCATTTTGTCTCTGCCAAGAAGAAATCACAATTTAGGATCAAGCCACAAATTGGTCCATTCATCTGCAATAGCATGACAACAGGGGAGGATGTAGATAAAATGTTAAAGGAGATCAAGTTCACACATATTTTCACTTGGTCCTATTATCCAATGGGGATAAAACAAGTCCACACCCTATATTCATTCCCATAGACTAGAGATAAAAAAGTACATGAACCAAGAATAATGGGTGGCAGACACACTCCTAGAGGCTAAAGGAAAGGTCTTCTCTACTTCAAGAATTCAAACACCATCTCCAGAAGAAAGGAAATATGCAGGATTTCAAGATGAAAAAGAAAAGGAGCATGAAAAATAAATAGCAAGAAAGAGGACCAAGGAGGATCAAACATACATGGACATTGATTCCTCCACTAAAGAATTCAAAATGAAATATAGGAAGAGGGCCAGAATCCACATGGGCCTTGATAAAGGTGGTGAGAAGGACCTGCAAACTGTCATCACAATTGGAGATTCACCAAGTTTGTATCCAGCAGGTGGCCAAACAATCTTCTCAAAATCCTCTGCTACTATGCCTTTCCAACAACAACATGTGCAGACTCCAACATCTACATCCATTGCAGAGAAAAAGAGGGAAGATATCTATGACACATTCAGGGAGATCAAAACAAGGAACAAGTTTATAAAGACCATCACATACAATTAGTTTCAGAAACAAACAGGCAACTCCCAGAGTAGACTTCTATCAACCTTCGACTCTGAGAAGGGAAGAATGAAGATGGAATTTCTAGAAGTAAAAATTCCCCAACCCAAAGGTGCAGTAGACTACAAGAAGACCTCTTTTAAATTTAACACAAAGAACATTCATTTGATAGACAAAATGGAGATGCACAAACATACAGGTGAAATGATCTCCTCCACGCTAACTAGTACAACCATGAGCCTCTCAAAGCTGTAGGTGACATTGTCCAACACACAGTCACCAATTTGAAGGTGGAAAAAATCTTCGCCATGGCCAAAGACTCAAGGATAAAATCTATGGAGGACTTAGTGATGCAACTCGGGTACAATTAATCAAACATAACAGTGGCAGAAACATTTGTGAGGAAGAATAATGCAGACATAGCTTCCTTGAGGAGGTAAGTTAAGATGACAATGACAAAAGACCCTATGGCCAAGGAGATAGAAGCCACTGAAACAAAAAAGGTAGAAATGTTGCAGTTGATTGTTGAACAAACATAACAGATTAAGAAAATGGAGAGTGAGATGGATAAAATGATCGAAAATAGGCGTAAATAAATAAGAGATGCAGTGAAGGGACCAACAAAATAAGAAACTAAGGCAATTATTCCCCTACAATAAGTTCCTCTCACATTGATTCCAGCATCCGCAACATATACATGTGCACTAGGGGAAAGCACTAAGAAACTAGCCAAAGAAATGGAGAACATGTCCTTATAGACTAGAAATTAAAAAGTTGCAAGATCAACTCAGTGACCTACGAGATAAATTCAAAAGGAAAGATTCAACACATGCCACAAATTTGAAGATTAGAAAAAAGCTAAATGAAAGTTTTCAAAAGTCCCTACAGGAGTCCTCAATTGGAAGCATGGTATTGAGAGTTAAACAAATTATATGGTTGGATATAATTGAATATTTGAATGATATATGGCCATCAATTCATATAATTTTTGAACTTAGGGATATAATTGATTTAGTGAAATTTTCCATTGAGAAAACAAATGAGGAACTTGGGGATAAGCCCCAAACTCCCAACAAGATCATAAGATTCCTAAACTCTAAAATAATTCATGAATTGCAGTAGCTGGAAGTGGACGACCGAACAACCTCTGTACTGGAGGTAATGGTGTTGAACAAAAAGATTCTAGTTACACAGCTAGAGTAAAGGTGCCATCAGCTAGAGATTGGGTTAGGTATATTTTTTAATGGGATTGAGCCACTGAACAAAAGGGGATTAGCTTCCTTATTTGTTACCAATGGTAAGTTTATGCCTAGGACTAATTATGTAAAAAGGCTCACAGAGATTTCAAAGGACACATCCAAGCTCACAAATATTAAGAATAGTACGAATGGGAAAGAATTTTATGAATTCATCAGCAATGATGTCTTCATACAACATGAGATCAAGCACATTTTTTAGTTGAGACCAACTTTTGTGAAGTACACTGAGACGAATGAAGTCTACAGGAAGTTGAAGAGGACTAAGATTCTGACTCCAGAGAATTGGAAAAATTTATTTATATTCTAGGATGGACGACAACTGAGCCCGATGACTAAGTAGGCAGCTCAATGAATTTTCAGTATCGACACATCTAGTGTATCAAAACAACTCGTCCATGTCAAATCTGCCAGCACAAAAGACCACTACAGCACTGAATAATGGCTTCAGAAGGACTCTATATATCTATGAAGAGGGCCTTTACAATGAATGATTCTTCCAAAATAACTTTATATAGGTGTTAAAAACCTGTCACGACGCATCCATGCAGGAGATGCATAGACCAAGCTTTAGTTACAATTGTAGTAAATGAACCGATTTCCCTTTTGATAAAGGTAATCCGATGCAAGTAGTTTAAATGTAATTTTTCATTCTGTAATGGGGGTTGGACCCTAGGTTTTGTAAGAACTTTTCATTTCTAGTACTTGTAAGTTTTTATGCTGGAGCATAAATAGAGAGATCAGTTTGCAAGATTCATGTGTTCTGGTGCCCTGGTGACATTTTTCCGTGTTCATGTTTTATGTCTTTCCTCTCTAATCTTTTCATGTGTACCATTTAAATTCTAATTGTAAAACAGGAAGGTTAGATTAAGATTTACTATTTAGAGTACCTTAATTTTGACTGTCTTTACAATTTCCATGTTTTCTTCTAATGTATCGTTTAATAATTCTTAGTTTCTCTTAATTCATTATTGAAATCACTTTTCTTCATCTCATAATTCCAATCATTTATAAACACCAGTATTCACAGCTAGCTTGCCTTGCTTATGCTCTGTTATTTGATGCATATACCCATCCTATTTCAACACCATAGCCCAATGGAATCTATTTAGAGAAAATACCTTATATCCAACCACAAAAAATCAAACAAGCAACCCTCACAATCAATTTAACTAGCCTAATATAAAAAAACTTGAACATATCCAAATCTTATAGAGAGATCCCTCTCTGAGTATATGATGGCTAGTTCCTAGGCTTCAAGTGGTTTTGATGTTTCTGTTTATAATTTAGTCTTGCCAATATTATAAATTATAGAGTGATAACATACTGGCAACCATACTGGGGACAAATAGCTGAAAATTTTCATTTTTCATCTGAATTAAGTAAACCCCAGCTAAAAAGAATTATATTGTACAACTTTCTTTTAAAAATTGGTTTCTTATAGTCTTAAATAATTGGTTGGGATATGATTTTTGGCTAGATTCTGGATTCCAAAATAATATCCACCAAATCCCATCCAGATCCGAATCCCCATCCTATTGTAGACAATCCTGAGAAGATCTTGAGGAAAAATCCTAGAACAGACAGTCAAACCATTGACATGATTATTTATAGCTCCAACTCTTTACCTGATAACTTTGTCACTATTCAAGACGTCCAATTTTATTTACAATTTGAACAAGGTCTCTTCAGAAAAAAAATCTCAAAATTGGACTCACCTTATAGTTTTTTACCCATCCATATTCCATACCCTCACCCATCCACCTTCACCCATTTTTCATATTCCTCCACCACCTCCACCTATCATGGCAGCCAAATATGCCCCATTGATGCTGCGACTACATTTAACTCCTATTCCCCAAGACTACCAGTCCAAGATTCTGCATTTTGACGGCACCAATCCTATGACTGCCTAGAAACACATAGATAAAATGAATGACTATTTTGACCTGCAATAAATTGACAATGACAGTGTCAAATTGAGAATTTTTACCCAGAGTTTAGGGGGTGAATTTAGGAAATGGTTTAAAGGTATAACAGCTAATAGTATCCACGATATCCCTTCTTTTCACCAATTTTTTATCAACATATGGGAGGTGAAGAAAAATCCATTGTAGAATTTATCAGACTATGAAACTATCAAAATATCCCACGAAGAGAGTGTGCAAGACTACTATACTATATTCAACAGCTTATAAAACACACTCCCTTCTGATATGAGACCACCCCAAGGGATAGTTCTGCTTAAATTCCTGGATGGATTTCACCCAAACATGGCCTATCAACTTAGGGAAAGGGACTCATCAATTCTGGAGGAAATGCAAAAATATGTTGTGACTATAGAAGCTAATTTATCAGCTAAAAGGGCTAGGATGAGGACCGAGAGGAGAGTCACCATAAGAGAAGAACTTGTAGCTTCTAAATCTAATGCCAAGATTGACAATTTGGTGAGGAATATGGAAAGGATGATTGAGAGGATGAGTTTGAATGAAAGAGTAATAGCCAGAGAAAATCAGCCAGCACCCTAAAATAGAAATCAAAACCCAAGAAGAAACCCTCCACAAATTAGACAGAGAGAGAAAAGAGGTCCTGATTAGTGGATTAGACTTCCCTTTAAAGAAAACTATGCCGATGATGATGAAAGAATAGTGGACGAATTTGAGGGAAATCATATAAATCTGATGGGGATTAATGAAGATGATCTTATTTTTCTCACTGAAGAACAGCCAGACTTTCTTTCACTAGCCCAGGCTGACCTCGGACTCGAAGAATCTGATGACTACAAACTGGGTTTTGAGAATTCCATTATGGAAGTTCACAAGAAATACAACTTAAGGAGAAAGAAGAATTTGGATAATTCAAATAAATGAAATTCAGAGAACTCTACCAAGAAAATATCTGAATCTAAAGTCAAGAAAACAACAAAAAACACAAAGAAAAATTTAAATAACTCAAAAAAGAAAAACATTGAGAATAGTACAAAGAAAGAAGTGGATATTCCTGCTATAAATGCTCAAAAATAAATCCCCACTAGAAGAAAACAGACTGAAGTTACCCAAATAATAGAGGCTGAAAGGATTGATCTATAAAACCCACTGAGAAATCAAACTCCTTTCAGTATTGACAGCAAAATTGCGAAGGTAAATATTTATATCCCTCTCATTGAATTTATCAACAAAAATGTCTACAAATCTTAGGCCCTGAAAGTGTTAAATATAGGGGAGATCACCAACACTGTCAATTTAAGTGATGACCAGCCTCAACTTTTGTTTGGGCCAAAGGTTGATGGCAAACGATAGGAAGGAGGGGTCCCTCCTTTTTATGTCATCTTTAATGTTCACGAAAAAACAATTCATAATGCCCTGTTGGATTCAGGTGCATCACGCAACCTAATGCCCGAGGCTGTCATGGAGGAACTTGACCTCAAAATCAGTATACCTTATAGAGATTTATACCCTTTTGATTCTAGAAAGGTTAAGTGCCTAGGTCTAATTAAAGATCTTTGTGTCACTCTAGCTCAAATACCTGCAAAGGGTTTAATGATGGATATTTTTGTGGCTAACATTCCCCCTAAATATGGAATGGTTTTATCTCGCTCATGGGGAGAAAAATTTCAAGGGACACTACAAATAGACATTATATATGCTACCATTCCGGTGTTTGGTTAATCGAGAAAAATTTATAGGGAAGCTCTAATGAAGTACATGGTAAGTAGCCAAGATAAGCCTCACAATTACCCTCTCTACTCTATTTACACTAACCT
The DNA here is from genome assembly GCA_034641835.2 of Pinus albicaulis. Classification (NCBI taxonomy): domain Eukaryota; kingdom Viridiplantae; phylum Streptophyta; class Pinopsida; order Pinales; family Pinaceae; genus Pinus; species Pinus albicaulis. Next base: position 178,474,879 of record CM076578.1, read on the forward strand.
TTATTCTTTCATTTAGTACAATGATGGAATCATTGATTCACAGGTTTCCTAGACAGAAGATGATCCCACAGAAAATACTGATAGTCAAATACAAATAGGACAACCAGATCTGACCAATGAAGCTCTATGGAACATGATTTTTTATGACTCATGTGGAAAAGCAGGCTCAGGGGTAGGAATTTTCATGTATAATATAGGAAAAAATAGTGCACAGCATCATTCATACAAAAAATTTCCTGTGCACAAACAACATTGCGGAATATGAAGCCTTGGTTTTTGGATTACAAATGTTGAGAAAATTAGGAGCAAAAAGGATCTCTGTACATGGGGATTCTGAGCTAGTCATAAAACAAGTTAAAGGGTTGTATGTAGCCAAACACCCTAGGATGAGAGATTATACAGTGTTGTCCTTGATTTCTTGAGAACTTTTGAGGAATATGATCTAGCAGTAATTCCCAAAAACCAGAATGTCAGCGAATGGCCTAGATTTTTCAGCGAGTACCTGCAAACTTCCTCACCCAAACAAACAACATACAATTGAGGTCAAACATCAATATTCTATGCCAGATAACATGAGGTACTCGCAAGCTTTTGGCAATGATAAAAAAATTGAAAGCTTCCTACAATCTAATGATGAATTTGAAGACAGTATTGTGGATATCGATTGTAAGGAGTATAGTCTTACTGATGAACAAATTACTGAGGAAGAACAAATTGTTTTTTCTAGAAAAAAATGTTTTAGATGTAAATACCAATGTAAATATCCCATCTAACAACACTTTACATAATACCGATAATAAAAAATCCCTGGAAAAGGAAGAATTCAAAATACTCCAACTCAAAGACAATAATCTGCCTAGAGGGATTGTTCCTTTAGAATAATTATTTGAATTTAATGATGTGGAAAAAAAACCCAAAATAGTGCCAACTAAAACAAACATTGAGGAATGTAACATAGGCACATAACAGAACCCCAAAATTGTCAAACTCTCCAAATCGATGCCTACTGTTACAAAGAAAAAATATATGGCCTTCTTTAAAGAATTCATTGATGTGTTTGCATGGATTTATGAGGATTTGAAGTCCTATGATACCAAAATCATTCAACATAAGGTTCCAATAAAATAAAATCATAAACCATTCAGACAGAAATTGTGAAGAATAAATCTTGTTTTAATGCATTTAGTTGAGAAAGAGATTAAAATATGCATGAAGCAAAAATCATAGTGCCACTCAGATACTCCAAGTGGGTTTCCAATATTGTCCCAACTAGAAAGAAAACAAGTGAAATTATACTCGTTATCGACTTTAGAAATATTAATAAGGTATCTCATAGGGATAATTACCCTTTACCTAAGATGGATCACATATTGCAAAGGGTAGTGTGTTCTAGTAGGATATCTTTGTTAGATGGTTTCTCTGGTTACAACCAAGTGTTAGTACACCCTCATGACCAAGATAAGACAACTTTTACAACTCCTTGGGGGACTTTCATGTATGTGAAGATGCCCTTTGGATTAATGAATGTTGGGGTTATCTTTCAAAGGGCCACAGAAATTGCATTTGTTGATTAAATTGGCCACTTTATTGTGTTTTATTTAGATGAAATCACTGTGTTTCCTAAAACTGATGAACATTTAGCACACTTGAGAAACGTTTTTGAAAATTGTAGAAAATTTGGAATTTCCCTGAATCCTAAGAAGACACTATTTGGATGAGAAGAAGGAAAATCGTTAGGTCATATTAGCTCTAAAGATGGAATCAGAATTGACCATAGCAAAATTGAAGGAATATTAAATATCAGCCATCCCAGAAATTTAAAGGAACTCCAATTCTTCATAGGAAAGATCAATTTCCTAAGGAGATTTATACCCAGCTTAGGAGAAATTTTAAGGAACATCACTAATATGATCAATAAGGAATCAGAAATAAAATGGACCATAGAAGAAAAATAGTCTTTTGATTTGGTCAAGCTAGCATTGACAAAAGCCTCGGTACTAATCAGTCTGGATTTCACTAATGATTTCATGATTTTTTATTTTGCCTTTGAACATACTATTTTTGTTGTTTTATTATAGAAAAACAATGAAGTACAAGAGCATCCCATAGCTTTATTCAGCAAGGCATTAAGAGATGCATCTTTGAAATATAATATCGTGGGAAAAAAATATTTTTCCTTGGTTAAATCATTGAAAGACTTTAGAGTATATATTTTGCATTTAGATATCATTTCTTATGTTCCAAATGCGGTGCTCAAAGACATATTAACACAAAATGGCCCTGATGGAAAAAGAGGGAAATGGATTGCAGTGATCCTACAATATGATTTGGAAATTAAGCCTACCAAGTTTATCAAATACTAAGGACTAGCTAAATTGATGGAAAAATCTAACTTTCACGCACTAGACATCAACATGGTAACCGTATTATATGATCAAGAGGAACTGGCGACTCCACCGATTGATGAAGCATTCCTGAATTCTCCATGGTATGTTGATATTTTGTATGTATTGTCAAATCTAAATTCTCTTCCTGGTTTTCCTAAAACCAAGGCTAGATTTCTAGAACTTAAAGTGGTTAAATTATGCATTTTGGACAATTTTTATATTGGAAAGATATTGGAGGTATTTTACTTAAACGTTTAATGAAGGATGATGCAGATAGAGTAATGTAGGAGTTCCATGGAAGTGACTGTGGTGGCCATCTCTATTGGAAAACCACCACCAAGAAGATCATGAGAGTTGGTTTTTATTGGCCCACCCTTTTTCCTGATGTCCATAAGATGGTTATTTCTTTTCATAAGTGTCAAATCTTTGAAGGAAAGAGAAAACTACTGCCCTTACCCCTAAAACATATTTCTATAGAAATCCCTTTCTATTAATGGGGACTAGACTTCATTGGAGAAGTTCATACCCCATCCTATGCACAACATAAATGGATCCTTGATGCTACATATTATTTCACCAAGTGGATAGAAGCCAACCCTTTTAGAAATGCCACTAACTCTGTCATTATAAAATTCCTAGAGACCAACATCCTCTCTAGATTTGGTTGTCGTAGAAAAATAATTACAGACAATGCTACCACCTTTATACCCAAAAATATAGTTGACTTCTGTCACATGTATCATATAGCATTGGGTCATTCAACAGCCTATTACCCTAAAGGTAATGGACTTGCTGAATCTTCAAATAAAATCCTGGTGAACACCATTAAAAATATTCCAGAGGAGAATAAGAAATCATGGCACAATAAGTTTATCAATTCTCTTTGGGCTCATAGGCTCACCATAAAGAATTCAATTGGCATGTCTCCATACCAATTGGTTTATGGAATGGATGCAGTTTTTACTTCTTCCTTGGGAATTCCAGTAATGAAGATAATCCAAGAAGTCCAAGCTGAACCAAATGAAATTCAAAGGAGGATTAATGACACCATTCAGCTGCAGTAGTCCAAGGAAGAGGTCTACGATAGAACGCAAGTGATGCAAGAGAATATCAAAAAGAAATTTGAAAAGAGAACCAACGACAATGATTTAAATCTAGGTGAAAAAATTCTGAAATCAGATTCCAGAAGAGAGGATAGAGGCAAGCATGGAAAGTTTAATAATCTTTGGGAAGGGCCATACATCATTCATGGTTTCAGGGGAAATAATGCTTATTTTCTCAAAGAGTTGGATGATACAGAAGTATCTGGAGCTCCTGTCAATGGTAGGATGCTAAAACATTATTTATTATAAAAATCAGGTCATATTCTCACCATTGTAAATACCAGAGTCTTACAGTTTTCAATAATTAATGGGACAAGGTTGAAGCTAGAAGTGAAGGCCCTAAGCCAAGTTCGGTGAGCTGATATAAAAACAGAAATGAAGTCACTCGAAGAAGAAAAGAAATCAGCTAAAGTACTATATGAAAGGAGCATCCCAAGCTACTTGTCTCAAGTTCTTCACACTTCTTTTCAAGAAGCACCATCCCCAGCTGGAGCCACTGTTAGTACCCTATAAACTATAGAATATTAAGGTGACTCGATACTTGATATTTCTTGCAATTTTTTCATTATTGAAAGGATTTTGAAAATTAAAATGATTTCAAATAAGAATTAAAAAAATGAAAATGAAGAAAAGAAGGTATAAAAATAGAGAAAAAATTAAAAAAGAAAAAGAGGAAAGGAATGAAAACCCCAAAAAGGAAATAAAACTGAAAGTGATACAAGCTCAAATGCCACTACTAATTAGATAGGTATGTCCAGTCATAAAATTAAATAATGATTGGACAATTTTCCAATTTCTATTGATAGGTTAGAGAATAAATATTTTCCAAACTGTTTAATCTTGGCTTATCAGTAGATAGGTGGAAAATGAAATTTTCTCAACAGTTTAAGTTGAGACAATGGCTAAAATAAGGATAGATGTTCGGATATAAATTCTAAAGAAAAAGGATTTAAGGGTTTGCTAGTCCAAATGTACCCTGAAAAAGAAGAGAAAACGTTAGATGAGTAGCTTTGGGTAGGTATATAGGTTCAATGTGAAGAATGGAAAGCCAATGTGGAGACTATTCCACCAGGGTACAACATCCCAGTTTCATTGTTTCTCTTTGTTGTAAGAGGAAAGACAAGATAGAAATTGTTTATTGCACAAAGGATGGGAAAGGGGTAAGGTTTCGATAGATTGGATTCTGATGTCATACGGGCATCTATTATGTCAAATGTTATCCTAAGTCCCTACACTATCAATTCGTTGTATTCCTAAAAAACCCCCAAACCCACATTATTCTCTTTATCCTAAGTCCTACCATATCCCAACACTCATTCAAAAAACTAGGCCCACCATGCCATCACCCCCGTCACGTCGCGTGCTAAAAAATATCCACCTTACCCTCCATCTTTTTTCTTCACCCCACATTCGATGGCCCTCACTCCATTCTGGTCCCCACTCAGTCGCCGAACATTTAAAAAGGCGAGGGGGGGGGGGGTGAAATATGCGGTATATATTACCACCCACTCTGATACCTGGCACAACCATGTGATTTGGCACCCCTTGCTCCATTACCTCTTACTACCTTCGACCCCCTCCGAAAATCGGTTCGTTCCCGATGTCAACCAAACTGCTGAAACCCTATGACCTTTACCAATGTCGTCGTGCCAAATCCTTTGTTACCCGTCCTCTCTGCACTGTCACATCTCCTCCCTCCAGCAGCCTATTGTACCATGAATTGTCGGGCCATTATCCAATGGAGTTGCACCAACTCAACGGTCACCCACGACTACCTGTTAAAGCCCAAATTAACTGCTGCAGTAGAGTTTTCCTTGCTCATACTGCTAAATTACTATAGGTGTTGGATTTGTGGATATATACAAAGAAATCATGTACCAACCACTGTGCCAAAGGGTTACTTTTCATCAAAGGAGATAATAACAGTGCTCTTTAAAACTTATTATAGCTCTCGTTTCGACCGATTCATTCCTGATCCCGATCCCCTTTGGTCATATCCCTTCCCCAGTGCTAATCCATATCATTTTCCCCTTCTCTGATCCCTTTTTCTAACAGCCCATTCTTCATTGTAGGTGAGAAAGGAAATAAATAAAATGAATCATGCATCCCAAGGTAGACCAAAAACCTTTCAATCCAATGCTATATCCTTAGGTAGACTTAGACCATATCACCCTGGCTGATAGATACTACAAAATCCAAGAGAAAGAGTTAGACTTTGACTTGTTCGATGTCTACTGTTGGCTCGAGGATAAGCTCCTTGATGAAGTAGATGATATCAGCTTGTGGGAGACCAAGCTTCCATATTACATATTTCCTAAATCCCATAGGTACCCTGAGCTAATCGGAAAATTTCAATCATGTTATGACATTAAACAGAGAGCCATAGTGAACCCTGTAGGAGAGATTTTATTTTACATAAATACCCATCCATTCAAGAGATGATGCACGCCCCCATTGTTGAGAACACTATCCATTTTTCATATGAGGCCCTTATAGGATTATGTTGGGCCAAGAAGGTACGTTTCACCCCATATTTACCACGATTTTTCATGTACTTTCATGTATTTTCCCTTCATTTTAGCAATAAAGTAAAGGAAAATAATGCAAAAGCAAGGCAGAGTGGAATAATGATAAAATGAGTGCTTAATTGTTGGGAAAAATACTAAGAGGGGAGGGTGAATCAGTATTTAGAGCATGCTCAGAACTTTTTACTTTTTCTTTCTCTAAAACCCATACGCTTCTTGACTGAACACAACTCGCGTATACACGCGAATAACCTTCATAAAACTCGCGTACATACAGAGATATTATTAAGCATTTAGTTCTTTACTTATATCTATGCATCAATCATTCATCAGATGTTTAGTTAGCGATAAGCATGTGCAGTAATAACAGAATAAACCATCACACATGAACACCAGGATTTTAGGTGGAAACCCAAGTCGGGAGAAAACCACCGTGATTTTCCAAACCTTCAGCCTTTCTTATGGAAAACATCTTACAACCATGTACTGGCACAAACTCATACCAGCACGCAGGCACCCACCTGCAGAAGGCTACAACCTTCCCTCGTTTAACAGCCTCTCCTGGAAGGGAGCTACAACCCCCTGCTCTCGTTTACCAGCCTCTCCTGGCAGGGAGCTACAACCCCCTGATTGAAGGCTTCAACCTTCAGCACCTTTGTGGACCACGTTTCATCAATTTTCATACTGGATCCAACCCACACAATTAAGCTAAAGGAACATTCATCAAACCAAAAACTTTCTCTATAGAAGCATAATCAATATTCGAACAACCCAGATCATCCTTGAAAAATAGCAATAAAACAACAGAACTGATCAGAAATTTCTTTCCACACACTTCAGAAAACCCTAGATTACACACGCGATTTTTCTTCACTGATCCTGTGTATATACGCGCTTTCAAAAATATCGATCCGCGTATACATCTGTACACATTTCAAAGCTGACTTCAATTCCCATACGCGCTTTCGATGACTACAAGCCACATATATACGCACTTTCTCCTCGACAAACCTGCGTATAGATATTTAGACATTTTAGGGCATTGCAGCTCTCCAGAACATATAAAAAGCTCAGATCTTCATTCTTTACTTCAGTACAGATTCTCCAAATCACATATCTAGTCATTCCATAAACAGATCCAGAAGATACATATACATTTCATATCTAGAGATCCCTCTTCATCATTTTCTTCATAGTTGCATCATAGATTCAAATATATCATCGAACTGTTACCCTTTCCGTTCAGACATATTTCAGAGTGAAGTATCCATTCAAACCCAGACTCATGCACACCCGTTGCACAATGAATTTCTTCTCCTTAAATAGATCTAGCCTTTGACAATACCATGAGCCAAAACCACACGACTTCCGATGGTATTCCTGGACAAGATCACATAGACAATCCAGCGCTCAATACAATGGGTCAATACCATGGTAGTAACCCCTGGTTTTATTCTTTTAGAGCGCAATTGAGCATACGTGACTTGGCACGTACTTTTCCGCGTGCATACACTACTTCTCCTAAACAAACCCACGTTTTCTTTGTGTCACACACTTTTCATCATTGTTCTGGCCCTTACTGATATTTTTTTCTATGGTACTTCTGAGCTACTTGTAGAACATCAGATTTACATCATTAATAAACTCATCAAGCATTAAGAACAACTTTATTAAGTAGGTTTCCATCATCTTCATCAAGTGGGTTGCCATCAAGGACAACACTCTGCATCATATTGCCAACAATCTCCCCCTTTGGACTTGATGGCAACCACGATGGTGTTTGATCACCACAATAGATAGATACATTAAGCATAATGATATTCTCCCCTGTATAATGATATTCTCCCCTATTCAAACACCATGTCACTCTCCCCCTTTGACATCAAGGGAAAAGGGAAGATCAAAACCAGCACAAGGTTGTTTTCTCCTCATGTAGATAGAAGACCGATGTAGATCTGATGTGCACTGAAGTTACCATGCTCCCCCTGAGTTCATGCTGAATATTCAAACATATTTTGCAATGAAGTACATGACTCTATGACCTTCCTATCACCAAGGACTCATACTTACATCAAATATCCAACCAAGTGGATTTACATATGAGACTTAAATACCCAACCAAGTGGCTTTACACAATTTTACTCAACTACCCAACCAAGAGGGTTTACATATTTGATCAAGTCCTTAAATGACTGAATATTACAATTTTACATCAAGACCTTTTCATCAAATTACAAATATGACTTTTTATGACCAATACTAGAAATACATCAAGAGAGAGATCATATTTCAGAACCATCATAATGCCAACAATGCATTATACTCAGCAAGGCTAATGCTCCCCCTGAAAATGTCCATCCAAGCATCCTTTCCATATGACCAAGGCTCCTCCTTAGCTTGTGCAACCTGAAACTCTTTCAACAGCAAGTTATCATCAAAAATATCTGCATGATCTATCCTTATCTCTGAATCATAAGAGTTCCATCTCATCCATGTGTGAAAAAAAAGAATACTATTCAGCAAAAAGCAAACAGGGCTTATCCATAATCTCATCATAAGAAACCATGTATCATGTCATCATCATTTAGAACTGAGAAATAAGTAGATACAGTGCCAATAATACAATCATTAGTAGTCAGACTGATGCTCCCCCTGAACCTGTGCTCCTGATCTTTAGCTTGTCATACTATTTTTCTTGTCATAAATGCATACGCGACTATCTCCACTGTAACTCGCGTGTATACACAGCTTTAGTTCACAGAAACTGTGTATGGAAAGTGAGACATTGAAAAATTCACATTCCTTCATCTCCCCCTGAGTTTGTACCACATGTACCTGTCTTCTTCACATCATATGCTTTGTCAGAAATAAACATAACCAGACTAACCAAAACCATCATGGGAATCACCATACATCGCTCCCCCTGTGACGATACATTACTAGTCCCTATAATGTATCTCACATCACTCCTGCAGTCATTAAGAGAAGTAAGCTTTAGAATTGGATGACTGCAGTAGGGTCAATATTCCCTACGTTTCTGACCGGTCTTCCTTTTTTTTCCAGCTTTGCTTGAAATTTCTTATTGTGTGCTGGAAGTTCTCCAATTTCTTAGATCTATTCATCCTGCATTCTTTTTCCACATGTCCATACTTGTTACAAGTATAGCATCTTATGTGACCAGAAAAGTAAGCATAAGGATCATAATGTGTTGTTCTATTCTTCCTTCTATTGCAATCAGTTGCTTTATGACCATACTTGCTGCATGAAAAACAATATCCCTTGAAGAAACCAGAGTACCTTTCTATGTAGAATCTGTTTGTTTGTGACTGAAACAATCTGCTTCTGCAATTGGCTGCAACATGCCCATAATTATGACATTTAAAGCATTCAACATTATTGAATTATTTCCTTTGAGTGTTCATGATTGTCGGTTGACTTCTTGTTTCTTTCAACTCTTCAGGTTTTGCATTGACATCCTTTGAATCTTTAGCACTTCCTTGTGAACTAGATTCTCCTTTAACAATTTCATGAAAACCAAGACCAAGTTTAATAGCAGGAGACCTTTGATTACTAAGAATATTGTTCAGAATCTTAGTACTATCTTGAAACCTCAAGATTTTATCCTTTTCTTCTAATTTACCTTTGAGAATGTTTACCTCAACCTCCAATATTTGGCATTGCTTCATCATGCTTTCTTCGACCCTTTTTCCTTCTTCTACTTGATCATTCAATTTTAAAATTTCTTCCTTCAACCAATTTTCTTGTTCTTCACATGTTTGTAACAGCTCTTCATTCTTCTTATTTGATTTTTCCGGATCTTCTTTGAGAGAGATGATTTTTTCTTCAAGTCCTTCCTTTTCAAATGATAGGGGTTCTTCATTCTTCTTATTTGATTTTTCCAGATCTTCTTTGAGACAGATGATTTCTGCTTCAAGTCTTTCACTTTGATTGGTTGCATAAACATACAAATTTTGATACTTGTCTATCTGTCCATTCAGTATTTCTTTCTGTTCATTCATTCTAGAGATCATATCTTTGTAGATAGATTCTCTCTTATGAAATTGATTCCAATCATTGCTTTCATCATTGATCTTGAGATTTTCTTCTAGACTTATACTGTTACTTTCACTATCTTCACTATTGCATGCACAAGAAGGTGAATCACAAGAACAACAATCAATACATGTTTCCTCTTCTTCATTTTCTGCTGCACATGTTTTTTTAGGTATCTCCTTTTGAGTAGCCTTCTTCTTTTTCTTATTTTCCATGAGCACTTGTAGATCTTCGTCAGAATATTCTTCATCCTCATCATTATCTTCATTTGTATAATAACTTTCCTCTTTTCAAATTGTTTCCCTTTATCATGATTTTCTTCATAAGGACGTTTAGCAGCGTAATGACCAACTCTCCCACAAGTAAAACACTTGAAGGGTAGCTTACGTTTGAATATTCCAGTACCTGGTTGGAGTCTCCTTACAAAATTGTCTTCTTTTTCTTCTGATATATAACTTGATTCCTTGACAACTTCCTTTTCTTTTCCTTTTGCACATGCCTTAAAAGCAGCTTCTTTGATTTGAGAGGGACCTCCTTTTCTCATTTCATAAGCAGTCAAAATACCATGTAGTTGAACAATAGTAAGATTTTGCAGATCTTGCCTTTCTTCAATAGCTGACACTTTTGACTCAAATTTTGAAGTTAAAGATCTTAAGACTTTTTCCACCAGAGTAGTATCGGTTATGGTTTCACCCAAACTTCTCAAACGATTTACAATATCATCTAGACGTAAAAAAATAGAAGAACTGAGCAATACTCTCATCATGACATTCTAGAATTTTCATATTCGGTTACGAGAGTTTGGAGTTTTCACTTTTACCTTTGTATCCTTCATAGCTAGAAATGATTTTGTCCCATATTTATTTTGTGAATTGTTGCATCACTTTAGAAGTGCAGTTTGAATGAGCTTCTAATAATGTTGGCTATGCTGGCATTGATTTCATATTTCTTCTGTTGCATGTTGAGTAGGATCTGGTAACCTCCTTCACATTTGCCCATGCTTACTTTTAAGACTTTGCACATATGCTTTTTTTCGTATCTTCCAGAATAATAGATTACTTCCATTGAATAGAGGTGGCCTTATAGACATTACCCCATCGTGACTTCCCATTGCGACAGATCTCCTTCAAGCGATCAAGCTTCTGCAGAAGGACCTGCTCCGATACCAATTGTTGGTGAAAAATATTTTGAGAAGGGGGGGGGTGAATACGATGTTGGAAACTTCATACTCAGAACCTTTTACTTTTTCTTTCTCTAAAACCCATACGCTACTTGACTGAACACAAATCGCATATACACGCGAATAACCTTTATAAAACTCACGTATATACAGAGATCTTATTAAGCATTTAGTTATTTACTTAGATCTATGCATCAATCATTCATCAGATGTTTAGTTAGCAGTAATCATGTGCAGTAATAATAGAATAAACCATCACACATGAACAACAGGATTTTAGGTGGAAACGCAAGTCCGAAGAAAACCACCGCTGCCGTTGTCTCAGCCTTCAACATTTTATTATAGAGAAAACATATTACAACCATGTACTGGCGCAGACTCATACCAGCACGTAGGCACCCACCTTCAGAAGGCTACAACCTTCTCTCGTTTACCAGCCTCTCTTGGAAGGGAGCTACAACCCCCTGATCTCATTTACCAGCCTCGCTTGGAAGGGAGCTACAACCACCAGACTGAAGGCTTCGAAATTCAGCACCTTTTTGGACCACGTTTCATCACTTTTCATACTGGATCCAACCCACACAATTAAGCTCAAGGAACATTCATCAAAGCAACAACTTGCTCTATAGCAGCATAATCAATATTCGAACAACCCAGATCATCATTGACAGATAGCAGTAAAACAACAGAACTGATCAGACATTTCTTTCCACACACTTCAACAAACCCTAGATTACATACGCGCTTTTTCTTCACTGATCCTGCGTATATACGCGCTTTCACAAATACCAACCCGCGTATACATATGCACACATTTCAAAGCTGACTTCAATTCCCATACGCGCTTTCGATGAATACAAGACACGTATATACGCGCTTTCTCCTCGACGAACCTACGTATAGATCTTTAGATATTTTAGGGCAGTTCAGCTCTCCAGAATAGATAAACAGCTCAGATCTTCATTCTTTACTTCAGCACAGATTTGCCAGATCACAGATCTAATCATTCCATAAACAAATCCAGAAGATACATATACATTTCAAATCTAGAGATCCCTCTTCATCATTTTCTTCATAGGTGCATCATAGATTCAGATCTATCATCAAACTGTTACCCTTTCCATTCAGACATACTTCAAAGTGAAGTATACATTCAAACCCAAACTCATGCACACCTGTTGCACAATGAATTTCTTCTCCTTAAATAGATCTATCCTTTGACAATACCATGAGCCAAAACCACACAACTTCCAATGTTATTCCTGGACGGGATCACATAGACAATCCAGCGCTTAATACAATGGGTCAATACCATGGTAGTAACCCCTGGTTTTATTCTTTTAGAGCACAATTGAGCATACATGACTTGGCACGTACTTTTCCGCGTGCATACGCTACTTCTCCTAAACAAACCCACGTATTATTTGTGTCACACACTTTTCATCATTGTTCTGGCCCTTACTGATATTTCTTTCTATGGTAATTCTGAGTTACTTGTAGAACATCATATTTACATCATTAATAAACTCATCAAGCATCAAGAACAACTTTATTAAGTAGGTTTCCATCATCTTCATCAAGTGGGTTGCCATCAAGGACAACACTCTGCATCATATTTCCAGCATTAATAACGTAAGAACTGATTTTTCACATTCTTTATTGATAGGGAAGCAAAAAAACCAAACTTTTGACTGGATGACCAAAAGACAACAGACAAGGAAGGAAAACGAAATCATATCGGCTCTAATGAATTAGCGGAATATGGATAAGCATGCCCACGCTTGGTGTACTCAATTGATAGCCACGGAGCAGCAGGGTCCCATAATGAGAAAGATCCATTACTACTTTTGAATTCTCCTTTAAACTATAAAAGGCTACAGATGAACATGATGAAGACACTATAATATAATATTCATGTAATAAACATATTCAGACAGAATCGTCAAGTTGTACTAATGTCTTGTTTTGCAGATTAATGAATAATTTAGCGTTTTTGGAATACGCAAACTCTAAGTATTCTTTAGCAGTAGGCTTCTAGTGGCTTTTGGCCCAGCCTTGGGGGTTCTCCTACTACTTCTGTGCTATATGTTTACTTACAGAATTTGTGTTTCGAGTTACCTATTGTGTTTCATAATATATCGTTTAATTGGTTAACTGTGAGCGTGAGATGTTGTCGTTTCCTTTTTACTAGACTAGTGTACCATTCATGTCCTCTTATCTGGAATCAATGCTTTTATAATTGTCAGATTAGTTTCAGTACGATTTTTGTTCAATTCTGCATATATTTAACGTTTGGATCTTTTCATCAAAATTGTGAGTGCTTGGTTGATGTTTAATTCAGAAGGCTGTTATTAGTCGATTAAAAGAGAACTCCATTGAAAAATCTAGAATAATTGATTGTTGTTCAATTTTTTACATTTTTTGTTCAATTTATTAAGGTTGTTGTTCAATTCATCAAAGCGTGTTGTTCAATTTCAATCTATTATTTTTAGTCATGAGTAGTTATTTTTGCATAAACTTAGAACAGAGTTAGCTCCCTTGAATAGTGAGAAACATTTCATAATTCACTTCCAGGTTGGTTTGATTGAACTTCAAGAATTAGACAATCTTCCTTATGACGATTTAGAGTAGTTAACCTTTGATGTCACTTGCATATATTTTTCTTACACTCTTGAAATAACAAGACTTGCCCTGGGTTGATAATTATTGAAAAGCATTAAGGTTAACTTTAAATAGTCACCTTTACGACCCAACAAATTGTACCAGGGATTAGATTTTCCTAGCAAGGCCAAGACCTTAGATATTTTCATGGCCACAAATGCAGCAATTCCTACCACCAATCCCCCATATCCATCATCCACCTTCCCAGATAGTACCAAGCACATTATCACTGCTTTATATTATTTTTTCGGATATCATAATGATTAGTGGGTAGATGAAGCCATAATTGACTTCTAGTCTATCCTTTCCTCAAATTCTAAGCCCACTATTAGGTTGAACTATGATCAGTTTCTCGTTGATGTAATTCATGATCATTTCCTGAAATTCCACATAGAAGGTTTATTCAAATCCACCTTTGTGTTGGTGTATGTGTTTTCCTATTTTCAATTCAACAAATTACAATTTGACATCATGAAGCAAGATGATGATTCTCAACCCCAATATATAATTTTCTAGAAAAATTTATTGAGGAAGGAGAAGAAAATGTATTCCTACAAGATTTTTGTAGACCTATTTGTTCATCCAGCAATAAGTGCACTCAGTTGTACTATAGAGGCAAGGATCAGTGAAAAAATCAAGAAGGTGATGCAGTTGACAGAGTAGATCAGAACAACAGATTGGTACCTCTGCCAAAACTACACAGAGATGAGGGTTTATGGCAGTGAATTAGCCCCCTATAAACTTCCCAAGTACCTCTCCATGAAAATATTTTCACTTGAGTATATCAGAAAAATGATAGATGTAGATGAGGTGCATTTTTTCTCTGCCAAGAAGAAGTCACAATTCAGGATCAAGTCACAAATTGGTCCACTCATCTACAAAAAGAGGGAAATAGGTGAGGAGGGAGATAAAAAGTTAAATGAGATGAAGTTCACACATAGTTTCACTTGGTCCTATGATCCACTGTGGATAATATCCTAGAAGAGGGTGGAAAACTAGTCCACACCCTATTTTCATACCCACATACTCGAGATAGAAAATTACATGAACCAAGAAGAATGGGTGGCAGACACACTCCAAGAGGCTAAAGGGTAGGACATCTCTATTTCAGGAATTCAAACATCAACTGCACAAGACTGGGAAGTTGCAAGAGTTATCTCTATTTCAGGAATTCAAACATCAACTGCACAAGACTGGGAAGTTGCAAGAGTTCAAGGTGACAAAGAAAAGGAGTGTGAAAAGGAAATAGGAAGCAAGAGGACTAGGGAGGATGAAAGAGACATGGAAATTGATTCCTCCAATAAATAATTCAAAATGAAATATAGGAAGAGCGCCATAATCCACATAGGAATTGATTAAGGAAATGAGAAGGACCAGCAAACTATCATCAAAATTGGAGATTCACCAAGTTCGTCTCTAGTAGGTGGCCAAACAATCTTCTCAACATCCTTTGCTACTATGCCTTTCCAACAGTAGAATGTACAGAGTCTAACATCTACATCCACTGCAGAGCAAAAGGAGGAAGACATATATGACAAATTCAAGGAGATCAAAAGAAGGAATGAGGTTATAAGGATCAGCACATACAATCAGTTTTGGAAATAAACATGCAACTCCTAGAGTATACTTCTATCAGCCTTCGACTCTGAGAAGGGAAAAATGAATATGGGATTTCAAGAAGCACAAATTCCCCAGCCCAAGTTTACAATAGGCTACAAGAAGACCTATTTTGAGTTTGACACAAAAAAAATTCATCCAATAGACTAGATAGAGATGCACAAGAAGACAAGGGAAATGGTCTCCCCCATGCTAACTAGTACAACAATGAACCACTCAAAGCTGTAGGTGACAATGTCCAACACACAGTCAGAGTTGAAGGTGTAAAAAATCTCTTCCATTGCCAAAGTCTCAAGGATAAAATCTCTGGAGGACTTAGTGATGCAACTTGGGTACAATCCATCAAACATAGCAGTGGAAGAAACACTTGTGAGGAAGAAGAATGCAGACATACATGCGTTGAGGAGGAAAATTAAGATGCTAGTGACAGAAGACCCTATGAAAAAGGAGATAGAAGTAACTGAAACACAAAAAGAAGAAATGTTGCAGTTGATTGTTGAATAAACAGAACTGATTAAGAAAACAGAGAGTGAGATGGATAAAATGATCAAAGAGAGGCATAAATCAATAAGAGCTCCAGTGAAGGGGAAATCAAAAGAAGTAGCTAAGGCCATGATTCCCCTATAAGAATTTCCTCTCATAGTGATTCCATCATGCACAACGTCTACAAGTGCAGTAGGGGAAAGCACCTAGACGCTAGCAAAAGCAATGGAGAACACATCCTTACAAACAACATAAATTAAAAAGCTACAAGATCAAATCAGTGACCTAGAAGAGCAATTCGAAAGGAAAGATTTAGCACATGCCACAAAGTTGATTATTAGAAAAAAACTGAATGAAATTTTGCAGAAGTCCCTGCAGTAGTACTCAATTGGAAGCATAGTAGGGAGAGTTAAACAAGTTATATGGTTGGATATAATTGAATCTGTGAATGATATATGGTCACCAATTCAGATAATTTTTTAACAAATGGATCTAATTTATTTAGTGAACATTTCCATTGATAAAACAAATGATGAACTTGGGTATAAGCCCCTAACTTCCAACAACATCATTAGATTCCTAAACTCTAAAAGCAGGCATGAATTGGAGCAACTGGAAGTGGTAGATAGAACAACCTCTATACTAGAGGTAAAAAAGGTGTTGAACAATAAGAGTCTAGTTACACAGCTAGAAGAAAGGTACCATCAGCTGGAGATTGGGGTAAGTAGATTTTTTAATAGGATTGAGCCACTAAACAAAATGGGATTGCTTCCTTATTTGTTATCAATGATAAGCTGATGCCTAGGAATGATTATGCAAAAATACTCACAGATATTTCAAAGGACACATCCAAGCTCACAAATTTGAAGAACACTATGAATGGGAAAGAATTTTATGAGGTCATCAACAAATACATCTTCATACAGCATGAGATTAAACACATTTTTCAGTTGAGACCAACGTTTCTGAAGTATATCGAGACTGATGAAGTCTACAGGAAGTTAAACAGGACTAAGATTCTGACTCCAAATAATTGGGAAAATTTATGTAGACTCCAGCAAGGATGACAACTCAACTCGATGACAAAGAAGCCAGCTCAGCAAATTGTCAATATTGGCACATCCAGTGTATCAGAATAACTCATCCATGTCAAATCCGCCAGCACAAAAAACTGCTACAGCACTAAATAACAACTTCACAAGGACTCTAGACATCTGTGAAGAGGGTCGTTACAATGAATGACGCTTCCACAACAACTTTAGACAGCTATTAAAAAACTATCATGACGCATCCATGCAGGAGATGCACAGACCAAGTTTCAGTTACTTTTGTAGTAATGAACTGATTTCCCTTTTGATAATGGAAATCCAGTGAAAGTAGTTTAAATGTAATTTTTCGTTCTGTAATGGGGGTTAGGCCTTGGATTTTGTAAGAAATTTTCATTGCGAGTATTGTAACTTTTCAAACGGGAGAATCAATAAAGAGATCAGTCTACAAGATTCATGTGTTCTGGTGTCCTGGTGATGTTTTTCCTTCTTCATGTTTTATGTCTTTCCACTGTAATATTTTCATGTGTACCATGTAAATTCTGATTGTAAAACATGAAGGTTCGATTAATATTTACTGTTCAGAGTACCTTAATTCTGACTCTCTTTACAATTTCCATGTTTTCTTCTGATGTATGATTTAAGAATTCTTTTTTTCTCTTAAGTCATTACTGAAATCACTTTCCTTCATCTCATAATTCCATTAATTTATAAACACCAGTATTCACAGCTAGCTTGCCTTGCTTATTCTCTTATATTTGAGGCATATGCCCAACCTATTTCGACTCCATAGTCAAATGGAAACTATTTAGAGAGAATCCCTTATATTCAACCACGAACAATCAAACAAGAAACCCTCACAATAAATTTAAGTAGCCTAGTATTAGAAAATTCGAAGAAATCCAAATCTTATAGAGACATCCCTCTCTGAGTCTAGGAGGGCTAGATCCTAGGCTTCAATTGGTTTTGATGTTGCTCTTTATAATTTATTCTTTCCAATATTATAAATTATAGAGTGATAACAATATATTTATACATTTTCATATATTTAAAAGTGAAGATATATGATTTTGAAATAAAATAGTTAACATGGATATTCAAATTTTTTAGTTAATTTTTATATTGAAATGTTGTTATTATGTTTTTATATATTTTCTTTTTTTTAAAAGTGGAATTATAATATTTTTCTGAACTTTTATTTACTTTATCTCTTTCTAAAGTTGATATAAAATTATGCTACATGAAACTAAAATTTTGTATTTATAGCTAAGAATGAGAGTGAAATTTTTCACAACTCCTTCATATTGGATTCTAATATCAACAACAAAAAAATTAAACACAATGACAAAAAAATTATTAATGATCTATAATGCTTTTAACCGAAACTAAATAAAAATGGATATTAATTTTTGTTTCTTTTTCTATTTATAATAGCATTTTTTTTTATAGATAGATAATCATTTATTTTCTATTTAAAAAGGACATGTGTTAACTAATGGTTAATGTTGTGGCTTTTCTGCCACTATGGAGTGTCTAAAGAACTTCCATTGGAGTTGGTTGTTACCTATAAGGAGTCAACAAATAGTTTGTCATTGTTTGTGGAAAAATTAAATAACAAATCCCTAAAATAATGGAACATAAACATAAAATGAAAAAAAAAGCTAGATAACACAAAGAGAAAAGCTTAATGAAGGAAACAAGTCAACAAAATTTAGGAAAATGACTCACTTTATTGACTACTAGAAGTAGAATAGACACAATAAATGAATTTCAAACACTTGGGGAGAATTGTTTGACCAATGGTGCTAAAAAATCCTCAATAAGGAATTTTATTTCTTCAATATACTTGTAAGCTTCCTGTCTCACTCAAAGAAGTATGAAGACTCTCCCAATGGTGAAATAATTTTCTCAATAAAATGTTGGATTGTTGTGAAGAATATTTTCTAGCATAACAATGCTTTAATTCTTATTTTTTGGTCGTCCAATGACATTTTTACATATAATTTTGAAATATTTTTCACTCCCTTAGTTCATTAATGAGAAAAGAAATAATGAGTAGGGCAAGAGGATCCCTTGAGGGCTATATAACTCCAAGTTTACTAGAGATCATTTTTTCTTGGGTGGTGCATGTAAGGGAATCCTAATTCCAAGTGTGTGAAGTGGTCTCGGAATACTGATTGAGACTTTTGTTGGACCCCGCTACTATGAAAGAACAAGTGGCATGGTTGCTAATTTATGCCTTTGGATGGCCTACACGGGTAGGCTTTATAAATTGAAGTATTGGAAAACTTTTGATCTTTGAATTTTCTGATGTTTTTAGCTGTAAATTCTTCACTTGTATGTTTTGCTGGATGGCTCTGGGTATCATATGGATTATAGAGATTTGTGTATGATTTTTTTGTGTTAACATTTTCCTTGTATTTTATGAGGTTAGAAGAAATATTATAGCCTAAAAACACCATTTTTTTTTCTGATATGAGTGAGAGAATTTCTAACATCTTGAGAGAGAGAAACTTATAGTGGAGATGAGTAGAGAAACTCCTCGTCCGAGAATTAAAGATAACGATGATCTTGGGAGTTTGGAGATAAAAAGTGTCAATATGAGGTGGTCATTTCCCATGCTCATTATGATAACTAATGACTAACTAATACAATCATACAGGAAATGTTCCTTCCATGTTAGTGTTGATGTGGCTGACATGTTGATGGGTGATGATGATAATTGCTAATGCCCTCAAGGGAACCTTTGATAAATAGACTAAAATAGGTACTCCCATACATCGATAATGAACCACTAGCGAGTGAGTTATTAACATATGCATGCACGTTCAACTCTGGGGACCTACCATCCATAATAATGTAAGTAATACTGAATGAGGTGCTAAAGGATGCATGTGTCTTCGGCTAAATGAGAGAAATGTAAGGTACTACCCTAACATGATAATCTTTGATGGTGTGGGGATTTCAGGAAAGTTGATTACATCACTTGGAGATATTGATTCGTGCTATGCCACCCGAGGATGTCTCATTTTTGGGGAAGAAACCAAGGTACAAATTTTATCTTGAAAAATGGTTGTCGAAGTTGAAAAGAGAAAAACACCAATCACTTGAAATTATGCTTCATGGAATCATGGTAAAGGAAAAACTATGACTATGATATGGGTATTCATGATAATGCAAATTGACAACATGGGTGGAGATGGTAAACTACCCAAGGTTGGAGTTGTAATCCGAGTGGTGAGAATCAAAAAAATTATTCTTTGGAAATTCTGTTAGAGTTGGTAGGACATCCATGGTGGGTATAAGCATGTTCTTATTGGTGTGATGCATGATGCATGAAAGTGGATCATGGTGTGCTAATGAAATAAATATCCAACAAAGGGCAAGTAGGGACTACCACAGAGTAACTGACATGAAAAATGGGTGAGACTCCTTTTCCTTAAGAAAAAAAATTGAACACTTTCCAAAATAATATAAAAGTGGTTTAGGATGTACAGACATGGAGATAGGTGCCCCAATAAAATGACATCCCCCGTAATGGTGTAGGTAAGGTTTTTTACAGGGGGTAGGGGCCCCATTGGTTGGTCTATGTGCGAGGTTGTTGAGGCATATGAAGTGACACAAATGGGCTATTATAATATATATGGATGTTAAGCCCAATGTCACATGCAATGGTGTATGCGGTTCAATCCATATGTGGTCAAGGATGATGGCCCGGGATGAGGGGAGGTAAGCAAGATGAAAATAAGACAAGTATGAGGTTGACTTTGGATACATGTGCATAAAATGGCTCCTAGGCCTAGGGGAATGGAGATGGATACCAATAGTTTTAAGGGTACTATGAACTAGGTAGATCGATGCAGGTGGGGATATATCAACTAATGTGGAAGTTTACAATGTTCAGGTGGAAGGTCACGGAAATCATGGTCGAATGGTGAACACTACGATTTATGTTAGAGACATGATGGCATGATATGTAAAGTTTTGGGGGAAGCCTATGATTCTGAATGGAGAATAATAAATTTAATGTTTATTACCACCATGGGAATGGGATTCCTATGAAGGTGTTGATATCTTGAACTCTTTGAAATCCAATACCCCGAGTAAAAACATTCATGTATAAAAATATACAAACTCAAAAGAAGGATGTACCAAAAAAACATGAAGGCGCACCTAATGGGTTCTCTCAACCAGTGAACTTGACATTTAATTTTACTAACTGGGCAAGCATCAGGCCACATGTTGGTGTCGTGCTCACGATCGAGGGATTTTCCCCTAGAATCTTACAATATGTCCACATGGAAATGTCCCTCTATTCATGTAAAAAGGCTTCGTAGGAGGCAATTTCTTTGAGAGAATATGCTACCCCTAGAGAGAGTCCTTCGATTATGCCAAATTTAGTGGATTTTTTGACCTTGATGGTGGCTGAAATATTGGACATATTCCTTTCCTTAATTTCATATGGTGTCAGGATGGGGATTTTAGACCAATCTACTTGTCCTTGAGGCAGGAAATCCTTTGATTCCATTTTTCCAATATCATGACTTGGTTTATCAATAGGTGCAAATGATTTCTATCGTAAGAAGAAAGATAGATTATGAGTAACGTCCCAAGGGAATTCTGGTTCTTTCATTTCCTCAAGAATATCTTCATCTGAGTGAAAAGGATGGTCTAAAGGTGTTAAAAATTATTTGAGGTTCTGAGGCTAGGATTGCGACATAGCGGTGCTAGTTTATGAATAATAAAATGACTTGGTGGATGTCATTGTAGAACCCAATGATGTTGACAATGCACAAATTCCATGAGTTTTCACATTTAGTGCTGGCACAATCTTTGTGGCGGTTGTAGCGATCTCGACATTAAAACATGATGATAAGATGACACAAATTAGGGTTCTTATAGTCAAGGAAATGAATCGTATATGGTGTTTTGTGCCATCAGCAGCAGATGGTGGTAAGATTCCTCTTATTGGTTACTGAGAGTAGCAGTTGGTAGTAACATGATATATGGTTTGTGTTGTAGCGCTTCATGTAGCTGTCGATGATGGGCTTGTTAAGGGGATGGTTACAGGTGCATGTCATGGGTTTTTTCGGGGTTGTTTATGTATTTGGATAGATGCTCTAGTCCCAAAATTATATTTTCACAGAAAAAATAATGATTCATCGAACTAGGGAAGAGTTGGGAAAACCCAATTATGATGGTTCCGTGTACAAATGCAGAAGCTATGCCGTTTTTTTGTAGGTTTGTTGCTAGGGAAAAATCTAGATACCGAGTAACATTTCTTAAGTTTTCGGAAATTGGGACACTTTTTAATCATGTTTTCAGGTTCATCACATAAGGCACAGTTGTAGGAAGGTTTAGGTGTTATTAAATCTGGTTTCCTCCTTGTATGGTGGAATGTTGTGTTACCATGGGTGGAAGAGTAATATTAGAATGAAGCTTCTTCCTCAATGACACAAAAATGATTTTAGACCCATATCCTATCACTGACATGGTGGGAAGAGATTGGGTTATGATATTTGTTTGAGGGAGGGCTCCCAATGCATCTCGATGACGAGGGATTTTAGGACAATGGTGAGTGTAATGACTATATTATGTGCATATAGTGCATGGATGGTTAGTGCATAATGTCTTGTTTCACATTGGAGTGGCCTTTTCTCCTAAGGGTATAGGTTGGGCTATCGATGATGTTGGGTCATAAATAAGAGATATTAACTCTTCTAACTCTAGGAACAAGTTGGAAGGGTATCTTAGTAATTTTCATAAAGCACAGGGTGGTGGTATCGGAGGTGAGGGAGTGTTGAACCCTGCACCTTCTTTCCTTTTATCTTATCCCTTGTGTTACACTATGCTTGTGTTGACACTAGTGTAACTAGATTTGGGGTGGTTTCCTCGGGGGGGGTGGTGTATAGGAATGATGCATGTTAAGGTAATACCTAAGTGTTCATACATACCCTGTGGGACGAGATACCATATAGGTATCGATAAATCCATATTTGGAAATGTGAGAGTTGCTATGACTTGTTGTGAAAGAAAAACAGGTGGGGGATATAAGAACAATGTTTGAGTGATAACGTAGGTTAGGAATGTAGAGTCTATAATCAGAGCAAAAGCGGTGTGTAGAAATAGTTCCTTATTATTCTCACTGAAATTGTTCGGGTTGTAAGGGTGTCCTCCAACAAAGGTGAGTCTCCAAGTTATGTATCGAGTGTTGATGGCTTGAATAACCCTATTCTATGCTCAGTAAAGGTTGTGATCAATTCTGGGGAATATCCTATGAAATGTAACACACCATCAGGGGTGGTAGATGTATTTTTCTTGTAGTATGTGAATTGGTCAATTGCAATGATTTTTCCATCACGAGGGAAAATAATAATTTCAAATACTAAAGGTGCAACTGCAGTAATTTAATACATGTATCTATGACCCATAAAGATATTGTAATCTATCTAGGTATCTATGAGTTCTATTTCTATGAGAACAACTTTACCGGTGAGATGCACTAAAACATCTTGGAAAATTCCTATGGCTATTGAGCTGCATGTGTCATATGTACTGAAGGTGATAGGTGATGATTTTATCTTAGGAGATCCCATTTTATTCCAAACTCTTTCGGACATGATAGATGTTGGTTCTCCCTCATCAACTATGCAACAATGAATGTTAATGTTCTAAATAGTGACTGGAATTTGGAAGGAAACTATCGATGGGAGGCATGTGGTAGTGTAATCTAGATCGAAAGCCATCAAATGAGAATCGATAATTTCAATTGAGCCTAAAAAAAAATGTAGGCTTTTTGTTCAGTTTGGAATGTTTTTAAAACCTGTAATGCTAAAATACTTGATGGAAATTGAGCTCAGTAATCAACTATTTTGTAGCTATGATCAACTTTTGGGTTATGTCCAGGTCGACGTAGAGGCCCTTTAACCATGCGTGGGATCGTTTCAACAAGGGGTTGAGGGATCATAAAATATGTTGCAAGTACTGCAGTGGAATTGGTAGATGGGTTGGTTTCTGGTGGAATTTTGTAAACCCATTTTTGCGTCTGCAAGAGAACTCCTTCCCTTGCAATGTAGATGTTGCAATTTGAGACATTTTTGGAAACACCTCCAAGAAAATTCTGATATTTTTTTTTTGGGGTTTTCATGTTGAGAATTCACTACTGCTATATGGGGGAAATGGGATTTCATAACGATACCTTGTTGGTGTGGCGCACCCTACCCTCTAGTATATTTCATCCTTTCCAACTCTAGGAATTGATGGAAATGGTGGGGGTAATGGAAATACTCCTGACAAATAACACAATCATTATTAGTGGTCATGAAGGTTACTACTGGTTGTTTCCTCCTTACTCAGGTTTCCCTTTTCGTTTGTTCTTTCCTTTACTCATAGTGGAATTATGTGTGATTTCCATGTTTATTATTTCAAACGACTGGTTTTTTAGGGAAATAAGGTTGCATGAAATTCACCCATGTATTAGGCTATGTTGGTGGGTTATTATGATGGGGTGCTTAAAAAGGGAAGTAGGTATTCCTATTTCCTAGGTTCAAATATGTGCTTTGGGAAGTGGAAACAACTACTACGACCATAGCGGGGTACTGACCACCTTGCGTGGGAGGATGTTGACTCCCTTGCATGATTGAGTACTTTCCCTTCTAGATAATAAGTTTATGTGAGGCGAAAGACTAATTGGGATAATATCCCACGTTGGATGATCATTTTAGTGCGAGTTGGGTACTATATGGATGGTAACTTTTTGGGCCATGGTACATGTTTCCAGCTTGCTAGAAAAATTTTATGGGTTGATTATGGGCTATGCTTCCAACCAATACATCCAAAATGCTTAATTCTCTTAGAATTTATGGTCTAAAGTACTTCAGTCGAGGGGCATCTGGGATGACATGTTATATGTGTCCATACTGATTATTAATTAGGACATCTGGGAAAACATGATAGAGGTATCAATATTGAGTATGAATTAGGGAATATTGGACAACATGATAGAGATATCGATACTGAGTATGAATTAACTCAAATTTTTAAGCTTTATTGATAACCTCTTCCTCATTTTTTGAGCATGTGCTAGCCACAACTTTTGATATTTTTGTTGTGAGATAAATTTAAAAAATAAGTCTAATATAACTTCCTTTTCTACTTGTGCCTTGCACAGACTGCGATGTTTCTGCCATTCATGGAAATGTTTTTAGATATGTATAGAACCTGTGTGTCGAAAATGTTTGAGTAGATATAGGCCAGTGCCTTGACTTATTCGGAGCTAGGGAAAAGTTATAAATGTCCTAGTTGTAGAGTCAAAGTTTGCATGGGAACTAGAGGCTTCGCTTATTTACCATTTCAACGCAATCCCAGTTAGGGTGTGTTGAAAAAATCATAAAGGAAATGAGTCATCTGTGATATTGTTAGATAATCTCCACAAATGAAAGGCCATTATATGGTTTCATGGATATTATCCCTTTTTCCACACTAATAGTATATCTGAAGGTAACTTGGTTTGCATAGTGGGCCAATTATGATTATAAGCAATGGGGTCATTACTCAACTTGTTTAGATCTGAAATATTTAGGGATGCAAAAAATGGGCCATTGTTTTTCATTGCAAAAATGATTTTGAATGGTGATGTGGAAAGGAATTCCATACAGGGTCGTGTAATATGGGTTACCCAGAGGGGTAATGTGTGGAATCATCGAAGGTGTATTGAATGGGATTACCAATGGCGTATTGTGAGGACTCCCTTGCGAGGTAGTGAAATGAGTTATTTGAGGGGGAGGAGTCCCAATCAATGTTGCTCCAATGAAAAGTGAACCAATGACAGTGGTTGTGTATTGTATTCTTTGCCTAAATGGTGAGATTCCTCGTACACCTCCTGGTATTAGGTGAAGGTTTTGGAAGTTCCTAGAGCGACTGCGTGTCATGGTGTCCCCTATTGTGTCATTAAATGAAGTATTCTAATTATGGGTGAGAGGATGATATGTATTAAATAAATTGAATTTAATACACAAAACAAAGCGAAAAATAAATTGTTATTTTTCCTTTATGTTATACCGTGTGGTAATTTAATAAAAAAAAGGTTTTTATTTGTTTGTTTATGATAAAAATCCTAGAAGACCTATACGTCCTTTCTTCTCTTACAATATTTGGGTCTTGAGGAGATATATTTTGATGGGTACTTGAGCAACGTCCTGAAAGAATCGATGATTCTTTCCAACAACCAAAGAATCAACCAAGGTAATGATGAGGCATTAGTGCTTCCCGCACCTCCACATATATGGAGATGTGCCCTACATTTTAGCCACTACGATACCTTCGCCTCATGGGGGAGGTCAAGTATTTATATTCTTGGTAATCATTCATAAGTATCAAGCACTATGCAGGTGAGGTAGCTCCACACAGTACTCCACGCACTCAGACCTAATCCAAACTCCCTTTGAAGCGGGTCTTTCGCGTGCTCAGGCAGTCTTTTCCATAAGATAGTGAAGGATTTTAAGCACCCTAAAAGACAACTTCTATGTTTCAATGTAGCATATACATGGTGGCTTATGGGATGCCTAACCGTAATGGTTGTAGCTTGAACTATAATTTCTTTTGTGGCCCGTATGGGGAATTTAATGTGTTCAATGTTATGATTTGTTTGAAGGATTCATACTTCAGACATGGTGTGAAAATGTAAGAAATAATAAAGTACCTACAAAATCTCCTAAAACTAGATGCTCTTTATACAGAGCTTAGAGAAGCTTAGTGTGTGGGGTGTTTAGTGTGTGCAATTGAACATGTGAGCATAAAAAAATGTGAGGAAATGTGAACATGTGGTGGTCCTATACTTGAATTACACTATTTTTTTTTTGTTTTTCCTTGCATGAAAGAAAATTAATATGTGGATAGTGGGCCGCTTACTCTTTTCTATTACAACATGTGGTCCTAAACAGAGATGGAAAACACAAGTTCTTTAAGAAATCTTTCATATGAAAGCCCAAGGTTATCTAAAATACACAAGGGGAGTAGGGGATACTTAATCATTTACTAATTAAGTTATGTGACATTAAAAATAGAAAAATAAATTGAGAAAATATGAGGAATGCGACCACTTACTCCTCCCTTTAATTAACCTATTTGAGAAATGAAAATTAAAAGTAAACATTATGTTATTACTCTACTAATAATTATTAGTAAGAAACTATGTAATCTGAACTAAATGGAACAAATTTGCAGACGTGAAGAAAATCAATAAAGGTTGCCTATCACTTGAGAAAGAAAACTTACAATGGTTTTTTTTTATCTTTGTAAACCATGGAGGTTTTCTTGTGCATAGACATGTGAACCGCACATCTGTCTGCAACAAAAGTCACGTGAACTATGGGAAAAGGTAAATAAATGATTGTCTCCAGCCAAAAATAGGTCCTAAGGGGCTTGAAAAATATCAACATAGCTAACATAGACAAAATTGCGTGAAAATGCAGATAGAAAGGTCCTACAGAAAAAAACATTAGATTAAATAAAGACAAATAATGGAGTCACCACTTTTTTGTGTTATTTATGTTACTATGTAGTACCAAAAGCACTTCCTTTGGAGTTGGTTGTTACCTGCAAGGAGTCGAAAAACAATTGGTTATGATTAGTGGAAACATTAAATAATAAAGAACTAAAATAAAGGAATCAATGCATACATAAACGTAAATTGAATAACTGTGCTAGGTAACACAAAGAACAAAGATTAATGAAGAAAACATGTCAAAAAAATGACTCCCTTTATTGACTGATGAAAGTAGAAGAGATAGAATAGACGAATTCCAAACACTTGGAGAGAATTGTTTGAGAAATCGTGCTCCAAAATCCTCAACAAGGAATTCTCTTTCTTCAATCTCCTTGCGATATTCCTCTCTCTTTCAAAGATGTATGAAGACTCTCTCAATGGTAAAATCTTCTTCTCAATGAAATGTTGGATTCCTTTCGAGAACTTTATCCAGCATAACAATACTTTACTTCTTCCTATTTTTGGTCTTCCAATGGCCTGTTTATATTAAATTTTGAACTCATATTCCCTCCCTTGATTAATGAGAAAATTATGTATCGGTATGGAAAGAGGATCCCTTGGCAGCTATATATCTCTAGGTAGACTCAAAATCATCCTTGGGTGGTATATGAAAGGGAATCCCAATTCCAAGTGTGGGAAGTGGTCCCATACTACCCATTCAGACTTTTGTTGGACCGCGCCGCTATCAAAGAAAAAGTCGCAAGGTTTCTAATTTATGGCTTTGGATGGCGGCGCGTGTATCATTTATAACTTGAACCATTGGAGAATTTTTGTTTTTTTGTATTTCATGATGTTCTCAACTAAAAATTCCTCACCTGTATGTTATGTTGGTTGACACTAGGTGTCATCTATATTATACATATGTGTGTATGCATTTTCCACGTTAACAATTAAGCATCTGTGAAGGTTGAGCATGGAAGGAATTCCACACCTATCTCATTTTGTGTTGTAGAAATGCCCTGCCATAAAGTAATTGAAAAAAATAAATTATTGTTAGAATATTTCAATGGATATCACCATTCTATATTTTGGCCCTTCTTCAGGTATATTTTTCTATCATACAAGAATTTTCCACCAATATTGTTTGAAATCCAGTAAATATTTATTGGAATTTCAAGTTTAATCCATGTTGTCAAAATACAATTTAAAGAATGAGAAATTACACATGGTCTATATATGTTCATATTAACTGACAAATCTAGCAAACACATAGAGAAATCAAATATCTCGAGATATAAATATGTATTATTACTTTAAAATGGGTTTTCACTTCAAGAGACTTTATCCATATCAATACTTACTACATCAGTGATTAAGATAGATATACACTAATTTTAGTTCAATAATATTTACATATAAAAACATGTATATGATGTTAATATTTTAATTCAATTCAAAATCTATAATATTTTTTTATTTAATACAAAATCTAAAAAGTATTTATATAAAAAAATTATATATTAAAAAACTGGGCTGCACTTTTTTTTTATCCCGTGTGAAAATCAAAATAATATATATATATATATATATATATATATATATATATATATATATATATATATATTATAATAATGGTAATTGCTATGTAAATTGTGATCAATATACTTCAATTTAAAACTACTACTAATAATTACAATGTATATTCAAATTCATATAACATTGATTATTGTATTACCTCTCGATCATTTATATAATTACTAGTTATATAAATAATTTTATGATTTTATAAATTTGAAATGTAGATAGAATTATAAAAGGTAAAAGTGAACATTTTATGAGATTGTAAATATTTATTGTTGATCATAAAATAAAATTGTTTTGCTTATTCTATTTTTTGGAAATATAAAAGGAGCTAAACTATTATTAAATAGTTAGAATCTGTTAGGATCCCCGAGACAAACAGAAAAAGAAAAATAAAAAGGAACTAAAAAACTCCCTCCAAGATAATGATGACGACTAGAGGTATATGTAATGTTTCAAATATGTTCTAAAAAAGAAAATTGTTGAAGTAAAATGAAATCATATTACAATGGAAGATAAAGGTTGGACCTTTGTGGATGAGTATTAAGAGGAAACTTAGTAAGAGGCTTTTCTTAAAGTTACTGATTGGTTTCCTAATAGGAAAGGATTCTAGAGATCGGTGGGAGTTGTTGAGAAAATTGTTCATAAGCTAGGATAGGTACTCGTTATCTTTTACATTGGGTTGATATTTGTAAAACTCGAATTATTTTATTTTGATTCCTAAATAAAAAGTAAGAACAACTATAAATATTATTGAATGTATGTCTATAGTGGTAACAATAAAATTGTTAATTTTACGCTAACTTGTTCTGTGAGAGTGAATCTATACAAGAAAGTTGTGTGTATATATATATATATATACACGCTTTCATAATTACTCGTTGGCAAGGCTAATACGGTTATGGGATAACAATGTATAATGGCTCACGTTATTCCTCAACCGATTTACAACACCTTCCGAGGGAAAAATCCTTAAAAAAATATATGAAAGTCAAAAAAACCGATAAACTAGGAGTTCGGGACTTTGTTTTTCTATATGGAAGAACTATCCATAAACTTGATGTAAATGAACTAATTGAAGTCAAAGAAAATGTAACCCTACTAATTAACATGTGGAAGAGATATCCCAAAGGCTTGAATCCTTGGCCGGAAACCAAACCTTAACATAATACATACATTTTTTTTGAAGTTATTAGTAAGAAGAAAGAAGAGGAAATTCCTTACAACAACCCTAAGAAGGTAAACGTAAATTCATTATTTCCACTAGTTGATGCGGCAGGAGGAAATATTGTTTGTAAAGAATATAAAAACCCAAACCTGAATAGGGATATTATAATTTTAGGCAGACTACCAAAGTCAAATTTTTTATGTTAAGGTTGAACAAAAAGAGTTGTGATGAAATGCCTAATGCCCAGGTTTTACAATAATGTCCTTCAAAAACTGGTAGGTGTAGATTCAATCCTTCAAACCCTTTCCGTAGAAAGAATGGGAGTGGAATTTGAAAACAGGTTTCTTCCCATTCTTCAATAGGGTTTTGATAGACAGAGTCGTGGCTGAAGAAAGAGATTAGAACTTCCTCTTTGCAAATTTAAACTGAGGTAAGTCTGAAAGGAAAAAGTCAGTGATGCATAAGGGATGAAAGACCCATACTTTAGAACTATAATTTTACTAAAAAAGGAAAACTTTACTGTAGACTTGGTCACCAAATAATATGTTTGATAACCAGTAGAAAACCATTTAAAATTCCAGGGAAGGAAAAAAGGGTACAAGGGTCAGGTCTTCACAATATTTCCATAGAAACCATCAATTTAAATCACCCATGTAACGCATAGAAGAAAAAAACTCACTGCTTAAAAATAGCAACACCTCGAGAGTGAAAAAATCCAAGTTGAAATGGTTGTCAAAATGGTATAGATGGGTGAGGTGGTTATCCTAACCACCAACGAGATTCCATGACCATTATCAGATTTCCCCACGAAATCCTGAAAATTCCCATCACATGAACCACGTGGGTAAGGTGTGATGGAATCCTATAGGCCATCCATGTGTTGCATTGAGGCCATGTAAAACCATTACACAGCAAGATAAGGTTTAAAAATAAGGTTGACACAGCAAGATAAGGTATAAAAATAATGTCCATAGAAAAATAACGAAGTTTTCATAGCCAAATGGCACTCATTTGTATTATTAATATATGGACTAAGGACAAAAACTTGTGAAATATCATGAATATGTTTTCACACCATCACTTGGGTACGCTTCCAATACCGGAACCAAGCTTTTAAATAAAAGCACATAAGTTTCCCAAGGTCCATATTAGTATGTGTATAAAGTGAAGTAAGTAAGAAACTATGAACACATTTGTATAAGGATAGAAAATTGAAAATTAAAGGATATATACAATACCTTGCCATGGTCAAACACACACTCTATTTTTCTAAAAAAAAAAAACAAAACAGGAATATTTTTACTTATTTTACATAAGTGTATGTGAGGTACATTACAATATGGTATGAGAGTTATACGTTGCAACATTATAATCTATGAGCTCAATCATAATTTTCATTTAACAAAAGAAATGCTATGTTATACACTAAGAGAGTAAAGAGTAGAAGTAATGAGAGACCCACCAAAAGGGACACACATAAGAAAAGTTCAAATTTGGGTATGCTTGGGAGAGAAAATACCACTATTTGTAAATTGAAAAACATAATGAGATATTTGAGAAATGGATTAGAAAGTCTTTTTTTATATACAATGAAAAAATCATTAAAGGTTTTTGTTGAACATGGAAACCTCATTAAAAACCTAACTGATAGATCTAACTATAAAATTGTAGAACCATTAATGGAAGTGTAAGATAGAGAAGATACCTCCAAATGGAATAATATTTTTGAGTTAGATGATAGTAAAGAAGATAAATCTGATAATGAGGAAAACCTTAGTCCAACTAAATTACCTTGAAATCAAGGAAAGAAAACAAAAGTGGAGATACACGGGATTTCAAGAAATTATACCCCCAACTTATGATGGGGAATCAAATGAAGCATTAGAGGCATTGTTTGTTAATATTAATCAATATTTTCAAGTTTATGAATATTAATTGGGACCAATTTCAAAGTTCATTAAAAAAAATTACTTAAATGAAATATGTTGTGATCATAAGGAAAAAGAATTTCATGACTTGAAACTTGGCCAATTAACAATGGAGAAGTTGGTAATGAAATTTACTCGTCTTTTGAGCTATGTGCCATATATATGAGAAGCGAAATCTAAGATGCAACATTTCATTACTTTTATTCCCTTAAATTTTAAAGAGAGAATTGAATATGATAATCCAAAAGAGATGGATGATGTCATTCAAAAGGTAAGCACTTACTAACAAAAGGCTAAACAAAAATGTAAATGTAAAAATTGGTCCCAATAAAAGAAATATATATATATATATATGCACATAGAGGAAAAAGAGTAAAATCTACTCTTTCAATAATTATGGTAAGAGAAACGAGAGTCATAATTTCAGTATAAACATTGATGAGACAAAAGACTTAGACTCAAACTAGATCTAGAGAAATAGATTTGAACAATCAAGTTTCCAATGGGGAGGAAAGGTAATTGTGAAAGTGTTGGGGTTGTGGGGAACATAAACCTTTTTGAAACTACCCTTATATTACAAAATATATCCACAATCTCTAATCAAGAGGATTGGAAAATAAATTATGTATCCAGAACATTCCATAGATTAACGCAACATTTGAGGAACATTATGTTGATCATCAATCCACCATGGTGGAGATACAAAGTAAAAATTTAAACTAACCTCGTTCTATTTTGAAATATCTTAGCGCAAGTTTGATTATATCAGTCCCCCTATGATAGCTACTAGCTGAAATTTTTCAGAAAGTGCCACGGAACTATGGTTTGTGGGTTCACACAACTCCTTTACCTGCAGTGGATTTCAAATTTACAGATTCCAAACATACATACGTATGCGATCACAACATTTACTTTACACAAACTATGTATAAATCCCAATACAAATGCAACACATATAACTTCTTACTGGAGGGTCCCACAACACTCCCGACCAATCACCAACAGTCGCACTTTGCACAATTTATAATTTAACTTAATGGTAAATCTTATTCCTTGCGATCTGTGATAACGCACGCTATCGACACGTGGCTCTCTCCACTTCACATCACAAACAATATTACTCACCATGTGATGGCCTTAAATTTAACTTCTAAATATTATGATTTTAAAAATTGCTTCTGGTGCACTGCAATATCCGTCATTGTATTTTTCTGGATCCGACGGGCCACATGATGTCTCCGCTAATTCACTTAATACTGCACATTATTAAACTTAACTTGTGAGACTCTTAGCCGTAACCAATATACTGCGATGTGATCTCTCACCGTTGATTGGTGTCAGATCTAACAATCCTTGTTGCGCCTACAAATCCGATTTATCTCCGACTATGCGATTAATACATATGCGATTCGACAAAGGATTGTGCAATATTTATGGCCTCACTATGACTGCAAATCCTATTGACCTTCTTGCTGTGCGATTAAATTCAATACTCGATTTCAATAGAGAAATACCATAAACGGTTTTAAACAGAGAGCCGATCAAAACAAAAAACACTTGAAACTAATTCAGAAATGAAATTACAAAGCCAAGCCCTTGGCCGGCTCGTTTTCACATTTATTTATGCTCTTTTTTCACTCCCCTCTCACTCTTATCGCACACCTCTTCCACTCCTGTTCTCTATGACCCCTTTTTCTTGTGTCACTCCAACGATAATTAGGGAAAAGTAACTAACATCTAACCACCCTCCTCCACGAATGGAGGGATTTAATAATTTTAGAAAAAATAATTCCTATAATTTTGTAACTGACTAACTATGTAACAAACTAACTAGGTGGCTTAGTATCCTCGTAGGGAGATTTATATAGCCAATTATTCCTACTTTAACTCAGAAATTGACAGCATTACTAATGGACATTAATTATCCACTAAAACAAAATACTTAAAAAAATAAAGTCTTCAAATTCTTAGGACTTCTAGTCCTCTTCCCAAGCCACAATGCGTGACCATCTTGTCACATTGGTGCTTCTACCTTGATGCTCCTGCATTAGAATCTTAATGTAGGAAAACTATGACCTCCCGGTCATATGCATCCAATGTCCATGCACCTGGTTTCTAAAGTTGATATGAAAACTCTCCACTACCTTCATGATCATCACATTTCAGTCCTAGTCTCCACTTACCAGGCTTCCATACTTTATATTGCAATCTGCTATTGCATTCAGTTATCACTTCCTCTTCAATCAATGAATTGAAACAATTCATCTCTTTCTTCTTCATGCTACACATCTTCCTGGAATGTTTCACCTTAAGCTTGCATAACTCCTCAAGTTCTCCATCAAAATATACACATCCACATTTAAGTTGCATCCCTAATGTCCTTGAGGAAATCTCCTCGAGCAATATCCATTTTCTATTCCCAAACTTCAATTTTACTTCCAAGAAGTACCTTCAGTACTTTAACCAAAGTATCATATTCATTCTTCCTTTCCTTTCTACAAACAAACATATTATGAATTCGAAAACTGGTATCTACTCTTATCTCAACAACTTGAGAAATTTTCTTATCCTTAACTGCAATCTTACTTCCATATTCAAGCTCCTTCAGCAAATATTTCATCAACTCAACTTCCTTTTGACATCTTTCATATTATTTATCATAATGCCAATCATAGCATTCTACTTCCATTCTACTTTCACTTTCTATCTCAAAAATACTATATTGCTTGATATCAACCACCTTCTCTGCTGCATTTATAATTTCCAGTTTTAAATATACTTCACAACTCCATTTTCTTCACTGTGCCCCAAGACAATTTTATGTTCAACATCTCCATACTACAACAAAAAAATTCCATCTTTATTATGAAACATCCAAGCCTTATTTCTCTCAATTTGAACTTGATATTTAAAACCAATTCCTTGCTTTGAATTTACTTCATATTTCCCTATATCTAAACATAGATTGTTATTAGAATTACATAAAGTTTATAGCACTTCTACCCTGCTCTGTTTTCTTGTAAATTTAAGGTTTCTGGCAGCCTTGTATTCAGATTTGACATTGATGATAACTCCCTCTTTCTTATTCAGTCACGATTTTACAGTTTGAATACTCATTCTCTAGTTTTGTAGCCTCTCTTCCAAAAGATTTACCTCATACTACAAACCTACCATCTCTCTTGGAATTTCTGCGACAAGCTCTTTAAAATCTTCACCATCTTCTTCCTTTGCATCAATTATCAACCAACGTTCCTTATCTTGGATGTTTTCAAGTGTAAAATCCTTTAGAAATTGATGATCATCTACAACAACACTTAGTAGCTTCTCTTCTTTAATATCACCTTGCAATAACTACCCAATATTTACAAGATCTTTCACAACAATATTCTGCAGCCATCATAAGGTTATATGAACCTTCTTCCATCACTTTAAAAGACATAATTTGGCTTCCCTCTTCTTCTCTGAAAACATGAGATAGTTGTTCTACTTCAGTATTTCTTGCATTCACACACAAAACATTAGTTCTAAAATCATGGGATTCTAAGATCTCTCTGGATGGTCTCACCACCAATTATTTTAGCTGGGTTTAATTTTCAACACACTCCATCAACCTATTCTTGAATTCCATATCCACCTCATTAGTGTTTCGCATAAAAATATATGTGTCATATTCACATGGGCATACTTCTTTCTACTTCATCAATCCCTGCATAAACTCAACTTTCTTGAGCTCTCTATTCTCCCTCAAAACTAGTGAATGTAGTCGTTGTTTCTAATGTAATGGAGACCATTTCACTCTCTTTCTTTTCATCACCCGACCATAATATTCATCTCCGTTACTCTCATGAATCAACTTCTCTAGTTCAATAAACCTTTCTTTGAATTCAACAAACTCTTTGTCACATTCCTTTAGATCTGTCTCCTGAATGTCCTTCAGTTGAACATATTTCCTCATCAAATTGTAGTCCTTCCATATATTTCTCTTATGACTATGAACATTCATTGTCCATTCTAACTTCTTGACAGTATCAAGAGATTGTCTTTCATTTCCCATTCCTAACCAATCTACATGGACATAGTCTATCATCTTCTCCCTTGTCCGTGTGATAGTGCCAAATGACTTTATGCAATAATCATAGCTTATACAACCTACAAACGTACAATAATCATTTGTTTCAAAACCATAAGGATCCATAGCCTCTCTTTTTGTCTCAAACATCAACTCTTTCAGCTATTTTTCATCCTTCCAAGGATCCATGAAACCATCATATGGTCTCATGTCTTCATCCACATTACTACTATCATCAAGAATGGACCCTTGCTCAGGTTCACATAAGTAAATCTCTTCCTCAACACACATTCTATGTTGCAACTCAACTCCTTTGATTTCCTCTTCTAGCTGTACACATGCTTCATGTCTCATCCTACTCTGCAACTGACTCCACTTCACTCTTTTCTTATGAAGAACCCAACCATACCTTTTTTGTTCCATATTACCCTATATGAATTATCTCAACACTTCTAGCTGTAATTTTATCTCAGCTAATTCTCTATCAAGTTCATTCTTACTTGATCTTTCATAATCTCCCTTAGAACCTTTACTATGACTATTAGTAGCCATATTCTAATTTTCTTCCTGAACTCCTCTGTGTTCATCATGGACTACAAACAATCCAACTCTACAAGCTGAATCCATCAATCTATTTGTAGATACCACACCAAGATTTTCCATGCTTAGTCTTCTATTAACATCTCTGCTGATTTCTTTGTTTTGATTGTGACTCCTCCTTGAACCTTTCAGGTAACCATCAGTGGTCATATCTTCCTCTTCCCTTTGTGTAATTATCCCTATCCACCTTGTGAGCTGCAACAAACCTCTTTTACCTTTGAAACAAGTGTATTACTTGTCCCCAGTCCCAAGTCATCTCTTGCTGACTCTTATTCTTGTTAGATCTTCAAACAGAACCTTTCCTTGAGTGCTCCTACTTCTCAGCTTTCAAAGCTGCTAGGTTTTTGTTTCACAACTACTCACCTTCCTTGGATAACTACAGTTAGTATCCCTTCTCTAGTAATGCATTCCGTTGTCTAGATTTATTAACAATACTCTTTCAGTTTAGTTTATCCTTTGAGGATTTATTCACACCCTCTGCACTCAATATCTCTTCCAACCTTTAGTTTAACAGATTCACTACCATCTACTCATATTTTATTTCCTCCACTTGCATGCAGTTAATATCTTCACAAAATAATAAAAAACTTACAAAACTATTGACTCTTACCAATTTAGGATACCTCCTTTGCAGATTAGTTCTTTAACAAACCTGTCATACCACTCCTCCCAAGGTATAATATCCTCCATACACTCTAAAAGCTATAAATTTTAATTCACTAATCCTGCAATCAACCATTTATCATATAACAAATTCAAAAAATTTCAAAACACATTACCTAAAATCATTTCCCCAACCTTGTAATGCTGGAATTCCTGAATATTTCTTTCCAAGGATTCCTGGTGAGCTACTCCCTTAGCCTCTGAAGTAAGCAAGTTTCTTCACCTCGCTATTATACCTCACCAAAACTTCCCAAATAGCATCAAACTTCTCTGATACCAAATGATGGCTACTAGCTACAATTTTTCAGACAGTGTCGTGAAAGTATGGTTTGTGGGTTCACAAAACTCCTTTACCCACAACAAACATACAAAGGTATGTGATCAAAATGTTTAATTTACACAGATTACGCATAAAACCCAATACAAATGAAAACACATAGAACTTCTTACTGGAGGGTCCCACAACACTCCCAACCAATCACTGACGATCGCACTTTGTAGAATTTATAATTTAACTTAACGCTAAATCTTATTCCTTGTGATATCTGATAATGCGCGCTCTCGAGATGTGGCTCTCTCAAATTCGCATCACAAACAATATTACTTTCCGTGTGATGACCTTAACTTTAACTTCTAAATATTAGAATTTGTGAAATCACTTCTGGTGCACTGCAATATCCACCGTTGGCTTTTTCTGGATCCGACGGTCCACGTGATGTTTCCGTCAATTCACTTCACACTGCACATTAATAAAATTAACTTGAAAAACTCTTAGTTGTAACCAATATACTGTGTTGTGATTTCTTACTTTTGATCGATGTCAGATCTAATGGTCCTCGTTACACTTGCCAATCTGATTGATCTTCAACTGTGCAATTAATACATATGTGATTTAACAAATGATTGTGAAATATTTATGGCCTCGCTTTACTTGAAAATCCAATTTACCTTCTCACTGTGTGATTAAATGAAATAATCGATTTCAATAGAGAAATACCACAATAGTTTTAAACAGAGAGCTGATCAAAACAAAAACACTTGGAATTAATTTAAAAATGAAATTACGGAGCCAAGTCCTTGGACGACTAGTTTTCACATCTATTTCTGATCTCTGTTCACTTCCCTCTCACTCTTCTCGCACACCTATTCCACTCCTCTTCTCTCTAACAACTTCTTCCTGTGTAACTCCAATTACAATTAGGGAAAAGAAACTAACATCTAACCACCCTCCTCCACGAATGGATTTATTTACTAATTTTAGAAAAACTAATTCCTATAATTTTGTAACTGACTAACTATGTAACAGATTAACTAGGTGGCTCAGTCTCCTCGGAGGGAGCTTTCAATATCCAATATTCCTATTTTAACTCAGAAATTGACAGCATTACTAACTGACAATAATTATCCACTCAAACAAAATACTTTAAAAAAAAATTTCTTCAATTCTTAGGACTGCTAGTCCTCTTCCTAAGCCACAACATGTGACCAACTTGTCACATTTTTCTCTCTACCTTGATGCTCCTGCATCACCCTATATTATAAAAATGTAAATTGAACATAGAAAATATTAAAACTCTTCATTGGTTCGGTTAGCTACCAACATAAAGAGGAGAGTTACGAATTGACTAAAAATATATCCTATTGATTTAAATGGAATTAAAACCACTATGAACTTGAATATCCTTAATTTAGGTTCTTATGATACAATGGTAAGGATGGATTTGCTAAAAGGACATAGAGCTATTTTTAATTGTTTAGATAATAAGGTTACATATACCATGGATAATGGAGAAATATAGATTATGAAAGGTATACCCAAACCAGTTTCTGTTTGGAAGATATCCAGTTTACAGTTAAAAATGTGTGCTATAAGTGGATTTGAGTTGTTTTCTATTCAAGTAGAGGAACAATAGAAAAAAAAGAGAAAATGTAATATTACATTATCTAGAGGTTATTTGATAATACAAAGATGTATTTCTAGAAGAGATTATGGGATTGCGCCACCGAGGAGAGATATTTATTTTTCTATCGAATTATTACCAAGAGTTGAACCAATTTCTAAATCTCCTTATAGGATGAGTGTGCCAAAATTAATGGAGTTAAAACTTTTCAACTTCAATAATTATTTAATAATGGGTATGTAGCACTGAGTCTTTCGCCATAAGGAGCACTCACCTTATTTTGCTAAAAATATGGATTGTCAATTCAGATTATGCATTGATCACATGGATCTGAATAAATTAACAATTAAGAATAAATATTCACTCGCAAAATTTATTATTTATTTGACCATGTTAGGGGAGAAACTATTTTTTTCTAAAATGTACTCAAGTTTTGGATACCATCAATTAATGCTTAAGGAAAAATATATTCCTAACAAATTTCAGAACTACTAGATATGAGCTCTATGAATTTATGGTACTTCCATTTGGAAGTACGAATATACCAACTACCTTTATGTATTTTATTAATAGTGTTTTTAGTAATTATATAGATAAATTCATGTTAGTATTTATCAATGATATTTTCATCTATTTTAAGAAACTGGAGGAGCATAAACTAGACCTAGAAATAGTGTTGCAAACCCTTCGGGAACACCATATATACTCTAAGTTTAGTAAGTCTTATTTTTAGAAAGATAAAATACAGTACTTGGGACATGTAATATCTAAATATGGAATAGTTGTAGAGATTCAAAAACTAAAATCCATTCTTAACTTATCAATTCCTAAGGATGTGGAAAATGTTAGATCGTTTATGGGTATCGTAAGATATTATCTCATATTCGTAAAAGGGTTCTCTAAAGTGGATTACCCCATAACCTCCATACAAAATAAGGTGTTAAATTTGAATGGACGGAAAAATGTGAAGACAATTTTGAACAGTTACGACATTTTCTCAATGTCGTACTTGTGCTTAAAATAATATATATTGACATAGATTTTATATTTTATATTAATGCTTGTTTAGAAGGCTTAGGAATGCTAATGCAAGAGGATTAGTGGTAGCTTATGAATCTAGAAAGCTAAATTACCATGAAAGGAATTATCTAATATATGACTTGGAATTAGCTGCAGTTATCCAAGAACTTATGATGTGGAAACATTACCTAATTTCTAATATGTTCACCTTAATTACTAATCATCTTAGTTTACAATAATTTTTCACTCAAAGTGACATGAATGTCGAGAATAATAGATGGATAGATTTCTTGAGTGAATATGAATTTGACATTAAGAATATAAAATGGAACGAAAACAAAATGGCTTATGTGTTAAGCCAAAGTTTGTATCATATGTAACAATAAGTAGTATCAAAATGGATTTCGTAGAAAATGTCAAGGAAATAACTTCGGAAGATCAAATTTATGATCATATTCTTGAAAAGGTGAAAGATAAAATGATCATTCAAAAAATAAAAATACATAATTAATGAAATAATTTCCTGAATAGAATGTATGTCCCTAATGTGCCCAAGCTCAAATAGTTAATACTTGATGAGTAGCATAGAAGGCCCTTCATAGCTCACCCTCGTTATCATAAAATCATCTAAGCACCCAAAAAAATAATTATTTTGGATTGGTATGTAAAAGGAAGTGGCAGTGTATTTGGAAAAATTCCAAGGATGTCAAAAATTTAGGGTAGAATATCAGCATCCAACAAGATTTTTGAACTATCTATGTATACTAGAATGGAAGTGGGAGGTAATTTCACTATTTTGATAACTAAGCTACCAAGAACTAGAAGGAAAATGACTTTATTATGGTTTTGGTAGATAAATTGTCAAAGGATGATCCTTTTATACTTGTTCAATCTACTTACAAAGTATTGTAGGTGGAAAAAATATTCTTGAAGTAAATTTATATATTACATGGAATACTAAAAATTGTCATCTTTGACATGGATGCAAAATTTACTTCCAACTTTTAAAAGGCATTGTTTGCAAGAATTGGAAAACAATTTAACTTCAAAATAGTGTATCACCCACAAACAAATGGGAAAACCAAAATGAAAAAATAGATCCTTGAAGACACGCTACGCATGTGCATAATGAATCAACGCACTAAAAGGCAGGATTATTAACATTTAGTTGGGTTTTCCTATAACAAAAATTATTTGGAATCCCTCAAAATGAGTTGTTCTAAAGTGTTGTATGGGTTAAAGTGCTATACACCTTGGATTTAAAGTCATATTGAACATAGCCTTGTATTAGGACTATAACTTTTGCAAGAAATGAAAATAATTATGAAGATAATAAAATAGAACCAAAATCAACATATGATAGGTTGGATAGTTACAGATATTTGAAGAGGACATATAAATAATTCCAGGACGGAGAACATGTATATATTAAATTTCGATCAAAAAAGAGTACCCTAAAATTGGAAAAAATTTCTAAGTTAGCCCCTTGATTCTGTGGGCCATTTAAGATACTAGCCAAGGTGGGGCTAATAGCCTACCAACTAAAATTTCAATCCCACATTAATGCTCAAAACATATTTCATCTATCTTTTTTAAAAATATATATTCATTATCTTGCTCATGTTATCGATTGGAATGTTGTACATGTCGAACTAGAAGGTGAGTTCCAAGTCGGTCCTCTACAAATATTGGAGTGGAGGGAAAAAATACTCTAGAATCAAGCCATCACCTACGTTAAAGTGCTATGTGGCA
The DNA here is from genome assembly GCA_034641835.2 of Pinus albicaulis. Lineage (NCBI taxonomy): Eukaryota > Viridiplantae > Streptophyta > Pinopsida > Pinales > Pinaceae > Pinus > Pinus albicaulis. The sequence goes on from CM076578.1 coordinate 178,517,102, forward strand.
CTTTAGGACTCAGGAAGCCACTTTGAAATGAAAAAAGTTGTTCTTGTATTATCCCAAAGGGAAAAAAAATACCAAGGAAGTTGTTCCATTTTAAGGGTAGGGGAAATGTAGCACCCGTGGTGAATTCAATTCTCTAAATAATTTTATGATTTTATAACTGTGAAAGGTGGTTGAAAATCTTAAAAGTAAAAAATGAACATTTTTTGAGATTATAAATATTTATTCTTGATTGTAAAATATTTTTTTTTTACTTATTTTTATTTTTGTAAATACAAGAGGAGCCACCATGTGAGTAGTTAGGCTCCCAATCATCACGAAACACTTAGAATCATTTATGTTCCAACAAAGGATTGATACAAAAAAATGGACAGTCTTCTAGGATAATTGTGATGATTCGAGAGAGATTTCATGACTTGAATATCGTCTAAAGGAAAGATTCTGTAAGAAAAAGGAAATAAATGTTCTGAACGACTCGACCTGTGTGAATTAGCATTCAACCTATATGTAGTAGGACATTGTTAAAGGCTTAAGGAAGTGACTCCATGAAAATTACTAATTGGTTTCTTTAAAGGAAAGGAGTCTAGACCCTGGGGGGAACTCTTAAGACAACAATTCATAGTATAGGACGAACATGGTAACTAATATCGCATTTGCATAAATTCAAATAAATACGAGTTATTTGTTATGTTGTGTTGAGATTTTGTCTAATAATATTTTTTTCTTTTGATCCTACATAGGGGATAGGAGTAGCTGTAAATATTATTGAATGTATGTCTCTAATGGTAACATTAAATGGTTAATTATGTGTGAATTAGGTCTTTGAGAGTGAATCTATACAAGAAAATTGTGAGTAATAAAGCGTTTGGTCTCTATGAGTATTCATGAAGGTTTAACACTATAATAAATTCCTAAGTTTTTCCTCAATTGATATATAGTCCCTGCCAAGGGACAAGTCCTTCAGAAATAAACTTGGAAGTCCAAAAAGCTAAAAACTAAGAGTGTGGGACTATATTTTTCTATACAGAAGAATGGTCCCTAAAATTTATATAAATGCAATGATAATATATATATAGATAGATTTTGTTTAATATTTTTTTCAACCAAAAAAAACTATGGGATTCTTTGAGTTGTTAAGAAAACTAACCTACTTTACACTTACTATATTTTGTTTCAAACATATTTCGCTATTTATTAGTTATATAAGTTGCTTATGGATTTACACTATTAGAATCTTGCTTCCATATATGGTTATATATAGATAGAGAAGCAAGATTATAATAGATTAAATCCATAAGCAACGTATATAACTAATAAAGAAAGAAATATGTTTGAAACAAGACATAGTAATAGAGAAAGTTCATCCAGGGCTGGCCTAATTGCTCGATATTGAGGAGCGACATATAAAATATAAATAAGAAAGGAATAAACAACTAAGTATTAATAACTGGAAGGTTCTTTGAAATATAAAGACTTAAAGGCTTATTCCTTGTAAGCGTTTAATAAGTCCCGTACTGACCTGCAATCACAAGGACTAGCATATTAAACCCTAAGCTAATAAAGAGGAGGAAATTACTAGAATTGAAGTCAAAGAAAATTTAACCCTACTATTTAGAAAATTTAACGTCAAAGAAATTTAACGTACCTATGGAAGAGATATCCCAACAAACTGAAGCCTCGCCTTGAAAGCAACCCCAACATAACGCACACAGAAATTTCTGAAATTGTTAGTAATTAGAAGAGGAAATTATTTATACAATAACTAACAAGATAAATATAAATTCATTATTTCCAACCATTGGTGCGAAGAGAGGAAAGATTATCAGTATAGAATATAACAACACAACCCTGGATAGGGATATTATCATTTTAGACAAACTGAGAAAGTCAACTTTCCAACATTAAGGTAGAACGAAAAGATTTGTGATGAAATGTGTAATGCCTAGGTTTTGCAATAATCTCCGTCAAAACCCTGTAGCCATAGTTTCTATCCTTCAAACCCTGACCATAGAAATGATGGGAGTGGAATTTTAAAATAAGGTTTTTCCTCATTCTTCAATAAGGGTTTGATAGACCGAGTCTCAGCTCGAGAAAGAGATTATAACCTCCTCATTGCAACTTTAACCCCTGTTAATTCTGAAAATTAAATAAACCATTAGCGATGCATAATGGTTGAAAACCCTGTTAAAGAACGTAATCTCAACCACCTGCTAGGTGTCAAATCTGTCTGTCCAAGTGTCCAAGTTTAGTCTAGTTTAGTCGAGTTTATCTCCAGTTATTTATTGTTGATGTTTCCAATGTAATCTATTTAATCTATTCGTAATCTTGAGAAGAGAAACTCTCTGCTCCAGTTCATTTTCGGTTTTTCAATTCATGTCATGGTATCAGAGCCAAGTTGCATAAGCCTCCATGGAGAGCAGCAACAAAGCCACGAAGGAGCAGAAGAGAAGAGCAGCCAATTGGCGCGACTGTGAGTTGATTGGCGCTGGAATACACGCCATACCCACGCCATTTTCATGCGCGACTGTTTCAATCGAGACCGCGCCACTCTGCAGAAGGAGCATCTGCGTTAATTTTTTTAATGTCAACGCATATATGCATTAATCTGATAAGAGTATGCGTTAAGAGTAATCCTCTGCGTGAATAATTTGCGTTAACATTAATGATGGACCAGAAACGAGAGCTGCCAAAGCAAATCTGCCATGGCATGGAGCAAGAGCAAATGAATTAAGGTGAATTTTTTTTTGTTAAGCGTGAAGGTACAAAGCAGTTTAATATTCAAACGATTTAGCTTGAAAAAGGCTCATATGTTAATGGAATAAAGCTCCATTAGAAATTATTTTTGAAGTGTAGATTTAAAAAAGGAGAATGCCTTATATGTGAAAAAAAAAAGTAAAGTTTTTTTTAAAAAAACAAAAAAAAGGAAAAGGGTTTTAATGCGAAAGGATTTTAAAAGCAAAGGTTTTTAAAAAAGGAAGAAGCCAAATGGATTTTAATTCTTTTTGCCATGATTTTTTAAAAAAAGAGCTTGTGTGAAGCATTTTATGGCTTGTGAAAGAAGAAATTTAAAAAAAAAAAAACTTAAAGTTGTGATATGAGATGAAAGTGAAAGTTTACAAGAAATTTTTTGAGGAAGATATTTTTTAGAAGGAGAAGTGAAGTTGCATAAGACTCATTCAAGAGAAGCAAAATTTTTGAAGAAGCAAGGTATTGATGAATATGTAAACTCCTTTGTTTATGGATGTTTGACAACGAGGACATGGGAAAAGCCAAGAGGCTAAAGCAAAAGCAGATTATGTTCGAGATCTTTCTAGATCTGGAAATCAAAAGGCAAAAAGATGCCTATGCATTAAAATGCATAAAAGGATCAGTCGATGAAAGTATACTTCCCTTGATTTCAGAAGCCAAGACAGCCAAGGAGGCATGGGATACCCTTGAGAAATGTTTTGGTACAAGGGGGAGCATTGAAGCAAAGGGGAGCTTTGAAGATGAAGATGAAGATGGATCTGTAGCAGCAGATTTACAGCCAGATGAAGAGTCAGACGAAGCAGAAAAGCAGCATGAAGATGCTCGTGAATCCCACTGTGCACATCCACAAGTGGATGAAGAGATTCCAGCAACAGAGATTGCTGACAAGGTTTTAATGATACCAGCAACAGAGCTTGCTGATGAAATGGTAAATCCAATGATTGATATGGCTGATGTAAACTTTGATAATGAAATTTTTGCTAATGATGATTGGTTGCAGATGATGCAACAAAAATATGATATCGACATGATGTTATTTGGTTAGATTACCCCACTTCAGTTAGTGGAAGACAACTTGTTTGCAGCAGCACAGGTCAGTGAAGAAGAGGCAGAGAAAAAGACAGAGACAGAGCAGAAGGAAGAAACAGAAAAAGTAGCAGAGACAGAAACAAAGAAAGAAGTTTGCGAGGAGAAAGCAAAAACAGAGAAAGAAGAAGAGACAAAAGCAAAAGATGAAGTCTGCAAAGGGAAAGCAGATGAAGAAGCAGATAAGGAAGCGCAACAGCAGAAAGCTCTCATTACAGAGCAAAAAGACCAGAACCAATGTCGTTCTGAAAATGTTTTTTCTAACATTGATTTTCAGTGTGCAGGTACACAGATTAATTATGAGGAAGAGCTAAATTTTATTGAAACATGGCTTGCAACACCATGTCTAGTTGAGGTCTACACAAAAATTGTAGATATGAATGTTGAAGACAACATGCATGACGAACATTTCAATGAAATTTTCATGCATTGGAGTTTTGAAGAGATAATATTTTATTCTAATCCTATGTTCCAGCAGATTGATGATGATCAGCGCATAACAAAAGGCAATATGTGGCAGCAGCCCACATTCAAGTCGATTTTTGAAGAAGTCCAGGACATGCTTAGACAGCCTGGAACAGTAAAAGACCTGCACCAGCAAACCAAGAAACCGAGCTTTGGAAAATACAAAAAAGCGAAAAGTCTGAAACAATTTAGAGGCTACAGAATATGGAAAAAGAGAAGAAGAAAACTAAGTTTAATTGAAGTCATTTTTTTTAATTGTAAACCTCGCTGAGACATAGACCAGCAGGTATCTTAATTAATTTTTTTTGTGGTTGATATTAAAGGGGAGTGTTAAAGAACGTAATCTCAACCACCTGCTAAGTGTCAAATCCGTCTGTCCAAGTGTCCAAGTTTAGTCCAGTTTAGTCGAGTTTATCTCCAGTTATTTATTGTTGATGTTTCCAATGTAATCTATTTAATCTATTCGTAATATTGAGAAGAGCAACTCTCTGCTCCAGTTCATTTTCGGTTTTTCAATTCATGTCAAACCCCATACTTTAGAAATATAATTTTAGCAGAAAAGAAGAAATTTGCTGTAGATTTACTCTCCAAAGAGTCAGCGCAATAACTAAGAGAAAATCCTTTAAAATTACAAGGAAACTAAAAATGGTATAAGGGCCAAGGCTTGATTATATTTCCACAGAAATCATTGGGTGAAGTCACTTAAGTAACGCCTAAAGTAAAAAAATTCATCCTTTAGGAAGTGCAGAACCTCAACAATGAAAAACCCAAGTGAAAATTGTGGTCAAAACGATGGAGAAGGCTAAAGTGGTTACCCTAATCAGCAATTACATACCATGACCACTGGGGTATTGCCCCGGGAAACCTAAACATTCCATAGGGTGTCACGGAATCAGATATCAATCAGATGGGTGAGGTGTCATGGAATCCTATAGGCCATCGAGATATCGCATCGGGCTCATGATAAAACCATTACAACGTGATCGAATGAATCAACGCTGAGCATTGTAAAACAAGGTAAGGTATAAAAATAATATGCATAGAACAATAGCCATGTTGTCAAATCCAAATGACACTCATGTGCATTATTAACATAATGAATAAGGTTGAAAACTTGTAATGGATTGTGAGTATGTGTTCACACAATCACTTGGGTAACACAATCACTTGGGTAACCAACACCCTAACCATGTTTTCAAACAAAAACACATAAGTCTCCGAAGGTCTATATTATTATATTTATAAAGGGAACTAATTAAGTAACTATGAACACATTTTTATAAGGTGACAACATTGATTATTAAATGATGTATACAATAATCTTCGATGTTACAAAACATTATCTCTCTCTCTCTCTATATATATATATATATGTGTGTGTGTGTGTGTGTGTGTGTTTATGGACTACATTACATTTTTTTATTCTAGACAATATATTTCTCATCATTAATCAATATTAATATTTAATGTTTTATAAATATAAAACAAAATATTATGTGATTATACAATTTTATTTTGGAAACTTTTCAAAATAAGACTACTTGTGTAGTTAAATTAATAATGAGCTAGAAATTACATATTTTTTATGGTTAATAGTTTTTTTTTCAAATGATCTTATATGATATTATGAAAAGTAAATAAATTAGTAAAACCAAAATATAAAATTTGTAGCTTTTGTTTAAATTTAAATAAAGGAGAACATGTATATTTCTATAAATATTTATAGTCAAATGAGTATGTATAAGACTTTCTTGTACCAAAAACAAGAATGGTTCATAAATCGTTTTGGAAACTAGATCTTATGCATTAATTTGGAATTTAACTTGATGGTGACTTTCATTTTTTTCTTTAAGATATAGGAGAATGGGTAAACTTTATGGATTCTCTAGACAATCCCTAGGTTCGGAGCTAGTGGGACTACCACTATAACCCCTAGGATTATTGTATATGTCTAGAAGCCAATGCCTAACAAGTAACCTATGATTTAGCAAAGCCCCTACCTATGACTTAGCAAGTATCTAGAGAAGGTCTAGCTGTCATTTCTAGTGGGGGTGCATATATTTGTAGATTTGTTACAATCTACCAACATATATATATATATATATATATATATATATATATATATATATATATATTTAAGAAATTGAATATGAGTAAAAGAGATAAAAAATCATTATCCAAATTTCTTCATAATAATTATGAAAAAAATATTATTATATTAATTTAGCAAAAAAAAACTAATTTTTTATTTTTATCATTCTTAATCATCTAAGAAAATAACTAGAAAAAAATTATTATTATTTTTTAATTTCTTAAAATATTTAAGAAAATATTAATTAGGGATTTTTCGTTTGTGAAAAATTTAAGAAAATATTAAAAAAAAAAATTATATAAAAACTTGTAATATTTGTAAAAAAATATAAAAAAATTTAAACTAGCAATTGCACCATATGTTGCAAAGGAAACGTTGTAAAGCAGTAACATAGGAAATAGTAGTATAGAGGAAAAAATCTTAAAATTTCAGCCAAATTTAGACTACCTGTAGTTTATTCAAAACTTATAATTATGTTTATAGGTCAGTACAATTTCATAATTATGATTTTTGAATCACTAAAATTTCAACCCATAGTTAGGGTGATTAAAAAATTTCAACCTATAGTTACGCTACCCTTGTCATAATTATGTACGAGTTTTTGTAAGATTCTAAACTAACCGAAAATGATTGATATGGGATGGAACGACACCACAAATTAGCTAGGTCTGTAAATTTTTGGCTGGAATTTGGTAAAAAAAATTTAAAAACAAAATGTTAATGAGTTTCAATAGTTTTTTAATGGTGGAAATAGATTCGGCATCATATCATGTCAAAAAAATTTGTGACACCCAAAATCTTAATGCTTCACAACTATAACTCAAATTATCAAAAATATCTGCCAAATTTTACCATAATCTTGAAAAAAATTCCATTATTTTCTAAATAAAACTCTTTTGATCTCGCTTAATTGCAATAGAATTCTATTTTTCCAGAAGAGTTTTGCATAGACAATCCTTCTATAGTTCTAGGCAACCCGTTTAAGAGATTTTCTGACAAGTGTTAGAATTATCTGAAACATTGAACTAACATGTAACATGCAAGGATACATAGGGCTCGAATTTTTGGTAACATTTAAGAAGTCTTAAAGGAGTCAGATCTGTCTAGAGCGACTAAAGTAATCCAGACTACTCACTTTACTATCCAGTCCAGAGTATTGAAATAATTCAAATTCTTGAAGTGTTAAGTTCTTGGAATAGATATCACTTTTTTGAAGCATAATTCAATAATTCTGGTTAGAATTTTTTAGGGGAGTATTCCCATTCATTACTTTAGAAGTGTTCATAGGGGAGTGAGCTTTCTATCTATCAATTCAATATTCCAACCATTACTTTACTATTCTAATCATGAAGAAGTAACACTATTATACTTGAGACTTTACTATTCAAATCAGAAAGTAACACTTGTGACTAAGATATATCACCACTTCTGTAATCTGGTTAAAATTTATAAGGATTTTAATATAACTTCACTATTCAATATTGTGGTTAGAATGGTTAGAATTTTTCAGGAGGTAAGAATTCAAATATAGCTTCACTATTCCAATTAAGAATAAAATGACATTATTCTTACTAAGATTTCCACCAATTTCAACCAAGTAACACTATTTTGGTCAAGATTTTTCCTGTGTTTAATATTATGACCAGGATTTCCTAGGTTGCAAAGGGATCTCTCACCTTTTTCGTATTCAGTCATAATTACTAAGGATGAATGGGTATTTTTTTGTAGAATTTCTCTCAGTTTTTATCATTTGAAAACCCATTGACTATTGTTTTAATTCCATGACAAGATGAATCTAATAATCCAATAGTAGCAAAGAACATGATAAAAAAAATATATATAGACTATGATGCACTACCTCATAACAATAATATTTGACCACTGAACTTGATTTCGGTGACTGAACAGGCTCATGATTCGATCCCTTGGCCTTCTGTAATGAAATTAATTTATTCAATTTCACATTGTTCTTCCCAGAGAACTCCATCAAAACCTCTACGCCCACAAATTCCATGAAATCATTCTCTGATCCATCATAGTTGGTTGATGCCAAGCAATATAACCCAATCCCAATTTATGCTACCAAATATCATAGGAAGCAATAGAAACTCCTTCAAAAAACCTTTAATGATTGATTCACACAGATTATAATGAAATATAATTCACAAATAATTACAAAATATTAAAGTTCAAAACTTATATAACATAATGCAATATATCTTACTCACTGCAATACAGGCACCCTGTATGCTAAAAAACCCAGAAATCAAGGGATACCCAGATAGAATCTCAATAGAGAGGATAAAATGTGATTTGATTAAGTGAAACAAAATGTTGCAAAATTGTTCCTCAACAGGTAACTCACTTTTCCTATTTTTTTTCCATTTTTCAAATATGAGTCTATAATTTAAACTGCCCCATCCACCACCTCTGGGGGTTAAAATTTGGAGGATGTCCTCAAGTTGCACATCTAAAATATTCTTTGCCCCGAGATAAACTCTAGGCCCATCTTTTATGATGAGAAAATTCTATCCACGAGCTCCATCCTTGTCACCCATTAAGCCTTTTGGTGCATGTACTCATCTTTCTAATAGAATACTAACAGTAATTGGACTACGGTATTCAATCTCTCGAATAATACCATTCCCTCCTTTGAATTGACCAACACCACAACTATTTTCCCTAAGCCCAAATCTATGAAGAAGCACTAGATACCTCTGCTCAAGAATATCAGGATCTGTAATGTGTGTATTTATCATGTGACATTGTGCTCCACTGGTTCCATTCCATCCTGGCCCGGCGCCACATCCACCCCCTGTAGTTTCATAATAACCAAATGTGTTGTCACCAAATGTGAGATTGTTTGTGCAACCCTGTGAGCAAGCACATGCCTGAAATGCAGTTAGTATCACATCTGTCACTCTCTGAGATGTAAGCACATTACCACCCACCACAGTAGCTTTCTCACTTGGAGAAATCATAGAACCTGGTGGAATGTGAATTTACATTGGCACAAGACAACCTTGACTGAGAGGAATATCAACATCCACAAGACATCGCAAATAGTATATAACAGTAGTAGTTGTCACTGCTTCAGGAGCATTCTAATTTCCATAAACCTGTGGGCTAGTTCCTTCAAAGTCAAAAAATGTTTCTCCCTTCTCTTAATCAATGGTAAGATTCAAATGTATGATAGACCCATCATCCATGTAGTCCTCTACTACTAAAGTTACAAGTGATCCTTGCTTTTCTAGGTTTGATTGCTTGGCAGCTTGAGCGGCAATTGATTTTAGAATTTCTCTCACAGCAGCCTCTACATTTGTCTGCACATGCTTCATGTATGTCTGCCCTATGTCTAAGTAATACTGTTCAATAATCAAATCTCTCGATTAATACCATTCCCTCATTTGAATTGACCAACACCACCATTATTCTCCCTAAGAATCTTAGGATTTGTAATGCGTGTATTTGTTATGTGACATTGTACTTCATTGGTTCCATTCCATCCTGGCCCAGCACCACATCCACCCCCTATAGTTTCATAATAATCAAATGTGTTGTCACCAAATGTGAGATTGTTTTTGCAACCCTGTGAGAAAGCACATTCCTGAAATGTAGTTAGTACAACTTCTGTCACTCTCTAAGATGTAAGCACATTACCACTTACTACAACAGCTTTCTCACTTGGAGAAAGCAGAGAACCTGGTGGAATGTGAATTGACACTGGCACAAGACAACCTTGAGTGAGAGGAATACCAACATCCACAAGACATCACAAATAGTATATAACAGTAGCAGTTTTCATTGCTTCAGTAGCATTCCAATTGCATATACCTCTAGGCTAGTTCCTTCAAAGTCAAAAAATGTTTCTCCCTTCTCTTCATCAATGGTAAGCTTCAAATGTATTATAGACCCATCATCCATGTAGTCCTATGCTACTAAAGTTACAAGTGATCCTTGCTTTTCTAGGTTTTATTGCTTGGCAGCTTGAGCAACAATTGATTTTAGCATTTCCCTCACAACAACCTCAGAATTTTTCTACACACGCTTCATGTATGCCTGCCCTATGTCCAAGGAATACTGTTAAATAAGCTCTCATATAAGGATAATCCCACGCTGATTTGCAGCTACTTGTGCTGGAAGGTCAGATAGGTTATCTTCAAGTCTTCAGGTCCTTGGGATTCATAAAAAATATGAGTTTGAAATAGCTCGATAATGCCTTCTTCTTGAAAAATGCCCTGCTTTACTAATTTAAAAGCCTTGATGGAAGCTCCTTCTTCCCATATAGTTTTTGAAAGTGGGGGCATGCTGCCACGCGTTATTTCACCAATTTATGCATGGTGTCCCCTATTTTCCACAACAAAATATTGGTGTTATAACAGTTACATTAGGAAAATGGCTTCCACATACACATGGATGGTTGGTCACCAAGACGTCACCTTCTTTCAAATTCTCACCCCAATATCTGAGTTGCCAATGGATAGTGTTGATTTTAGTATTCCCCTCACAACAGCCTCTGCATTTTTCTACATATGCTTCATGTATACATGCCCTATGTCCAAGGAATATTTTTCAATAAGCTCTCTTATAAGGATAATCCCATGGTTATTTGCAGCTATTTCTGCTTGAAGGTCAGATAAGTTCTCTTCAATTCTTCGGGTCCCTGGGATCATGCGTGGAGCACCATCTGTATAATTTCTGCATTCATCAAAAATATGAGTTTGAAATAGCTCTATAATTCCTTCTTCTTGAAAAATGCCCTATTCTACTAATTTAAAAGCCTTGATGGAAGCTCCTTCTTCCCATATAGTTTTTGAAAGTGGGGGCATGTTTCTAGGCGTTATTCTACCAATTTCTACATGGTGTCCCCTACTTGCCACAAAAAAATGAAGTTTCACATTCCGAAATACTAGTGTTATAATAGTTACATCAGGAAAATGGCTTCCACCTCCACATGATTGCTTGGTCACCAGGACATCACCTTATTTCAAATTCTCACCCCAATATCTGAGTTGCCAACAAACAGTACTAGACATTCCACCCAAGTGGAGAGGTATATGTGGTGCATTGGCCATAAGGCCCCCATCAGGGTTGAATAGTGCACATGAAAAATCAAGACGTTCTTTGATGTTGGTGGAAATGGATGTTCTTTGAAGCGTCCTACCCATCTATTATGCAATCCCCATAAAGCGGTTGTTAAATATTGACAACTGCACAAGATCAACAATCTTGATTGGCAACTCAGTGTTAGTTGGAATAGATCCAATCTCAATTCGTATGTTTCCATGCTTCGTAATGGTTGCTCTGCAAACATGCTCTATTATCAGAGTACTGTTTCCGTTCATGATTATTGCAGGACCCTTTATTGTATGACCATAGCCAATATTTTCCAGGATATATACCGGTGTTTCCTGCCATCCATTACAGTAGTACACTTGGTAAAATTTCTCTTCCTTGGGCTTCCCTGCTATTTTCTCCATTGCCACAAGTTTCAGCATGTCAGTAAATCCAACCCCACACAATCTCACATCACTGATAAGAATATTTCTCTTTTGAAGTTCAAATCCATACTCTTGGCGAAATCTTTTTACAAATTTTCTAGCATAGTTATTGCTCTGATCTTGAGGAGTCATGATCATCATTATAGTGTATGTACCCTTGTAACGTAGATTCAAATACAAGATTGTGTGCATATTTTCATCTTTAAAGCCTTGAATCCTCAGTTGTTGCTTTACTTGCGCTGTCAAAACCTTGGAACGTTTTGACACCTTAACCATAGATTCAGAACCATATATAGCAACATATGGCTCCTGCGCCTCTTCATGGTTTTCAACCTGTCAGAGGAAGGGTTAAGGCCATGGTCACACCTTGCTTGTAGAAAGTGAGTAAATTAATCAGTAACAAATTCGCAGCGACTGGAGAAGAAAATGAGCTCGATGAATTAATCAGTAATGCCCTTGCCCTTTCCAAAAAATTAATCAGTAATTCCCTTGCCCTTGTCAACAAATTCGCAGCCACCTGAGAAGAAAATGAGCTCTCATACAGAAACCCTCACAACGTTTTGATGTCAGTAGAAACCCTCACGGAGTTTTGATGTTCGTTAATATATATTTTCCTCTACAACTAATTAAAAATAACGGTGTTTAATCCTAAGGTATAGATTATTTGAATGGTCTAACACTAAAATCAAGGGTGCATAATAGTCCACCTAGCAATTTAGGAAGTTGTTTGCAAATAAGTACGCTTTACAGTGTAAATATCAAATATCAAATTCCATAACGATATGAAAGTGAAACAAAAATATCGTTTTACTTTCATATTATTTAGAATTTTTTTATAAATAAAAAAGATGTTTCTTTTCTTCAATATTATTCATTTTGTTTATATATAAATAAATTATTAAATCTTCTTTATTTATAAGTTAAGAATATTAGATAATAGTGTATATAGGTATTGGGGATAAGGTTATAAGTATTATATTAAGTGATAATAAATGGAAATGGCCTTTTTAGGATGAGATTTTATTTAATTGACTGTATAATTATTTATTCATTTTATTTTTCTTTTATATTTAAGTATACAATTTTTTTTGAGAAACCATATGTTTTATAGTTAAATTATAATTTATTTAATTTAAAAATATAAAGATATTTTTGTATATAACCATTTAAATATTAAAATTATTTATTGGTAACTTTTTTTTATATTTCTAAAAATCTTAAAATTTTATAATGAACTTGAATTAAAAATTACTTTATTATATTATGTTCATTTTAATATAAAACCCACTTATTTATATTGATATTATCCTCTTAATCCCTACATGTCAAGTAAATATGACATTCAAAATTGAGTGGGTTTAATAGTCAAGACCATGTGTTTTGTCTCAGAGGTCACAAGTTTCAAATTAGACTAAGTTAGAGTCTATATGATGTTGGAACCCACAACAATCACAGTGTATTCAAAAAAATTAGCATAAACACTTAAATTTCGTATTGGAGGTCCATTAAAACTTGAGAAATCACCGTGGTTCGTCTTTTGACTTTACCACCTCCCTACGCATCTAAGATCACCGTGTAATCCATTGTTTCAAATCCAACAGATATCGCAATCCAAACAACATGATATATAAGACTCTGAAATCACGCGATAAAAGAGGTTTTCCTCTACCTGACTTGTGCTACGTGTTGCTTCTTGAAGTTGATTGCGTGATTTAGAAAAATACAACTTACCATTTTAAGGTTGTGGGATATACCAACTATGATTTTAACATACCACATACTATTCGTATATTATTCACCCAAGTCGCAGTTCCAGGTGGAACACAAGGTTCCAAAATCGTTTTTAAATGACAGATTGTAAAAGAACGTTCTATAATAAAAGGATTTAAACACTCAAGTCTATAGACCTGAAATAAACCCCTTAACACTATTTAACTGAAAATTTTTAAAAACTCAGAAACAGAAGAATGGTATCAGTATATTGAGGACAAATTTTTCATAGTGTTTCAAACAAAATTCATCACCAGAAACACGATTTGCACAACACACTTAAATCAATTACTCATCAAATAGAAATTACAAATTTTTTAGCTCCTCATGGCTTTATTACATCAATTATTACAGCTCTTTGTCTCTCTCTTTCTCAACTCTGTCTACCCCTCTCGTTCCCCTCTTATTTTTTTATTATTAGATTTTCTCTTTTTTTTTAGATGATCAAATCCTATTCTAACTACATTGAAAACTCAATCTCTATTTTTATCCATTTAGCAATTAAATCCCTATTCTAATGTCTTGATACACACATGTTCTAACAAATTATCTCCTATTCTAATAATAATAAAAATGTACTGACTATTACAATAATTAAAACAAAAAAATATATTTGAGAGATCCAACCGTCTCTACTAAAAGATAATTTGACCACTTAGGTCAATGAAATCCATCTCATGTGATGCTCCTGCATCAAACTCCCAAAGAAGAAAATTCATCAAACTTTCATGATTTACTCGATACTTCTGTAATTTTGTTGTTGTTAACCAACTAACATCCTCCATTGGTTATCCCTTCCATTTGACAAGATATTGAAAATAAACCTGTCCTTTGGTTGTTTTGGATACTCTTTTCCCTAGAACAGCTTCCACCTCTTTCTTGACTATCTTTGGCATTTGTTCTTCCCAATTTAAAGTCTGAACTTCATCTCCTCTAGGTTCATCTTGTAGCTCTGAATCTATCTCTTTTTATGGGTATAAATCTGCAGCATTGAAGATAGGTGATATTCCAACCCCTTCTAGTAACTCAATCTCATAAGCATTGGTTGAAAATTTTCTCACAATTTTTCATGGCCTTATCTTTTTAATTTTTAATTTTTTGTGAGTCCCAACATGAAACCTTTATTTCCTTAGGTACACCATCACTAGATCATCAACTTCGAATTATTTTTCTTTCCTATTCATATCAGCTTTCTGTTTTTATTTGCCACTGCTTTCCTGCAATCTGTCTTTGACATCTTCTTGTAGTCTCTGCATATGTTCTCCAAACTCTTCAGCTTCTGCACTTCTTGTTTCTTGCTTGCCCAAATTCCTGAGCTCATACACACCACTTGGATTCATCCCAAAAATAATCAGGAATGGACTCATCCCAATGTTTCGGTTTGGAGTATCATTATAAGCAAACTCGGCCTGATCAAGTGCTAAATCAAACTATTTAGGATTTTTATACACTAAACTCCTCAATATATTTCTTAGGCTTCTGTTTACTACATCAGTCTCCCCATCTATTTGAGGGTGATATGCTGAAATGAAACTACGGTTGGTACCTAGTTTCTTCCAAAGGGTTCTCCATAAATTCCCAAAACATTTTGTACCTCTGTCAGACACAGTACTTGTAAGAAATCCATGTAACCTTACAACTTTTGAAAAAAAATAGATTAGCAATATGGGCTGCATCACTAGTATTTTTGCATGCAATGAAATGTGGCATTTTCAAAAATCTATCTACCACAACATAAATGGAATCATTTCCTCTTTTGGTTTTAGATAAACCTAAAACAAAATCCATACTAACTGCATCTCATGGTTAGTTTGGTATTGGTAATGGATGATATAATCTCGTATTTTGGATTCTTCCCTCAGCATGCTGACAAATCTTGCATTTCTCAACAAATCTCTTAACATCAGTTTGCATTTTTGGCCAGTAGTAAAAATAATTTACCTGAGCAAAGGTTTTGTCTTGTCCAAAGTGTGAATATAACCCTCTACTGTGTTTTTCCTTGATTATATTTTCTCTCATAGAACATTTGGGAATACAGAGTTTGTTACTTTTAAATAGTAAACCTAATTGGATAAATTATCCAACCAATAGCTTCTATTATGAATTGCTAGATTTTGTACAGATGCATAAATATATTTGAATTATGCATCATATTTATACATATCAACCATTTCATCAAATCCTACAACACCAACTTTTAATTCTTGCAAAATGAAATTTACTCTGCTCAAAGCATCCGCAACTTTGTTCAACTTACCACTTGTATTCTTAATCACAAAGGTAAAACTCTGCAAAAAATCTACCAAATTGGCATGTTTCTGGTTCAATTCTGGATGGTTGTTTATGAACTGTAATGCATGGTTGTGAGAATACAATGAAAACTCCTTTGGTAGAAAATAATGTCTCCATTTTTTCAAAGCTTGCACAATAATTCTTTTTCATAATAAGAGTACTTATTCTTAGCTTAATTTACTTTCTCACTAATGTATGTTATTGTTCTCTCTTCCTGACTTAAAACTGCTCCAATTCCAACTCCACTAGCATCAATTTCAAATTGGAAAACTTTTCCAAAATCAGGCAAAGCTAAAACTGTTTTTTCCTATAATTTGCTTCTTCAGCAACTTAACATTTTGGTCTATTGCTTCTATCCACTTGAATGGCTGATTAGTCGCTTTGATTGTTTCAATAATCGGTGCACAAATATGACTAAAGTTTCAGATAAATTTTCTATAAAAACTTCCAAGACCGTGAAAGCTTCTTGCCTCAAATATGTTTCTTGGATTCGGCTAGTTCCAAATTGCTTGACCTTTCTCTAGATCCATTTTCAGACCGTCTTTAGAAACAAAAAACCCCAAATAGATTAAATCTTCTTTCATAAAACTTCATTTCCTAAAATTTATTAGCAATTTCTCTTTCTGCTAAGTTCTCGGAACCCACTTAAAATGATCGAGATGTTCCTCTTTACTTTGACTAAAAACTAGAATATCATCAAGGTAAACAATGGCAAATTGTCTTGCATATTCCTTCAATACTTCATTCATCAATCTCTTGAATGTGCTAGGTGCATTAGTGAGTCCAAAAGGCATCACTAACCACACATACAACCCACTATTTGTTTCAAATGCAGTCTTCCATTCATCTCCTTCTCTAATCCTTATTTAATGATAACCACTTTTCAAGTATATTTTAGTAAAATACTTTGACCCACTTAAAAAATCCATCAAATCATACATGCATGGTAAATAAAATCTATACCTGATAGTGATGTTTTTATGGCTCTGGAATCGGAACACATCCGCCATTCACCACCTTTATTTGGACTGAATACTGTTGGTACAACACATGGTCTAAGGCTCTCTCTGATTAACCCCTTATCCATCAATTCCTGTACTTGTCTCCCAACTTCTGCATTTTCTTGGGGAGTTAACCTGTATGTTGCTTTGGTTGGAAAACTTGCTCGAGGTATTAGGTCAATGTGATGAATAATACTCCTCATTGGTGGTAATGCATTTGGAAACTCATCCACAATAATATAAGTAAAATCATTCAACATAGTTTTGATTCCTTTAGATAAATCATCTAAGTTTTTTTGGAAGTAAAAATTACCTTATGTCTCCCTATGACAACAAAATGCATCTCTTCATTTTTTTCAATTTCTTGCAACAATTCTTTTCCACTCATCAAAATAACACTATTTCCAGGCGTTTCTTTTTCTATTTCATCCTTCAATGATAGCAGTGTATGTTTATTTCCATCATTTTCTAGAGTGTAAGTATTTCTTCACCCATCATGCATAACTTTTCAATCAAACTACCAAGGTCGTCCCAACAATATGTGGCATACATCCATCAACATCACATCACATAATATAACATTCTTGTAAGTACCAATCTGGATCTCTACGTTGCATTGTTTTGTCACAATAATCTGGTGTCCTTTCTGCATCCATGACACCTTATATGGAGTAGGGTGTACTGTCTTTTCCAATCCCAAATTATATACCGTTTATGTAGAAACAAGGTTATCAGTACTACAACCTTTAATTATAACTTTGCAAAATTTCTCTATGGACTTGCATATTTTTTTGAATAAATTCTTTCTCTGAGCTGGCTCCCTTGCTTATTTTTCTTCTTTAAGCAACACCCTTTTCAGTAACAAGGATTATCTTACTTCAGGTGGTTATTCTTTACCTACAATCTGAGGAATTTTTTCCTTTGTTTTAGCAAAACTTACATTTCTCTGAGTTGTTGACTTATTATGAAGACAGTCCCATGACCCATGTCCCCATTCATCACATGTAAAGCACCGAATTTCTCTTCCTTGGCCTCTACCTCTAGGTACAATCCGTCCTCGACCAAATTCTCCTCTCTGTGGTGATCTCCTACTTGAGCATCCTATTTCATTTTGGGAGTGCTGAAATCTGGGTTTGAATGCTCCTCTGCCTCTTACCGAACTCTTTCCTCGGTTCCTCTGGTTTTGATTCCTATGTATATTCCCTTCTGCTTTTAAGGCTTCCTAATAAGCATATTTAATTCTCTTCAAATGTAATAAACTTATCTCATCCTCGATATCAAACCTCAAGCCATTTATATACCTGGCTACTTTCTCAACATCATCCTCTACATGTCCAGCTCTAATATCCAATTTATAGAACTCCTCTTTATATTATTCACTGTCATTCCTATCTGCCTCAAATTCTATAATTGCTTAAAAATATTTAATTGATAATCCTTGGGCATGAATTTACCTTTTAATTTACTCACCATCTTGTCCCAATGTTTCATTTTGGGTTTTCCTTTTCTCTATCTGGATAGTTGTAATTCTTCCCACAAAATAGCTACATGGCCTATTAATCTTGTAACCGAAATATTGAATTTATTTTTGTCTTCAACTTCTTCAAACTCAATAACAAATTGATCCAGTCCATTAATTCTTCTACATTGAGATTTCCCTCATACATAGGTATGTCCACCTTTTGTCTTACAGTTGCCTTCACCAACATCTTCAACACCTTAGCTGCTTCATTTTCTTGTTCTTCTTCTTCTTCAGAATATTCCTATACATCACTAGCGCCTCCTTCATCGGGCGCTCTTATCTAGGCTACTTTTGTGGCTTTCGTTCGTGTACGAAGATGTCATACTTCTTCCAACAAAACTGCACTTGCTGCAGGTTGTCCCTGGCCGATTCTTATATATCTTCTTGGTGGAATTTTACAAAAAAACAAAAGTTGGGCTCTGACACCAAATGATGCTGGAACCCACAGCAATCACAGTGTGTTCAATTTATACACGCAAATTTCGAAGAAATTAGTATAAACACTTAAATTTTGTATTGGAGGTCCATTAAAACCTGAACAATCACCATTGGTCATATTTTGACTTTACCACCTCTGTACGTGACTAATCCATTGTTTCAAATCCAACGGATATCGCACAACAAGCAGTACGATATATAAAACTTTGAAATCACACAATAAAAGTGGTTTTTCTCTACCCAACTTGTGCTACGTGTTGCTTCTTGAATTTGATTGCATGATTTAGAAAAATACCATTTACTATTTTGAGGTTGTGCCATTTACCAACTACGATTTTGAAAGACCAGTTACTGTTCACATGTTATTCACCCAACTCATAGTTCCAGGTAGAACACAAGGTTCCAAAAACATTTTTATATCATGAATTGTAAAAGAGTGTTCTATAATAAAAGGATTTAAACACTCAAGTCTACAAACATGAAATAAACCCCTTAATGTTATTTAATTAACAATTAAGAAAAACTCAGAAATAGAAGAACAATACCAGTATATTCAAGATCGATTTTTCATAGGGTTTCAAACAAAATTCATCACCAGAAACACTATTTGCGCACCACACTTAAATCAATTACTCATGAAATAGAAATTATAGTGTTTTTAGCCCCTCATGGCTTGATTACATCAGTTATTCCAGCTCTCTGTCTCTCTCTTTCTCAAATCTATCTATCCCTCTCGTTCCTCTCTTCTTTTTTTATTATTACATTTTCTCTTCTTCTTTTTTTAATTGATAAAATCCTATTCTAACTGCATTGAAAACTCAATATCTATTTTTATCCATTTAGAAATTAAATCCCTATTCTAAAGTCTTGATACACACATGTTGTAACAAATTATCTCCTATTCTAATAATAATATAGTTTTATTGATTATTAAAATAATTAAAATAAAAAAATAGATTTGAGAGATTCAACCCTCTCTACTAAAACATAATTTGACCACTTAGCTCAGTGAAATTAATCTCATGTGATTCTCTTGCATCAGACTCTTGGGGAAGAATAGAATCATTCATCAAAATTTCAGGATTTACTCCATACTTTTTTAATTTTGTTGTTTTTAACCAACTGGCATCCTCCATTGGCTATCCCTTCCATTTGACTAGATATTGAAAATAAACCTATCCTCTAGTTCTTTTGGATACTCTTTTCTCCAAAAAAACTTCCACCTTTTTCTTAACTGTCTTTGACATTTGTTCTTCCCAATTTAAAGTCTAAACATCATATCCTCTAGGTGTTGGCAATATGATGCAGAATGTTGTCCTTGATGGCAACCCACTTAATGAAGATAAAGACATGAGATTCTTGGCATGTGTTGTTCTTAATGACAATCCACCTGATGAATTTATTCTTGACTTGATGGACTTGGTAAATGATGGAAATCTGATGTGATATGATGTTGTTGGCAATATGATGATGAGTGTTTTCCTTGATGACAACTCAATTTATAGAGTGTTGTCCTTGAATGGCAACCCACTTGATGAAGATGATGGCAACCTACTTGATGAAGTTATGCTTGATAGAATATGTCTTGATAAATGATGTAAATCTGATGTATCTACAGTGAGTACAGAAGGTAATGAAGAAAGTAATTCAGTATGTGCTAGATCTATGATGAAAAGGGTATGTCTCAAGGCATACGCGGATATGTCTAGGAGAAGTCGTGTATGCACGCGGGAAATAACGTTCCAAGTCGTGTATGGGAAAAAGCACTCATAAAGTGAAAAACCAAGGGTAACCACCATGGTATTGACCCATTGTATTGAGTAATGATTCATCTATGTGACCCCGTCCAGGAATACCATCAGAAGTAATGTGGTTTTGGCTCATGGTATTGAAAAAGGATAAACCTATATAAGGAGAAGAAATTCATTGTGCACATCATGAGTGAGGGTACAAGATGTCTGAGCTTGAATGAATACTTCTCTCTGAAGTATATCTGAATGGAAAGGGTTACAATTGAATGATAGATCTGAATGCATGAAGCACCTATGAAGAAAATGATGAAGAAGGGAATCTAGATCTGAAATGTATTTGTATTTGCTACATCTATTTATGGAATGATTAGATCTGAGATGAGGCGAACATCTATCTGAACTAAAGGGTAAAATCTGTGTGATGTGTCTGTTCTGAATAATTGCAATGACCTAAATATCTGAAGAACCATACGCTAGTTTGCCGCAGAGGAAGCGCGTATATACGCGGCTTCGCTGAAGAGAAAGCGCGTATGCGCAGCGAAATTAACTCTGTAATATGTACAGAAGTATACACGGGTTTGTATGGTAGAAGGCGCGTATATACGCGGTATCAGTGAAAGGAAAGCGCGTATGCAAACTAGGGTTTGCTGAAGCATGGGTTATGAAATGTCTGATATGTTCTGTTGTGTTACTGCTATCTGTATTCTACAGCTCTAAGTTGTCTGTATCAGTTTGGTTGTATGATTGAGCTTAAATGTGTGGAGTGGGTCCAGTCTGAAAATATGATGAAACGAGGCCTGCAAGTTGTGCTCTATTGAAGTTGTTTGGATCCAGTGTGAAAATTGATGAAACGTGGTCCTTAGAGGTGTTGAGGGTCGTAGCCTTCAGTGAGGGGGTTGTAGCTCCCTTCCAAGTGAGGTTGGTAAACGAGATCAAGGGGTTGTAGCTCCCTTCCAGGAGAGGCTGGTAAACGAGTCAGGGGGTAGGAGCTCCCTTCCAGGAGAGGCTGGTAAACGAGCGCAGGTGGGTGCCTGCGTGCTGGTAGGAGTCTGTGCCAACACATATGTTGTAAGATGTTTTCTCTATAATAAAATATTGAAGTCTGAGCAACTGCAGCGGTGGTTTTCTCCCAACTTGGGTTTCCACCTAAAATCATGGTGTTCATGTGTGACGCTTATGTGTGATGGTTTATTCTGTTCTTACTGCACATGTTTACTGTTTATAGAACATCAATGAATGAATGATAGAATGGTATAAGTGAAGAATTAATGGCATAATTAGATCTCTGTGTATACGCGAGGTTCATGAAGGATATCCACATGTATACGCTAGTTGTATTCAGCAAAGTCGCGTATGGGTTTTAGAGCATGGAAAAGTAAAAAGTTTTAGTTTTCCCTAAATATTGATTCACCCCCCCCCCCTCTCAGTATTTTTCCCAACAATTGGTATCAGAGGAGGTCCTTCTGCAGAAGCTTGATCGCTTGAAGGAGATCCGTCGCAATGGGAAAGAAGCAAAAGAAGAAGGCTACTCGAAGCAAGGAGATGTCTCAGAAAACCTGTATAGCAGAAATTGAAGAAGATGAATCAGGAAGTGATTGGGGCTCTTGTGATAATCTTCTTTGTGCAAAAAATGGTGAAGATAGTGAAAATTATGCTATGGACTTAGAAGAAGTTATCAAAGATCAACAAAGAATATTTAATGAGAAGGAATCTACCTCCAAAGATTTGATCTCTAGACTGAAAAGGATGTTCGATGATGTATCCAATCGAAGTAAAGGACTTGAAGCAGATCTGGAAAAATCAAATAAGAAGAATGAAAGACTTGAAGCTAAAATCATCTCTCTTAGGGAAGATCCGAAAATATCAAAGAAGAAGATTGCAGGACTTGAAGCAGAAAACATTTCTCTAAAAATAGATCTGGAAAAATCAAATAAGAAGAATGAAGAACTTGAAGTAGAAATCATTTCCCTCAAAGAAGATCTGAATAAAACAAATAAGAAGAATGCAGGACTTGAGGAAGAAATCATATCCCTGAAAGTAAATCTTGAAGCGTCGAAGAAGAAGAATGAAGAACTCTTACAAACTTTTGAAGAACAAGGAAATGGGTTGAAAGAAGAGATTCTAAATCTGAATGATCAAGTAGAAGATGGAAGAATGAAAGAAGAAAGCATGACGAAGCAATGTCAAGCCTTGGAGGTTGAGGTAAACATTCTCAAAGGTAAATTAGAAGAAAAGGTTAAACGTTTGAGGTTTCAAGATAGTACTAAGATTTTGGACAATATTCTGAGTAATCAAAGGTCTGCTGCTATCAAACTTGGTCTTGGTTTTCATGAAACTGTTAAAGGAGGATCTAGCTCACAAGGAAGTGCTAAAGATTCAAAGAAAGTCAATGCAAAACCTAAAGAGTTGAAAGAAACAAAAGGTCAACCAATGATCATGAATTCTCAAAGGATATCATTCAAGAATGTTGAATGTTTTAAATGTCATAATTATGGCCATGTTGCAGCAAATTGCAGAAGCAGAATATTTCAGCCACAAACTAACAGATTCTACATAGAAAGGTACTCTGGTTTCTTCAAGGGATATTGTTTTTCATGTAACAAGTATGGACATAAAGCAGCTGATTGTAAAAGGAGGAAGATTAGAAATACTCGTTATGATTCTTATGCTTATTTATCTGGACACATGAGATGTTATTCTTGTAACAAGTATGGACATGTAGAAAAGGAATGCAGGTTGAACAGATCTGAGAAAGTGAACAATTTTCAGCACACAGTTAGGAAGTTCAAGCAAATTTGGAAAAAGAAGGAGGACCGGTCAGAAACGTAGGGAATACTGACCCTACTGCAGTCATCCACTTTTGAAGCTTACTTCTCTTATTGACTGTAGGAATGATGTGGGATACATTATGATATTTAGTAATGTATCGTCACAGGGGGAGCAATGTATGATGACTCTCATGGTTGATTTGATTATTCTGGTTATATGTATTTCTGACAGAGCATCTGATATGAAGAAGACAGGTACAGGAAGGACAAGTTAAGGGGGGAGATGAAGGAATGTGAAAATTTCTATGCTTCACTTTCCATACGCGGGTTATATGAACAAAAGTCGCGTATACACGTGTGTTACAACAGACACAGTCGCATATTCATTAAGGATAAGAGAATTGGGATGACAGCTGAAGATCAGGAGCAGAGGTTCAGGGGGAGCAGCAGTTTGAATACTAACGATTGCATTGTTGGCACTATGACTGCTTATTATTTGGTTATTGTGATACTCATGCTCAAATGATGATGGCTTGATACATGGTTTATTATGATGAGACTTTGAATGATCCCTGTTTACTGCTTGCTGAAGTTTATCTGTTGGATGAAATTGGAAGTCTTATGATTCAGAGATAAGAATAGTTCATGCATAGTTTGTTACTATGGTTGAGACCTTTTCCCTACATATGTTACATCATCTTGATGATATTGGACCACA
Source organism: Pinus albicaulis (assembly GCA_034641835.2). Taxonomy (NCBI): domain Eukaryota; kingdom Viridiplantae; phylum Streptophyta; class Pinopsida; order Pinales; family Pinaceae; genus Pinus; species Pinus albicaulis. The sequence continues at coordinate 178,541,251 of CM076578.1, forward strand.
TGGATGATTGCTTGACACATATTTGAAGATGTTTTTCTGGTATGATAATTTCTCTTGGAAAGAATGTATTGATGCTACAAAGAATCTGAAGGCTTGGTTGCTAATGTGCTTATGCTACAACCGTTGGATGACGCTTGAAGACACAACTACACTGTTCTATCTATTTGTATTCCATGGAAGCATTCAAATATCTCAGAAAGAAGTTGAACACTATCTTTTCCTCATAGAGGATCAGATCTGGTTAAAATATAGAAGATGGTATTGGATACGCGGATTTCCTGAAACACAGTCGCGTATATACGCGAGTTCATGCACATAAAACCGCGTATGTCTGGTTGCTGACAAATTTCTGTTTGGGGTTAGCTTTCTTCAGCACAGCAGCAGTGTTGTTTGGTATCTCTGATATTTTTTGGTATCTCTCGTGGTGTTCCAGTTCTCATAATTCTATTTCTAATGTTTTGATAAAGATGCCTTGATGAGTTGTTGGTGAAAGTGTTCAGGATGCACAAACTAAGGGGGAGCCTTAGTCATATGGAAAGGGTGCTTGGATGCACAGATTCAGGGGGAGCATTAGCTTTGCTGAGTATAATGCATTTTTGGTTCTGAAATATGTTCTCCTTTTTGAGGACTCTCTGGTGTTGGTCATAAAAAGTCATATTTATAATTTGATGAAAAGGTCTTGTTCAGACCCATGATGTAAAATTGTAATTTTCAGTCATGTAAGGACTTGACAATTTTGTAAACCCACTTGGTTGGGTAGCTGATTCAAATTTTGTAAACCCACTTGGTTGGGTAGCTGAGTCAAATTTGTAAACCCACTTGGTTGGGTAGTTGAGTTGAGATGTGTAAACCCACATGGTTGGGTATTTGAGTCTCATATGTAAATCCACTTGGTTGGATCTTTGATGTAAGTATGAGTCCTTGGTGATAGGAAGGTCATAGAGTCTTGTACTTCATTGAAACATATGTTTGAAGATTGAACATGAACTCAGGGGGAGCTTGGTCACTTCAGTATACATCGGATCTGCATAACGCTTCTTCTACATGAGGAGAAAAGAGGGAGAGTGTGTTGGTTTTGATCCGCCCTTTGCCCTTGATGTCAAAGGGGGAGAGTGACATGGTGTTTGAATGAAGAGAAAGAATGATGTCAAAAATGGGGAGAGTGACATGGTGTCATTGTATTCTTAATGTACCTATCTGTTGTGGTAACCAAACACCATCATGGTTGCCATCAAGTCCAAAGGGGGAGATTGTTGGCAATATGATGCAGAGTGTTGTCCTTGATGGCAACCCACTTAATGAAGATAAATACATGAGATTGTTGGCATGTGTTGTCCTTAATGACAATCCACCTAATGAAGTTATTCTTGACTTGATGGACTTGGTAAATGATGGAAATCTGATGTGATATGATGTTGCTGGAAATATGATGATGAGTGTTGTCCTTGATGACAACTCAATTGATAGAGTGTTGTCCTTGAATGGAAACCCACTTGATGAAGATGATGGAAACCTACTTGATGAATTTATGCTTGATAGAATATGTCTTGATAAATGATGTAAATCTGATGTATCTACAGTGAGTACAGAAGGTAATGAAGAAAGGAATTTAGTATGTGCTAGATCTATGATGAAAAGAGTATGTCTTAAGGCATACGCGGATATGTCTAGGAGAAGTCGCGTATGCATGCGGGAAATAACGTTCCAAGTTGCGTATGGGAAAAAGCGCTCATAAGGTGCAAAACCAGGGGTAACCACCATGGTATTGACCCATTGTATTGAGTAATGATTCGAATATGTGACCCCGTCCGGGAATACCATCGGAAGTAATGTGGTTTTGGCTCATGGTATTGAAAAAGGATAAACCTATATAAGGAGAAGAAATTCATTGTGAAAATCATGAGGGTGCAAGATGTCTGAGCTTGAATGAATACTTCTCTCTGAAGTATATCTGAATGGAAAGGGTTGCAGTTGAATGATAGATCTGAATGCATGAAGCACCTATGAAGAAAATGATGAAGAAGGGAATCTAGATCTGAAATGTATTTGTATTTGCTACATCTGTTTATGGAATGATTAGATCTGAGATGAGGCGAACATCTGTCTGAAGTAAATGGTAAAATATGTGTGATGTGTCTGTTCTGAAGAATTGCAATGACCTAAATATCTGAAGAACCATACGCTAGTTTTCCGTAGAGGAAGCACGTATATATGCGACTTCGCTGAAGAGAAAGCACGTATGCGCAGCGAAATTAACTCTGTAATATGTACAGAAGTATACGGGGGTTTGTATGGTAGAAGGCGCGTATATACGCGGTATCAGTGAAAGGAAAGCGCGTATGCAAACTAGGGTTTGCTGAAGCATGGGTTATGAAATGTCTGATCTGTTCTACTGTGTTACTGCTATCTGTATTCTACAGCTCTGATTTGTCTGTATCAGTTTGGTTGTATGATTGAGCTTAAATGTGTGGAGTGGTTCCAGTCTGAAAATACGATGAAACGAGGCCTGCAAGTTGTTCTCTATTGAAGTTTTTTGGATCCAGTGTGAAAATTGATGAAACGTGGTCCTTAGTGGTTCTGAGGGTCGTATCCTTCAGTCAGGGGGTTGTAGCTCCCTTCTAGGTGAGGCTGGTAAACGAGATCAGGGGGTTGTAGCTCCCTTCCAAGAGAGGCTGGTAAACGAGTCAGGGGGTTGGAGCTCCCTTCCAGGAGAGGCTGGTAAATGAGCGCAGGTGGAATTGCTGTGTCTTCAGTAAGTCTGCTTGACACATATATTTAATAGATGTTTTCTCTATAATAAAATATTGAAGGTTGAGAACAAGCTGCTGACGGTGGTTTTCTCCCGACTTGGGTTTCCACCTAAAATCCTGGTGTTCATGTGTGATGCTTATGTGTGATGGTTTCTTCTGTTCTTACTGCACATGTTTACTGTTTATAGAACATCAATGAATGAATTATAGAATGATATAAGTGAAGAATTAATGGCATAATTAGATCTCTGTGTATACGCGAGTTTCATGAAGGATATCCGCGTGTATACGCTAGTTGTATTCAGCAAAGTCGCGTATGGGTTTTAGAGCATGGAAAAGTAAAAAGTTTTAGTTTTCCCTTAATAATGATTCACCCCACCCCCCCCGCCCTCTAAGTATTTTTCCCAACACTAGGCTCATCTTGTAGCTCTAACTCTGTCTCTTTTTATGGGTATAATTCTACAACATTGAAGACAAGTGATATTCCAACCCCTTCTGGCAACTCAATTTCATAAGCATTAGTTGAACATTTTCTCACAATTTTGCATGGCCCTATATTTTTCATCTTTAATTTGTTGTAAGTCCAAACTGGAAACGTTTCTTTCCTCAATTACACCATTACTAGATCACCCACTTGGAATCATTTTTCTTTCCTGTTCATATCAGCTCTTTGTTTCTATTTGCCACTACTTTCCTGCAATCTGTCTTTGACATATTCCTATAGTCTCTGCATATGTTCTGAAAAGTCTTAAACTTTTGCACTTCTTGTTTCTTTCTTTCCCAAATTCTTGAGCTCATACACACCTATTAGATTCATCCCAAAGACAATCTAGAATGGAGTCATCCTAGTATTCTAGTTTGGAGTATCATTATAAGCAAACTCAGCTCGAGCAAGTGCCAAATCCCACTGCATAGGATGTTTATAAATTAAACTCCTCAATATGTTTCCCAGGCTTTTTTTTAATACCTCAGTCTGCCCTTTTGTTTTAGGGTGATATGTTGAACTGAAACTAAGGTTGGCACCCGGTTTCTTCGAAAGAGTTCTCCAGAAATTCTCAACAAATTTTGTATCTCTGTCAGACACAATACTTATAGGAAATCCATGTAGCCTTACAACTTATGATAAAAAATAGATTAGAAATATGTGTTGCATCACTAGTCTTTTTGCATGCAATGAAATGTGCCATTTTAGTAAATCTATCTACCACAACATAAATGGAATCATTATCTCTTTGAGTTTTAGGTACCTAAAAAAAAATCCATACTAACTGCATCTCATGGTCGGGCTGGTATTGGTAATGGCTGATATAATTCTATATTTTGGCTTCTTCCCTTAGCATGATGACAGATCCTGCATTTCTCAACAAATCTCTTAACATTAGTTCGCATTTTTGGCCAGTAGTAAAAAGCATTTACCTGAGAAAAGGTTTTGAATTGTCTAAAGTGTCAATATAACCCTCCACTATGTTTCTCCTTGATTATATTTTCTCTCATATAACATTTTGGAATACACAATTTGTTACTTTTAAACAGTAAATCTCATTGGATAATATAATCCAACCATTGGCTTCTATTATGAATTGCTAGATTTTGTACAACTGCATAAATATCTTTGAATTATGCATCATCTTTATACATGTCAACCATCTCTTCAAATCCTACAACACCAACTTTTACTTCTTCCAAAATGAAATTTACTCTTCTCAAAGCATCAGCATCTTTTTTCAACTTACCACTTTTATGCTTAATGACAAAGGTAAAACTCTGCAAAAACTCTACACACTTGGCATGTTTCTTGTTCAATTTTGGTTGGTTTTTTATGAATTGTAATGCATGGTTGTCAGAAAATAATGCAAAATCCTTTCGTAGAAAATAATGTCTCCATTTTTTTAAAGCTTGCACAATAGCATAAACTTCTTTGTCATAAGAAGAGTAATTCTTCTTAGCTTCATTTAATTTCTCACTAAAGTATGCTATTAGTCTTTGTTCCTAACTTAAAATAGCTCCAATTTCAACTCCACTAGCATCAATTTCATCTTGGAAAACTTTTCCAAAATCGGGCAAAGCTAAAACTATCTTTTCTATAATTTTCTTCTTCAGCAACTTAACATTTCGGTCTATTGCTTCTTTCCACTAGAATGGATGATTAGTATCTTTGATTGTTTCAATAATATGTGCACAAATACGAGTAATGTTTCGGATAAATTTTCTATAAAACCTTGCAAGACCGTCAAAGCTTCTTTTCCTAAAATATGTTTCTTGGAGACGCCCAGTTCCAAATTGCTTGAACATTCTCTGGATCCATTTTCAGACCTTCTTTAGAAACTACGAACCTGAAATAGATTAAATCTTCATTCACACAACTGCAGTTTTTCAACTTTATTAGCAGTTTCTCTTTCTCCAAAGTTCTCATAACCTACTTAAGATGCTCAAGATGTTCCTCTTGACTTCGACTAAAAACTAGAATATCATCGAGGTAAACAATGAAAAACTTTCCTGCATATTCCTTCAAGACTTAATTGATCAATATCTTGAATGTGCTGGGTGCATTAGTGAGTCCAAAAGGCATCACTAACCACTCATACAACCCACTATTTGTTTTATATGCAGTCTTCCATTCATCTGCTTCTCTAATCCTTATTTGATGATAACCACTTTTCAAGTCTATTTTAGTAAAATACTTTGACCCACTTAAACAATCCATCAAACCATCTATGCATGGTAAAGGAGATCTATACCTAATAGTGATATTGTTTATGGCTCTGGAATCAGTATAGATGCGCCATTCACCACCTTTCTTTGGACTGAGTATTGTTGGTATAACACATGGACTAAGGTTCTCTCTGATTAACCCCTTATCCATCAATTCATGTACTTGTCTCCCAACTTCTGCTTTTTATTGAGGAGTTAACCTGTAGGTTGCTTTGTTTGGAAAACTTTCTCCAGGTATTAGGTCAATGTGATGAATAATACTCCTCATTGGTGGTAATGCATTTGGAAACTCGTCCACAATAATATCAACAAAATCATTCAACATAGTTTTGATTTCTTCATATAGATCTTCTAAGTTTGTGGAAGTCAAAATTACCTTAGGTCTCCCTATGACAACAAAATGCATCTCTTCATTTGTTTTCAATTTCTTGCAACATTTCTTTTCCACTCATCAGCATAACATTGTTTCTAGGCGTTTCTTTGTCTGTTCCATCCTTCAATGGTAGCAGTGTATGTTTATTTCCATCCTTTTCTAGAGTGTAATTATTTCTTTACCCATCATGCATAGCTTTCTGATAAAACTTCCAAGGTCTTCCCAATAATATGTGGCATACATCCATTAGCTTCACATCACATAATATAACATTATTGTAAGAACCAATCTGGATCTCTACCTTGCATTTTTCCTATCACAATAAGCTGGTGTCGTTTTTGCAGCCATGATACCTTATATAGAGTATGGTGTAATTTCTTTTCCAATCCCAACTTATCTACCATTTCTGTAGAAACAAGGTCGTAATTACTACCACTACCAATTACCATTTTGCAACATTTCCCTATGGACTTGCATATTGTTCTGAATAGATTCTTTCTCTGAGCTGGCTCTCCTGCTTCTTTTTCTACTTTAAGCAACACCCTTTCCAATAACAAGGATTCTCTTGCTTCGAGTGGTTCTTATTTACCTGCAATCTGAGGAATTTCTTCCTTTGTTTCAGCAACGTTCATATTTCTCTGAGTTGTTGACTTATTATGAGGATATTTCCATGACCCATGTCCCCATTCACCACATGTAAAGCACCAAATTTTTCTTCCTCTGAATCTACCTCTAGGTATGACACTTCCTTGACCAAAGTCTCCTCTCTGCGGTGATTTTCTATTTGAGCCTCCTGCTTCATTCTGGGAGTGCTGAAATTTGGGTTTGAATGCTCCTCTACCTCTTACTGAACTCTTTCCTCAGTTCCTCTGGTTTTCATTCCTTTGTATCTTCCCTTCTGCTTTTAAGGCTCCATGATAAGTGTCTTCAATTGTCTTCAGATTTAATAAACTGATGTCATCCTGGATATCATACCTCAAGCCATTTATATACCTAGCTACTTTCTCAACATCATCCTCTGCATGTACAACCCTAATATTCAATTTATAGAACTCCTCTATATATTCTTTCACCGTTATTCCTTTTTGCCTCAAATTATGTAATTGATTAAAAAGGTTTAATTGATAATCCTTGGGCATGAATTTACCTTTTAATTTTCGCATCCTCTTGTCCCATTGTTTGATTCTAGGTTTTGCTTTTCTCTGTCTGGGTAGCTGTAATTCTTACCACCAAATAGCTACATGGCCTTTTAATCTGGTAACCAAAATATTCACTTTCTTTTTGTCTTCAACTTCTTCAAAGTCAAAGTACCTGTCTAACGAACTGATCCAGTCCATTATTTATTCTACATTGATATTTCCCTTATACATAGGTATGTCCACCTTTGGTATACTAGTTGCCTTTACCAACATCTTCAACACCTTAGCTGCTTCATTGTCTTATTCTTCTTCTTCTTTAGAAGATTCCTCAGCATCATTAGCACCTCCTTCATTATGCACTATTATCTGGGATGCTTCCATTAGTGTATGAAGATGTCGTACATGTTCCAGCAAAACTGCATTTGTTGTAGGTTGTCGCTGGAATATTCATACGCCTCTTCTGGGTGGCATTTTACAAAACAAATAAAGTTGGGCTCTGATACCAAATGATGCCAAAACCCACATCAGTCACATTGTATTCAAATTATACATACATATTTCGAAGAAATTAGCATAAAGACTTAAATTTCGTATTGGAGGTCCATTAAAACCTGACTAATCACCGTCGGTCATATTTTGACTTTACCACCTCCCTACGCGACTAATCCGTTGTTTCAAATCCAACGGATCTCACACTCCCACCAACACGATATATAAGACTCTTAAATCACACAATAAAAGCATTTTTTCTCTAGCTAACTTGTGCTATGTGTTGTTTCTTGAATTTGATCGCGTGATTTAGAAAAATACCACTTAGTGTTTTGAGCCTGTGCGATATACAAACTACAATTTTGAAATACCACTTACTGTTTGCATGTTATTCACCCAACTCATAGTTCCAGGTAGAACACAAGGTTCCAAAAACATTTTTATATCACAGATTGTAAAAGAATGCTCTATAATAAAAGGATTTAAACACTCAAGTCTACAAACCTGAAATAAACCCCTTAACGCTATTTAATTGACAATTAAAAGAAACTTAGAAACATAAAAATGGTACCAGTATATTCAAGATCGATTTTTCATAGGGTTTCAAACGAAATTCATTACCAGAAACATGATTTGCACACCACGCTTAAGTCAATTACTCATAAAATAGAAATTACAGAGTGTTTAGCCCCTCATGGCTTCATTACATCAATTATTCCAGCTCTCTGTCTCTCTCTTTCTCAAATCTGTCTATCCTTCTCGTTCCTCTCTTCTTTTGTTATTATTATATTTTCTCTCTTTTTTAATTGATCAAGTCCTATTCTAACTATAATGAAAACTCAATCTCTATTTTATCCATTTAGCAATTAAACCCCTATTCTAATGTCTTGATACACATATGTTCTAACAACTTATCATCTATTCTAATAATAATACAAATGTACTGATTATTACAATATTTAAAATAAAAAAATAGATTCGAGAGATCCAACACTCTCTACTAAAAGATAATTTGACCACTTAGGTCAGTGAAATTCATCTCATGTGATGCTCTTGAATCAGATTCTCGGGTAAGAAAAGAAGCATTCATCAAAATTTCAGGATTTAATCCATACTTCTGTAATTTTGTTGCTATTAACCAACTGGCATCCTCCATTGGATGTCCCTTCCATTTGACTAGATATTGAAAATAAACATTTCCTCTAATTATTTTGGATACTCTTTTCTCTAGAACAGCTTCCACCTCTTTCTCGGTTGTCTTTGGAATTTGTTCTTCCCAATTTAAAGTCAAAACTTCATCTCCTGTATGTTCATATTGTAGCTCTGAATCTATCTCTTTTTATGGGTATAATTCTACAACATTGAAGATAGGTGATATTCCAACCCCTTATGGCAACTCAATTTCATAAGCATTGGTTGAAAATTTTCTCACAATTTTGCATGGCCCTATCTTTTCCATCTTTAATTTGTTGTAAGTCCCAACAAGAAACCTTTCTTTCCTCAAGTACACCATCACTAGATCACCCACTTGGAATTATTTTTCCTTCCTATTCATATAAGCTCTCTATTTGTATTTTCCACTACTTTCCTGGAATCTTTCTTTGACATATTCCTGTAATCTCTACATCTGTTTTGCAAACTCTTTAGCTTTTGCACTTCTTGTTTCTTTCTTTCCCAAATTGCTGAGCTCATACACATATCTTGGATTCATCCCAAAATAAATCTGGAATGGACTCATCATAGTATTCTGGTTTTGAGTATCATTATAAGAAAATTCATCTCGACTAAGTGATAAATCCCACTGCTTAGGATTTTTATACACTAAACTCCTCAATATATTTCACAGAATTCTATTTACTACCTCAGGCTACCCATCTGTTTGATGGTGATATGCTGAACTAAAACTAAGGTTGGCACCTAGTTTCTTCCAAACAGTTCTCGAGAAATGCCCAACAAATTTTGTATCTCTGTCAGACACAATACTTATAGGCAATCCACGTAACCTTACAGCTTTTGAAAAAAAACAAATTAGCAATATGTGTTGCATCACTAGTATTTTTCCATGCAATGTAATGTGCCATTTTAGAAAATCTATCTACCACAACATAAATGGAATCATTTCCTCTTTGAGTTTTAGGTAAAACTAAAACAAAATCCATACTAACTACATCTTATGGTCCGTTTGGTATTGGTAATGGCTGATATAATCTTGTATTTTGGCTTCTTCCCTTAGCATGTTAACAGATCCTGCATTTCTCAATAAATCTCTTAACATCAGTTTACATTTTTGGCCAGCAGTAAAAAGAATTTACCTGAGCAAATGTTTTGTCTTGTCCAAAGTGTTAAGATAACCCTCCACTGTGTTTCTCCTTGATTATATTTTCTCTCATAGAACATTTGGGAATACACGGTTTGTTATTTTTAAACAGTAAACCTCACTGGATTAGATAATCCAACCACTGGCTTCTATTATGAATTGCTAGATTTTGTACAACTACATAAATATCATTGAATTTTGCATCATCTTTATACATATTAACCATTTCTTGAAATCCCACAACACCAACTTTTAATTCTTGCAAAATGAAATTTACTCTACTCAAAGCATCAACAAGTTTTTTGAAATTACCACTTGTATGCTTAATCACAAAGGCAAACTTTGCAAAAATTCTACCCACTTTGTTATGAAACCAGCTCCAAAAATAGAAGAAAAGAGAGATCAATGCCTTATAAATCAACGACTTCGAGGGGAAAACCTCCAATTAATTACATAAATGAACAATTATTGGATGATGCAAATGAAAAAACCTCCTCTCTATATATAGGATTCCATGGGGCCACAATGTCATCCTAGCCGACCTAACAATAATAATGTAAGGGCACAATAATAAAAATATGGGGGTTACAGGGGTACAACAATAGCAATAAGGAGGTTACACTAACAACAATAAGGGACTATACTACTAATATAAAGACCTAACATGATCCTCTCCCTAAAAAAAGTGTTGTCCTAAACGCTTGAGTAGCTCCAGGTGCTTCTGTATAAAATTCTCATCCTCCCATGTAGAATATTTAGTGGGTAGGTTCTTCCATTTGATGAGAAACTCTGAAACTGATCGATTTTGTAGTTGTCAATTTCTTGTTTACGTGATTGCTTCAGGTTCCAATATGGTTTTTCCTTCCTCATCAAGTTCTGGAAATATTGTTTGAACTTGAAGTTTTTCCCCTATAACCTTTTTTAAGCCTGAAACATGGAAAAATGGATGCACTCGTGAAGAATTAGGAAGCTCCAATTTGTATGCCATAGTACCAATATTTGGCAACACCTTGTAAGGACCATGGTACTTTGGTGATAATTTATTATCCTTCTTAGCCTGCTTGAGGGACATTTGTTTTTATGGTTGTAGCTGTAAAAATACCCAGCCCCCCACATCAAAACTTCTCTCACTGCAATGTTGATATGCTTGTTGTTTCATTCGATTTTGTGCCAAATTTAGGTTATCCTATAAGAGTTGGAGAACTTCTTATTGATACTCAATGTGATCCTCCACTGCTTGAACCCTATAATTTTCCCTTAAATAAGATGTGATGGATGGTGGATGATATCCATAAAGTGCCATAAATGGGGTCATTTTTGATGCAGTATGGAATGAAGTGTTATACCACTATTCAGCGAAAGGTAACCACTTGACCCATTTTTCTTGCTTATTAGATACAAAACAATGAAGATATCCTTCCAAGAATTTATTCACTATCTATGATTGACCATCGGATTGAGGATGATAAGATGAGCTATGAGCTAGTTGAGTACCCAAACAATAAAATAATTCTGTCCGAAAATTTCCTGTAAAAATGGGATCTCTGTCACTTACAATAATCTTCAGTTTTCCATGTAGCTTTTGAATTGTTTCCATAAATGCAGTAGCAATTCTACTTGCTTTAAATGGATGAGATAATGCACAAAAGTGTGCATAATTGGTAAGTCTATCAACTACCACCATGATGACACTCCTTCCTTCAGACTTAGGTAAACCTGTGATAAAATTCATTGAAATGTCCTCCCAACATTGACTTGGAATGGATAAAGGTTGTAGAAGACCCGAGGTCTTAATTGTCTCAACTTTATTTTGTTGGAAAACCAAACATTCCGCCACAAAATTTTGAATATCGGATTTAACTCCATCCCAAAAAAATTCTTTCTTCACCCTGTGGTAAGTTTTTAAAAATCTCGAGTTTCCTCCTAAAGGATAATTGTGCAATTCCAAAAGGATCTTTTGTTTTAGTTGGGAATTCTTGCAAATATATAAGTGATATTTGTACCATAAGGAATCATTTTTCCAACTAAATGTATGAGATGTACTAGGATCTTGCTCCAACTTTTGAATGAGTGTCCAAACTTCTTCATCCTTATTCCATTCATCTCTTGCTTTGATTATCCATTCTGGTTGGATAATAGGAATGGCACAAAGAAATGCTTCCACCTCTTCATCCTTTCTTGAGAGTGCATCTACAACAACATTTTTCTTCCCTTTTTTGTGGATGATTTCAAAGTCATAACCCAATATCTTTGTGACCAATTTTTGCTTCTCTTCAGAAGATAGTCTTTGTTCCAAAAAGTGCTTAAAACTATCATGATCATTTTTTACCTTGAAGTGTCTTCCCATTAGGTAAGGTCTCCATTTCTTTAGTGCATGTAGTATTGCCAACATTTCATTCTCATAAATAGCCTTTTTTAAATACTTTCCTTTGATTGAATGACTTTCAAAAGCAATGGGTCTTCCTTCTTGCATTAAAACAACACCAATTACATTTCCTGAGGAATCAAATTCCACAATAAAGGTTTTGTGATGTCTGGTGTAGTTGAGGCTGCTGCTAGGCACATTGCATCCTTAAGATATTCAAATGCCTTAGTTGCCTCAGGAGTCCATGAAAATGCATCTTTCATCAGTAATTTTGTTAGAGGTGCTACTATTCTCCCATAATTCTTAACAAACTTGTGAAAATACCCTGTTAACCTGAGAAATCCACGCAACTGCTTTATGGTTGTGGGGACTTTCCATTCCTTAATGGCTTTTAATTTTGTTAAGGTCTACCTTAACACCCTCGTGAGATACAATATGACTCAGATATTCCACCTCTTGTACTCCAAAGAAATATTTGGATGCTTTTACATATAATTGTTTCTTCTCCAATAGTTTGAGCACCTGGTCAACATGTTGAACATGATCCTTCCAAAACCTGTTGTAGATTAGTATATCATCAAAAAATTCTACCACAAATTTTCTAAGGAAGGGTTTTAAAATGGAATTCATCAACCCTTGAAATGTAGAAGGTGGATTGGTAAGGCCAAAAGGCATGACCAAAATTTCATAATGACCCTCATGAGTTTGAAATGTTGTTTTCAGAATATCTTCAGTCTTCACTCTAATTTGATGATACCTGAAAGAAGATCCAACTTGGTAAAATAAATTGCTCCATGTAATTCATTCAACAATTCATCAATCACGGGAATGGGAAATATATCTTTAATAGTGAGCTTATTGAGCTCCCTATAATCTGGACACATGCGCCATGATCCATCCCTCTTGTGCACGAATAATACTAGAGCAGAGAAACAACTTTGACTAGGTTGAATTATACCAGCCTCTAACATTTATGCAATCATATGTTCAATTTCACTCTTTTGGACATAAGGATATCTGTAAGGCCAGATGTTTGGAGGAACACTTCCTGGAATCAAATGAAAAGCATGTTCATGTTCACGAATAGGTGGAGGTCCTCTAGGAGTATCAAACACCTTGGAATGATTGTCCAAGACTCTTTGGATATCTGGAGAAATATATGATTTTGATGTTGGAACTTATAGTGAGCATAATTTTGAAATTACGCCTCATTTTTATTTATTCAGAATATTTTTCATGAAATTAGAGCTTATTATCTTTCCTGGCTTCCCTGTGATACCCCCTAATTCGATTTCCTTTCCTTCCGAAAAAATTTCAAGAAAAGTTCTTGAAAATTAAAAGCTACCATCCCCAAAGATTGTAGCCATTGTACTCTTAGTACAACATCAGCACCTCCCATTGGGATGGAAAGCATTTGACTATTCAATACATATTCCCCCATGGATAGCTTGATATTATGGCATTTTCCAGAGAAATTTATAGTTCCTCCATTTCCAACCATCACTTGACATTCTGGTGTTGGGTATAAGAAACAATTCAATTCCTTGGCTACCATACAATGAATAAAATTATGGGTACTACCTGAAGCAATCAACACTATTACCTTTTTCTTCTTGATATGTCCTTCTATCATGAGAGTTTGAGGAGTGGTAATTCCTGCCAATGCACTAAATGATATGGACGGACTCATTTCTTCTTCTTCTAGGGTTGCGTCCTGGTGTATATCCTCTTCTTGTGAAGTTTCTTGTTCATTTTCTTCTTCCTCTTCACAATCTATGTAAACTAATTTCTTCTCAGCACACTTATGACCTTTAGTGTATTTTCTATCACAATTGTAGCAAATCCCTTTTTCTCTTTTTTCTTCCAATTGTTGTGGTGTCAACCTTGTAGGTTTTGGAAGTCTAGGAGTAGCTACACTTCCATATTTATAGATGTGAGTGGTAGGCTTCCTTGTCACCATAATTTTACATTCAATTTTTCTTGCCAACCTGAATGCCTTCTCTAATGAATCCAGTTCCCAAATGTGAACTTCATGTTGGATGTTATCCTTTGAAGTCTCTATGAATACATCAATATTGTGTTCCTATAGAATATTAGTTACCCTTATATTCAATTTTTGGAAGTCCTCAATGTGGTCCGCCATTGAACCCTTTTGTTTGAGATTTATCAATTGGCTAAAGAAGGTGTTTCTCTTTGTATCCTTATAATGTGCTATAATTTCCTCTGTAAAAATTGACCAAGTGAAAAAAAATTTACGGGAGCAAAGCCATCAATACCATACAAATGTATTTTGTTCTAGATGTAAAGTTGCAATGCGTACCTTTTGTGTGTTTTTCACATTATTGAGATCAAAATATTGCTCCATCCATAGTATCCATGTTACGGGATCCTTGCCATCAAACTTCCTCATATCCATCTTTGGAATATGTTGATTCTTTAATCCAACATTAGAGTTCATGAAAATCACGATTAAAATTTATTTTTTTCTCGTCATGTGTTTCCTCTACTATCTTTTCACCATTAGGAAACATTTCTTTTATCAACTTTACCAAACCTTCGATGTCTACTTTTAGATCATTGTTCATGTTTTCCATTTTATCATCGATCTTAGCTTCCATGTCATCCATCTTAGCTTCCATGCCAACTTCCATGCCATTCATCTTAGCTTCCACACCTTTCTTCAAACCATCCATCTTCGTTTCCATGCCTTTCTTTAAAACTTCCATTTCATTTTTTGTTTCTCTTTGCGATAGTGAAATTTGGTGCAATTTCTCTTGGAATTTTGATATCTGATGCTGCATTTCTTCATCTTCATGAGTCATAGTAGAGCCTTCTGAAGGCTTAATGGGTGTTGAATTCTTTTTAGGAGGAATTTTAGAACCCAATACTAATATCTATCCTCAATCGGCCTTTGGAATCACCTAGAACTGAATTTTCGAACAAAACTTATGCAATTTGAAAAAAAATACACCTTTTTCTTGATTTTGAGGAGCTCGATATTGAAACTGAATTAACTATGTGATTTCGAATATTCAATATCTCAAATTTGGCCCTGAACTAGCCCTCTAAATATTATTTCGAATGCCATAGGTCTAACCAGATTTGGATTCTTAAAGAAAAAGTTATTCTGAATCTCCTTCGATGACCTAATTATGGACTGGTTCAATAGAGAAAACTTGTGTGACTTTCCATGTGTCACCGTGTCGTCCTTCAGCTCTAAAATTGATAAAGAGAAAACTACAGTCTATTTAATTACGACCACTTTTTACAGAATCCCAATCTGATGCTCAGAGAGAGAGTTATGATATTTTTACCATGGTCACCTCTTTGAGATGAAATTCGGGAGCCTGAAAAAAATCCTAACTTCCATAGATCATATCTCAAAAAATATTATGAACCAAAATATGAAATGTTTACAGGAGGTTCCTCCAGCTTTTAGCTTCGCTCTATGAAAATTTCAGCTTCTAAACCCTCATATAAAAAACGTTATAGCGAAAAATTCCCAGATGACTTGTTTAGGTTAAATTGAGGAGCCTGAAAAAAGCCCTAACTTCCACAGATCATATCTCAGAAAATATTGTGAACCAAGCTCTAAAGATTTGCGACAATGTTCCTTAGGATTTCATCTCTGCACTCTCAACATTTCCGCTTCTGAACCTTCGTAGAAAAAATGTTATAGCGAAATTCCATGATGACCTATTTGGAGAAGCGAAACCCTAGAATCCAAAGCTCTGATACCAAATGTTATGAAACTAGCTCAAAAAATAGAATAAAAGAGAGATCAATGCCTTAGAAATCAACCACTTGGAGGTGGGAAACTCGAATAAATTACATAAATGAACAATTCTTGGATGATAGAAATGACAAAAACTCCTCTCTATATATAGGAGTCCATGATGCCACAATGTAATCCTAGTGCGGCCACATTGTAATCCTAGCCTACCTAACAATAATAATGTAAGGGCACAATAATAACAATATGGGAATTGGAGGGGTACAACAATAGCAATAAGGGGGTTACACTAACAAAAATAAGGGGCTATACTAGTAATATAAGTACTAAGACACTTGGTATGTTTCTGGATCAATTTTGGCTGGTTTTTTATGAACTGTAATGCACGGTTTTTATAATACAATACAAACTCATTTGGTAGAAAATAATGTCTCCATTTTTTTAAAGCTTGCACAATAGCATAATCTTCTTTGTCATATGAAGAGTAATTCTTCTTAGCTTCATTTAGTTTCTCACTAACGTATGCTATTGGTCTCTGTTCCTAACTTAAAACTGCTCCAATTCCAACTCTACTAGCATCAGTTTCAACTTGGAAAACTTTTCCAAAATCAGGCAAAGCTAAAACTATTTTTTCTATAATCTTCGTCTTCAACAACTTAACATTTGGCTCTACTACTTCTATCCGCTTGAATGGCTTATTATTCTCTTTGATTGTTTCAATAATCAGTGCACAAATCTGGCTAATTTTTCAAATAAATTTTCTATAAAAACTTGGGAGACCGTGAAAGCTTCTTGTCTCAAATATGTTTCTTGGAGTCGGCCAGTTCCAAATTTCTTGAACTTTCTCTAGATCCATTTTCAGACCTTCTTTAGAAATTACAAACCCCAAATATATTAACTCGTCTATCATAAAACTGCATTTTTTAAAATTTATTAGCAGTTTCTCTTTCTGCAAAGTTCTCAGAAACCCACTTAAGATGCTCGAGATTTTCCTCTTTACTTCGACTGAACACTATAATATCATCAAGTTAAACAATGAAAAACTTTCCTGCATATTCCTTCAAGACTTCATTCATCAATCTCTTTAATGTGTTGGGCGCATTAGTGAGTCCAAAAGGCATCACTAACCACTCATACAACCCACTGTTTTTTTTAAATGCAATCTTCCATTCATCTCCTTCTCTAATCCTTATTTGATGATAACCACTTTTCAAGTCTATTTTAGTAAAATACTTTGACCCACTTAAACAATCCATAAAATCATCCATGTGTGGTAAAGGAAATCTATACCTGATAGTGATATTGTTTATGGCTCTGGAATCAGTACACATGTGCCATTCACCACCTTTCTTTGGACTGAGTACTGTTGGTTCAACAGATGGACTAAGGCTCTCTCTGATTAACCCCTAATCCATCAATTCTTGTAATTGTCTCACAAATTTTTCATTTTCTTGAGGAGTTAACCTGTATGTTACCTTGTTTGGAAAACATACTCCAGGTATTAGGACAATGTGATGAATAATACTCCTGATTGGTGGTAATTCATTTGGAAACTCATCCACAATAATATCAGCAAAATCATTCAACATAGTTTCGATTTATTAAAATAAATCATCTAAGTTTGTGGAAGTCAAAATTACCTTAGGTTTCCCTATGACAACAAAATGCATCTCTCCATTTTTTTCAATTTCTTGCAATAGTTCTTTTCCACTTATCAGCATAACACTATTTCCAGGCATTTCATTGTCTATTCCATCCTTCAATGGTAGTAGGGTATGTTTATTTCCATCCTTTTCTCGAGTGTAAGTATGTCTTCACCCATCATGCATAGCTTTTTGACAAAACTACCAAGGTCTTCCTAAAAATATGTGCCATACATCCATTAGCATCGCATCACATAATATAACATTGTTGTAAGTACCAATCTGGATCTTTAACTTGCGTTGTTCTGTCACAATAATTTGGTGTCCTTTTTGTAGCCATGACATGTTATATGGAGTAGGGTGTATTTTCATTTCCAAACCCAACTTATCTACAATTTATATAGGAACAAGGTTATCAGTACTATCATTGTCAAGTACCACTTTACAACATTTCCCTTTGGACTTGCATATTTCTCTGAATAGATTCTTTCTCTGAGCTGGCTCCCATGCTTCTTTTTCTACTTTGAGCAACACCATTTTCAATAACAAGGATTCTCTTTCTTTGGGTGGTTCTTCATTACCTACAATCTGAGGAATTTCTTCCTTTGTTTCAGCAACATTCACATTTCTCTGAGTTGTTGACTTATTATGAGGACAGTCCCATGACCCATGTTCCCATTCACCACATGTAAAGCACCGAATTTCTCTTACTCTACCTCTACCTTTGGGTATGAACCTTCCTCAACCAGAGTCTCCTCTTTATTGTGATCTTCTACTTGAGCCTCTTGCGTCATTCTGGGAGTGATGAAATATGGGTTTGAAGGCTCCTCTGCCTCTTACTGAACTCTTTCCTTGGTTCCTCTGGTTTTGATTCCTATTTATCTTACCTTCTGCTTTTAAGGCTCCCTAATAAGCATCCTCAATTGTCTTAAGATTTAATAAACTGATCTCATCTAGGATATCATACCTCAAGCCATTTATATACTTGGCTACTTTCTCAACATCATCCTCTACATGTCTAGCTCTGATATTCAATTTATAGAACTCCTATGTATATTCTTTCACCATCATTCATTTCTGCCTCGAGTTCTGTAATTGATTAAAAATATTTAATTGATAATTCTTGGGCATGAATTTACCTTTTAATTTTCTCACCATCTTGTCCCATTGTTTGATTCTGGGTTTTCCTTTTCTCTATCTAGATAGCTGTAATTCCTCCCACTAGATAGCTGCATGGCCTTTTGGTCTAGTAACTACAATATTCACTTTCTTTTTGTCTTCAACTTCTTCAAAGTCAAAGTACTTGTCTAGTGAATTGATCTAGTCCATTAATTCTTCTACATTGAGATTTCCCTCATACACAGGTATGTCCACCTTTGGTCTTCCAGTTGCCTTCACCAACATCTTCAACACCTTAGTTGCTTCGTTGTCCTGTTCTTAGAAGATTCCTCTGCATCACTGGCACCTCCTTCATGAGGTGCTCTTCTCTGGGCTACTTCCATGGCTTCCATTTGTGTACGAAGATGTCATATTTCTTCTAGCAAAACTGCATTTCCTACATTTTGTCCCCGACCTATTCCTATGCCTCTTCTGGGTGGCATTTTACAAAAAAACAAAAGCTGGGCTCTGATACCAAATGATCCCGGAACCTACAACAATCACAGTGTATTCAATTTATACCTGTAAATTTCGAAGAAATTAGCATAAATAATTAAATTTCATATTGGAAGTCCATTAAAACCTAACCAATCACCGTCGGTCGTATTTTGACTTTACCACCTGCCTATGCAACTAATACACTGTTTCAAATCCAATGGATATCGCACTCCAAACAGCATGATATATAAGACTTTGAAATCACATGATAAAAGCAATGTTTCTTTGCCCAACTTGTGCTACATGTTGCTTCTTGACGTTGATCGCGTGATTTATAAAAATACCACTTACTGTTTTGAGGTTGTGCAATATACCAAATATGATTTTGAAAGACCACTTACTATTCAAATGTTATTCAACCAACCCATAGTTCTAGATAGAACACAAGGTTCCAAAAAAAATTTAAAATCACGGATTGTAAAATAATGTTCTATAATAAAAGGATTTAAACACTCAAGTCTACAGACCTCAAATAAACCCCTTAATGCTATTTAATTGACAATTAAAAAAAACTCAGAAATAGAAGAATGGTACCAGTATATTCAGGATCGATTTTTCATAGGGTTTCAAACGAAATTCATCACCAGAAACATGATTTTAACACCACACTTAAATCAATTACTCATAAAATAGCAATTACAGAGTTTTTAGCCCCTCATGGCTTGATTACATCAATTATTCCAGCTCTCTGTCTCTCTCTTTCTCAAATGTGTCTATCCCTCTCGTTCCTCTCTTTTTTGATTATAATTACATTTTTTTTTTAATTGATCAAATCCTATTATGACTGCATTGAAAACTCAATCTCTTTTTTATCCATTTAAAAATTAAATCCCTATTCTAAAGTCTTGATACACACATGTTCTAACAACTTATCTCATATTCTAATAATAATACAAACGTATTGATTATTACAGTAATTAAAATTGAAAAATATATTCGAGAGATCCAAACGTCTCTACTAAAAGATAATTTGAACACTTAGGTTAATGAAACTCATCTCATGTGATGCTCCTGCATCACTATACATGTTGATATATTAATTTTGTTCCATTATGATAAGGCTCAAGTGCTAAATTCTCATTGATGGAAGTGTCTTTGGATTACTGAGCCCATTCCATTACACAAATTCCAAGATGCATTCGCTTGTAAGGTATTTATAGAAAAAACATCAACTTCTAGGTTGTCTCACAACCAACCTTCTAAATGCACTTCCAATAAACATGCTATGGTTTTTATACATTGTGTGGGGCTATACCTTGGGTTTTTTAAAAGGGGATGTTTTCTCTCATGGGATAGTTTATTTCCCCTAAAGGTGGCTCTCATCTGTAACCCATCCCCATGATGTTTTAAACTAAGCCTTATATGACGATTAAACCCCACACAAACCAATTATTCAACACATATGAATTTATAGGACTAAACTCCACACAAACCAGTTGTTGTACACCTTATAGGATCCCTAAAAAAAATTAGTGAAGACTAAACCCAACCAAACCAATTAATCTACAACTTATATATAAAATACCATGATAAAAGATAAATTATAAAAAAACACTATATTTATGTCCCATATTGTGATATGAAATAAATTTTAAGACTCTGCTACATTGAAAATAAACTAAAAATGTTAATACTAAAAGATAACGCTTGGAGTGTATTTGTAAGTCAGCGAGAAAGCATGGGTATTCTCACTAAGTAATGTAACATTAAATGTCATGGGCATTGAAATATATGTAATGAGAAGTGATAAATTTTTTAATATGATAAATTCTAAGTTCAATTTTATTACATGCTCTCATTTCCAAAACATTTTCCACACTTCCAACATTCTTGACTTGTTTAGTCAAGATAACATTTCTATTTTATTATAGCAATAATATTTTATAATGTCTCAACTAATTTCTTTTCTTAAGGTCCGATAGAACTTATCAGTCTAAGTGAAAATTAATCATCATTATTATCATTATTATTTTTTTAATAGTGAAAAAAAGAATAATAAAATAACTAATAGATATATTATTTTTTACTTATAAAATGGTTTGAACTTATTTAATGGTTTGAACTTATTTAATGAACACATTATCTATTATGCATTAAAAAAAAAACACAAAAGGTAATAAGTTTAAAAATAGATTGCAAAAAAACTAAATAAGAAAAATTATAGAAATGATAATATTAAATTATCAAAGATGAAATATCGAAAATCCTATAAAAAGTGATACATTTTTACACAAGTATAATTGAATAATTAATCTCGAATCATTTATTGTTGATGGTCATTCAAAATTTTCCCAAAAAAATACTATAGGCTAAGAGATATGATATAAAAACTATATGCTAAGAGGTATGTTTTAGCTAACAATACTATCTTAATATAAATGATTTTATTTTTAGTATTGTTTTTATGCATTGAGAAGTGCATTTTACAACTCACCATGAGAGATGTGTAATTCTTTTTATGCTTAATCTCAAATTAATAAATTTCTTTCTTAAATTTAAAATAAAATATTCTTTAAATAGAAAAATTATATATATATATATATATATATATATATATATATATATATATATCACTCTAGGTTCCTTGTTGTGCATGTTCAATCTAGAATTGATATGTGTTCTTTTTAAAACAAAAATAGAATATTACGTAAATAAGGAAAAATAATATTATATATATTTGGTTAATTTTAAGTTAAAAAAATATAAGAAATTTTATTTGGTTCATCTTTTATATTATAATCTAGTATGAAGGAAATGTGGTAAAAACATTCACTTTTATTCTCAACCATAAATAAGATATTTTGATATTTATGTTAAGTGACATGCTATTTTTATCAACTTTTAAGAGATAAAATAATTATAAAAAAAAAGAGTTATATTTTCACAATAAGTGTGAGGCAAATATATGATTCTTATAGTTTTTAAAAATATTTCAATATATGACACAAATAATATTCCAGTTAACTAATATATTCTAATATCGATTTCACTTAATAACATGAAATTGTTATTGAAACTAAAAGGTCTTGATGTGCTGCGATGGGAATAAAGAATTAGTCATCAAATGACTAATAACTACCATACGATAACCATATTGTCACTTCCATGAAAATGAGTTGAAAGGAGGAATTTTCAAGGGAGGTGTGTGCAGTAGAATTCATCCATAGTTTCATCTATGTTGTGAATGCATGGATGTATTCCTCACCATGTTGTACATAGAAAATGTTTTCACGATTGTATAGTTCTTTTTTTTGCATGATAGTGTATCCCAAAAAGATTTTCGGTTCCACTGTCGGCTTTCAAAACTCTTACAGTTTAATGGTATCCCTAAATATCATCAATATCTACCTTGGACTCATAGTGTCTATGGAAGTCGTTGGGGGTGTACCACCATTTTCAAGATGAGATCCACATTCATATGGAATGAGTAAGGGGGAGACGAGAAACGGTGAATTCATTATCTGCCGTAAATGTTTTATGCGGAAGGACCTTGTTAGGGTTGCATGTGTGTGCAATTAGTGTTACATTAACTTCAGTATCCTGCTAGCCTAAAAATTATAGAAGCATCTAAATACCCCACCTTGAGGGCAAGCCATTCTCCATAATGGAAGTTTACACTAGAGGGAAGGTGTTGTATGCCATAGTGTAGATAGATATGTCCATAAGGTTACTCGAGCCTCTTTTTGTTGAGGTATGTGTTATATACATTAAAATATGGAGAAATAAAACTCTTCATGAATTATTGTGCAAAGAAAATTAGGTAATGTTATAGCCATTATGATAGTGTTATTGAAAAATAATGCGCTGATCTACACAATGGCTAATTTTCTAATTTTCTAGAAAAAGGAATGTGTATTTATTAGATAAAATTTTCTTTAAAAAGAGAAGAGTATGTTCTTGTGTGCACATATAATAGTGACTTTACTAAATTCCTTGAATATATCTTGAGAATGAAATATGTATTGCATGCATAAAATAATATCCATTTTGTTAGAGAAATATGTATTTGCAAGCTCAAGAAATAATAGCTATGGTGTTAGTTTTTTAGGGGAAATATTATTTGCTTACATACAAAGATAACAGTTATTCAAATAGTTTTTTTTTGGAAAAATAATATGTATTTTCATATAGTTACTCGGTATTTTTTTGTTAAAAAATGGGTAGCTCTAGTAGTTTTATTTTTGGAAAAGAATGTGTTCCTACACAAAGAAAATAATAGTTGTTGTGGTGTCTAAATTTGGAAATATTTCCCTCTTCGTGTGTGAAGAGATAGCGATAAACATGGAGATTATTTTAATCATCATTGTGTTCTTGTGGGAAGACATAGAATACAACTATTTCCCTTTTTCATAATAAATGTGAAGTAGGGATAAATGGGCATGCCTTGGTCATATTTATGTATTTTACCTAATGAATATTAGATTTAGATGGATGGACATGTGTTCTAACCATACACATATAAAGATAAATAGACATGTTTTTGTACTTATATTATTTTAATTAGTTCATGTGCAGTGTCAATAAAAGATTCACTTCTCAATACTTTGTATACATTTTATTTATGAACATGAAAAGATGTTTGAATCATCACTTGTCAAGATTTATTATTGGGTTGATAAATATTTTTGATAATCATGATATCAGACTTTGTTGATGGTAGCAATTGTAGGAAAGGATTGTGACTTACATGTAGGGAGGATTATATTTAACGTTATGGAAGTTAGTCAACTAATGCTCCATACAGATTGAGGGAACATAAACTACATGGTGGTTTACTATAGAAAACAACTAGGCCACAAAGACCCTTAGTTCAAGGAATTGTGCAGTAAATGATATCATCGTTAATGTAATAGATTTTAGCTATACGTGTTGAATTTAAGATGACATTTCTCGGTAATATTTTAATAATGGTTAAGGGATGGACACGCTTACATCCATTGAATGAAGGGTGAAAACCCTCATGTAATGTTTAATAAAATAAATTTTTGTTGGATTTTCTCTTTGAGATTTCTCATGTATATTGATATTTGTTGATTTGTTTGCCTATTGTGTCATTCTAATGATGTTTCTTCATTGCGTGACATTGAAACTTACATGGTCAGATATGTGATTAACTAGCATAATTAAAGGAACAATGAAAATGATGTAAGGTTACAACAGGGAGATTTATATTAATATGTCGCATCAATGGATATTACATTACATGACTTTCTACTCCATTTCTCAAGTTACTCTCTGTATTGGAAATGATTTTATCTAATGGCCAGTTAAGGAATATGGAATAAGTGATTCAGAATATTACATTCTTGTAAATTTCGTAAAAAAAAAATAAACCTATCTATTTTTACACGAGGTTTATTTTGGCATAATAATAATAATAATAATAATTTAAAGTAAAAAACATCCATATACTTCCTAATAATAACGAGATGTGTAATTCATTGCATTAAAAAAATATTAACAATAATGACAAATTCAATATGGATTATAGATATGTTATTTCAATATAAAATATTAAATAATATTAACACTGTTTAAAAATATATTAATAACAAAGAAACATATTAATGTGAAAATTTTGATTCATAAAAAAATATTTAAATGTCAATTTATTTTTTATATTTTTTAAAGTTAAAGCATTTCAAGTACTCTTACTATTTTATATTTTGGTTCTTTTTAGGTATATATATAAAGAGAGAGAGAAAGAGAGAGAGAGAGAGAGAGATATTAATCATGGACCATGTAGACTACACAACAAAAGTATGAAATTCCAACAAATCTTTGTTGTGTTTCACACAAAACTAACCAAAGAAATGTTTTAACTATAAGAATTTATTACATTGAATGACATTATATCATATATACATAGTTTTTTACATCATTTCTTAACCATATATAATGTATATATGGTTTATATGTTGATCTTGCTATATCTATGGTTAATATGGATCTATACTACATATATATATTTTTTTAATTTTAATTATTGAGATTTCAAACAAAATTGATAAAAAAATATACTTGAGGAAGGAAAAAAATATAAAATAGTGAGACTACTTAAATTGTTCTAAGCCTAAAAAAATGATTTTATGATGCTTTATATAATATATAACTTGGTTTTTTTAAAACCACATATAATACAAACATAATTGACATAACAAGATTGAAATATATTATTTACATAAAACATTACACAGATTTTAAAAAAAAAAACTTATTAATATATTTTAAAATACATTTCAATATTATTGAACTCCACATATTGAAATGATTTACATACAGGTATTGCTCCATATTAACCATGGATCTAGCAAGCTCCTAGGGGAATCAAATTTCTTGAGGTGCAATATTCTTGTAAACAAAAAAACTTGATTAAATATTTATACCTCTAAAGATTCAATCCCTCTCTATGCATGACTAAGATGGAGGCACCAAATTTTTTATTGTTTAAATTTCATTTTCTATGTAAAAATGTTTCAATACATTAAAAATTCCCTTAAACACTTGGATTGTGTAGACTACACAAGTTAAGCTTGTAATGATAGCAAATTATTTCTAAAAAAAAAAATTAACCAAAAAATAATATTGAAAAAGGAAAGTTTTTAACCATAATATTTGTCTTTTCAATCTCTTTATATAGTATATATATAGTTTTTTTTATTAACCATATATAATATATACATAGTTTGCATTGAAATATTTCATATACCATCGTAATTGAACTATTTTATTTATGAGCCACATTAAATTGTTTTATTACCAACAAATATCCATCTTTAATATGGATCAAATGTATCAAGATGAAAGCTTTGTTTTTAATGAAAAACTTGAAGAAAAGTTTGCACCTAAATAAATTTGATTCCTTTCATGGCTCGGTAAATCCTTAGTATAAATATTTCTATGCTACTTCTAAACAATATTATTTATTTCACATTTATCTATATAAAAGTATTCTCATTTTCAATTTATTAAAACTTTGATTTAATCTCCGTGGAATATTCACATAATAATTTTAGTAGTAGTGAGGTTATAGAGTTTAGATATATCTCAAAAGAAATTGTAACCTTTTCTTATTTTAGATTTAATTCAATAAATATAAAATTAAATTCCAATTTATTTATAAAATATTTTGATTGCTAAAGGAGTTATGGTTTTTGGGCATGTGGTATTGATAAGGCATGGTACTGACCCATGGCATTATAAAAAATCCTATTTACAAGCTAATAATATTCATTGTCAACTGGGACTAAATATTTATGGTTAAGTATCTTCTTATATTCTAAGTTCATTGTGATTATTAAGTTTTTATGTGCTTATTAATTAAATTTAAATATGGTTACTGAATCAGTATTTTAATTTATAGATACTATTTATATGTTGTATATTTTAATGTGATATGTATGATTATGATGATTATCACACCTTGAGAAATAGATAGATTAATTGAGATTCTTTAAGATTGTATTTCTATGGTAAAAAATGATAGAAGCACTCCCATAGGTGATAGAATATTTCATCCCATGGTGTTTTGGGAATTCCCCAACACCAAGATTCACTTTGAAGCTCATGATAACTACTTCTTACCTTAGCAATGTTCATTTATTCTCGGCGCTAGTTAAGACAAATAGCTAATTATGGTTTTCAAGATTAGGGTTGATCATCTCCTTATAATATCTCAGATTTTTTTCGTATAACTCATTATCAGCCCATAAATCATTCTTAAATTTTAAATTAATAATATTCATAATATTATTCTTATTCTTCAAAATGATTTGTTCCTTTTTCCTCAATGGTATAGCTAAGACTACGAATCCCTATGCCATTCTTGCTTGAGTTGAAGGTGGAGGTTTAAATGGATAGAGTTTGAAGGGATTATAAGAATGGATTATATTGAATAAATCTTTATTATACATGAGATACATATTAATATCCATGCTTTCAAATGGGGAAAGGATAGATTTAATGAATAGGATAGGGTAGAGAGTATTTCATTTAATATTGAGGTTACATGATATTTATACACGTGTGTGTGCCTAATATTCCTCTATGAATCTCTAGATATGTTGCAACCTCAAACATTAGATACATATAATATAAAACGGGTCACTATAGTCTAAAAAAATGTGTTGTTGTTTTTTTATGCTAATTCCAAAGATATGTAGACTTCCAATTGTTTTCAAACCCATAGTAGGTTTTGCATCCTCTATTTATCCTTTTTTAACTCTATTCAATCAATTATTTTTATTTTGTGATAGGAGATATATTTCCTCAATAGAACGTATTTCTACCAGCTAACCCCATTCCATGAATAAATAAATGCCAAAAGAAAGATTAAATTAAAAAAAATAATGCAAAAAGTACAATTTTCTTAGTTGCATTTAGATGTAGATGAACTCGAAAAATATAAATAGGCCTAAAAATGAAAATTGTATTGAAGCTTAAGAGTATTTACATTTTCTATCTCATCTCCTAAGCTACAAACCCACAAGAAATTTAATTGGAAATATTGGGAGAGCATGTAAAGAAATGAATAAAACTATAATTCCAATTGGTGATGGATGTGGATTCCCAAATATTTTTATAAATAAGCTATTTCCAAGTAGTTATTATCATAAATAAAATTATCATAAGTGGTCCTTTTGTATTTAATTATCATGATATTTTTGGTATCGATTCTTATTTTCTTTCCAATATCATCATGGATCATTGCCAAAAAAAAAAAAATCTCATGACTATAAAGAAAAAGAATTATTACGATACTAGTAAGTGTGAGGCCATCACACTATAAATCTTAATTTTATTAATAACAAAATACAATATAGTAAATTGAATCTAATTATGATACTACTTTATCTAAAAAATTGTTCTTAATTTTATTAATAAAACAAAAATACAATATAACAAATTAAATTTTATTAATTTTATAAGTTTTAACTTTTAATTATAGAAATATTTAAATATTTAAGCTCATTTACGGAAACATTTCCCCGATACTTGAATCTATATTACTTTAAACCTTTAAACATTTTATTTTATTTTTAGCTTAAATCGCAGGTAAATGTGTACACAAAAACATTTACAACACCCAAACATTGTGCACATCTTAGTACATATGTTTACATAAAGAAAAAAACTACAAGACAACAACATTGTGCCCATATTATGTTGTAGATCCCCTCTAGACTAAATTGTTAATTTTTTCTAAATGTCATTCATTTTATAATAAAAAGTGAGTGCTTTATACATTTCCTTCCTACTCTTATTAGTAAGTAATTGATGTTTATTTTTTTCTTATTACTCATATTAGTAAGTAGTTTATGTTTTTTTACTTTCAATTATTTTTTTCTTTGGGAATTATAATATTAGTTAGAATGTAGGTGCACGGGCACGCACACACACATATTCACATATTTTATTTAAGTTTTATATGGAAATAGTTTTACATCTCCTTCATATTGAGTTGTAATTTCAGCCAAAAACTAAGTAATCATGATTGGTTTGTTATATCAACGAGAAACTAAGTAAGGACGGTGAGAATGAGATTATTAATCTTCTCTAATTCTTCTAAATAAAACTAAGAAATGATTCATATTGAATTTTTTTATATTATAGTTGATATTAATTTTTATTTAGAGAATATTGTATTTGTAATTTAGAATGGACACATTTCAATTCATGGTTGAGCATGAAAGGAATTACACATCTTCCTCATAGTAGGTTGTCAAATCTCCCATAATAAAAAAAAAATTGATTCACTTTATATAATATATACATAGTTTTTTTCTTAACCATATAAAATAAAAACATAATTTAAATTTAAATATTTTTTTATAGTTGACATTGAAATATATTATTTATTTAAAATATTTTCCATATTAAAATATTTTTTAATCAATATATTTGAAAATACATGTCAATATATGAATTATATATATTGAAATGTTTTATAGATGGCCCATATTGAATTTTTTTGTTATCAATAATATATTTTAAATTCCACATAAACTTTATATTAATATTTAAATTAATTACACATTTTACACTTATTGGAATCTAAGTCTATTATTTTACTTTCAATCACTTTTCAATTAGAAATTCATATATTTTGTTGTGGTTAACATTATTTTTTTATATAGACTTGAAATTGAAATATATTATTTAATACGGAAATTAAATTAATTCACTTAAATACTATATGAAAACATTTTTGAAAAATATAAGAATTAGACAACTTCCTTTGAACACATATATTCCTTTTACTTTTAATTAATTAGTCCCTCTCTAAATTTGATATAAAAAAATTTACATATCATTAAAATTAAAATATTTTATTTATGGTGAATAATGTAACATCCCCTAATAAACCTGGTGTAAAATTACATAGGATTGGAGAATTTGTATGGAATTTGGAGACATGTCATAATCTAAATTCATTATTCCATATTCCTTAACTAGTCATTAGATAAAATGTCTCGCATTACATAGTGTAAATGCTAGGAATGGAATAGTAAGTTACATAACCATTCAAAGCTATTTTTGTAACATCTCAACATAAACTTCCTGATGTAACCCTCCATCATGTTCATAATCCTTTTAACTATGTTAGTTAATCACATACTTGATAATGTAAATGTAATATCATGCAATGAACAACATCATTAGAATGACATAATAGGAAAACACATAATTGAACACTGATACCCTCCAAGCCCCATATGGTGAAAACAAAAAAATATTTAATTATTGTTCAATTCTCATGGGGGTGTTCACCCCTCACTCATTGGATGTAAAGGAGTATATCCCTTGACCATTGTCATAAAATTTACAAGGAAATATCTTCTCAAATAGAACATATGTAGCTTAAAGTTATTACATTAATCATGATACCATCTACCCACACATCCTCAATCACTATGTCTTTGTATCGTGGTTTTTCCCATCAGTAGATTATCCTACAGTTCATGGACCATTAGTTGTTTAACTTCCACAATGTTAAACGTAATCTATCCTTCACATAAGTCACCATCCTTCCCAGCCATTACTGTCGTTAACAAACTTTGATATCATGACTAGATAAACTATTAATCAATAAATAATCTTTACTAGTGATGTTTCAAACATATTTTCACGTGAATAAATAAAATGTAAACAAAGTATTGAGACATGCCCCCTTTAAAAATGTTGCACAGACATTAATTAAAAGCACAATACTGTCAAATCTTGTTTGTTTATTTTAACATGTATATGGTTATAGGGTAAAAATGTGAAGTTGGGTTACGCTTTTGTGAGAATTGGAGGTGGAAAACTTTTTTTCTCAACAATTTGGCCGAACTTTTATAAAATTTCAGCTGAACTGTTCGAGAGTTTGGCGGAACTTTTGAAATTAGTTCAGCGGAACTCATTTTGTCATTTACATTGGCGGTGTACTGACAGCGTGGGAAAATTTTTTTTTGGCTGGAGATGGGAAAAGAAACAACAAAATCTAGGCCAAACTAATAGTCCAACCGAACTTTTAAAATAGTTCGACCGAACTTGTTCTTAAAAATATATCCACCCACAAACCTTAACAGGTTTCGAGCATATTACCATCTCGCGTTTGTCTTTCTATCTCGTGTATGTTTGTAAATTTTGTGTCTGTCCATCTCACGTGTGTGAGGAGTTGCTCTATTGTGCTGTGACAACAAGGTCAGGTGTTTCTCTACTGCGTCGTGACAATGAGGTGAGGTGTTGCTCTGTTTTTTTTTTCTTTTATTTTTTTATATTTTTTTTGTGTGATTTTAATTTTAATATTTTTTGTTCATAGGGAATTTGGTCTGCATCCTCCATGACATCTTCAGTGATCTACCAGCTCGTCTTCTCGTTGCGGCTTCATCCTCTTGTCATCTGCAAATTTCCAGGTATATTATCCTTATACTTTGTCATTGAAATCAAATTTATAGTAAATATTAAACTCTAATTCGTGATATTAGGTTGTCACTATCACTATCTTAATTCTCTTCAAACACTTGATATTAGGTTATCACTATCACTATGTTAATTCTCTCCAAATGAATGATACTAGGTTGTCACTGTCACTATGTTAACACTCTCCAGATTCATGTTACTGTTAGGTGTTTTCAGGCCTCAACCTCTTATAATTTGTAAAGGAAATTGAAAATTGATGTTTTTTTATGTTTTTATGATGTTGAAAAATGAAAAATGATGGTGCTTTCAGACCTCAACCTTCCCTTTCTCATGCAACTTTGATTTTTTTATGTTTTTATTGGCAACATCTTTTTGACAAAGGATTTGTTTCATCATCTTGGGAATGGATCCATGAAATTTAAAATTTATTCCATTGACAAGAAGAATTTCTAATACAGTTGAGGGATTCAAATATTCCAATTTCGTTTGGAACCTTCCCTAGGTGATTACAGGATCTATGGCCTACTCTGATTCATATAATATACATAGAAATTATAATATACACAAAACCTATAGTATACATAGAACTTATAATATACACAGAACCTAGTGACTAAACTAGATATTAGTGAGGGTCTCATGCACTGTGTAGTTTGAACTATCATGTGCATGTCTGAGAGTCAACGACATGCTAGAAGTGAATCTATGACAAAAAAATTCAAATTATAATTCTTGACTTATATAAGTCTTATGTTTCATTCTCTGTTGAACTCTGTGATGTGTCACTTTGGCTTGGAGGGTTCACACCTTGCATCCCTTTGGATGTTGCAGGTTTGTATAGCATGGATGTTGTGAGCCCTTACAATTTGTATAGCATGGCTATCGTGGGCCCTTAGAATTGGTTATGCATTTTAATTTGTTTTTCATTATAATTTTTTTTCATACATTAGAATTAGACGACCTACATCCATTTCCCTCAGAAATGGCTAACTAGTGTCGTCATTTCTTCCACTAAAAAACATACTTTTGCAAGTAGAGAAAAAATATATTCCTATCAAATACAAATTGAGAAATGACTATTTAGATATCTATTTTCATTTCTTCCACTGAAATTTTCCATGGCCAATTGCACCTCCATATGGTTCCTTTTCATTACCTGTTGAATACATTGCCTTATAATCTGTACATGTTCTCTCCTCCACATACCATCAGTCCACCTCCATTTGAGTAGATTTTTCTTGAGTTAACTTATTTAAATTACAAAATACCAACAACCTATTCATTGGCCTTTTTTTTATTAATTTAGAAATTTTATTATTATTATTATTATTATTATTTAATTTAATATTAGTCCACTTAAAAGTTGTAGTGCATCGGAAAATACATACTATAAAACCTTCCTAAATTGAAGGTCTCACTCTTTCATCATTAGTATAACCATTTGCCACTTGTCTAGCCTTTTATTGTTTCCTAACAAAAATTTTTGTTTTGATAATAGTTATAGATTTTTGTTAGGAAACAATAATTATAAATTCCTTTTGAAAAATATACTAATAATGAAGGCTGAACCTAGATACATTCTTCAACATCTAAGAGACACAACTGTGTTGTGATATTTTCCCTTCTTTCCAACTTAGTCCATCCTTCTAGAAAAATCCCTTTTAATGAAGCAAATATATCCATAGTGATCCACTGATATTTGTTCACTAATAAATATTCCATTTTGGACATATATATCTCAAAACTATGCTCATTGAATTTATGCATCTATATCTTTAAACTACTCAACTATTTTATTTCACCACAAGAATCAATTTGATATATCTCCCATTTTAATGGGGTCTATCACATTACGAGAAAAACACATTAGCCATAAAAATTTCCCATTGAAATCAAAATTAATTTGATACAAAACTTAGGCTTTAACCTTATGTAGTTAATTTTTTAAAATAGATTCTTAATAAAATGAAAAATATTCAATGTAAAACACATGCATTAAAATATAATAGTGATATTTTTCCTTCTTTCCAACTTAGTCCATCCTTCTAGAAAAATCCCTTTTAATGAAGCAGATATATCCACAGTGATCCACTGATATTTGTTCACCAAAAACTATTCCATTTTGAACTTATATATCTCAAAACTATGCTCACTAAATTTATGCATCTATATCTTTAAACTACTCAACTATTTTATTACACCACAGGAATCATTTCGATATATCTCCCATTTTAATGGGGTCTATCGCATTTCAAGAAAAAACACATTAGCCATAAAATTTTCCCATTGAAACCAAAAGTGATTTCATACAAAACATAGGTTTTAACCTTATTTAGTTAATTATTTCAAATATATTCTTAATAAAATGAAAAATATTCAATGTAAAACACATGCATTAACATATAATTGTGATATTTTCCCTTCTTTCCAACTTAGTCCATCCTTCAAGAAAAATCCCTTTTAATGAAGCAGATATGGATGTTTTAACCTTATATAGTTAATTGTTTCAAATATATTCTTAATAAAGTGAAAATTATTCAATGTAAAACACATGCTTTAACATATAATTGCGATATTTTCCCTTCTTTACAACTTAGTCCATCCTTCTAGAAAAATCCATTTTAATGAAGCAGATATATCAATATTGATCCACTAATATTTGTTCACCAACAACTATTCAATTTTGGACTTATATATATCAAAACTATGCTCATTGAATTTATGCATTTATCTTTAAAATACTCAACTATTTTATTACACCATAGGAATAATTTCGATATATCTCCCATTTTAATGGTGTCTATCACATTTCAAGAACAACACATTAGCCACAAAAGTTTCCCATTGAAACCAAAATTAATTTGATACAAAACATAGGTTGTAACCTTATATAGTTAATTGTGTCAAATAGATTCTTAATAAAATGAAAATTATTCAATGTAGAACACATGCATTAACATATAATTTACTCAAGAAACCCAAAAGGAGAAGATCATTTTTTTTATTAGTATATTAATTTTTAGACCATGAGACACACACACACGCACCCACATGTGCTTCCGTGTTTCTTTATTCTTTTAAAATGTTAAAACTGGAGTGTTTTATGATGTAATGGATATAAATAATCTAGATTGACATGGCTATAGTGATATGATGATAGTGTAGGTTGATGTTGAAGTTGTAAAATTCTTGTACATATCAAGGATAAATGATAGTACCAGTCAAAAATGAAATAATTATAAATTATTAAACAATTTGATAAGTGCTAAACCATACTTCTTATTAAGGACATAACTAATTTGTCACAAAAAAAACTCTAATATATAAGCACAATCTTCAATTCTGTTGTTTTGTAGGTAAATTACTATCTTCACATTAAAGTAGTTTATAAGGCTTCTCTAAAACTAAAGGCTTTCTCCCATTAATTAAAGGAAAACTTTAAAGCCTAAAAATTGAACCTAAAGTGGTTGAACTTCCATAGGATTTTAGTCTGTCTATTGAGTGACAAATTCTACAAGGTTCTATAGGCAGAGTTTGTAAAGCGCGAGGTGGTGCTAAATTCTATAAGTTCTAAAGGCAGAGTCTGTAAATGTCTAGGTAGCCTCTGGATCTCATCTTTTCTCAAAGCTAACATATCCAGTAAATGCCCTTACAGTCAATCTTTGGAACAAATCTGGATAGAAGTTCTTCATTTTAATATCCATAAACCACAACCTATTTAAGGAAAACTGTGTGCATGTGTCATTTCTCCCATAAATTCTTAGGCAAATTTTTTAAAGTATGTGTCATGTTGTCTTTCTCCCATTAACTTTAAAGCATGTTTTTAGTAAGCGCATAAAACAATTTTGCAAACCATGTAAATTTCATTTCTCCCACAAACTAAAGGCTTTCTCTCATTAATTCGAGGCGAACTTTGAGGCCTACAAATTGAACCTAAAGTGGTTGAACTCTGATAGGATTTTTAACTTCCATAGGATTACATTTTTTCTATTGAGTGTTAAATTCTACAAGTTCTAAAGGAAAAGTTTGTAAAGTGCCATGTAGCCTCTGGATCTCATCTTTTCTCAAAGGTGATATATCCAGTAAATTCCCCTACAGTCAATCTCTGGAATAGAAATAGAAGTTCTTCATTTTAATATCCATAAACCACTACCTCTATAAGGAAAAACTTGTACATGTGTCATTTCTCCCTTCTCCCATCAAAATTTTAGGCAAAATTTAATGCATGTGTCATTTCTATTTCATTTCTCTGACAAACTCATAAAGATGTGACTTTTGACATAACTAGTTATTTTAGTAAGTGCATAAAATAATTTTGCAAACCATGTAAATGTCATTTCTCCCACAAAATAAAGGCTTCCGAGATTAATTTAAGGAAAACTTTAAGGTCTAAAAACTGAAGCTAAATTGGTTGAAGTCTCATAGGATAGTATCCTCCAAACTCAAGGCTTTCCCCCATTAATTCAATGAAAACTTTAAGGCCTAAAAAATAAACCTAATGTGGTTGAACTCTCATAGGATAGTATCCCCCAAACTCAAGGCTTTCCCCCATTAATTCAAGGAAAACTTTAAGGCCAAAAATCTTAATGTTGTTTTAGTAAGTGCATACAATAATTTGCAAACCATGTAAATTTCATTTCTCCCACAAACTAAAGGCTTCCTCCCATTAATTCAAGGAAAAATTTAAGGCCTAAAAACTGAACCTAAAGTGGTTGAACTCTCATAGGATAGTATCCCCCAAACTCAAGGCTTTCCCCCATTAATTCAAGCCAAGCTTTAAGGCCTAAAATTTGAACCTAAAGTGGCTGAACTTCCATAGGATTTTATTTTGTTGGTTGAATCTTAACTTCTACAAGTTCTAAAGCAGTCTGTAAAGGGCTAGGTAGCCTATGGATCTCATCCTTTCTTAAGGCATGTTATTTCTATATATGATTTATGCCATCAATTTTAAGGCAAAATTTCATGCAAACTATGCATGAACCATGTATATGTGTCATAAATCTCCCTTAAACTCTAAGCAATGAAACCTTTAACGCATCTCATTTCTATATGTGAATTATACCATAAAATTTAAGTCAAAATTTAAGGTAAACCATGCACATGTCATTTATCTCATGTACATGTGTTATTTCTCCCATGCATTTGCAATAAATGTCAATTTAAGATATTTTTATTGATTTTTTTTTTCACGGAAAAAAAAACCCACTAAATATGGTTGAAAAATGGAAATTATGCATAGATGTTTCTTGCTATCCCAATCGAGGGAAGGCAGTGATTACATATGTGCTTTCCAATATTGCGACTAGCAAAGTCCTCCAAAGCAAAATGAATATACAAGGAAGAACAACAAACAATGAGGCATATTATATTGCATTGATAGAAGGCTTCAGAAAATCTATGGATTATGGTTCAAATGGAATTGTAGTTCTCACCAATTCTGAACTTGTGTGCAACCAGATCAATGGCGTGTACCAAGTTAAGAAGGAGAGGCTAAAATAACTGCATGGAATAGCAAGCAATATTGTTAGCCAATTTCAATTTTAAGTATTAGACATTTACAAATGTGAATAAGATGTATGCTGATCTATTGCTTGGGGCAATGAAAATTCAGGATTGATCTATAAAATATGAATTAATAGATGAATTATAATTATCCAGTAATGGCGGATTGCGTGAAGGTGGTGATATGTATTCCCCCAGAGGCCAATCGATGGATGGTCGTGTTGGTTCTCAGCAGGGTCGTTCTGGTTCTCAATAGTCTCAGGGTGGGCAAGAAGCTATCCAACCACATCGAGGTGGCCATCAATTTGAATATTCTTTTCATTCAATTTGTAAAAATTTGTTTACATGTGCTTTTTTAATATACAAAATTTTATATATTGATGTAGAGGCTGAAAATTCTGCTCCAAATGTTGCTCCAATTTTTTCTCAAAAAAGACGTAGGGGAAAATTCTTCATTCAAGAAGAAGGTTGTCCACCAACTATGACTTATCCAGCAAAAATTTCCAATATACCTTGGGAAATAAACATGAAGCAATGCACCTTATAAAGGTGTCAACATCTTCATGCAAAATTGAAGAGAGATCTCATGGCTTTGACTCTGCCTGTTGAGAGTCGACAAAGCTTGGAAATAGTTACACACTCTTTAGGTGAACTAGTAGATGTGTACCGAAATCTTGGGCCAAACACTCATAATTTTGTAGAATTCATTAGAAAAGGAAGGAAACAGCGATGTGTCTCGATAAATGGGAGGTTGTTAAACAAAGAGTTACAACAACAATGGCCATTTCTATGTTTAATTTCAAAGAAGGGCCGAAAATAAAGATGCTGAAGGTGCAATATTTCAAGCACCCTCATATAGCTCACTATTTGTATGATAGACACCTTGCGGCCTATGGAAGACTCCCATGGAATGACGAGGTTCCGCTTTATTTTGAAAATTTATTTTATGCAAAATTATTTTTGCAAATTAAACCCAATTACAATGACCTTCCCTCCGAATTTTTTGGTCCTAGGAAAGGTCGATTGTGTGACCGTAGGGGCGCTAGGCGTGATTTTGAGTTGCCTCACCCTGAGACACCATTGGTTAGTTGACCTTTTCATGTCGAAACTTTGTGGTCAGAGATGGAAGCCACTTCTCAAATTAGTCAAGAAGCGAGGGATGTCATCATTGATAATATTCGTAGTGGATTGGGTGGAGTCAATGTTTGTCTGAATCGACAAAGAGCACGTGAGAATGCACGTGCTAATTTTGTGTATTATACGGATGAAGATATTTACAACATGAGTGTTTAAGATCTCAAAACATATGCAAATAATTGTTGCAATGGTTGGCAGGACCTAATTGTTCATGAGGAATAGGGCATGGGAACAGTATGTGTTAATGGTTAGGGTTCAATTATTTTAACACAAGTACAATTTTTAATAAATACATATATACATACATTTGTTTGTATACATTAATCAAACAAAAATGTGTCATTATATGTTAACACCATTTGCAGTTTTCATGCTTGATGAATGAAGAAAATGTTAATATCACGGTCCGAGCCTCTAGTTCAAACAATCAAGATGGGTCTCACCATCAATCATAAAATATCGTTCTCACCATCAAGATACGTTGGCAAATTTTAGTGTTTTTTAGGTGAACATGGTGATGTAAAATTATTTTTTATCTATTATTTTATATATCAAAACATGATGAGATATTTTTAAAATAAATAATTGTGCACACATGTACATGTACATATATATAATAAAATGTTTTAACAGATTCTGATTCCATCTGATGTTTATGGGATGGCGGTACCTACTTCTTCCTTGGGATATGTACCTTCTACTTCCTTACGAGATGTGTCAAATCCACAATCACAAGTATAGACAAATTTTCACTTTTAAAATTTATGTTTTTAAGTTATATATTCCACCTCAAAAAGTTCCATTAAAAAATGAGATATATCTATATCTTGAGTTATTTTAAATTTTTTGAATTTTAGGTTTTTTGAGATTTCTTTCTGAACCACTCTTAGGAGATGTGCCAAATCCACCAGCACAAGTATTCATTTTTTGACTTAAATATATATATGTTTTTAAGTTATAAGTTATAAATTGAAGTTCAAAAGTTTTATTATAAATTGAGATCTATATATTTTGTGTTATTTTAAATTTTTTGAATTTTAGGTTTTTGGAGATTTTCTTTTAGAGCCTCTCTTAGGAGATGTGCCAAATCCATTAGCAGAAGTATTCAATTTTTCATTTAAATATATGTTTTGAAGTTATAATTTATAAATTGAAGTTTAAAAGTTCTATTATAAATTGAGTTCTTTATCTTGAGTTATTTTATATTTTTAAATTTTTTGAATTTTAGGTTTCTATCTCCACGGACTCTAGCGATTGAGATAGGAACATCCACAACATTTCAACCATTTGAACAAGTTGTCTAACGTTTCTTTTAATATTATTGAAAATAAGTTTATATATGCATTTTAATTTGAAATTTTTCAAGATATATATATATATATATATTGTACAGTTTACTATTGGAGATGTTCCTATGGGGCAAGTTGTAGTGGACGAGCAACAAATGGAGAGGGAACCACATGAGGTATTGCATGTTTTTTTTTTTACATTTTGTTTTTTACATGAAGTTCTATATATTCTCACTCAATTTTAAAACATCCAATTTTTATTTTTGTACACATTGTGTATAGGTTCCCCATGCTTCGCACGATAGCTCGAGGATTGTAACTTTGCTGGGAAAGACACTACATCCATCTATATTTGATGGATGATGCACATGCACATGTGCAACATTATATCTTCAATAGATTTAGTCTTAAATTTACTTTTTTATATATATTATTATCTAGATGCAGTCATATATAACTTGATACTTGATACTTGTGAGATCTACAAATTTTGGAAATTTTTTATGTGAACCACATTTGGTACACGTGAATGTGATATATAATGTTTTTAAAAGTTAAGTTTTGGATAGTTGAAGTACATTTGGCATGTGAAGTAATGCTACAGTGTTATATATAATTTGTTTTGTTTTTAAAACTCAAGTTTTGGATGGTTGAATTACATTTGGCATGTGATGTGAAGTAATGTTGCGTTAAATAATTTGTTTTTTTTTCAAGTATTATGGTTGAACTACATTTGGCATGTGAAGTAATGTTACTTGATACTTGATACTTGTGATCTATAATGTTTTGTTTTTAAAACTCAAGTTTTGATACTTGTGATCTATAATGTTTTGTTTTTAGAACTCAAGTTTTGGATGGTTTAACTATATTTGGCATGTGAAATAATGTTGTCTTATAATTTGTTTTGTTATTAAAAATTAATTTTTGGAGGGTCAACAACTACATTTGGCATGTGAAGTAATGTTGTGATCTATATTAATGTTTTTCTTTTGAAAAACTCAAGTTTTGGATGGTTGAACTAATTTTTCCATGTGAAGTAATGTTGTGTTATAATTTGTTTTGTTTTTAAAACTTAAGTTTTGGATGGGTGAACTACATTTGGCATGTGAAGTAATGTTGTGAACTATATTAATTTTTTGATTTTGAACTAAATTTGGCATGTGAAGTAATGTTGTGGTCTATAATGTTTTGTTAAATTAAAACTTAAGTTTTGGATGGTTGATCTACATTTGGCATGTGATATAATGTTAAATGTTTTTATCGGATAGTTGAACTATTATTGGCATGGCATGCGAAGTAATGTTGTGATATAATAAAAAAGTTTTTAAAACTCAAGCTTTGGATGGTTGAACTACATTTGGCATGTGATTATGATATTATGTTTTGTTTTTAAAATTCAAGTTGTCTTTTTCCAAACAAAAAAAAAATCACTTGAATATATGTACATGTAGAAATGATTTTACACATGTTTAAATATATATGTTAAAATGATTGAAGTACAATATATCTATATATATATATATATATATATATATATATAAACAATCATAAGATTCTAGGTCTTGTTAGATGTGTCAAAAAATCATAAAGTTTTAAAAATGCATTCTATAATGTATATATATCTAGTACATGCAACATTTTGCATCAATGCATATATAGAAAAGATACTTTCAGTTAATTACATTATTGAACATATATATCCAGTATGTGCAACATTTTCATCAATGCACATAGAAAAGCTACTTTAATAGTTAATTGCATTCTAGAACACACACACACACACACACACACACACACAGATATATATATATATATATACATGCAACATTTTTCATCAATCCATGTATAGAAAAGCTATTTGAAAATTTGAATTGACCTGGGCATCCATCTGACCATATCCAATGTTCATTGAATTTTATTGCGTCAATTTTGAACGAGTCATAAATCTTTCCAAGACAGTGTTGTGAAAAATATGTATCATGTGTATGATCGTCACTGATATAAAAGTGATATTCTTTAATAACATGTCGATTCTCACTGGTGCTTTCTATATGATTGACGTTTTCTTCAGCATGTCTATATAGAATATGGATGAGCATGGAGACCTGGTGAAAATGATAGTATTCACTCTTAATTTCTTTTTATGGAACAAATGTGTATTTTTCTACAAAATCAATTACTGAAAAAATGGTCCCTAGTGGAAAAACTTCACGGGATTTTTTGAATTGCAAGTCTTTTTATCAAGCTCTATGGGAATGCTTGGTGTATTTATAAATTTTTTCCTCAAAATTTCTCAAAAAATCTATCACAAAAATTTCTTCTTCTTGTAAGTCAATTCTTTTAGCACTATTTGAACCTTGAATCGATGTATGGATATATTCATATCTCTTCCATTTCAATTTCATTTTGGAAAATGATTGATCATTTATATCAGTATGATATTTGTTTTGAAAATTTGTCAAATTTCCACAATCATCACATGTTTTACACCCAGCACATTTCTTTTCATAAAATAATTCATCGCTTTCTCTTTCACATAGAATTTGAGATATGAAATCACAGATAGTGGAAGGAGGAGGTGAATCTTTCAAAATTTTTCTACCAAAATGAAGGAATGTGTCATAATATAACTCAAATTCCACATGATAATGAGAACAACAAGTGTCGCGTATGGTGATAGGTTTTACATACCATGGTTTTTATTGAACAAAATCACTGATTGAGACATGAATTTCATGATTCTCTTCTTTGAACTTGTTGAACAAATCCACCTGAGTGGTTTCCAAGAAATGTTTTTCATGTTGTTCATACTGATTTCGTGTTATTCTTCTTCACATCACATCCCTTGCATTTGGCGAAACATGTGAATTTTTATTTCAATATTCATATATTGTTTTTTTAACATTTTCTCCAAGTATATATTTGTATGGTTGCCTACAAATAGCTATCCAACAAGCGATTTTATCATTTACATCTATTTGAAACCGAAATTTCTGATGTTTGTGAAACGTTTTTCATGAGGTTCCTAATACTAGTTGATGAAACCACTACCATATGTATTTATCTACGTACAACTAAAACATTTTTCTGTCTAGATCTTCTAATTCAATTTATAGCACTATTTATATTTTGTATCACATTTTCCTTCATTTTTTTATCTTTTGTTGATTTTCGAATACCTAATAAAGTCGTAGCTTCTTTTAATTTCCTTAATGATAGGAGACATTTCAACATTTGGGCTTGAACTGTCACATTTTCCTTTATGAAGTATGTATCAAAAATGTGTTTAACATGATATCGTATAACATGGTCAGCTCTTTTATCTCCATATGTGTGAGTGTCAACATTTTCTAACATCTCATCATCGACATTGATTTCATCTATACATATTCGAATGAATAGTACATAATAAGTTTACATATTCAATAAATAACTAAATTAATAAATATGTATAATTTCAATAATACGTGCATGTGTTCAATATATATATATATATACCTTGTGATTCAATTTCTTCACTTGAATTTCTTTCAACATTTTCACCATCTTCAATCATTGGTTCAATATCTCTTTCACTTTCTCTTTCAAAATTTTGTATCTCATCATCAATGTTTTGAGGAATATCTCTTTTTTTTTACATTGAAAAATATTTTTCAAATTAGGTCATCAAATAAAAATTAAGCTTCACATTTTACACTAGGAAAATTTTAAATATATCAAACTCATAATATTTACATTTACATAACTGCTTCAACTTCTAGTTGAGGTTGATTTTC
Source organism: Pinus albicaulis (assembly GCA_034641835.2). Taxonomy (NCBI): domain Eukaryota; kingdom Viridiplantae; phylum Streptophyta; class Pinopsida; order Pinales; family Pinaceae; genus Pinus; species Pinus albicaulis. The sequence continues at coordinate 178,584,036 of CM076578.1, forward strand.
CCCTTCAATATTTGAGAGTGCTTCTATCTTTCTTTTACGATATTGTCTCGTCTCTTCTCTACGTTCCTCAGGGTATCTTTTTCGATCATGTTTTCTCATACAATTCCTTCGATTTCCCATGATAATAGTGTATGAAGTTCAAAAATTTTTCTTCAAAAATTTATATAAAAACTCAATTAAAAAAAACATCACAAAAGATTTAATTTTAAAAAAACTAAATTTAAAATTTTTGCAAAAGATACATACTTCAATCCAAAAAACTTACTTTAAAAAATCCGAGAAAAAAATGTCTTATAAAAATGAAACAAAGCTCAAAATATTTCCTTCCAAGTCCTACGAAAACAAATTCATTTAAAAAGTTAGACAAAAACTCATTTTAAAAAATAATTATAAAAGATGTACTTCAACCCAAAGCACGTACTCTAAAAAAATTGTCACTTCAAAAAATTCCTCCAAAAAATGTCCATTGAAAATTAATTCCAACTTCTTAAAAAATGGCACTTTAAAAAATACTTCAAAAAAGCCTCTAAAAAAATATCACTTTAAAAAATACTTCCAAAAAACGTCCAAAAAATGTCTTTTGAGTATTAAGCCTAAAAATAGTCCTTTGAGAATTAAGCCCAAAAACTCTAAAAAAAAATGAAAATTAATCTCAAATCCTCTAAAAACAAAATACCTTAAAAAAAAAAATGAAGCCCAAAAAACATCCAAAAAATGTATCACATACCTCCAAGAAATTTCCTTTGAATGTAATGTCCTTTGAAAGTACCTCCAAGAAAACTCCTTAAACTCAAAACAATCCTTTGCAAAAATGTCCTTTGAATATACCTCCAAGAAAATTCCTTAAACCCAAAACAATTATTTTCAAAATCAGACCAAGACCTTTGCAAAATTAGACCAAATGTGTGAAATTATGCGAAAATAATGAATTATTTTACGTCAATTTATATTTCCACGAAATTTTTTTTTTGGACGGGTTTCGTTGTATTTTCTGGCTGACGGAAAGTTAGGTAAAAGTTCGGCCAAATTTTTATGCCATTAGACTTGACGGGAAGTCAAAGACAAAAAAATACCACCCGGCCAAACTTTAAGAGTTCAACCGAACTAACACATCTGCAATTACGTAGAACCAAGCTCTAAATACATATCTTCAACTTTGGACTGATTAAACTCCATGAAACATTCTGAATTAACTGTAGGAACCAAGACAAGAATTTTCATAATTCAATCTACTTTTAGGAAATATAACTTTTATGGAATTGCATAAATATTTACTAATTTTAATTAATTTTGTAATAAAACAGGTGCAAACAATTTCTGAAGGTTATTATGATTCAGTGAAATCATAATTTTGTATCTTCCAAAATACACTGTAAAAAAAATTGAAAAAATTATGGTGCATTACATTGGTCCGTCTTCTGTAATGGGTAGTTTTTAGATTTTTTGTTTATCACTTATATGTTAAGAAATTTCGTGCATCGCGAAACATATTCAAAATATGCAGTTTTTTCATATTGAACCAATTCAAAAAATTATAGTAATTATGATATGCATCAGTTGGCTTTGTAAATATAACGAAACCGAAGTAGACTTTGTCTAGATTGTTGTAACACATTTTTTTTCTAAAAAACACAAAGTTTCAAAGAATACAACAGTGCATATTAACATGACTTCTTATGAATCCTTTGATTGTTAAAAAACACACTCTCAAAGAAATGCTAAGTTGACATATTAAATGAATATAAAAAATTCCAAAAAATAAGTAATAGAAAGCTAATAAAATTTCTAACAACTTTTATTTTTATCGCAAAATGAAATTCTAAACAGAAAATTTGTTTTGCCTTGCAGAAAGTTGAAGAACAGAAAAAAATGAAACTTTTTTTCTCAAAAAAGGGCAAAAAGTGTAACCCAACTTCACACTTTCACCCTATAACAGATTTCTATCCACCAAAATTCCCACATCCATAAGGTAAAATGCATAGATATCACAAAATTATGTTCATTTAAGCACTCTTCCCATGAAATAAAATAAAATGAGTGATTACATTTTACTTCTTCCCCCCCAAGGTACAATAAAATTATAGGAGTCAGTATGATAGTATTTAAAATAAATTCCATGGTTATCACTATTTCTTCACTCAACAAGCCAAAACTCTTTCAAAGTTAAAACACCACATTAAAAATTATTTCCTTCACACAAGTCGCACTGCTTTCCAACAAAACAACCACAAAAACTACTCATATTATTTTAAAGGAAACTCACACATTAGTTATGATCTTTGTATTTTTATTCATATAAACATTATTCGAAAGGAAGTATCCCCTCAACTATTTTCTTTTTTAAGCAGTTATGTATTCCTTTTAAAAAAATATCTACAATAGATTTATTTCTATGCATGTCAATGCATGTTTTCTTCCAAAATAAAATTAATGTAATAAATACTATTCTTGTGCATGAAAATGCATGTTCTTCTTAAAAAAAATTGTTCCAAAAAAGAATTATGCACAATAGCTATTGTATAAGCAAATACATGCTTTATTCAAAAGAAACCTCACATAATAATTATTATTTCTTGCATGCAACTATATGGCTAACATAGTGGAGCATTCCACTGAATATAGCTCAATAGTTGTTCACTCCTTCCATTCAAAAATTATTTCATTTTTAACAAACTATCACAATAAACTATTATTCTTGTGCATATAAGAAAAAAACTAATTTAATAGGCATTACTTTAATGCATGAAACTATATACTCTTGTTCTCAAGATAAGTTATTTTAATGTATATTATTTCTATGTATATAAAACACACATTCTCTTCGAGAAAAATAGTAAAATAAATATTATCTATGTTCATATTAGCACATGTTCTTTATCAAGAAAAATAACCGCATATTCTTTTCAAGAAAAAACTCGTTACACAACATTTTTTCATTGTCGCTGCAATCCTCATCACTCACATTGGATGCTGCTTTCTATGACCAAAATAAACTGTCATGCCTTGCAAAGACCATCATTGAATCCCTCGCCATGAGGACAACATTCTTCCTATTGAAAATTTACTGAGGAGACCATCAGAAACACATGCTATTTTCTTGGTGCTAGTAGACCGTTATGCCCTCGTGCCAATGAAATGTTTTTTTTTTAAATAGAGGTGAAGTTTCATTCATAACAACTTTTTGGGCGAGTCATATGGAGTGGTTCTACTAAATAACCACGGCCTCCCTCCCTTCGCCTCTTGTTTCCACCTTTTGGGGGAACCTCCCAAGGGATAATGCCACCCTTCCAATATTGTAGGGATCGCAACCCCCTCCTCTCCCTCTATAAATATAGCCATCTTCCATTGATGAGCTAGCTGAACTGAACATATTATAGTTGAAACACTGAAGAGATTCATGTACATTTTGCTAGAAAGATAGAACGAAAGGGACCTTCATTGAGAGAGCTTAGGCTTGTGTCTTCATCCCATCTAAATTCCCCAACGATTCATTGAGACACGCTTCGACTGAACCCCACTAAAGGAGGCTACGACGTCAAGGCTTCAGTTGTAACTCTTTCTTCTATTAATACATATACATGACTATTATCTAGTTCCCATCTTGCGTTAATGTGTTTTATTTGATGCAATATTCTTAGTCCTCCTTAACTGGTTAGTTGATTATGAATGAAATCATTGTCTTGTATGCTACTCTTGTTTGCTGACCTTCATGCAGGTATCCGAGGATTCTTGCTGAAGGATTGTGACCTATCGGAGCAGAGATCAAGAGGCCGCCACCACTACAACGACAACAATGTTTGAATTTAGGTAGGTCAATCTACTTTGTCCTTTTCATTCATTAATTAAGAAACCTACACTTTAGCTTGTCCCTTTGCTGCTAGACTCACTCTAGGGCTAGAGGGATCATCTCTATCTGCAGAGAGGATTTACCTTCCCAAAAAATTGGTGGCTCCACTAGGGATCAGTGTGAGTTTGTCGTTTCATTACCTTTTAGGAGTTAGTCTTGTCAATTCAACTTCGGTCATTTGCTTGCTTGCCTGTCTTTTTTGGCCTGATTGATTGTCTGGAATTCTCTTGTTCAACTCCAGCATCACAGGATTGACCTCTACTCACTATTTCTTCCCTCCTCCCATAGTTATCTGGCTTGGCATGCTTTTTGTTTCAACAGTTGTGCCAGTTGGTGTAGGTTTCGTTTGTTGCAGTAGCGCCAACCCCTGTTTGGCACATATTACTACCGTATAGTCGCGCCAAATCCTTTAGGATTTGGTTTGACCCTTTTGCTAAGTTTTTGGTCAGTTGTGCTTGACTCTAGCTTGTTTCTTGGTTTGCAATTGGTCTTTCTGGAGTTGTTTTGACTGCTTTAGGCTTGCTCTTTCTAGTTGTTTTTCTATTTTCCTATCAGTGCAGTTCATAGCCCTAGGGTTCTAGGTGTCTTTCACTCACCGAGCCTTCCAATTGAAGGTAGATTCTTTTGGTTTCTTGTCAGTTTTATTCCTTGATCTTGAGTCTTTCTTGATCCTTTGAGTTTTGGTTTTCCGAATGATTACTTTTGTGTTTTTTTGACTCTCCATCTCTTTTTTTTTTAGCATAGATCACATTGTTCGTTTGGATCATTTAGAAGGCTTTCACTTTGTTTGAAAGAGTGCATCTTTAGTTTGAGTACATTTGTGTTTGTATTGATTTGAATCATTAATTTTGAGATCTCTACATTCATAATGCTCTAAAATAGTGTTTGATTTTATTTTTGATATAATTAGTGCATTGTGTGCTTCATTCATTCAAAAAACAAAAATTTGCATCCTTTCATTTGCATTGGAAATGAAAATTTCTTTCGCATAACTAGCACTTGCACCTAGGAAAGAGTTTTTCATTTCTCTTTTTTATTGTATTAGATGCATTAGTAAAATTCTTCGTGTGTTTTCAGAGTTTGCTACTTTCTGATATATCTCTATCGTTCTCTTAGTTAGCATTCACCGAATAAAAAATGGTGTTCTATTGCATATAGTTTGCATTTAGGAAATTTGAGATAAAATTTGGTAGGGCCTTGAAATTGAAACATTAATTCAAGTTCAATTGTAAAATTTCTTCAGTTAACCTAAGGAAGCATTGGAACATAACAAAAACCTTTTTAGAGGTCTAGGATAGTGATGTGTTTCGGCGTCGTTAAACCTAGTAGTTTTCATTTGCTGCCTGGCTTTATACATCACTAGTACGGACTTGTGCTCCCCGTACCATCGTGTATATAAAGGGAGACCCTTATAGGTTCAAATCCTTTATCCATAGGAAGCCGAGTCTATCACCCTGTGACTGTGATACCCAAAACATAGCATTGGGGGAGACTACCTTCACATAAGTTAAGTCCTTGGTCATTTATTTTTCATTTGATCACCAAGGTGTATATGGAAGTTCACGGAAAATTGGTACGCCCTCTTTCTTAGATTACCTGAGTAGTCATTTTGGTCTTTTCATGACTCTCTAAAAGGGAAAAGATCATCGAGCGCTTGTAATTTCACGCTCATTTTCAACCTGGAAGTGATAGAGTCACCTTTTGTCTATTTCTCAACTCTTAAAATATGAAACGATGAAGTTTTGTTTCAATGCCTTAAAATATTAACTGCCCACGAAATATTCCTAGTTAAAGTTATCTTCCTTAGCGTTTTGTTTTACGTTTTTTTTCAATAGCAACATTTCCAGAGTTTACCAACCAAGGGATCCCCTCCAAAGGGAATCCTGGTCCTTTTCCTACTTTTGGGAATGTTGGTGCTCCTTATATGGCAACATTGTCCCTTTTGGGGTTAACTATTGGTTTGTGTGTGTGGTTATTCTCCAACTCCATGGTCTTGTGTATTTCACCCTCTATACAACCATCTCCTCCACCTGAACAACATCATGTTGATTATAAGGTGGACCTCTCCCCTTCTTCACCTATTTCTTCATCCTCCTCTTCTAATTCGCTTGGTGGTAGTCTGGATTCTAGTAACCAGGTGGCTAAGAAGAAGAAGAAGATGATGAAAAATAAGAAGTTAGATAAGAGAGATGAAAACTCTACGGGTATTGTGCCTAAGGAACCTTCCCTTGATAAACCATCCAACCTTCCACGAAAATTAAAATTCCCTTGCAAGTTGTTTAAAGGTGACCACTTTCTTCGAGACTGTCCTGGCATTCCCAAGGTACTTGAAGCATGGTCTGATGGCCATCTTCCATTACCTTTGGCATCTTGAAGTCATATTGGTGGCACATATTTGACTAGAAATGATAAGACTCATAAGAAATAGGGTAAGGTTACCAATCCCTATAAGTTGTGTGAAGGGCATCATCCCATTCACCTTTATTTGTACATGGATGAAGCCATGAGAGTGTTTGAAAACCCTACTATTTCTGTTCCCAGCCTACCGGTTGGTTACCAGAAGCTTTCTTCGATTCCTCCCCTAGTTGATTCAACGATCAGTCAAGATTCATCCTTGGTCGATCCTGCTCCCTCAGAAATCTAAATTCACGAATCCGTTCCCAACCAACCATTGGTCGAAGTATCAGTCTACATGATCCTCCCTATGGGTCATCAGGTCATTTTCGTCGAGAGTGGATCTCATCCCCCTCATGTACTTCTTGTTTCTTCATATTACTCGAACTTGGAGAAAGATCCTCCTGTCCTTGTGACTCAAGAAGTTGCTCTTCCTGCTCCCATGTCTATGGTCCAGGAGGATGCTCCTCTTGCTCCGGTAATTCCAGGGCATGACCATCTCAGTTCAATGGTACCCCCTCCAAGTATTTTGGCCACTTCCTTTGATTGGAGTTGATTTTCGAGATACCGCCTTCCTTCTTATGTGCCCTTTGAGATCACGGTACAGGCCTTCAATGTGGTCATACCCAAAAAAATTATAGATGGAGGAATGTTTGTAAGTATTCTTCCTTCAACTACCTGGCAAGCATTTGGTTCTCCTTCACTTGTGCATCTTACTCAGAATATGTTGGCATTTAACAGAGGAACCAGTCAACCATTAGGGATCCTTCTAAAGTTTCCAATCACTTCGGGAGGGAAAAACATCTATATAGACATGATGGTTGTCCCAGGCCCCTTGGATTTTAATTTACTCTTGGGGTGCGACTATGCTTATGCCATGGGTGCACTTGTCTCCTCCCTCTTTCATGTGATATGTTTCCCACATGAAGGTCGGATCGTGACCATTGATCATCTTTCATTCTTTCATCCTAGCGTGGAAGCTTTTCCACCATCATCTATGCCAAATTTTTATCCGCCAGTTGTATCTTCCCAGCCATGGGTTAATTATGTGGCCACTTGTTCGTTGCCCTCATCCAGTGATTGTGCCATTGAGTACTGTTTGCTGGGGGAATTTTATTGCAATTTCCAAGACGTTTTTCTCCCATTATATGTGAACCTCTTGGAAGCCATGACCTCTTATTCACTATGATTAAAGGTTGATGGAGCACGGTTCATTTCCTTGTGTCAAGCTCCTTAAAAAATGAAACAAGTTCATCTGACGATAGTTCATTTTCTATGTCAACCTCATTAAAAAATGAAGTAGGTCATGAGTATAGTTATTTTACTGTGTCAACCTCGTTAAAAAATCAAACAGTTTCCCTTTTCAATTTGAGCCTTTGGTTAGATCTCGTAAAATCCTAGTCAAGTAGTTCTCGTGATCTCATAATTAAGCCTTCATTCCATCCACCTGTCAGTAACTAGCAGTCTACTCTGGTGAATGCACTGAAGCTTGGGGGGCATGTACCTCGAATTGAGACACCATGTTGGGGGTATGCAAACATTCCAGGCATAGTTTTTTTCCATTTCAAGCTTGTGTAAAAATGAAACCAATTTCGAGCATAGCTTGTTAAGGTTTCAAGCTTGTGTAAAAATGAAACCAAAATCAAGCAGATTTTCTTGATTTCAAGCTTCTGTAAAAATGAAACCATTCCCATTTTACCTCTCATGATTTCCATTCTACTAGCTTATTTTTCCAGATGAACCTTGGTTTTATCACTCCATCGTCCCGATCTGCTTGGCCGATCATATGCCTTCACTTGATTGTTTTACCCATTCCTAAGGAACCGATGTTAGCCAACTTCTTGACCTTTACTTGTTCCGAGAAGTTCCACCATCAACGGAACCAATTTCTACCCTTAATACCACTGCTTCCTCTAGGAAGAGTTAACTTTTAGCTCTTTTCTGACTCTTAAAAATTGAAAATATTGTCGAGACTCTTGTCGTTTTGAAATCGTTAAATGGCTATGAAATGGTATCTACCAAGTATACGTTTACCCCTTTTTCGGGCTGGGATAGTTTATTTATAAAAAAGGAATACCTTAGCCTATCGTGACTAAGAGGTTCTCTCAGACATAGTTTTCTACCTTTTTGGATCTATGAGACTACCTACGATAAGGGACATGCTGGAGTTTTCTTTTTCGCTTCTTTTCAAACTCTCTAAACATGAAAAGTTGTTGAGTTATTCCTTTGTCAGACTCGTTAAAATCTTATGACATCGGACATCGTCACCATGACGTTCACCGATTTCATCCTTCCTAGGGCTCATAAAATATACTAAGATGGATTTTTCTGAAGGAAAAACTTACAGAACAAGCATATGTTATCCCCTTCAAGCTTGTTTTTCAAAATAATTGGGGTACTCGCCTGAAATGGTGGGGGAAAATGGAACCAGTATTAGTCGTGCCGGCAGTATGTCGTTCTTGAACATGACACTCGTCTGTGTTAGGTCCTTGTAATTTACTAGATTGATTTCAATACAAATGGACAAGGGTAACATAAAACCAAGATTTGGAATCAAAGGAGCTAGCCTTCCTGGATTCAGAGAGGGATCTCTCTAGTAGGTTCAAAGATGTGAACTTGTTTGCTGATTTGGGTTGATTTTAGGCTATATGTTAAGTGCAGGGTATTTTGATTGTTTTTGGTTGGGTATGATGCTCAAATAGATTTAGATAGAAAAAATGGAGATTGTTAAGTCATTGGGAAATGGAGCCTAACAAGGTCATGATAAGTTCATCAATGGTTTGAAGAGAATTTTCAGGGCAATATTAACTAGGTTGGTGGATCTTTTAAGGTTGTGAAGGGTCATGAGGTGAACATTAAGCTTGAGAACAATAAGCTAATAAAGGGCAAGAACTGAATCCTTTATGTACTTGTAAACTGAGAGAGTTATAAGATTTATGAGCATATCAAGAGAATCAAAGGAATAAGAAAAAACTAATCCATTTGATTTCAAACTGAAAGTAGTTAATCAAACAAGACAAACATTTAGATGAAACATAGAAAGGCAAGAAACTTATTTAACTTTCATAGATTTCATCATTAAGAGCAGAAAAACATTTAAGATGCACAAGTAGTTATAACCATAGAAGGAGAGAAAACCCTGAACATATAAAGTTACAGCTATGAAGGTTCCTTGAAAACAAATTTAGATAAGTAAAGGCAAAGAGCATGATTGAAACAGACTTCTTTGATAAACCTAGGCAAAGATTCTTTTAAAGAGATGATTCCAAGAACAGAGTATTTCAGTGGCAACAATATGCAGGGCTAGCCATAAATCATACTTGACACTAACTGATCTAAACCATTCAAGAAATGGACAAGATAAGAACTCCTTAGGGAGCAAGATATGGATTCCCTAACATATCTCAATAGAAGAAAACATTCAGGCAATGAAGTACAAATAGAATTAATGTGCCATCAGAAAACATTTCTTAATATAAAATTTTTGTCCTACTGCAAAATAGAAAGATGGAAAACATAATGGAAAACTAGAAAACATGAACATAATAAAACTTCACCATAAACCAATTTTATGGATCCTGCAAACATTCTCTCTCCATCAATAAGCAAACTAGGGCATGCATGAGCTCCAAGACATCAAATTGTTATAAAAAAATCCAAGAGACTAAGTATTGATTCAGAATAAGTCATCAAAATCCAACTAATACATAAGAGCCTCATGCTCTATTTGTGGAGAAAAATAAGGATGTGGAAACCCTAAGAGGCTTCTAGAAACCCTAATTTAGCCATAAATGTCATAAATGTGCTTAATGACAATGCAAGGCCCAAGACACATAAGAGATAAGACAATAAATGAAAAAGATCAAAACATAACTCCCAAATGAAATCATGAGTGATTTTTCCAAAAAAACATTAAAAACCCAATTTTCATTAATCAGTGTCTTTTGTTGACTTTTTGGCAAAAGGTTGTCTCTGTGCGTAGTGCCATTTCAGCAAAAAATAGGGTCTGTTGCGGCTGAGTTTTTTACCCCTTCCCGGCATCGGATTTGGCCCTGTGATGGCTCAATGGAAATCTTGATGAGTATAATTTCAAAAAATACTTGATTTGTGCAGAATGGATGCCATTTACTTGCTCAAAAATCAAAACACCCATGACTACTCTATGCACAACACCAAGCCTAAAAAGGAGGCAAAAAGGTCAATTTTGAGGTGTTTTTTGTCCTTTTGAGGGTGAAACAATGCTCCAATTGACCTGAAATTTTGTGGGTAGAATGTTGATGATATAAAAAATCCAAAAATGTAAACTTAAGCAGCTGAGTATGTCTCAATTTGTTGTGTAACGCCTAGGGTGCTGAGGTCCTAGGGGTCAAAATTTGGAAAAAACTAAAAGTTTCTGGATTTTCCTCAAAATTGGTGTGTAGACCCCTCAAGGGGTTTTAGATATCTGTTGAGAAGCATAAGCCAATATCTTAAGGCTTTCATTCACTTCGGTCCTTTTTAGATCTTCTAGCTCCATGAGGGCTTGCTTTAGTTTGGCAGTAGCAAGCATGGTCTTCCTTGCCTAGTGTTTGACAATTTTCTTCTGTAAGGCAAGGCACCTCTTCAACTCTTTCAAATATTTATGCTCCTCTTTGTAATATTATTTGACCCTTTGTGCCCTCTCAAAATCATTTTCCCATTCTTGAAGCTGGGCATCCTTTTCTATGAGGAGCAACTTAGTACTTATCCCTTGGTCCTCATTATCATTGTCTAGATAAAAAAAAAGAGGCCTTTGAGAATGATTTTTTATCCTTTTTCTCCTTATTACTTGTACCTTCTACTCAAATATTTCCATTTTTTCTTTTCCTTTTTCAATATTTTGGTTTTTTGAGAAGAGATGGTCCTTTGCCTTTTATAGGCAACAAACACATTTCTTCTCCCTCTGTGATATGTGCATGTGAGAGGGGTAACAATAGAAGTTTCAAAGGAAGTGATATCATAATTTTGACCTTTATTTTTCTTGATATCTTCTGCACTTTCCTCACTCTGATTTTCTTTGTCATCCATGGACTGATTTTTGTCAAGACAGTCATGACTACTATCATGACTGTCATGACTATTTCCTTGATTGTCTGGTGTACTTTGATGGTTGTCCTCTTCATCATGTTGTACTTCTTCATCATCTTGCCCACTACTTTAATATATGTTTTCCTCTTCATCGGGCTCACTACGCTCATCTTTGTGGTTGCCTTCACTAATTTCATCATTGCCATCACTGCTTTCTTCATGGTTACTTCCCTCCTCTTCATTGTTTTCTTCATTTTGATCATCTTCTTCTCCACTGCTCCCTTCTTGTCCATCATTATCTGTCTCATTTTCCTCCTGACTGTTGCCTTCTATTTTTTCTTCACTAGGGCTACTATCAGCCCCCTCACTTGGAAATTTAGGGGAAGAGGAAAGAGGCGAAATTATTTGTGGAGAAGGCACATGGGGAGATGATGGATGTGTGGAGGTAGATGGTTGTGAAGTGGAAGGAAAATTCTACTTGATGAAGGCCCGAGGGTCTCTAAACACATCATGTGAGATGAAGGTCTCCCAAGATATTCCTTGTTGCTCTAGCTAGTATAGGACAATCATTTTGATTAGGGAGTGGTGAAAGAGGCTTGGCATTTGGTGGTCATAGCTTTTCTTCTTGAAAACTAAGGCCATTTTATCAATGCTTTGGAAAAGGTAGTAAGGTAGGTTCATCAGCTTGACCCTAGTAAATTGCATCAACAACCTTATATGATATGAGTAGATCCGGGAGTAAATCCCCTCACATGTGAAGTAACTGATAATCTACCTCATCAATGCAGCACACCTCTCTAGAAAATGGGAAAAAGGGAAAACAACCGAACAATTTTGTTGATATTTGGGTTTCAAATAGGGCCGATAATAACTCAACTCCAGATTTTTTTGTTTGAACCATACCTCACCAATGTCTGGTATACCTGTTCCTTTGGAAATGATCTCAGACGAGAGCTCAAATTGTACCCCTGCGAGATTGACTTGATGGTTTTTTCAGCTACAAACGAACAATATAGTTAAGTTTGAATGGTTGCTAACTTTCTTGCCCCTCTCACAAAATTTGTAGCACCCTACATCCAGGAAACATGAAATGATCATAGGAGATGAAGTGATTGGAGTGGTGTCTAGGGGATCAAATATTTTTTCTTTTCCTCCACGATGCTTTGGCTTGGTGGGAGTATGACTCTCATCACTACTGGTATGACTATCTCCTTCTAACATGATGATGGGTCCAAAAAACAACAGTAGGACCTTTGGACTTTTCTTGAGGTTTTTTGGGAAAACTAGGTGCTTTTAGTGGTTTTTAGGTCAACTCTTTGAAAAAATGAAGGCTAAGGTGAAAATGATTATTTAGAGCTTGAAGTTAGGGTTAGAGGTTAGCTTATAGTCACCCAATCTTGTTTTTGTACTCAAAATCAATTTCACTTGCAAACCCTAACTCAAAGACTAAATAATTGATCTTTATATAGTATAGGGTTTGGTCTAATTTTGACTATGGATGACTTCCTTTTTTAGAAAAAGGAAAGCTTGGGAGGAGAAAAAAGTTTCACCAACCTCAGGCTCTGCTTGCAGAAGTTTTGAAGACAAAATTTTTTATTTTGGAGCTCCTTGATAAAATGTGGAGAAATATGGAGAAACGTGGAGATCCTATCTAGTCATGACTAACCCACTACTCCCTGAAGACCCATCATGGGCTCAAGCCATTTATTGTAACCCTAACATGTTACCCATTTTTTCACCATGTCTTGCCTTTTGGCCCAAAACCTCTGTTTTTTTTACCTAGAGAGTTCCCCCACTACTACCTAAACCTACCAATCAAATAACTTTGTTGTCTCTTCCATAATATTCTCAAACACTGATTATCTCTGTAGGCCATTTGGATAGTCAAGTATGTTGGATGTTAGGTCTTCAATACACTAAGCTTATCATAGACTCTATCCTGTACTTGGTGATCACTAATTCTAAATCTCTATCCAAAGTCCAAGTCCAAGAAATCCCCCATTAGGTCACTTAAGGTTTCACTAAGTCATAGGATGGATTTGGTGCCCAACAAGTTATGCCTTCCTACATGAAGAGATTGTATTCAAAGAGGAATACAAAAAGATTGTTCTGCAAAATTTGGGAGGAGAAAAAAGTTTCACCAACCTCAGGCTCTACTTGCAGAAGTTTTGAAGATGAAATTTTGGATTTTGGAGCTCTTTGATAAAACATGGAGAAATATGGTTGGAGCATAGCGCCTATGCGTAGTGCCTGTGCATAGTGCCGGGTAGACTGAGCAGTGTCCTAGGTGCTTCCGGTCTTTTCCAGGCCAGGCGTGTAGCACCGAGCTCTGAGTGCGTAGCATAGTGTATTTTTACACTACCCGCCTCCCTCCTATGGATAGCACCGAAGGCTAGGTGCGTAGCACCGACCTTGGTGTGTAGCGCCCGAAATTTTTACCATTTGGCTTGAAAACCCTGAAAAAAATTCTCCCAACGGCTTCTTCTCTTTGGAAATGGAAAATGATGCATGGGAAAGGTTCAAGTGACCTTTTATATTTGTTTCGAAAAGTAATTTTTAAAATATCAAACCCACTTTTTTAAAGTTAATGTCCGCTATATTTTTAGTGTGCCTTTTGACTAATATTTGCTCAGAAGCAATTTTAACATTTTTGGCAGAAATGTTTACTTATTCCTCTGTCATCTTTTGCAAAAAAATATTTTTGAAATGGAGGCCATTGTTGGGGGTCTATTGCTGAGATGTAAACCATAGTCACACTTTCTTTTTAGGTTTTTTTGATAACAAATGATGCCCAACCTTTGATCTTATTTCAAAAAAAAAAAACCTTTGTTTTTTACCCTTTGGTAAAATGATCCCTTTTTAAATTGATACTCTTTGTCTTTTCTTCTCTTAGTGCAAGTGGAGAAATGATATTTTTCGCAAAACCCTAAGGAGGTGGCTTCTGTCCTTGAAATATCTGAGATGGTTTCTCTCTTGTCACCACTGTTTTGTTAATCAACCAAAACAAACTTTTATTCTCTTTTACCTATAGGCCTATTTCTTTTTTCTTATTTGTGTCTGCCTCCTGGTGGTGATTACATCTTATTACCTTCCCTCTCTTTATTGCTGGTGGCCACCTTGGCTATTCATGGTAGAAATGTGAACAAGGGAAACTATCCCTTGTAGTATTTGTGCTTTAAGCCAAGGAGGCTTTTATTGAATTACTTTGGATCAAATTGCTTGATTTTATTCCAGTTTGATTACAATCTCTTCATGTAGGAAGGCATAACTTGTTGGGCACCAAATCCATCCTATGACTTAGTGAAACCTTAGGTGACCTAATGGGGGGATTTCTTGGACTTGGACTTTGGACAAAGATTTAGACTTAGGGATCACCAAGTATAGGATAGAATCTATGATAAGCGTAGTGTATTGAAGACCTAAGATCCAACATACTTGACTATCCAAAGGGCCTGCAAAGACAATCAATGTTTTAGAATATTATGGAAGACCCAGCAAATTTATTTGATTGGTAGGTTTATTTAGTAGTGGGGGGAATTTTGTAGGTAAACAAAACAGAGGTTTTGGGCCAAAAGGCAAGACATGGTGAAAAAATGGGTAATAGGTTAGGGTTAAAATAAATGGCTTGAGCCCATGATGGGTCTTCCGAGAGTAGTGGGTTAGTCATGACTAGATAAGATGATAAAATAGTGAACGTTTTATCTTAGGATGATGAAGGCAGTGAGATTTCTAGAACTCACAATGTTTATGAACTTTGTTTTGAGAAATCTAGGACCAATACTTAGTAATTTTCAGATATTGAAAATTATGGATGACTAACAGTTTACATTCGTGTTGGGTTGGGGACATCTCATTTCGTCATCTTTTCCTCCATGGGTTTGAGTAATACATTTTGACCTCTCATCTGCTCTTTTCCACGTCATTATGACCTCAGATCCCTTGATGTCAAATACTTCCAAATCCAGAGTCGTGTCGCTGATATGTTCAAGAGAAGTTTCCCTCCGCAGTTTTCAACCTCCCTCTGATCCTTTGTTTGGTCTCGATTCACTATTATCATGTTCCTCTGTCTCTTATCGATGATGTTGGAAACATTATGGCCCACCTTCGACCTAATCACTTCTTGACGACCTTAGCTCATTATCCAGGAAGTTGACGTAGAGACTCAATTTTGGTACCTTAGAACCTGCATGCCTCCATGACAAGTTCTTCACATTCGACGACATGTCCACATTATTGGCCTTCGATCGAGTGATTATACAGGTGTTCAACGCTAGATCATTTTTCACATTCCGTGGATTGTACATGTTGTACCTTGAGAGCCATTTTCATTATTTGTAGTTTCTCTCATGCCTTTTAATAGTTTTCATCATTGGCTAGTAATCAAGTGACTTTCTTGCATGTTCGACTTCAACTCACATATTCCCATGCTTGAATTTGTACTTTTTCGGGTCGAGATGGAGTGCAAGACTCTGGGATTTTTATGATAAGATCCAGGCTGCGGGATATTATGGTTTATCATGACTTCATTGCATGACGTTTTCGATTGGATGGCTGCAACCATACCTGAGTCTATTTTTATTTATCCTCACTGCTAGACGGTTGCGTCCATACCTCGGATCTTAGTTTATATATGTACTCTATTATGGATGGTTGCGCCCATACCACATGTTCATGTATCAGAGATATCAGTTGTATTTGTAATTTCAGGTCTTCCGACAGCTGTGTTTGGTTTGAACGTGTTCTCGTAAAGCATTCACCCCTTCCTCCCTCTCAGACCTAATGCTTTAGGGGGAATGTTTTACATAGAATTTTGTCACTATCCCTGCCCTCCCCATCCTAGACATTGGAGGCTCATTTATGTGACCAAATAAAGTGTCATGCCTTGCAAATACCATCATTGCATCCCTTGCCATGATCACAACATTCCTTATGTTAACAATTTTCTAAGCATACCATCAGAAAGCCATGCTTTTGCCTTGGCACTAGTAGACCATTATGCCCTCGCGCTGATGAGGAAATTAAGCTAGGCCCCACACCCATTGGCGCTCTGTCCCAGTGAGCTACCCCTGCCAACCTGTTTATATAATTTTTTTTTTAAAATATAGGCAAAGTTTCCATTATAACAACTTCGTGGGTGAGTCATCTGGAGCGGTTCGATTGAATAACCACACCCTCCCTCCTTTTTCCTCTTATTTCCACATTTTAGGGAAACCTACCAAGGGATAAGGCCTCCCTTCCACTATTGTAGGGATCTCATCCTCCTCCTCTCCCTCTATAAATATAGCCATCTTCCTTTGATGAGCTAGCTGAACTAAAAATATTATAGCTGAAATATTGAAGAGATTTCTGTACATTCTGCTAGAAATATAGAATGGAAGAGACCTTCTTTGAGAGAGCTTAGGCTTGTGTCTTCATCCCATCTGAATTCCCTGGAAATTCATCTAGATGCGCTTTGACTTAACCCCGCTGAAGGAGGCTACGACGTCAAGGCTTCGGTTGTAACTCTTTCTTCTATTAATACATATACATAACTGTTGTTTTGTTCCCATCTTCTGTTAATGTGTTTTATTTAATGCAATATTCTTAAATCCCTCCTTGACTTGTTAGTTGATTATGAATGAAATCATTGTCTTGTATCTTGCTCTTCTTTGCTGATCTTCGTGTAGGTATCTGAGCATTTCTTCAGAAGGATTGTGACCCGTTGGAGTAGAGATCAAGAGGCCACCACCACTACAGCGATGAAAGCATTGGACTTAAAGTAGGTAAGTCTAATTTTTTCTTTTCATTCATTAATTAAGGAACCTACACTTTAGCTTGTCCCTTTGTTTCTAGACCCACTCTAGGGCTAGAGGGATCGTCTCTGTCCAGAAAGAGGATTTACCTTCCCAACACTCGCTACTTAGCTTTTCTATATAGGGTTTGCATGCATTTTGTTCTATATAATATCATAGTTTCCTGATATTTATATGCGCAAGTTTCTCATGCATTCTTCTAAAATATTATCTCATAGACAACATGAAAAAATTTCGGAGGAAATAATTTATTATTCTACAAAAATATACCTACAAATTTCCAAGAGTCAAGATCAATGTTTCCAATTAAAATAATCTATAATTTCTTGCAAAATATGCATATTTTTCTTCTTTCCAAGGAAATTCAGGGTTTCTTATCTTCTTAGCTACATTTCTGACAAGCCATCCAAAATTGACTCTCTTTGAAACATATTTGGAAGTTGCAGTCGCAACAGAAGCTTTCTCACATCCAAACTTAGATGCGTCATTCAGTAGAATACATGGGTTAAGGTTGTTCTTCACTATAAAAATAAAGAAAGGACATATTTCTCCTGTATCTTCCTTGTGAGATCGTGAAATTCCTACTTCATACCATCTCCATCCTCAAACGAAAAGACAATAGTAATGTTTTCTTGGTGTCCATTTCATTCCTCTTCATCTTGGAAACTAATGCAACCTACAGATGACTCTGTATTTTGTAATCTCCTACAAAATAGGATTGTTTGTAGAGTGGTGATTATAATGATAACATGTATTACAATAAGGGTAAGGGTATTGGAGGAAAACATAATCTTGCGCAAAGGACTCCAGTCTTCTCTCTCAAGATAGCAAGTCACTACCATTTTATCACCTCCACATAAAGTGAAACAAGGTAGACAATATTAGGAAGAATTGAGCAACCAAACAAAAGAACGAAAGGATGGTTTTCAAGAATTTGTTAACCTATAACTGATTACTTTGATGGAATGATTAAATATATATTAAATTTGTAATTTTTTATTTTGAAAATATATGAGTTTCTTACAAGATTTTTTACGAGAGTTCTGGTAAGTGTATTATATACTCCCCCCTTAAACAGAACACCATCTACGTTGTTCATCTCTCATTGGAACTTTCACTTTTACTCAAGATATAAAAATATATAGAACCAAAAGGGAATCCTTCCCCTTCAAAATGAAGGATATTATTTTAGGCAAATGCCAATAAACAAAAAAATGATGTTCATCAATAGTAATAAAATTTATAGTTGAAAAAATATGCAATTTCTAATTTCCATCACTTACCCATTATTGAATTTCGTATAAATGAAAACAAAGTCTCTATGCCAAATTATTGTTACTTGTCATTTTTTCTTGGAAATCTTGGTCACTTTATACAAAAAATTTAGCTATATGTGGTTTCTCATTTGTAGAAAGCACTAGAAGAGTGGTTTGACAGCCCAAAAATGAGCACCTACAGTGGTTTCATAACCATCATGGAAAGCACCCTACAATGTATGATTAGTAAATTCAATATAATGACAATAATCACAACAATTTCAATCAGTAAATAATTATGCATTTCCAAATGATATTTTAATCATAGTAGTTCCACAAGTACTTAGATACCACCAACCCTCTAATCATCAAAATGATAAATCATTTCACCAAGTGCACATTGTCATAGCCCCCGTCAAATACATCCACACATTACTTCTAATATTACTTACAAAGAACCTATCTCTCTAATGATAAAAATTATCAAAATAAATTCACAAGATTGGTAATACAATAAAGAAACTACAATTCCAATAATTTATTTCTGAAAAATACATTCCTTTCCTATGAATTTGTACATAAAATTATTACACAATCATATAAAAGTAATTTTTAACAGATCATTTATCTTATTAGTTAACTTGTTTGGCTATGAGAAACACAGTTGAAAAAGAGTGGTCTTCCCAACCAGTGGGAACTTGTTTTCCTAAACCAAATTCAACTATTTTCACATATATACATTTCCTTGACAGAGACCATACCAGGTCTAACATAGGATTCCTCTGGGTACCATATTGCATATTCCTTCAACAACATCATCTCCTCAAGAATTTAGAGCTCAGTAGCTCACTCTTTGGGTCTCCTCCAATAGGCTCCAAAATCAACACAATTACCTCAGGCTTTTCCCCTATTCACCATATTGGAAAAATATTTTCCTTTACTGAGATCATTTATATCCAAGCTGACGAAATATAATTAGGAAACCGTCATTGTCCCAATACCTCTTTGGCCTTTCATAATTGTCTATAATTATTTGACTTGTGAAATTCTCTTTAACAGGTTTTTCCATTGTAATTCACATAACAGACCATATGCACATTTTCATCAAAGAAAAAGGAACATTTAAATACATGATTCTTTCATACTTTACCCTCAACATGGGTCCCATAATATGTAGAAGTAAATTTGACTAGAATTCATAACTAACATCTCATCTCATACATGTGGTATTCATTTCAAAATTTCATATAATTATCAACATGCAGTTTTAGAAAAAACAATACCAATGTTGCATATCATAATGTTAAAGATTACACCTTCTCATTTGTAGTTGCAATTCACATTGCATGATTTTACCTTCTATGGGTTCTCATGTTTCCATTAAGCTACCTCTTCTTGATCACATCGAAAACATTAGTCACAATTGTTTTTAATAAATCCATATCTTCTACAAAATATTATTATGCACAAATCATTTGTCAAATACATTCAAGATGCATTTTCATTTCACATGCATCTTTGTTCTCAATATTCCAACATAATAGAACGATATTGTTGTTGTTGCTATTCATAAATAGATTTTATGTATTAAAAGTAATATAACAAGTAAGGATACATCCTTTAGATGTTAAAATGAAGTTTGTATAAATTTTTTATTTCCAAAACAATAGTGAAGGGAATGATGCTTTAATTATTAATATTTCCATAGTTTCCAACTCATGCAACATGTCATTTCATTTATGCATAATCATATAATAATCAATCATTATACAACATTACCAAATTCAAGTGAATCTCATAGACTTTTCTTGATTCAACAAATTAGTAATGCTAATAGATTCACATGTCATTCATATTTCGTTTAGTGATGTTAATGAAAACACCATGTTTCTACAACATCTTCGACTTATGGATTAGATTTACTATGTATTGTCATTGAAATATTCACATGCACTAGATGGGTTTCGAAAAGATGTGATTAACGTATTTATAAGATGGAAATCAGCTAACATCATCATTGAATCATCAATTTGTAGAGTTGTGAAGTTTAAGCAAACAAGGTAATCATCATCATCTGATTATTACTAGTTCTATTATTTTATAGAATCATTAAATTAGTCACTTTAACAACACTATTATATCATGATCAAATTTCTTTGTAACCTTCAAGAGCTTGTAGTCATATGTATGCATTTATAAACAATTAGTCACTTTGGTAATCATTGTAGTTTTCTTGCATGTGCATAAAAGCCTAAATATATATTTAATCATACAAAGACATTAAGTCATAATTAATAAATAAGTGTTGTTAACACATATCGTAACAATACAATAAACCCCAACTTCAACGGTGTATTTTCACCATTAAACCAACAAAATGAAGTAAACTTCCACAATCACTCAGTTTATGAATTGTAATAATATTCAATCAAAAATGATTCATGCATATAGGATTTAATATTTAGTCATGGAATACTAACTAATTAATGTTACCATCCATCGTAATATCAATCAAAATACATGAAAAGACTCAATCATCAATTAGCGATTACAATCATTATTCATTTTTAACATCTGAATGAGTTCTTTCAAAGTATTTTAAAAAATCACACTGTCATCTTCAAGGAAAACCTGTTACCTTCTACACTTTTTCATTCTCATATAGATCAATACATGCATTCATTCTTTATAAAAAATGCAATGTAGTCAATTCCCACTAAGATAATTATTTGAGGATGGGCCTCATTAGGAAGGCGACCTGGGATCAGATCTCACGAGGGGTGGTTGTGCCCTATGATAGAGGAAGGAGACATGCTAAAAAATCTAATCAACTTAGGGATGGTGTGTCCAAGGCTAGGTACAATCCTCGAGTGACTTTGACAGATTAGATGCCCATGCTTCACGGCTCCTGAAGCCATAGGTCAAGCTTAGGGGATCATAGATAACTTGACAAAAAATAAAAAATAGTACATTGTAGCTTTATTCATGTCCTTTAAACACACCATAGTCATTATTGTAATAGTTTGCATTCAAAGGTTAGTAGTTAATCCTCACTATCACTAGAAAGTGCTCAGGATTTTTCGTATGTGCAATAGAATTTTTATTGTCTTTCATCTGCATAAAGATTCAAATTCCATGAGCACAATTTTAAAGCATAATTTATTACTTAATACTCTTCAATGCAATTATAAACACGCATCATGCATGGCATCTCCAAATATTTCTAGTGCATATATCGTTATGTACTTTTTTTAAAATCATACCTAAGCTTATGCGCCCCACTAGCATCATACCTTTACTCCTCTTTCACTTCCTAATTCCCAAAAGGTGCCAATGTTGCAACCTTTTTTCTCTGCCACCACTTGTCAGTAAACGTTAAGTAATAGTATATAGGATTAGATTTTTTTTATGAGATTTGGCAACAAGTACTAATTCAAATTCACGATTCCATATTCCTTAGCTGGTCATTCGATAAAATTATCATCATTCCATAGAGTAAAATTTAGGAATATAATAATAAGTTACACAACCACTAACAACCACTATTGTAACATCTTAACATAAAATTCTTGATGTAACCTTGCATCGTGTTCAATATTCTTTTAACTATGTTAGTTAATCACATATTTGATAATGTAAATGTCATGGAATGCAAGGAACAACATAATTAGAATAAAAAAATAGACAACCACATCATTGAACATATATATACCCTAGAAACATCATAGGGTGAAAACCAAAAAATATTTAATTATATTTAAATGCTCATGATGGTGTTCACCCGTCACTCAATGTTTGTAAGGGAGTCAATCCATTGACCATTGTCATAGAATTTACAAGGAAATGTCATCTTAAATACAACATAGCTAGCTAAATGTTATTACATTAACCTCACACATCCTCAATCACTATGTCTTTGTGGCCTCGTTGCTCCTGTGGATTATCCTACATCTATCACTCCTCAATCTGCATGGACCATTAGTTCTTTACCTACCACAATGTTAACTATAATTTATCCTCTGCATAAGTCACCGTCCTTCCCTGCCATCATTTTTATCAACAACATTTGATATCAATATTCCATAAAGTATTAATCGATAAATATTCTTTACTATCAATGTTTCAAACATCATTTCATGTGCATAAACAAACTTTAAAAAAATAATCAGGACACACCTCTTTTAACATTACGCACACATTAATTAAACACACATAACTATTAAAGAATATATGTTCATTTTTACATGTGTATGGTTATGACAGATGTCTATCCACTGAAACTCCCACATGCATAAGGTAATTCACATAAATATCACCAAAGCAGGCTCGTTTAACTACTCATCATGTGCATGATAGGAAAATGAGTGATTACATTTTACCTTTTCCCACAAGCATATGGTAAAACTAAACGAGTCATTATGATATTATTTAAAATGAATTCCATGCTTATCACTATTTCTTCACACAATAAGAGAGAACTATTTCAAAAATGGTTAT
This sequence comes from Pinus albicaulis, assembly GCA_034641835.2. Lineage (NCBI taxonomy): Eukaryota > Viridiplantae > Streptophyta > Pinopsida > Pinales > Pinaceae > Pinus > Pinus albicaulis. The sequence goes on from CM076578.1 coordinate 178,606,868, forward strand.
CACTATTTCTTCACACAAGAAGAGATAACTATTTCAAAGATAAAGCACCACCTTAAATATTATTTCCTTCACACTAAACACATTCATTTCCAACAAAAAAACCACTACAACTATTCAATATATTTTAAAGGAAACTAACAGTGTAATTATGATCTTTGTACTCGTAGTCATATAAAAGTTGTTCAAAAGGAACTAGCCCCTCACTTATTTATTCCTAAAAAACTACTACATTAGATATTTAGTTCATTTTCTCTTCCAAAAGAAAACTAACATAATAAATACTATTCGTGTGCATGCAAATGCATATGATTTACCAAAAAGATCTTTTCCAAAATAAATTTATTCACAATAGCTATTTTATCTGCAAATACATGCTCTATTCAAAATAATTCTAACATAATAATTATTATTTCTTGCATACAACTTGATGCTTTTTTCCATAAACCTAACACAATGAACCATGCCATTACATATAGCTCAGTATTTTTTCTTTGCTTGCATGAAAAAATTATTTCATTTTCAAGAAACTATCACAATCAACTATTATTCTCGTGCATATAAATACAAAACTAATTATCTTTACAAAATAACTGCATTTTCTTTTCAAGAAAAACCTCGCTACCTATCTTTTATGTGCAGGGTTTGCATACATTGTTTTTCAAGAAAATATCATTGTGCAGGGTTTGCATGCATTATTTTGCAAGATAATATCATGGTTTTTTTATATTTCTATGTGCAAAGTTTTTATACATTATTTTAGAATATTATGGCTTAGAAGCCCTGCAAAACATTCTAATAAAACAATTTATTCTTCTACACAAAAATCCCTACAGCTTTTTAAAAGTCTAGAGAAATACTTCTAGTTAAAATAATCCATATTTTTGTACAATATACATGTTGTGTCTTTCCAATGAAATTCAGGGTTACCTATCTTTCAGTTGCATGGGTGATAAGCCATCCAAAATCGGCTCCCTTTGAAACCACAACAAAAGCTTTATCAGAGCCAAACTCAGATCCTTTGTTCACTAGATTGCATGGGTTAAGGTTTTTTCTTCACTCTAAGAGTGAATATATTTCCCCTGTCTCTTCCTTGCGATATCGTGGACTTCATTTTTCATTCCATCTCCATACTCAAATGGAAGCACAATGGTAATCCTTTTTGGCTTCCATTTCATTCCACTACATCTTGGAAACTAATACAACCTATAGATGACTGAATTTGTATTTCACAATCTCCTACAAAAAGATATTGTCTACAAAGTAATAATTATAATGATAACACATATTAGAATAACGGTACAGGTATTAGAGGACAGCCTTGTTGTGCGTGAAGGACTCGAGTATTCTCTCGAGATAACAAGTCATGTCACATTTTATTAACTTCACGTAAAGCGAAACAAGATAAGAAATATTTTGAAGGCATCGAGCCATCGAACAAAAGAATCAAAAGGTGGTTATCAAGAATTCGTCAACTTCTAACTGATTACTTTGATGGAATAATTTTTTTTTTGTGAATTTAGTAGTGCCTTTCTATTTTCTGTTTATCTTTGAAAAGTAGGTTACAGAAATATAAAGTTAACAGCCTCAACCTGCCCATAGGAAACCAAGTCTGTTGGCCACCTTAATGCGTTAAAAGCCATCCAAAACTGAAAAATTTTCATTCTACTTCTTGTTTCATATGCTATCTGACTATTTACTCTATTATCAAAATAGTTGTTTGGACTTAGATTCCTTAGAAAAAAACCAAAATTCATGCTATGAAAGAAACTATACTTCTATCCATCTGAAGATTCAATTGGAGCACGATACTTTGCAGTGGACCCACGCATATCAGCTTGTTGCAGTAATTGAATCTGCTTCTCCATTCTTCCAATCTGATCATCAATTCTACCAATGCGGTCAGTGGCTTGGTACTGAGTAACCTTGATGTGTTGCAGCTGATTATCAATATCTTGCAGTAGATCTGACACCTTTGGTTCTGGCTTCTCTCTGGTAGGATGGAAACTATGCATGGCTTTGGCTATCAGACATTTAAAAATCCAATATGTGTGGATTTTTTGGTTGAAAAGAGATGGGCAGCCTCTAGTATTGTCGGGATCAGTCAAAAAATCTAGAATCTCTGTGTCTGCATCACTGTCTTCCTCATTTTGTTGGATTTCTCTCTCCCAGCCATGTATTTCCTGTCTGACCTGTGAAGAATTTCCAAGTGAATAAGTGGTGGAGAGGCTCAGTAACACCTCTTCTTTTGTATTCCTCCCTCTTTTCTTATTCTTCTCTGCTGGTTGCACCATATTCTGTTTCCCTTTATCCATTATTTGGGCCGACGAATTTCATGTTTTCCTCTTGACCATTATGGGCTATGTTTTAGATAGCCTGTGCTCTGGAATGATAGCAATCAAATAAGAAAGAGAAATAATAATTAAACTTTGTAATTTGATGCCCATGACATTGTTTGGACAGTTATTAAGCTCCTCCACCATAATATGAATCCGCTGAGTTTGAGTATGATAAGAGACCTAGTGAACAACGAAGCACCTACCAATAAATGTTGCATGACCCGGCGTGTTTTGAAGGCGACAAGGTGGAGACAACATATGATAGGGACCCCAGTGAAAAACCAAGCACGTATGAAAAAATTTTGCCTGACCAAGACTGTTTATAAGGCAACGCAGTTGAGACCACATATGACCAGTAATATGGGATGTCTTGTCCCATAACCCGCGGTAATGACTCCTATGCATTTTAACCAAATTACTAAAAGCTCCCTAGCTATCAGACCCCAAGCTAAACTGCACTTTCGACAACACACTGAATCTATTTTCTTTGACGGTAAAACTTAAATTCGCAACCAAAAAGAAAGACATGCATCTCTAACCGTGGAGACTGCAGCGGACCTTCCTATCAGCATTCTGGGTATCGGTATAAACCACCTTGCAGCCTTTAATTTTGACAATTAAACAAGGATGACATCGCCTTTTGTCGGACAGAAGGTTATTGGAGTTGTTATAGCAAGGGTCACGGAAGCAGGGTTTGACCATAGTTAACTGGACTAACATAGACCATAACTGAACTAACACAGACCATACAAAACAGTAATTGCAAGGATTTCTTGACTTGTTTATAACTAGATAAATTTCCCCAGTTTTGATGATGAACATTGAATTAGGGAGGAAAATTACATACCCCACTAGAAATAGGAAGCTGGTGCTGATGAAGACCGCTACCATCCTTTTGCTCCTCTATGTGCAAGGTACAATAGATGTTCCTTTGCCTCTATTACTGATTAAACTGATACAAATTCGTTTTGTAGGGTTAATGTTTCCCTTTCCATTCTTTGAAAACATAGGTTGTCTTTCCTTTCATGGCAGCACTACCTTATCAGTCACGCACCTCTAGAATTTCTAGCATACTATGTTCATTTAATGTGCATGAAGTGGAGAGGCCACTTGGCCATTGTCTTTGCCGAAGGCCACCGTTTAAACATCACCCCGATCGGGGGTATTGTTTTTCAATATGATATGCAGAGGGTGAAGTTCCACATTCCAAACTTGGTGGTTCTGATTAACATCCAGCCTCCGATCTTCATTTTTACAAGCCCGGTTTGCCAAATAATTCGATGCTTGATTTCCTTCTCTCATGACATGGGTTGGAATGACATATCCTATTCGATGAATAAGATTGCTAATTTCTTCAATTAGTCTAGTTGTTCTCCAACTCTTGCTAATATTTTCCCACTTTCTTCCTTTTTGAATCTTTTGAAGAATTCCAATTGTCATTGTAGAGTCACCTTCCACTATAAGTCTTTGATATTTCTCCCTTATTGCAATAAGGAGACCCTGTTTAATCGCCATTAATTCTGCTTTGTTATTAGTTGAAAATCCTATGGGGAAGGAATAAATTCGAACAACGGAGGCTTGCGAATTTCTAAATATTCCCCCTATCCCTACTTGGCCTGGATTTCCTTGAGAGGCACCATCAAAATTAAGCTTCAGAAAGCCTGTTGGTGGTGGCTGAAAACTTTTTGTTTTCATTATATTATCCAGATTTGGTTTGAATTTCCACAATGATGAGGATAGCATCTAAGGATTTAAATTCAATTTAGCTAATATCCTTGCCTTTGTATCCTCGCCTTTCCAATGATCCTCCAGCCAACATTTGCCCAAAATGGTTTCGTATTTTCAATTGCAATATTCCAAACCATGTGTACCTATTTCTCTTCTTGGAATATACGATGATTTCTCTCTTTCCAAACTCCCCAGAGAATGAATCCTATAGATAATTTCCAAGCCCGATTACCCACTTCACTCTTATACCCTCCCTTCCTCCAATTGCAGATGGTTGTATTAACGTTGGTGTTATCCCTATCAGACTGTTCAAAGACTGCTTCATTTAATTTCCAAATTTCATTTTCCAAGGTACACCTATTAAAAATGTGTTCTATATTTTCCTCCTCCCTTTTTCACATAACACAAAGAGATGAGCCTTGAATGCCTCGATGTTGAAGATGATCCCATGTTAGAGCTTTTCTATGGGTTAACAACCACATGAAATATTCAATTTTTGGCGAAAAATTCAGACTCCATATTTTATTCCAAATTGGCCCTGGCACTGCTTGATGGTTATTTGACTTAATATGGTAAGCCTTGTCAATTTTTGACATACCTTTCGAGCGATAACCCCATCTTAATATATCATCCCCTGTTTCTCTCAACACTGTTCTAGTTTTCATTTCTTTGACAAAGTTGTTCCATTGTTCCGTGAGGGGTGCATTCGGCCAATGCTCTTTTTGTTTCCATATTTTCCACTGGATTTCCTCTTCAGTATTCCAATATTTGTAAATAAATATTTGGGTTGGAGTGTTTGTGAATAAGAAGATTTCTCCTAAGTCTAGTTGACTGAAAATTTTCTCCTGTTGCTACCATGAATCCTCCCAAAAAAAAATTGTTCTACCACCGCGCACTTCTCAGAAGCTATTCTATCGTATTAGATCTCTGTTGCTAGCTATTTGATGGAATAATTAAATATATATTAAATGTGTAATATTTTTAATTGGTAACTATATGAGTTTCTTATGGGGACTTTTACGGGAGTTGGTGCATGGATATTACACACTGAGAATAAATACAACATATTTTTCATCATGGATTAAGTCAACATGGGAATATTTAAATTTTATAATGATTTTAATTAAATGAAATTAAATATGTATATAATTTCTTGTATTTCAGGAACTTTTTTTTTTAAGAGAATATTTTATTTTTATTTTAAAAGAGATCATAATGGAATAAAAAATTGTCTATGTGCTATAAAATGAGCCTCTTAGCAGAATAAAATGCATTCAACCCTTTAAAATATTTTCAGCACTTTAATTAAACTTGCATTTCCAAGATTTTTTTTTATATTTTTTTTTTGGATTTTAAACAAAATTAACCAAAAATATAAGCCTAGAATGGCTAAAATGTAAAATAATAAGACTATTTTAAATGCTTTTACTATAAAAAATTATTTCCATTTGCTTTATACATTATAAATTTATAAAACATATACATAATTAGTATTGACATATTTTACTGGAAATAGTTTATTTATGAACCACATTCAGTTTTCATTAATATTAATATTTTTTAAATTACATATATTAAGTTTGCAATATCAATTGCATATGTCCTCTTTATTATTAATTTTTACTACTCTTTTTTCTACAGAAGTTGATTTTTTTTACATTCAATTTTTTTATTATGTCCAAAATGACTTTAAAATTTAAAATTTGAGAATATTTTATTTTTTATCTTAAAACAAAAACATGTAACTAAAGATTGAGCACCAAAAAAATTACACATTTCTCTTATAATAAGGTGTAGAATGTGGTTTCCTACACAATAATTTTTTACTTAAAAAGAATCATAATTCTTAAATTATATTTTTTTTATTAAAAATTGTTTTCAAATCGACAATTTTTTTCTTATCGAATATTTATAATTTTGAAACCATTAATCTAATTTATTAGATTTCATAAAATTTATAGATATCCATGAAAACAACTTTAAATCTACAACCAAACCATCAATTAATCTAATTTATTAAATTTCATAAAATCTATATGTACTCATAAAAACAACTTTAAATCTACAACTAAACCATCCTTTCTAACGCTCATTAATCTAATTTATCAAGTTTCATAAAATCTATATACACCCATATAAGCAAGTTTAAATCTACAACCAAACCATCCTTTCTAAAGCCACTATTAAATAAAATTTATAGTAAAATATTATTATATATATCAACAACAATATAATAAATAAATTAGAATAGTTTTTTCTAACCATTTTTTTAAGGCAACTATTACATAAATTTATAGTTAAAAAAATATTATATATATCAACATCAATATAGTAAATAAATTAAAATATTTTTTTCCAAATTAATGAAATTTATTTTAGAAGGTTGTTGTTGATATTATAATAAAATAAACTATTTTTTTATAAAAATAACGTTTTGATTTACATGTAACATAATTTTATATATTAACAAAATATTGTATTTTCAGTTTTAATTACAAATATATAATTATTGTACATGGTAAAAAAATATTATTATTATAATTAATTTTATATATAAAAGTGTAGTTTAGTTAATAGTTAAAATTATTTTCTACTGTGGATATATAATTTTTGAAAGGAAAAATGAATTCAAGATTTTAAAATACTTTTGAGAAATTCAATATTTATAGATTAAACAACTTAAACTTATTATTCTTAAAAATTTCTATCAGACTATTTTAGACAATATTAAATACAAAAAGTGTCTTCGATATATAAAAAAAAGCTAAAAAAGAAAATTATTTTATTGTCACACATTATAAAATATTTCTATTACTAAAGAAAAAAACAATAATTAAAAATTTAAAAATAACATAAAATCATAATATTATATAGTTAATTCACTTTTTAATATAAAATTAATATGTAACATTTATTAAAATTAATAATAAGAGTAAAATCAACATAGTTTATAAATAAAATACTTCAATATTTACTTTATCTAAAATATTTCAATATAATATATATATGTATATTTCAATATAATATATATATGTTTTGAGTGTTTAAAATATTTCAAGTTATTATATTATTGTTATTTATATATTTTTAGGGTAATTTTGTATTTATTTTAACAATTATTTGTTAAACTTAAGAGTTTAAGGTGTGTTTCACTCATCCAGGTTCATTTTTAGGTAAATTTTGTTTGAATTATTTGTTGTAATTGCAAGATTAACATATAAGTGCTTTGAACCATTTATACATGAAAAATGTAACTTAAATAATAATAAAAAGTGGCTTTTATAGATCCATCTTAACAAGCAATCAAGGTGTAATTTTAGATGTTTTTGCATGCAATGAAATTTCTAAAGTTACCATGCACTACTTTAAAAAGATGAATGTGTATAGTGATTGTGTGTGAAACTAATGCGTTAATGAAAAAGATGAGGAAAGTCCTTATATAAGATGATAGAGTGTTTAAATTCAATTGAATGAAGCCACTTAATGGGTCAAGTTGTGAGACTTAACTATAATGACTAATTGACTAACTAGTTTTTGCATGAGTCGTCATGAATGCATTAAGATTATTAGTGGCATGGAATGACTAGTTTTAGAGTGACTTTTGTCATGGATGCATTAAAATTATTAATATAATTGATTAGTTACGAATGAATAAATAATGAAAGTTATACGCATGAATCGATTTTGACTAAAGCTATTTGAAAGTTGTGAAAAAGTGATAATGATAATCACTTCATGTGTCAGTCTGTTGGAACAGAACATTATGGGAATTGGAAATGTTTGCATTCATACCCTAATCGTTATTGACACATACGCATTAATGAATATTTTTATATACTTTTATGCATGACAACATTGTATGCATGACAACATTTTATGCAGGAACTCAAAATGATTGCCCAAGATAATATGTGCTTGAGAAATGCATATTTACGATTAGCATTGTTTCTTATAGTAAGCATGGGTAGCTTAATGGAAATAGAAAATCTGTGAAAATAAAACATCACAAACATTGCAATGTGAATTGAAACAGTAAATGTTAAAGTATCATGTTTTAATGTGCATGATTTTGTTATTTCAGAAATAATAATGTACAACACATGTATGTTACTTCTAGGGGGAAGTTGTGACAACTTCATTAAAGTTAACTAGTATTACCTAGTTAAAGACAATTTGTTTAATTTTCTTTTATCTGACAAGAAAAACTTAAATCATCACTGTTGATAAAGAAAATTATTTAATTTTCTGAAATTAATTAATGAAAAGAAAATATTTTTTAGCTTTGATACCACTTGTAACATACACCGACAACTTCACATGGAAATGTAAGGAGTTAAAATTTTTTATACAAGTTACTCACGGGTAACTATCCATTCACTATTAAATATTCCTTACTCATCATTACATAGAATTTTTACCAGCTCATAGTGTAACTTTAGAATAAGAATAATAAGCTCCTTAACCATTAACAACCTCCATTACAGTACATTAACATAATATTGTATGATGTAACCTTCCACTCATTTTATTATTCATGTAGTCATCACATACTTGGCATTATGAACTTCACAACAAGAAAGGAATCAACATCATCATCTGGACACAATAATCAATCACATCATTGAACACCAATATACCCTGGAAACCCCGTAGGGTGAAAACTAGAAAACGTTTAATTTTATTATCAAACGCTTGTGAGGGTGATCAACCCTCACTCATTGGATTATAAGGGAGACCATCCCTTAACCATCATTTATAAATCTTACAAGGAAATATAAAAATATCTAGCTTAAATCCATTACAATAAATATGACAACATTTACCCACTATCTTCATATCTTTATATCTTCATATCTTGATGGCATGGATGTGCCTACAATGGTCCATCGTACATTGGATCATCCTTCAACTCGCACTCATCTGCATGAACCATTTTTACCTGCCACCATTATATGCATAATATTCCTTTGTACATGTCACCACCATTCCCTACTAAGATGCCTTCAACATACATTGATGTTAATATTAATAAATTATTAATGAATCATTTCATATATCTATACTATAGAGGCTTCTCCATCTACTCATGTATATTCATGACATGCAAGTAAGGTACCTTGACATTCTCCCTTTAACAACACATACCTCAGATGTGCTAGTATAAGTCATCACATTGACTAATGTTTCCGTCGCATAAGCACACATTCTTGCATGAAAATAGCTAGATCTCCCAAGTTTTTCTTTAAAATAAATTGATACATCAGTTACGATATTCCTGCATGAAATTTAGATAATTGAATCAAAATAACTAACCCTTGAGCTATTAATTTTAGTACATGGAGTGCAATCTAACATATCAAATGTTGCTCCCATGCATGCAAATTTCATATAGATTCCAAAAGAGTCTCCAATGAATCAAATAGATTCCTTCACGAGTCTTCCCAAAGGAAATCTCAACGCTAGTGAGCATGTAAACATATGTTTTCTTTTCTGTAACGCTATGCAATTAAGAATACAATAAATGTCTTCTTTTTCAAATATTATACTAACAATTATTTCCAATGTAGTTTAGCACAACATGCTATCTTTCCCACATACAAATATTTATATTCTTTCCAATGAAAGTTATTACATATGTTTCATGCCTATGCATGATCTTCTTCCAAAAGGAATTAACAACATAATCATGATAAAAAGTAATCACACAGTTTGTTCATCTAAAGAAATATAACTGAATAGTTCCTCTATCCGTGGATTTATTAAATAACCAATCTTTACCAGCACCATTGTAATCTATTCGTGGAATTATGAATTAACTAATATTCACAAACACCCTGGTAATCTACCCATGGATTTATGAAATAATTAATCTCTACCAACACCATGGTAAACTATCCATGGATTTATTAATTCATTAATCTTTACCAATACCATGGTAAACTATCCATGGATTAATTGAATAATTACTGTTTATAACATGGTTAATGAATATTAATCTAAGGAAACTTTTCTCTTTTCTTCTTCATCGCACATGAAGAAATTTAAAGAGTTACCCTCTTTAATCTATTCAAGAAAATCCCTTTTAAGGTAAAGAGCATGCATCTTCTATTTCCTTGCATATACAATACTATATAAATATTTATATATATATCTCTTTCCATATAAACATGGAAAATATTTTGAACATAATCAAACACCAGAAATAAACAAAAAATAATTACTTATCTTGACATTCTACTCTTATAAAAGAAAATGAATGTAATCACAGCCTTCCTGAAGGAAGGGGATAAATGCCCTTATTCGCCAAGAATGCAGGCCTCATGTGTCTGCCTCGTATCGACATTATTACTCTCATATTGCAATAATTACAATAAAAATAAAAGCAAAACAGTCTTTTACGTACCCAACTCTCGGCTTTTTGCACTTTAAGTTCCCCATTCTGATCTTGTTAACCATTCTAACCACTTTACCATTCTCTGAATTGAGCCATGGCTTGAATATAAGTGTTTAACTGCAATGCAGACTAGGAAGTACAGGTGAATAAAATGTTAATCCGCATTGGCAAGTCAGCTATGAGATCATTACGAATGAACTAAGAAACTCCTTTAAACTCTATGCAATTTCCAAATGCTCCCAGATGTAATATTTCTCCCCCCAAGGCAGTCTCTCATTATCACTCTTATGTAAATAACGAATGCCCAACCCAGGTCGTTATGAAGAATTGTTTTTACAATAAAACGAATCTTGATTCTAATGTAAAATTGATTTACCAAATTAACGTAAAAATTGATTTACCATAAGTGTTTACGTAAGAGGTCTGTTACATACTCCCCCCCTTAAGAGAAAATCGTCCTCGGTGTGCTTCTCTCACTGAAACTTAAACTTATAATCATGATATAATAATATAAACAACCCAAAGAGGGTCCTTCCCCTTCACAATGAAACACTTTCGTTTCCTTAAATTCCATTAATTGAAACAATAATGTTTTTATTCATAGTCATAAGCATGTATAGCTCAAAAAAATATTTCAATTCCATTTTTAACTGCTTATTCCTTATTCAATTAATAAAATATAGAAAAATCTATATATTAACTTACCATTACTTACCAATTACTATTAGAGGTAATGATGGCTTTTACTCAAGCTCTCTGAGAATGGTTGAAAAACCCATCAACACTGCATGGAAAGAGCCTCTAATGTATGACTAACAATTTAAACACATTAGTCACATAGCTTCAATCAAATGAAAATACTTGCAACTTTCGAAAATTCTTTCAATATCAAGAAATGTTTTAATCAAAGTACTTCCACAACTACTCAGAGAGCACCAACTCCCTAATCAATGCATCATGTGCACACTATCTTAGCTCCTACTAAAGACATCCACACAGTACCTCAAAAGGTACTCAGAGAGCACCTAGCTCTCTAATCGTACCAATGGTCAGTCAATGCACCATAGGCATATCCTAGCCTCTACTAAGACATTCAAACAAATTAGTAATAAAATAAATGAACTTATACATTCAATAATTCATTTTACGAGCGCCAAGCTCCTTTCCTCTTAATATCTACATAAAAAATTTACTCAAGCATATAAAAATTCATTTTAATATAACACATAACTTTTTACTTAACTTGTTCTGTTATGAGAACCACAATGGTAAACAAAATGCTCCTCCCAACCCATGGGAGTTGGTTTCTACAACCAATTTGAGCCATGTTCACATCGAGACAGTCAATCTTTCCATATTAATTCAAAATAGCACAGCACACTAAAAAGTCTTTATACTTATCTGGAAATTTAGTCTTTCAAGTTGTGGTCCTCCCAACCATCAAGGGAGGCTATTACATCCTCCACTTGCCCCTAGCTCCGGAATCTGGATAGTGCCCTGGGTTAACAGTGGAATAATTTATCTTTTTGCTATGACCTCTGGATGGCCAATCCATTCAAACTTAGAAAGTTTGGTTTCACAAGGGTTGGTGTGAGTTATTTTCAACTTATCACAACGAGCTCTAGAAAATACTCCCCTTTATCATTTTTCATAGAACCCCTACTCCTCCTCTAGGATTCAGCTTTATCCTTAGAGGAGTAGGTAACTTTCTTTTCGACTGTCCCCACCCACCTCCTATTCTTGGAAACATTTTTACCATCAGCTTAAAAATATTTTCTTTTCATTAATTAATTTCAGAAAATTAAATAATTTTCTTTATCAACAGTGATGATTTAAGTTTTTCTTGCCAGATAAAAGAAAATTAGACTAATTGTCCTTAACTAGTTAATACTAGTTAACTTTAATGAAGTTGTCACAACTTCCCTCCTGGAAGTAACATAAATGTGTTGTACATTATTATTTCCGAAATAACAAAATCATGCACATTAAAACATGATACTTTAACATTTACTGTTGCAATTCACATTGCAATGTTTTCGATGTCTTATTTTCACAGATTTTTTGTTTCCATTAAGCTACCCATGCTTACTATAAGAAACAATGCTAATCATAAATATGCATTTCTCAAGAACATATTATCTTACGGAATCATTTTAAGTTCCTGCATAAAATGTTTTCATGCATACAATGTCGTCATGCATAAAAGTATATACAAATATTCATTAATGCGTATGTGTCAATAACGATTAGGGTATGAGTGCAAACATTTCCAATTCCCATAATGTTTTGTTCCAACAAACTAACACACGAAGTGATTATCATAATCACTTGTTCACAACTTTCAAATAGCTTTAGTCAAAATCAATTCGTGCATATAACTTTAATTAGTTATTCATTCATAACTAATCAATGCTATTAATAATTTTAATGCATCCATGACACGAGTCACTCTAAAACTAGTCATTCCATGCCACTAATAATCTTAATGCATTCATGGCGACTCATGCAAAAACTAGTCAGTCAACTAGTCATTATAGTTAAGTCTCACAACTTGACCCATTAAGAGGCTTCATTCAATTTAATTTTAACACTCTATCATCTTATATAATGACTTTCCTCATATTTTGCATTCACGCATTAGTTTCACACACCATCACTATACACATTCATATTTTTAAAGTAGTGCATGGTAACTTTAGAAATTTTATTGCATGAAAAAAAAATTACTTCTTTTCAAACTCAAATGAAAGGTAACTATTTTTCTTTCATGCTTTTTATACTTTCTTTCCTAAATAAATAAAGCAAAATACACATATTAATCTCATAGGCATATTCTTATGCAGAAAAAGTATATTATAATAGCATGCACATTTTTTAGAATTATTTTAAATAGAAGCTAATCTCATGCAATGCCATTTTTTTACATATATAACAATTCCTTTTTAAAGGAAATCAACATGCACATGCACAGACCATGCCTTGAATATACCTCTATAACACAATGGCTATTCTTTGTGCATGCAATAAAGATAACTCTTCCTCTACTGTCGGCAACACATATTCCCTTCTTAGAATTCTATCATCATGAAATACTATTTTCATGTAAAAAGATTAACATAATAGAAATATTTAACATAATAATTATGTTTTCTAGAAGAGATGACATGGATTCTTTTCAGAAAAAACCAACATAATAAGTTTTCCTTTTACCATGGTATGTCTTTCTAAAAGATTATCATATCAGCAATGCTTTATTACTTTCCAAAAGAACTAGCACAATCTTGCATATTAAGTAAAACCACATTTTACTCTATATTTGTCACTTTTAGTTGCAAGATTCACATGCAAGAGTTATTTCAAAATATACATAGAAAAAATAAAATGTATATTAGTTTAAATTTTCAAGAAAAACACGCACATGTTTCATTTTCAATAAACCAAATTCCCATCTCCTTTCATGAAAACTTCAACATAACAATGGAATTCTTATGTACATGGAAAATATATATCCTTTTTAAAGAAACTCTAACTTCATTACTATTTACTTTGTACGCATTCTATTTTCCATAAATGCAATAACTATTGTTTCAAGAAAAGAAAGATAATAATACTTATCTCTTGGAACTCTTTGTTCAACCTGGAATAGAGATGTGATGCCTTCCTTCACAGATGCGCATTTCATCTCGGATCTCTTTAGAATCATTTTATAACATACCTCAATTTATTTTCACTTAAAAAATCCCAAAGGCGCCAGTTTTGCAACCTTTAGCTCTGATACCACTTGTAACATACACCGATAACTTCATCATGGAAATGTAAGGAGTTATATTTTTTTATAAAAGTTACTCATGGGTAACTATCCATTGAATATTAAATATTCCTTACTCATCATTACATAGAATTTTTAACAGTTCATAATGTAACTTTAGAATAAGAATAGTAATCTCCTTAACCATTAACAACCTTCATTACAATACATTATTATAATATTGTCTGATGTAACCTTCCACTCATTTCATTATTCATGTGGTCATCACATACTTGGCATTATAAACTTCACAACAAGAAAGGAATCAACTTCATCATCTTGACACAATAATCAATCACATCATTGAACACCAATATACCCTGGAAACCCTGTAGGGTGAAAACCAGCAACATTTAAATTTTATTATTAAACGCTTGTGAGGGTGATCAACCCTCACTCAATGGCTTATAAGGGAGACCATCCTTTAACCATCGTTTATAAATCTTACAAGGAAATATACAAATATCTAGCTTAAAGCCATTATAATAAATATGATAGCATTTACCCTCTAGTCTTATTATCTTCATATCTTTATATCTTTATATCGTGATGGCATGGATGTACCTACAATGGTCCATCGTACACTAGATCATCTGGTAGTTTGCACTTATCTGCATGAACCATAATCATTTACCTTCCACCAGTTTAAGCATAATATTTCCTTTATTCCTATCACCATCATTCCCTTCTAATGTTACCTTCAACATACATTGATGTCAAGATTCATAAAGTATAATAAATCATTTCATATGTCTATATTATAGTAGCTTCTCCATCCACTCATGTATATTCATGACATGAAAGTAAAATACCTTGACATTCTCTCTTTGACAACACATACTGCATATGTGCTAGTTATAAGTAATCACATTAACTAATGTTTCTCTCACATAAGCACATATTCCTGCAAGGTAATAGCTACATCCCCCCAACATATATTTAGAATAAACTGATGCATTAGTTACGATATTTGTGCATGTGATTTACATAAATTTAATCAAAATAGCTAACCCTTAATATATTACTTTTAGTGCATGAAATGCAAGATAACATACAAATGTTGCTCCCATGCATGCAAATGCATATAGATTCCAAAAGAGTGTACCTAAAGGATTGCTTACACAGAAAGCACATAACTTCCTTCACAAGTCCTCCCAAAGAAAATCTCGACACAGGTGGCATGTAAACATATGTTTTCTTTTCTGTAAAACTATGCAATTAAGAAAACAAATGCATGTCTTCTTTTTCAAAGATTATACTAACAATTATTTTCAATGTAGTTTAACACAACATGTTATCTTTGCCACATATAAATATGTATATTCTTTTCAATGAAAGTTAATACATATTTTGCATGCCTATGCATGATCTTCTTCCAAAAGGAATTAACATCATAATTACGATAATATAAAAGTAATCACACAATTTTCTCATCTAAAGAAATAAAACTAAATATTTCCTTTATCCGTGGATTTATTAAATAACCAATCTTTACCAGCACCATGGCAATCTATTCATGGAATTATGAATTAACTAATATTCACAAATACCCTCGTAATCTACCCATGGATTTATGAAATAATTATTCTCTACCAACACCATGGTAAACTATCCATGGATTTATTAATTCATTAATCTTTACCAATACCATGGTAAACTATCCATGAGTTTATTGAATAATTACTATTTACAACATGGTTAATGAACATTAATCTGAGAAAAATTCTATTTTCTTCTTCATTGCACATGAAGATATTTCAAGAGTTACTCTCTTTAATCTATTCAAGAAAATACTTTGGAATTGTTATCATTTCATAAACTAAATGAGTACAAAATCCCTTTTAAAATAAGAGCATGCATCTTCTATTTTCTTGCTTATATAAATATTTATATTAAAGAGTTACACTCTTTAATCTATTCAAGAAATTCCCTTTTAAAGTAAAGTACATGCATCTTCTATTTTCTTTCTTATACAATAATATATATATATATATATATATATATATCTTTCCATATAAACATGGAAAATATTTTGAACATAATCAAACACCAGAAACAAATGAAAAAGCATTACTTATCTTTTATCATACGTGTTGACCTTATGTGCTGCTCAACACCCATACGTTATCCAACAACCCTCGTGATGCCTTAATCATCCAATTTATGATCCTTATCACTCTATGCTGCTTATGCACAGCAATGAAACATCTTCAGAAATCATGAGTTCTGGTGCTTATGATCTAGGTCTTTTGAATCAAGGAAAATCGATGAATTTGATCGATGTAAATCCAATTCTCATAGGGAAATGGTGCAGATGTGTGGTGGAACCAAATGTAATCACATAAAACCCACACATGATGTGGCAATATAACTTCTGCAAACCCACCTGCGATAAACGAATATGAAATAGTTGTGCATATTGCAAATACCACTCACCTCTAACGTGCATCTCCCAAATGTTAGCTCATGACTCCTTTTTTTCCGAGTATTGAGTTGAGTCCCCTGCCTCCCGTAAATATAGAATTCCATAGATGGTTATCAAGAATTCATTTCCAACGAATTCTTGAATAAACAGTTAAATTTACATTACGTAAAATTTATTCACCATGAGTTGGTTGGAGTATGTGTGTTACATAATCCCCCCTTGAAGAGAACACTGTCCTCGGTGTGCTTCTCTCACTGAAAATTAAACTTATACTCATGATATAATAATATAAACAATTGAAAGGGGTCCTTTGGAGCAGATAAAATAAGAGGCCCAAAAGGATCTGGAATATAAATTTCTGTGGCAAAAAATTGAGGAAGATAAGAAGCAAGACAAAACATCTGAATAGGGAAAGAATGAAGATTAGGTGCTAACCTTTCGGGGAAAAATTTATGTGCCTAATCGTATAGCTTGGAACGAATTAATACTGAATGAATTCCATCACAGCAATTACGCTGGTCATCCGGGATATCAGAAAATGCTTACTGCAATAAGAAAAGTGTATTTTTGGCCGAGTATGCATAAAAATATTGTTGAATATATAAGAAAATTCTTGGAATGTCAACAGGTAAAGGTCGAGCACCAGCATCCTGCGAGACTATTGCAGCCCATACCCATCCTTGAGTGGAAGTGGGAGGTTATATCCCTAGACTTCATCACGGGTTTACCACGAAAAAAAAGACAACATGATTCAATCATAGTGCTGGTAGACAGATTAAGAAAATCTACACATTTTATACCTGTACAGTCCACATACAAGACAATATAGATTGCGGATATATTTATGAAGGAAATCTTCAGGTTGCATGGTATACCTAAGACTGTGATTTCAGACCGGGATGTTAAATTCACATCCACATTTTGGAAAACCTTGTTTTCTGGGCTGGGGACACAAATACACTTTAGTACCACCTATCACCCTCAGACTGATGGGCAAACAGAGCTGGTAAACCAAGTACTGGAAGACATGCTGCGCATGTATGTGATACAGCAGCCAACCAAGTGGGAGGATTATTTTCACCTTGTTGATTTGATTATAACGACGAGTACCAGGAGTCTCTTAAAATGAGTCCCTTCAAGGCATTGTATGGTAGGAAATGTCGTACACCTATAAACTGGAGAAATCCTGAGACAAAATCAATGTTGGGACCTGAAATTTTGGCTGAAATGGAAGCTGAGGTAAAAAGAATAAGGTAGAATTTTAAGGTTTCACAAGACTGACAAAAGACTTATGTAGATAAGAAAAGTTCTTACCATGAATTCATCGTGGGAGATCATGTCTACATGAGAATTAAGCCCAAGAGGAGTAACCTGAAGTGGACCTCTTGTGCTAAATTATCTCCCAGATACTGTGGATCTTTCCAGATCTTGGAAAGGATAGGACCAGTAGCTTATCGGTTAGCTTTACCCAGCCACATTCAAGTTCACAATATATTCCATGTGTCCTTACTGAAGTGATGTGTGCATGATAAAAAACATGTGATTCAATGGAAAAATATTCAGGTAGGATAGAGATAAAAATCCTAACTTATGTGCTAAATAAAATTGATGTGTATTGACTTGAAAACATTGTTGTTTTTCAAGTAGAACCGGACGGAGAGTTCCTGGTCAAGCCACAACGCATACTTGACCGAAGAGAAATCGTACTCCACAAACGAGTAGTCATTTAGGTAAAAGTGCAATGGAAGCACTTCGGACCAGAAGAAGCTACTTGGGAGGATGAGAAATTCATGCAGGAAGGTTACCCAGAGCTCTTTGCAGAGATGGGTTGAAAGCACCGAGGACGGTGTTTCTTCCAAGGGGGAAGTTGTGACCGCTTCATTAAAGTTAACTAGTGATTAACTAGTTAAAGAAAATTGTTTAATTTTATTTTATTTGGCAAGAAAAACTTAAACCATTACTATTGATTAAACAAGTTATTGAATTTTTGAACTTATTAATTCGGAGAAAAGAATTAAGGAAAAGAAAATCTTTTTAAGCTGACGGTAAAAATGTTTCCAAGAATAGGAGGTGGTTGGGGACAGTTGGAAAGACAGTTACCTACTCCTCTGAGGATAAAGTTGCATCCTAGGGAAGAAGCAGGGGTTCTGTGCAAAAGTCGTAAAGGGGAGTATTTCTAGAGCTGATGGTGTTCAATTGAAAATAACTCATAGTAAACCTTGTAAAGCCAAATACTTTCTGAATTTGACTGGATTGGCCATCCAGAGGTCATAGAAGAAAGGGATATACTTTCCACTATTAACCCGGGACACCGTCCAAATTCTGGAGCTAGGGGACAAGTGGAGGACATAATATCCTCCCTTGAATGGTTGAGAGGACCTCAGCTTGAACCTATTTAAATTTAGATAAGTACTACTGTGCAATTTTTAACAAGATATCACAGGATTAAAAAGGATATTCAAACTATTGTTGGAGAACTATTTTATTTATGAATATATAAATATGTATTCATATGCAGGAAATAGAAATGTAAATCTGTACGTAGCACTACTCTTTCCTACTATCGTATTATGATCAAACAAAACAATAATAAAGCTAAATATTTCTCTATTGTCAATATTTCTTATAAGACAAAAAAAAAGATAACGGAATCGAAAATAATAAGAACAAATTTTACGTTATACTTTCTACTGTAATGTTCGTACGATTATATCTATATGCTTTTACAACTAGAGTTAGTTTAACAAGAAAGGAAAGAACACTTTTCGAATCTCTGTAAATATAGCAGAAAACAAATTCCCTTCATAACATTGTTAGGTTACCCCTTGGAAAGGGCAGGGTTCGATAGAATAGAATAAATTTATTACTGGTAAATTGATCTAGAAAGGTACCAGATTAGGGTAACTTGGGTCACGACGGTCTGTCGACCTTGGTTCTGGGTGTAAACCCTGAACCTCGGTACATTGACCGTAGCCAGTCCCCAGACTAACACGGACTTAACCTATGGTGGTCTGGGCACCGTTGTAGGGCCAAACCCATAAATACCCAAAACGAAGTCACAGAACTATGTACTTCCATGTGTCGAACAATTAAAAGTAAACGAGGAACTGTAAACCCGTAAAACAGTTTGAAGCATGAAGAAACTTAGCAAGTCTACATTTATCAGTGAGACGAATTCAAAGAATATTAACAAGCTATAGGATAAAATGAAATTCTTCATATACAGAGTAATGACGGAAGAAATGCGAATAATATCCAAACTGACAAGTTTTAGTAGTGAAGAAAAACTACATGCATTAAATTGAAGATTAAATGTTCAGTTACAGCATTGCTTCATCTCTCGGGCTCCGCCCCCAAATTTGAAAAATAAGACAATTGTTTAAGAAACTTGATGGAAAAGAGTATCGAGATATCTACTCATGAACAACACGCTAGGGTAAAACCCTAAGTACTCCTCTTGGATTAAAGAAAATAAATATTCCAAAACTTCAGTACATGGAACCCTAGGTCGGGTTTAGAAAAACCCAGACTTCTCTTTTATTACCAGCGCCATATAAAACCCAGCTACAATCCCTCTTCAAAGGAGCAGAATACCTATTAATGGCGAGTGTAGCGTTAGCCGTAACCTTAATGGAGGGCAGCATTGATCTCTAGGGTTTTGCTGAAAAGTCACCTTACAAGAAAACATTAGAAATATACTCCGAGTGTGAGTCAAGACTGTAACCGGATGAGGAATCAAATATAAAACTCAATGTAGAGCCAGCTCAGTAAAATAGGGCAGATTATTTTCACCTGAGTAAAAGAGCATCTCGAGCCGTACCTCCAAGAATATAGATAAAATATCAACCTATTTTACATGACAATGAACTGACAGATGCTTGAGTGTAAGACCTGAAATAGACAGATCGTTTGGGTAAGGCCGTGAATGCGGAAGCTGCAAACAGTGCTTACCCTAAACCCTTAAATGGCACCATATTAAATCTTGTAATCCGCAACATCAAGCAAAAAGGAAGAGTTGAGCCTCTCTACATGATTTAGGCAAAAGAGGAATTATAAAACAAGAAAAGAAAAAACAAAACTCTGTCAATATAAATCAAACTGGAAAACAGGAGCACCCGAGAACTGAAATTAACCATGAATATTGTAAAATGTTGTTGCATAAGCAAAGAAACAAACCTTATAAAGGCACAGAGACAAAGAATCCGAGATGAGGGCCAAGCTCTTCAAACGCGCCAAATGGGAAATGAAACAACTCATAACTTAGATATCTCACAGTTGAACTCGAGTTGTTTCCCCGGTAATCTCGCAGAGATCGAGGTAAGATTTCACAGTTGTCGATGGTATTAATAGCCCAGTACCGAGCAAATAAATGGAGTTGACATAAACACCATGGCTGGAGGTTGATCCGGCCAAGTGGAAAATTAAACTCCAAACGGTGTCTTACCTAAGTTAACATAGGTATAGTAGTTTGAAGCCAAACAACGAGAATTTTAATACATTCGTGCGAGAGCACTACACTATATAACAATTGCTATAAATCTGGCAGAACGATATTCTGACAGTAACGTTGGTTACGAATATTAATTAGAATTCTCATGATATTAATATAATATGGTAAACACAAATGCCGAGATATTAAAATTGTTTCTTCCTTTATTATTAATAATTGATTTTTGGATGAAAGTGACAAGTGTGACTGCTTCATTAAATTTAACTAGTGATTAACTAGTTAAAGACAATTGTTTAATTTTCTTTTATTTGGCAAGAAAAACTTAAACCATTACTATTGATTAAACAAGTTATTGAATTTGTTAACTTATTAATTGGGAGAAAACAATTAAGGAAAAGAAAATCTTTTCTAGCTGATGGTAAAAATGTTTCCAAGAATAGGAGGTGGTTGGGGACAGTTGGAAATACAGTTACCTACTCCTCTGAGGACAAAGCTGAATCGCAAGGGAGGAATAGGGGTTCTGTGAAAAAGTGGTAAAGGGGAGTATTTTCTAGACCTGATGGTGTTCAGTTGAAAATAACTCACACTAACCCTTGTAAAGCCAAATAATTTCTGAGTTTGACTTGATTGGCCATCCAGAGGTCATAGCAGAAACAGATATAATTTCCACTGTTAACCTGGGACACCGTCTAGATTTTGGAGCTAGGGGGCAAGTGGAGGACGTAATAGCCTCCCTTGAATGGTTGGGAGGACCTCAGCTTGAACCTATTTAAATTCAGATAAGTACTACTCTGCAATTTTTAACAAGATATCACAGGATTAAAAAGGTTGTTCACAGTATTGATGGAGAAGTGTTTTATTTATGAATATATAGATATGTATGTATATGCAGGAAATAGAAATGTAAATCTATATGTAGCACTACTCTTTCCTATTATCGTATTATGATCGAACAAATCAATAATAAAGCTAAATCTTTCTCTGTTGTCAATATTTCTTATAAGACAAAAAAAAGGATAACGGAAACGAAAAATAATAAGAACATTTTTTACGTATGCTTTCTACTATAATGTTCGTACGATTATATCTATATGCTTTTACAACTGGAGTTATTTTAACAAGAAAGGAAAGAATTCTTATGGAATCTCTGTAAATATAGAAGAAAACAAATTCCTTTCAGAACATTGTTAGGTTACCCCTTGGAAAGGGCAGGGTTCGATAGAATAGAATAAATTTATTACTGGTAAATTGATCTAGAAAGGTACCAGATTAGGGTAACTTGGGTCACGATGGTCTGTCAACCTTGGTTTTGGGTGTAAACCCTGAACCTGGGTACATCGACCGTGGCTAGTCACCAAACTAACACAGAGTTAACCTATGGTGGTCCAGGCACCGTTGCAGGGGCAAACCCATAAATACCCAAAACGAAGTTACAGAACTATTTACTTATGTTTGTCGAACAATTAAAAGTAAACAAGGAACTGTAAACTCGTAAAACAGCTCGAAGCATGAAGAAAATTAGCATGTCTACATTTATGAGTGAGACGAATTCAAAGAATATTAAAAACCTGTAGGATAAAATGAAATTCTTCATATACAGAGTAATGACGGAAGAAATGCGATTAATATCCAAACCGACAAGTTTTAGTACTGAAGAAAAACTACATGCATTAAATTGAAACTTAAATGTTTAGTTACAACATTGCTTCATCTCTCGGGCTCCACCCCAAAATTTGAAAAATAAGACAATTGTTTAAGAAACTCAATGGAAAAGAGTATCGAGATATCTACTCATGAACAACATGCTAGGGTAAAAGCCTAAGTACTTATCTTGGATTAAAGAAAATAAATATTCCAAAACGTTAGTACATGGAACCCTAGGTCGGGTTTAGAAAAACCTATACTTCTCTTTTATTACCAGCGCCATATAAAACCCAGCTACAATCCCTCTTTAAAGGAGCAGAATACCTATTAATTGCGAGTGTAGTGTTAGTTGTAACCTTAATGGAGGTCAACGTAGATCTATAGGGTTTTGCTGAAAAGTCACCTTACCTAAAAACATTAAAAATATACTCCGAGTGTGAGTCAAGACTGTAACCGGATGAGGAATCAAATATAAAACTCATTGCAGAGCCAACTCAATAAAATAGGGCGGAGTATTTTCACCTGAGTAAAAGAGCAGCTCGAGCCAGACCTGGAAGAAGATAGATAAAATATCAACCTCTTTTACATAACAATGAACCGACAGATGCTTGAGTGTAAGACCTGAAATAGACGAAACGTTTGGGTAAGGCCGTGAACGGGGAAGCTGCAAATAGTGCTTACCCTAAACCCTTAAATGGTGCCATATTAAATCTTGTAATCTGAAACATCAAACAAAAAGGAAGAGTTGAGCCTCTCTGCATGATTTAAGCAGAAGAGGAATTATAAAACAAGAATAAAAAAAAAACAAAACTCTGTCAATATAAATCAAACTGGAAAACGGGAGCACCTGAGAACTAAAATTAACCATGAATATTGTAAAATGTTGTTGCAGAAGCAAAGAAACAAACCTTATAAAGGCACAGAGACAAAGGTCGAGCTCTGCAAACGCGCCAAATGGGAAATGAAACAGCTCATAACTTAGATATCTCACAGTTGAACTGGAGTTGTTTCCCCGGGAATCTCGTAGAGATCGAGGTAAGATTTCACAGCTGTCAATGGTATTAATAGCCGAGTACCAAGCAAATAAGTGGAGTTGACATAAACACCACGGCTGGAGGTTGAGCCGGCCAAGTGGCGAATTAAACTCCAAACGATGTCTTACCACAAGTTAACATAAGTAGTTCGAAGCCAAACAACGAGACTTTTAATACATTCATGGGAGACTAATACACTATATAACAATTGTTATAAATTTGGCAGAACGATATTTTGATAGTAACACTGGTTATGAATATTAATTAGAATTCTCATGATATTAATACGATATGGTAAACACAAATGCCGAGATATTAAAATGGCTAATAACTAATCTGAAGCCATAATTTCTGGTACATTCAATAGTTATATATAGAGTTGAAAAGTATTTACTTTATCATGGTAAGTGAAACAATAAAAAAAAATTGTTTCTTCTTTTATTATTAATAATTGATTTTTGGAGGAAAGTGACAAGTGGTATCAGAGCAAGGTTACTATGCTGGAATCTTTAGGGTCTACTAACAGTGAAGCTGTGTATATGAATAGTGCACAGAGAGGGAGAGAGAGTGGCTGACAATGAGAAGAGTGACAACATCACAAACGCAACCAGAGGAACCTCAAGCCGCAGTCATGAACCCGGAGATGTGGGTATAATTAAGTGTAGAACAACACCAAAAGACCAGTCGACTACTTGAAGAACAATAGAACCAAACTGGTTTTTTGTTGAACATGGTGTAGCAACTACAAGAAGAAATGTTAAGGCTCAAACAGGATAACGAGCGACTGTTGCAAGATCAGGAGAAAATTTTAAAGAGTTTATACAAACAAAATCAGGAGCTAGAGCATCCAAGTGCTGAAAAAGAGTTATCAGCAGAGCAAGAAGACCAGCAAACCAGAAATAATACCACAGGCAGAGCTTAAAAAAGTCCCTCCGAGAAAAGCAAAAACAAGAATTACAACGAGGCAGATTCGGGCAATTTCTCTAACCAGCAAGACATTAAGAGGCAGAAAGTGGAACTGCAGGGGGAATTCTACAAAACTAAACCACCAACATTTGATGGTGAGGCAGAGGAGGTGGCTAAAGCCTAGCTTATTAATATAAATAAGTACTTTCAGGTATATGAGTACAGTAGCAATCTGAAGGCCAAATTGGCTATATACCAGTTAAGGGAAAAGGCCACTCTGTGGTGGGAAGAAGTGAAAAATGTACGCAGTATTGATGAGTAGGATATTACTTGGGAATTGTTCCAGCAATACTTTAAAGAAAAATACTTGACGGAAAGGTTTTATGATGACAAGGCTAAGAAACTCCATGATCTTCGGTTGGGACAAATGAACATAGATGAATATGTCACTAAATTTACCTCCCCATTACGTTATGCTCCTTACCTCCGAGAAGAAAAAGCCAAAGTGCAGAGGTTCTTAAGTAGCATACCCACTCATATGAGAGAAATAATAGAATTTGTAAATCCTCAGACCATGGATGAAGCCATTCGTAAAGCACGAATGTGCTATCAGAAGACTAAGGCAAAGGATGAAGGGGGAAAGAGCTGGCATCCCAAGAAAAGTCTGAAAAGTAATTCTCATCCTAAAAGCAGAAAGAGTGGTAACTGTAAGGGCACAGCGCGATCTTCTCTCAACAAACAATTTGGTAAGAATCACCAAAGAACCAAGTGGCCAGTGGAAGAAAAGCCCACCGAAGCTTCTAGTAAGCGAGAGCAAGGACAGATTACAAAACCTCCTTTACAGTGTTGGGGCTGTGGGGAGGGTCATTATTATAAAAACTGTCGACAACGAACCAGAAATGAAACTGTAACAAATCTACAGGAAGCATCTATACTAGGGTACGTGGCGTGCAATATACCTCGTATTAATGCAGCCTTGGAAGATCGGCAGGCTGATTTTCAGTCCTCAATGATTGAATTAGAAGGTACTTTACTAACTAAACATATTTCAATTTTGGTAGATCCTGGAGCAAGTTTGAGCTACGTAAGTCCCAAAATAGTAGAAATGTGCCGATTAAAAGAACAGAAATTTAAGAATTCCTGGTTAGTACAGTTAGCTACCGGGGCAAAACAAAAAGTAACTGCAAAAGTTCCTAACTGTACATTAGAAGTGGCAAAACAGCAGTTACAAGTAGATTTCAATATCTTACCATTGGGGTCTTATGACGTGTTATTGGGGATGGATTGGTTGGAGAGACACTAGACTATTGTGGATTGAAAGGAAAAGATTATTCATTTTAGAATGCAAGATGGCACACGTAAAGATATCTAAGGGATTAAAAGCCTGTGCAATTACGTCCAATAACAGCATCTGAAATGGGTAAGTGTATCAGAAAAGGTTGTCAGTTGTATGAAATTCATGTGGGGTACACAGACTCCAAGGAAAAGGCACCAATGATGGAAGAGATTCCTATAGTACAGAAATTTCTGGATGTTTTTCCATAAAACATCCCTAGTTTACCACCCAAAAGGGACATAGACTTCACCATAGAATTTTTGCCAGGAGCCTCTCTAGTGTCAAGAGCTCCTTATAGAATGAATGTACCAAAATTAATAGAACTGAAGATGCATCTGCAAGAATTATTAGAAAAATGCTATATCCATCCAAGTGTGTCTCCATGGGGAGCACCAGTCCTATTTGTTAAGAAAAAGGATGAAACCTTATGTATGCGCATGGATTACAGGAAGCTTAACAAGCTAACTGTCAAGAACAAGTACCCTTTACCAAGAATCGACGACTTATTCGATCAAGTAAGAGGGGCTAAGGTGTTCTCTAAGATAGAATTAAGATCTGGATATCATCAAATTCGGATTAAAGATGAATATATATATGTAAGACAACATTTCGTACTCGCTATGGGCACTATGAATTCGTGGTATTACCCTTTGGCTTGACGAATGCACCAGCAACCTTTATGAGGTTGATGCATGGCATATTTCACCCATTCTTGGATAATTTTGTACTGATTTTCATAGATGACATATTGATATACTCTAAAAGTGAGGAGGAACATAAGGAGAACTTGCGGATAGTTTCGGAGATGTTAAGAAAGCATCAGTTTTATGCCAATTTTAGTAAATGTGATTTCTTTAAAACAAAAATCTAGTATCTGGGGCATGTTATATCAGCTGAAGGAATCGATGTTGATCCATAAAATATCAAAACTATCATGGAATGGAAAGTACCCTAGAATGTGGCCAATATTAGATAATTTATGGGATTAGCAGGCTATTATAGAAGATTTATAGAAGGATTTTCTAAAATTTCTTTCCCTATTACCTCCTTACAGAAGAAAGGAAGACTCTTCAAATGGACAAAAGAGTGTCAGAACAGCTTTGAAAAACTGAAGCAACTTTTGACTACAGCATCGGTTTTAAAGGTGGCTGACGCTGAAAAAGACTATGAAGTATGTACTGATGCAAGTAAAGGTGTGGAAGAAATTTTAACCCAGGAAGGTAAGGTGGTGGCATACGAGTCTAGAAAACTGAAGGACCATGAACAGAAATATTCAGCTTATGATTTGGAGCTAACAACAGTGGTACATGCTCTCCGAGTGTGGAGGCACTACCTGCTGGGTAAGAGGCTTGTACTTAAAACAGACCATAGCAGCCTAACCAATTATTTTAAGCAAGAAGATTTAAATTCTAGACAAGCAAGATGGAATTCTTTTCTAAGTGAATTCAACATGGACATACAACATGTTAAGGGAAAGTAAAATTGAGTGGCAGATGCGTTGAGAAAAAAATTGCATAATACTTATGTATTATATTGTAATCAGTTAGAAAGCCAATTTTTGGAGCAGATAAAAGAAGAGGCCTCAAAGGATCCGGAATATAGATTTCTGTGGCAACAAATGGAGGAAGATAAGAAGCAAGACAAAACATTTGAATATGGGAAGAATGAAGATCAAGTGTTAACCTTTCGAGGAAAAAATTATGTGCCTAATCGTATAGCTTTAAAGGAATTAATACTAAATGAATTCCATCGCAGCAATTACGCTGGTCACCCGGGATATCATAAAATGCTTAATGCAATAAGAAAAGTGTATTTTTGGCTTGGTATGCGTAAAAATATTGTTGAATATCTAAGAAAATGCTTGGAATGTCAGCAGGTAAAGGTCGAGCACCAGCATCCTGCGGGACTATTACAGCCCATACCCATCCCTGAGTGGAAGTGGGAGGTTATCTCCCTAGACTTCATCATGGGTTTACCGCAAACAAAAAGACAACATGATTCAATCATGGTGGTGGTAGATAGATTAAACAAATTTGCACATTTTATACCTGTACAGTCCACATACAAGACAGTACAGATTACGGATATATTTATGAAGGAAATCTTCAGGTTGCATCGCATACCTAAGACTGTGATTTCAGACTGGGATGTTAAATTCACATTCGCATTTTGGAAAACCTTATTTTCCGAGCTGGGGACACAAATACATTTTAGCACTGCCTATCACCATTAGACTGATGGGCAAACAGAGTGGGTAAAAAAAGTACTGGAAGACATGTTGCGCATGTATGTGATGCAACAGCCAACCAAGTGGGAGGATTATTTGCACCTTGTTGAGTTTGCATATAACAACGGGTACCAGGAGTCTCTTAAAATGAGTCCCTTCGAGGCATTGTATAGTAGGCAATGTCGTACACCTATAAACTGGAGCAGTCCTGAGACAAAATTAATGTTGGCACCTGAAATGTTGGCTGAAATGGAAGCTGAGGTAAAAAGAATAAGGCAGAATTTGAAGGCTGCACAAGACCGATAAAAGACTTATGCAGATAAGAAAAGGTCTTACCATGAATTCATGGTGGGATATCATGTCTACGTGAGAATTAAGCCCAAGAGGAGTACCCTAAAGTGGACCTCTTGTGCTAAATTATCTCCCAGATACTTTGGACCTTTACAAATCTTGGAAAGGATAGGACCAGTAGTTTATCGGTTGCCTTTACCCAGCCGCATTCAAGTTCACAATGTATTCCATGCGTCCTTACTGAAGCGATATGTGCATGATGAAAAACATCTGATTCAATGGAAAAATATTCAGGTAGGATAGAGATAAAAATTCCAACTTAATGTTCTGAATAAAATTGATGTGTATTGACTTGAAAACATTGTTGTTTTTCAGGTAGAAAAAGACGGAGAGTTCCTGGTCGAGCCACAACGCATACATGACCGAAGAGAAATCGAACTCCGCAAATGAGTAGTCATTCAGGTAAAAGTGCAATGGAAGAACTTCGAACCAGAAGAAGCTACTTGGGAGGATGAGAAATTTATGCAGGAAGCTTACCCGGAGCTCTTTGCAGAGCTCGGCTAAAAACACCGAGGACGGTGTTACTTCCAGGGGGGGAAGTTGTGACTACTTCATTAAAGTTAACTAGTTAACTAGTTAAATACAATTGTTTAATTTTCTTTTATTTGGGAAGAAAAATTTAAACCATTACCATTGATTAAATAAGTTATTGAATTTGTTAACTTATTAAATGGGAGAAAACAATTAAGGAAAAAAAAATATTTTAAGATGATGGTAAAAATGTTTCCAAGAATAGGAGGTGGTAGGAGATAGTTGGAAAGACAGTTACCTACTCCTTTGAGGATAAAGCTGAATCCCAGGGGAGGAGTAGGGGTTCTATGCAAAAGTGGTAAAGGGGAGTATTTTCTAGATCTGATGGTGTTGAGTTGAAAATAACTCACAGTAACCCTTGTAAAGCCAAATACTTTCTGAGTTTGACTCGATTGGCCATCCAGAGGTCATAGCAGAAAGGGATATAATTTCCACTGTTAACCTGGGATATCGTCCAGATTCTGGAGCTAGGGGGTAAGTGGAGGACATAATAGCCTCCCTTAAATGGTTGGGAGGACTTCAGCTTGAACCTATTTAAATTCAGATAAGTACTACTGTGCAATTTTTAACAAGATATCACAAGATTAAAAAGGTTGTTCACAGTATTGATGGAGAACTATTTTATTTATGAATATATAAATATGTATGTATATGCAGGAAATGGAAATGTAAATCTGTACGTAGCACTACGCTTTCCTGCTATCGTATTATGATCTAACAAAGCAATAATAAAGTTAAATCTTTCTCTATCATCAATATTTCTTATAAGACAAAAAAAGGATAACAGAATCGAAAATAATAAGAGTAGCTTTTACGTATACTTTGTACTATAATGTTCGTACGATTATATCTATATGCTTTTACAACTGGAGTTAGTTTAACAAGCAAGGAAAGAACACTTTTTGAATATCTGTAAATATAGCAGAAAACAAATTCCTTTCATAACATTGTCAGGTTACCCCCTGGAAAGGGCGGGGTTCGATAGAATAGAATAAAATTATTACTGGTAAATTGATCTAGAAAGGTACCAGATTAGGGTAACTTGGGTCACGACGGTCTATCGACCTTGGTTCTGGGTGTAAACCCTGAACATGGGTACATCGACCGCGGCCAGTCCCCAGACTAACACGGACTTAACCTATGGTGGTCTGGGAACCGTTGCAAGGGCAAACCCATAAATACCCAAAACCAAGTTACAGAACTATGTACTTTCGTGTGCCGAACAATTAAAGTAAACGAGGAACTGTAAACCTGTAAAACAGTTCGAAGCATGAAGAAACTTAGCAAGTCTACATTTATCAGTGAGACGAATTCAAAGAATATTAACAAGCTATAGCATAAAAGGAAATTCTTCATATACAGAGTAATGACGGAAGAAATATGAATAATATCCAAACCAACAAGTTTTAGTAGTGAAGAAAAACTACATGCATTAAATTGAAACTTAAATGTTCAGTTACAGCATTGCTTCATCTCTCGGGCTCTGCCCCAAAATTTGAATGATAAGACAATTGTTTAGGAAACTCAATGGAAAAGAGTATCAGATATCTACTCATGAACAACACGCTAGGGTAAAATCCTGAGTACTCTTGGATTAAAGAAAATAAATATTCCAAAACTTCAGTACATGGAACCCTAGGTCGAGTTTAGAAAAACCCAGACTTCTCTTTTTATTACCAGCGCCATATAAAACCCGGCTACAATCCCTCTTCAAAGGAGAGGAACACCTGTTAATGGCGAGTGTAGCGTTAGCCGTAACCTTAATGGAGGGCAGCGTAGATCTCTAGGGTTTCGCTGAGAATTCACCTTACCTGAAAACATTAAAAATATACTCCGAGTGTGAGTCAAGACTGTAATCGGATGAGGAATCAAATATAAAACTCATTGCAGAGCCAGCTCAGTAAAATAGGGTAGAGTATTTTCACAGTAAAAGAGCAGCTCGAGCTGGACCTACAAGAAGATAGATAAAATATCAACCTCTTTTACATGACAATGAACCAACAGATGCTTGAGTGTAAGACCTGAAATAAACAGAACATTTGGGTAAGGTCGTGAACGAGGAAGCTGCAAACAGTGCTTACCCTAAACACTTAAATGGCCCCATATTAAATCTTGTAATCCGCAACATCAAGAAAAAAGGAAGAGTTGAGCCTCTCTGCATGATTTAAGTAGAAGAGAAATTATAAAACAAGAAAAAAAACAAAAAAACAAAACTCTATCAATATAAATCAAACTGGAAAACGGGAGCACCCGAGAACTGAAATTAACCATGAATATTGTAAAATGTTGTTGCAGAAGCAAAGAAACAAGCCTTATAAAGGCACAAAGACGAAGAATCCGAGACGAAGGCCGAGCTCTGCAAACGCGCCAAAGGGGAAATGAAACAGCTCATAACTTAGATATCTCACAGTTGAATTGGAGTTTTTTCCGTGGGAATCCCGCAGAGATCGAGGTAAGATTTCATAGCTGTCGACAGTATTAATAGCCCAGTACTGAGCAAATAAATGGAGTTGACATAAACACCACGGCTGAAGGTTGATCCGGCCAAGTGGCGAATTAAACTCCAAATGATGTCTTACCACAAGTTAACATAGCTATAGTGGTTCGAAGCCAAACAACGAGACTTTTAATACATTCGTGCCAAAGTACTACACTATATAACAATTGCTATAAATCTCGCTGAATGATATTCTGGTAGTAACGCTGGTTACGAATATTAATTAGAATTCTCATGATATTAATACGATATGGTAAACACAAATGCCGAGATATTAAAATGGCTAATAACTAAGCTCAAGCCATAATTTCTGATACATTCAATAGTTATATATAAAGTTGAAAAGTATTTACTTTATCATGGTAAGTGAAACGATAAAAAAAAAATGTTTCTTCTTTTATTATTAATAATTGATTTTTGGATGAAAGTGACAATTTTGTTTGAACATTTGTTGTAATTGAAAGTTGAACATCCAAATGCTTTTCATTATTTATATATAAAAAAATTGCCATTAAAAATAATAATAATAATAATTTTCATAAAACCACCTTAACAATAAGTAGAAAGGGATTGAGTACAGTCAGATACATTTTTTTTTTTTCAAAACTTACACACCTCGAAATATTTAGTAAATTTATAATTAAAATAAATCTATAATCATACCTCCACCAAATTGTACCATCCACTCATGTGAATCTAAAACAAATTGTAAAGTGCACTAGTGTGAAACTTCCTCCTTACCCATGGCTGCGTTATATTCAAATCGATGAGTAACGTGGCTTTTAAAAGCTATTGAGAATTCCCACTTACCAAAATAATTGAGAAATTGCTGGTTTCTCGCAGTTGACATAACTCATTTGAAACAATATCAAACACAAACGCTGGTTTCATTTTTTCTGTCAAATTCGAACTCTGTTCGAGATATATTGTGATGTGATAAATTTTAATTTTCCTGACCAGTGTGTCCTTTTGATAATGAATTTATGGATCATTATTAAATTTTATATATTAATAAATTTCTGAATACTGTTGTTAAGTGCGGTGCGGATCGGGGCGGGGTGAAGTGAAGTGATGTGATAGTGTACTAAATTTTTGTAAACACTTATATATTGATTCAATTAAAAAATAATAAAAGAAAGTTCACAGTAAAAGAAATATTGTAATGTTTATAAATTTATAAATTAATGTACACATTTAAAAGATTATTTTTTTAATAATGTTTTAGGTAAAAGAAAAACATAATATACATATCACATTAAAATATATAAGATATAACTATTAGCTATAAATTAACACTCATTTATGTAACCATATTTTAATTTAATGAATAATCACATTAAAACTTACTAATTACAATAAACTTATAATATAATAAGATTTTTAAATTATAGATATTTATTCTCATTTTATCATAAATATTAGTAATTTGTAAATATGTTTTGTTACAGCAGCATAATTTCTCAATACCACATCTTTAAAAACTATAACTCATTTCACTATCAAAATATTTAATAAATATCTTATTTTAATTTTATAATTACTTTATATATATATATATATATATATAAACTAAAAGAATCTAATTCATATCTCTACAAAATTTCTAGCAATTTTTTTCTCAAATTTTTGTACTTTGAAAAAAATATTTGTATTTAAAAAAAATTAATTCTTTTTCGAATAGATATGAAATTTGAAAGAAATATGAAATTAAGATATAGGCTCATACTAATCTAATTAACCCTCACTATTAAAAAAAAAAAAATCCAATCATCACAATGTTTATTATTCTACTGTTCATCTGAAAACATGTTTACCAACCAAAAAAGATGTCCATGTTCATGGAGCTCCAAAGAGAGCGAACTGGTTTTTACAGTTCTGTATGGATGAGTTCATGATGCATGAGTTTAATGTTGTTGTCCGTTTGAGTGTTATAACGGCCTCAGCAAAGTCGATCGTTGATTTTCCTGTAAATGTGAATTGAATGTACACTTCTAACGGAGATAAGGATCACAATTCATTATAAATGACAGTTCTGGATATATAAG
This sequence comes from Pinus albicaulis, assembly GCA_034641835.2. Taxonomy (NCBI): domain Eukaryota; kingdom Viridiplantae; phylum Streptophyta; class Pinopsida; order Pinales; family Pinaceae; genus Pinus; species Pinus albicaulis. The sequence continues at coordinate 178,640,580 of CM076578.1, forward strand.
TGTGATATAAAATGTTCATATTTATAAAAGCAGGAAAAAATATTATGTATATAATGTTCTTGTCCGTTCGTGTGTTATAACGCCCTCAGCAAAGTCGATCGTTGGTTTTCCTGTAAATGTCAATTGAATGTACACTTCTAACGGAGATAAGGATCACAATTCATTATAAACGACAGTTCTGTATATAAAATGTTCATATCTGTAAAAGCAGGAAAAATATTACGTAATTAATGTTCTTGTCAGTTTGAGTGTTATAACGGCCTCAGCAAAGTCGATCGTTGATTTTCCTGTAAATGTCAATTGAATGTACACTTCTACCGGGGATAAGGATCACAATTCATTATAAATGACAGTTCTGTATATATAAATGAGATATAAAATGTTCATATTAATAAAAGCACGAAAAAATATTATGTATTTAATGTTCTTGTCCGTTTGAGTGTTATAACGGCCTCACCAAAGTCGATCGCTGATTTTCCTGTAAATGTCAATTGAATGTACACTTCTAACGGAGATAAGGATCACAATTCATTATAAATGACAGTTCTTTATATATAAATGAGATATAAAATGTTCATATTTATAAAAGCAGGAAAAAAATATTATGTATAACATTAGCTTACATATGATCAAATATCACATTTATCTATATATATGTTAGATACGGGATAATTTAACTATCTATAATATATAAAACACCGAAAATTTTGTAATTTGAATATATATGAAAGCATTTTACAGAAGGAAATGTTCGTAAGCTCAGAAGGGATAGGAACACGTGGAATAGACAGAAGGAAAGTCAAAATTGCTGTTTCAAACCACGCAAATTCACGAGGTAGAGAGCGGCCATGCCATCAAAATCCACTATGGTCAAGAAACAGCAATGGCAAAATAAGGAGAAAAGAACGAATCTTAGATTTAGAGATATGGAAGCTCAGGAAAGATAGCGCCCAGTGACTTAGGCTTCAATGGTGAGTGTAAAAACTGGGGCACCAATGATTATCATAGCCTGATTTTTTCTACTCTTTTTCAGTGCTGCTCCAAACCTCATGGCTATGAAAAAGATAAATTCCCAGTAAGTTGATGGTAGAGAATTATTTCGCACCTTCTCCAGACTCTTGAAACAGCTGTCTCTCTCGAACCACTTGTTGCATCGTTGGATCTAGATAACTGAAGTCCCGCTTAGCATTGCAAAAAATTGCATCATCGAATTCTAGTTTAGATCATTGTAACGTGAATGAAAGTAAAACAAGGGGTAAAATAGACCCCAGTCCCAAATTTATTTTATATCTATATCTTAACTCTGCAATTTTTCACGGCAGGTAGTTCAAATATCTATCTTCACAGACGAAGATTCATTACAACTTTTTATAAGCAAGGTATAAATAGATTTAGTGTATTAAAAAAATTGAAAGGTATGAGTTACTCTGAATTTGTAATAATTTAAATAGTGTAATTTAAATAGTGTTTAGTAGTTTAGAGTAAAATTTAACATTTTTCTAGACAATTATCTATAATTGTTTGAGAGATTTTCCATAACCTGTTTTGGTTCTATTTATTCTCGTATTTTCAAGCCATACAATAAGAATTCTTGTTAGAGCCTTATATATTATTAGTGTGTGATTTATTGTTTATTATTTTGAATCATTTGTGGAAATTTACTTAGTGTAATAGTAGACATTTCTCAAGCAATTCAGTAAAAGTTTGTAGTTAAAACTCTGTATGCTATTGTGTGGTTTAGGTTAGGTTTATTGTTTATTATTGTGAACTATATTGTGTGGTTTACTGTTTATTATTGTGAGTTATTTCTAAAAGTTTACTTAGAGTGAAGGTAGATATTTTTAAAGCTTTATATATTATTGTTTGGTTTATTATTTATTATTTGTGAAAATTTATTCAGTGTGAAGGTGGAGATTTTTGCAGATCACATAACTCAAATTAACTAATAAAAAAAACCATTTCCAACGTTACCCTATAAAATATGCTCAGGTCTAACAGTGGTACTACTGTCTATCAAACCACCTCAATCAGTTTACACATGCGAGATTGCCATAAAAAAGTGTAACATTAATAGATCTGTCACAGTATCTATACTGGAAAAGTCTGACAAAAAACCAAGAAATATGTAAGAGGGAGATTAACTATGAGCTTTCTCGAATGCATTAGGGTTTTTTATCGATTTGACACTGGGAACTGTAAACCTAATCAATCGATTGCGCGGGCTGCAACTGGTTGCCGCAAAATCCTGCATTTATTCGGATCATTTTTCTTTACCAAATGGGCTTCGTTTACTCAGACTTCAAATTTTGTTATGATGGTTAAAAATGGTCAGAATTTTCTTTTAAAAAGTCTCAAAAAATGTTTGAATTTAGTTTTTCAAACTGAAATGGATTCAATCTTATCAAAAACTAGATTTATAGAAAAAAAATCAATTTCATAAAAATCTGAACAGAATTTTCATAATTTTCCTTATCAAAATTAAAAGCTAGATGGACTACGGCTTACTAAATATTTACTATATATTGAAAAACAATACCGGACAAAGACTAATATGGTTGCAGCAAGATGCCCATGATATCATAGACTCTGCGGAAATCGCAGGTACTCAATGATGACCATGGCTTTGGGTTATTTGCAGTACAAGGCATTCATGGGGTAGGTTGCCACGTGAACTATAAGGCAGACATGTTGACTGTCCTCTCACGCAATATCCAGAGAGTAGGAACAGAGAGTGGCAGGCATTTAACTTTTTGTGTGGCCAATTCATTACATGAAATTCCTGTTGTCAGCACGTAACTCGACCAGATTTCTGCTTGAAACATATTACATAAGTACTGAAGATTTCGCTTTCGATTAAAAAATCAACATCGTAAAAGCTGCAGTTGCTTAGGAGATTTAGCCAACTATATTATGATGATCTACCTCATAATTCACCTGGGCCTGTTTGTGCGTTGCACGGAAAAAGTAGGTTTGTAAACCAATACTAATCCGCAGTATATACATACATAGATATTTAGATATTCTGCGGTTCACGAAAAAATCATATTCTCCCAATATTTAGCCACTTCTAGCTGTCTAAAACTGGAAAGAAACAAAGATGAAGCATAATTTCCTATACTGATAATTCTATGTCTGGCATGCTTGAGTATACTATGTCATGATTTCGATGATAACATATTAAAGATTCATTTTCAATCTCATTTCTATCTAGGTAGTAATCCTATCTTTATGAACTTTAATTTTATCTTATGTTTTTGCAAGCTAAGTATTTTGTTTCTCAATTATCTTTAACAATGAGAACTGCATATAACACCTAGCATTTCTCTATATGTCATAAATAGGTTTCCCTTATGATTCTTTTCTTTACCATTCATTATAAGTGGATTCTGGTTGTCGTCTCAAAATTACAACTTATTATAGAGTCTTTTTCATCATAAATTTAATCTTTCAATTTTGTTTCCGCATTTCATATTAACAACAATTGATCATCTTTTACATTAAAAAAATCTATTTATCAATATAGTTGGTCTCCAAAACTCTAAGATTAATTTAATCTTACTTTTTTAGTGGAAGAGCTATTTCTTACACTAGCATACACATATATCTAACAACCCTAACAACCTTGTTCCTATCACTGTGGTTTATTCCACTACATGATATCACATCCTTGTTCCTATCAAGGTGGTTTATTCCACTACATGATGTCACATCCTTGTTCCTATCAGCCTGGTTTATTCCACTACATGATATCACATCTTCTCTTTGCAACAAGAGATTCACTACATTTAAATTACATAATCCATTACATTACCATAGGGGTACATGAACAAAGTAGCCTAAAACTAACATAGGATAGAAAGATAGGCCGTAATAGTTATCACAGGGGCAAGGGCATTATTTTTTTTAAACTAAGTATGTTTTTTTAGTACCATTTGAAGATTTTGATGAGCTCACCAAGCTATTGTTAACTATTAATGATGGATATTTTATGAGGCCATTAATTACCATTAGAAAATCTCTTTCTATATTTTTTTAAGAAGAATAAGAGATAAACTAACAAACCCAAGAGCATAAGGAATAACTAAAAAATATAGTCTATTAGTTACAGAAGGGGGTTCAATGGTTGTAGATGTGGCATTTGAACCCTCTTTACTTGTACCGTAACCACATTGCACATATACTACAAGAATATTTGGTGGCCAATTAAGCTATATTGGTTTGTATTTGAAGGGATTTAGAAGAGATGCAATTAGAAGAGGTTTGTCATTTCAATTGAATATGTAGAAACTATATCTAAAGAACATATGATAAGCACTTCATCACTATATACTTGATATTTTATTTTGAAATTAGTACCAAAAGGATAGTGTAACTTATGTAAACCCCCCCTAGCCATTGAGCAACGCTATATTAAATCCATTCCTCCTATATAAAGATAATTAGATTAATTTGAGAATGTAATGGAAATATAAACAAAATCTAGATGCAACATAAAGATAGTAAGACAAATCAGCATTGCACATTTCAAATATGATTATAAAAAAATATAATAGACATGAAGCGATATAGAGATGATTAGGAATACTTATATGCTTTCAAGTGAGGTCTACCAAACCATTTCTTAGGAGAAATTCACCTACCACCTTAGGAATTAGCTAAATATTTTATTCCCAAGCCAAGACATGATACTAGTATGGAAAAGGAAACTCCTATAAGACTCTAATATCACCCATGCCAGCTCATTTATCTCATGAGAACACTAATATGATCTCTACTAAGTGTTTTTCTAATTTATGGTGTGAACAAAGGGACTAGTGTCCTTCAAATCCCACTTCGGGATATGTCACATAGTGGGAAAGATGAATACAAATGGTTCCTAGATGTAATAGAAATAAATCATTTTCATGGAATGGAAAATTCTGAGGTAGAAACTGAATTTAAGATCCACTCATGCTAGTGAATATAGAAAACCTCCTTTGGTAGCTATAAGCCTTGCTTCTAATCAACGATGTTGCTCCAAATCCTTAGTCTCAGCCCTTGCACACATGCACAATCAAATGAAGATGATGATTTACACTTTCAAGGAAGGGAAGTCAAATTACAAACCACATCTAACCATATTAACAAATCAACATGATCTCACGAACATTAGAAATATAGATAGGAAAAGAAAATGACATTCATATACAAAAAAATACAATACTTATGTATGCCTTCTAATTCCAAATCGTCCTCCAATCCCTTGCTCCTTTACCTAGCTTTTCTCATACTTAAATTGGGCTCATTAATGTAGAAAATGAGGGCCTAGTCGAGTGGTATTTTGATAGCATTGGTTTCTTTCACTGAGTTCTCTCTAACCTTTTTACCCTTTAGATAGTCTCATTATAAAAGTACTTTTATACATCTAGGAGAATGTATCTCAATACTTAGTGCCACAAGAAGTTAGTAAACTCCCATAATTAATGAGCCTATGCTAACTCATGCCAATCTAAATTGAGTTGATCCTCTTGGAAAGGAAATTCTATATAAACTCAATGCTTCATAGCTCTAGGGATTAAAGAAATTTGTATATTATTGTCCAGCAATATACTAGTAATAGAATAATGGTTTACATGGAGACAATTGAGATGGGAATAATGGATTGCCTAATTATCACATTCAATGGTGAATGAAAGATGTATTTAGGCTAGCAACTAAAGAGGGTTGAATTGAGGTTCCTCATACTCAAAGGAAGTGGAAAAAATGGTTATAACAAGTTCCCTGAGTGCAAGAGGTCAAGAGAGAAATTGATGGTTGAAATACATTACAATTAAGTATCAAAATGTAGTAAGGATTCAAGATTAAAGGATCTAAATTGAGAAATTTTGAAAAATGAAGTGCAACATAAATATATCATCCCATACGTAGGCATACCCGTGCTTGAGTTAAAGAATAAATGAACATGGTTTCCAAATCATATATTGTGGATCCATGACATTGTTGACTTAGGTTTTATGCACCCTATTCAACAATGGAGAAACGTGAGAGACTCGAGCTCTTTAATATTTAATATCCCTAGTTGTTTGGTGTGGACGTCCTCAATGGATTTATAGGCTCCATTATCCTTTGGATTGCTCCTCTTACGAAGAAGAATGCAGGGAAAAAGGCAAATCCTAACCTATGATAACTATATATACATAAAATAATGTTATATTTCTAAAGCTAGGAGTTAATAAGTTAAATGTAGTCTCCAAGCTAATAACTAATAAATGTAATAGAACTAAATTGTTAATTGTACAAAAATAATATCACTTAAATAAGATAATATATAAGATCTAGATAATGGTTAGAAATATTAAAATATGTACAAATGATTATGGCAAATTATAGTAAAGACAAGAACATAAATGTAGCTAGTAAAAAGGTATAAAAATATAATTAGCTAAAAAAAATTAAAATCCTAATTTTAATTTATATATGAAATTATAAATAAAAATTAAAAAACTAAGAGAATAAATCCTTAATGTAAAATAAAAGAAAGATAGCTACTACAATGCAAACCTCTTAACTTATTCTAATGATTAACATCAAGAATAAGTGTAAAAGTAACTAACTAATGCTATATACATCTATTACTTGGTTGAGAGATGTAGATGGTTACTGTAACAATTTCATAAAAGAAACATTCATCCAATTATTTTTTTTTGAATAAAATCAATAAGAATGTAACTAAAAAAGCATTAAACACATAAATTGCTACAATAAATCCATTCAATTCATATAATGAAAGTAACATAATCTAAGTTCTAAATTACTCGGATAAAACCACAGAAACCTAGAATAGATGTATTCCATATGAGTAATAATTCTGAGGACACAAGTACATGGAGGGTATACATTATGGAATAAAAGGATATACAAATTAAAATAATATAAGACATAAAATAAATGTTATGATTTGTTAATGCTTTGTAGAATAAAACCATACAAACAATAGTTATTGTATGTTGTATTATGAGAAGTAAAATTACACAGAAAGTAGAAGACAATAAAAAATGAGTATGGAACAATTTAAAACACAATAATTATTTTAGTGGATAAACCCAAGCTTTAATACTGAAAGTGTATTTCAAAAAATATTCATAGTCAGATATACTTTAAAACGTTTCCTTTCCATAATTTCCCTCTACAATACAACATCTGTCCCCCAATTCATTACAAAATAAGAATTTTATAGAAAAGTATTTTTTAATCGATGTCTAAAATTAAATTCAAATCTAAACTATCTTTTAGAAAATAATAGACATTTTTCGTTTAGACTATGGCCATATCCAAATAGATCAAAGAAAATCAACAAGATAACTAACAAAAATCCTTTTGTCAATATCTGCAACAATTCGAGGTTATCCACATGAATATGTTCCGCCAAAAAGCGAGAGAAATGATTCAACCAACATAGAACCATGTGCCAATAAGAAAATGAGTTTAATATTAGACATAATCAAGAAAGAGGGCAATTACAAAATATTTGATTGTGTAACACCCTTTTAATTTTAGCAAATAATGTCAAAATAAAAACAAACCTTAACATATCCAATGGCTCGGAAATAAATAACAACATTTATTTGGAATTATTTGGATCATTAATATATGGATAAATTATGGATTTGACCCATGATGACTTTAATACAATGGGTGTGTCAAAAATCTATGAATTGTTTACTAATCTCGAAGAATTTTGTTCTCAATGTGTTTCCGTAGCTCGAAAGGAAGCCTTGATTATTTCATTTTCTTGCATATTATTACAAAGGCGACCATTTGATTGTGGTATAGTGAATGTGAATAATTGATGTCAGTATAAATCTAAAAAAGCTTCAAAAGCAACTTCTCCATAATCATGGTCAATTTTCGGTGTATCATTTCTATTATTAGAAAAACTTAGGCTTTGTCGATTGATAGACTTGGTATTTTTTAAGCATGGTATTTGTATTAGCTTCAAGATAAACATATATCTCTTTATTCAAAGGGGTTTTTCACCTATTTTTCCTTTGGCTGCTTAACCTTTACATTATACCTGAGATTTTTTTCACATCAATTGTTTGTTTATTGATATGCAGGTTTTGTATTATGGTCAATATCTCACATTTTCATATTTTCAACTTGTTTCTTAAATTTTAGTTTTAATTCAATAATATGAAAAATATTTTCCTTTACCGTGCTCCTCATGACATGAGTTGGTGGAGGTTTAGGTCTTTCATCCCTATAATCACGGAAGGAATCGAAGTATTGTTCAAGGCCTGAATGTTCGTAAATATTCTCCTCATCAACAGAAGTATCAGGTGGAGCCAAAACTGGATAGGGAGGGTTAATTTTAGTCTTAGGTGCAACCTCTTCTTAACTTAATTGTAGGGCTTCGTGAAAACCATTTCAGAGGAGAAAACTTTCCCACTATTGGTTGACTTTTGACAAATGAAATTTAACTAAAATAGGTATAATACCATGGCAGAAAAGTGATCTATCCCACTTGTTATGGTAAGAAAGATAGGTTTTATCCATGTTCGCTAAAATCTTGTGTAAGAATTAGGTTAAATTAAGATCATGACTCAAAAAACCATCAACAGTTGGATGTGATAAAAAACAACACGGCATATCAACCCTCACAGGTTATATAATGGCATATGAAATATGATAAATCTCTCCATTTAAGTTCTAGATAACTCATACACATACCTTTTATGGAGTAACCCTTATCTTTATGCTATAAACCTTTTCACCATGTGATGTCTCGAACGTGACAGTTCGTATACCACCGTTCTCCTTCGGTGGGGAGGCAGATAGATTCGTCTATGAAACCAACATCAACTGCCATTTCCAAATCTCTAAGCTTATCTTTCTTTCCATTAAAATTGGAAGCAAAGGCTTTGAAAATTCCATCGTTAAACCCTTAGAACTATTGTATAAAATGCCACCAACCCATCTTGTCGAAAAGGGACTAGTATTCGCCATAAACTTTGACATGGTCAGACCCTACCAGTGTTGTTCTAACTATGGGCATGGGTGTTTACAAAAATGAAAATTTATCCAAGGTTTATCTCTAGAGACTGAAAACAGGCATATAGAAGGTCAAAGTCCTAGTAATTTGTAGAGAGACGAGGAAGGATGCAGAGAGAAATAGAAACCGGTGAAACAACCAAAATGAGAACCCTACAAAGCAATTCGAGACATAACAATGCATGCTTTTGGGAATGTACCATAGGATTGGGGAATGTTTTAATGTTTTACAAGTTGAATTATGGACACGGGTTATGGTGTATACAAATGTCAAGAGGTGGGAGTGCCAAATAGGAAGCATATCATCCATGGTTAATCATACCCAATCCATTTAGCAATGCCATATATCACTCGAGATATGTAAATGATAACCATGTTTAATCATGAATGAAACATATTATTACATAAATCTTACCATAGCCCAAAATCATATAAGCATTTTTTTGGGAAAAATCTAAAGTCATTTATTTGCATGAACAATATAAACCATAACCAATGTAGCAATACAATAAAACATGCATCAAACCATAAACCTATAAAATGATTTGAAAAGAACGCAAAGTTAAAATATAATGGTTTTTAAAAAAAATCATTAACTGGAACTCATAATATGATACAATATACACTCATCGTAATATATTACCAATATTTAAAACGGAGTCTAAAATAAAGTTTGTTATATAATATAAAAGGTCTAGACCAATATCAATGAGAATACTAGGAATTAAATGGCGGAAATGGTCAAGTTACATAGTCATTACAAAATCAAAAGAATAAGAAAAAGTTCTTAGTAAGAAATATCAAAATTTGGTTAAGACCACATAACTAGATTGATCATAATCTAGATAATAAAAATAAATAAAAATGTTCCTCTTTATCAATCAAAATAAAATTAAAACATAAATTAAAAGAGAGGGGGCCATGGCATTTTGAAAATGAGAAGGGAGTTTCTTGGGCTACGAACAATCGGCAACTAACTCCAAAAACCATTTATCTTTATACTAAAATATTTTAGATAAAGGGTAAAAATTAGATGCTTCGGAAGAGTGAATGTGATCGATGATCTTGGTATGGTTTTTGTATTCTTTCTTGAGTTCAATTTATCTGTTCATAAAATCTGGTTAAAACAATAATTACCAAACAAAAACTTTATAAGAAGAACCAATATAAATTTTTAGAAATTCTAGGGGTCAACAGAGTTAATAATAGAGTAAAACGAACTTGTTGATATTTTTTTGAATTTCATACCACGAACATTTCCTCTATTTCCCCCAAGTGTCAATAGCCTTGATAGAGATACTCCTTAATCTAATTTAGACACTAGGATCCCATGAGGATGACTGTAAATTCAAGGTTCAATTTTATGATTTTTTTGAAGTGCAGAGGAAGCAAAGTCAGAAACCCTTAAGGGCATGGATCACATGCAGATCATGAATAATTTAATTACATTTTGAGTAACAAATTAAATTTGGAATAAAAAATTCTATAGATGGAGTCACTCCTGCAAGCAGACATCTATAGCCTCAACAAGGTCGTCTTTTTCACCCGTTTTACCTCAGTGTTTTTATTCCAGTAAAACAATAATATAAAGGTTTACCACATGGATAATTTATTTTATTCCTTACCAGAAAAGTGTAGTTGATGGGGAAGGATATTTAATATCATTAAGAGATGGAATTCCATGACATCCTGAAAAGACACCAACTTCATAGCAATTACACTCTTTTTTCAAAAGAAATTTGTTGGCATTATCAATCAATACATTAAAAAATATATTCAAGAAACACAAAAAAAAAAAAAAATTAATGCTAATGGAAATGTGTTAGTATGAAATTTCTTGGAAGGTGTACCAAAAATGCTTCACTTAAGTCACTAGTGACAAGTGACCATAACAACAATATGTTTTTTGTTTATGCTTCATATCTGCAACAATAAAATGAGAAAACACTACCACAAAAGGGTATATGCTATCCAAAATAGAAAGCATCAATAGATATCCAATGTAATAACCCAATATGGAAAGAATTTCAAATTGAATAAATCTTTATTGATAACACCTAGTACACGAATGATCCGCACTTATGCAGGAACACAATAAAATATAGAAATATACACAGACTCATAGAGACAATAAAAATAAGACTTCGTCTCATTAATATCACATAAATTAAATATTCTTACAGAAAAAATGGAAATAAAATAGCTAGGGTGCTCGTAGCTTATCTTTGATAAGAGATGTGGCGGCTACATGCCTCGTAGCTATGTTACAATGAGGCTCGAAGGCCTATTTATTATTGAGAAAAAATTGAAAACCATAAACAGCTAGAAACCTATCCCTAGGAGATGAAACACCAAACTATGGGCCAAGTTGGGGTAAATTGGTACATCAATGTCCCAACGTTGTAACTTTGGCATTCGATCTTTGTTTGATGTACATGATACCTCATTTTATATATATATATATATATATATATATAGATGATGACTACAACTGCTCATAGAAAATATCAAGTTCATGCCTGACATCCACCACTGGTGATTTTCCAAAAAAACCTCGTTTACGGCCTCAAAATGGCTTTGGAAGTTCATGACCTAAAAAAACTGCCAAAAATAGTGAATTGTGCTACAATAAAGGAAATTGAAAAACTGAAAGAAACAATGGTGGCAGCCCTAGTAGAATAGGCCGGTGTCCACCAATATCCACTGAGATCATTCCTCCCCCTTAGGAAGCAATGGTCCCCATTGCGTTGACATCCTCCATGATATGAGGAAACTTTTGTTGAACTTGGTTCCTGGTGAGCAACTTTCCCTCGTGAAGGAGTTAGCTTTCTTTGACAACTTGATATAGTTGGATCCTTTGATGTCAAGTGTTCTTAATCTATATGTCCATGATCTAATTAGTTATGCCTTGTTCCATGAAATCTGGGTTTAACTGTTTTGGTGTGAGTTTTTCTGCCATGTCAGATATGTCGAGTAGAGGTGGAAAGTAGGGTTGAAGGTGGTCCACATTGAACATTGGGTGCAGACCAAGGAATGGTGGAATACTGATCTCAAAGGCATTATCCCCTACAACCTTGGTGACGGTGTATGGCCCATATTGGAGCAGGCAAAGCTTGTGGTGGGGTCTAGTAGGGCGATTCTTTTGCAAATGTAGCCACATTTTGTCGCCCACTTAGAAGTTGTGTGGCACCCGATGTTGATCATGTCACTACTTGTACTTGGTATTGGCTCTATCCAATATTTAATGAACCTATTGGCAGATCTCTTCAATGGGCTCAATGAAGTTGTTCACCTTGTGAGCTTCAGACTGGACATGAGCCAAATTGGCTTGAGTAGCTGCAAATGGTATGGCTACGTCAATGGGACATAGTGGTTGGAATCCCAAGCCTACCTGAAAGGGGTTGTGGCCAGTTGAGCTATGGAGAGCTCAGTTATATATGTATTGTACATAGGGGAGGCTCTCACCCCATGTGCATGGATACTTTGACTTGTACATGCATAGAATGTGTACGATCATCCTGCTGACGACCTCCGCCCGACCATCAGTTTGAAAATCGAAATTTCTTGACTTGGTGAACTTGGTGTCCAGCATTGAATAGAGGTTGGAACAAAATGTACTAAGGAACATGTTGTCCCAATATTAGATGATAGACTATGGGATCCCAAAGTGTACCCACACTTGTTCAAAGAATATTTTAGTAGTTGCTTCTGTTGTGATATTCTTCTTATAGGAAACGGACTTCGATGAGAAGGATTTTGTGCAGTTAACCCATAACTGTGATGTTAACTGTTGATGAAGTAGCCGGTGCCTACATATCCTTGGGTGGCAGGGCATATATCCAAACAACAAAAGTTGAACGTTGTTATGCTGAAACTAATGAATTTGAAATAAGTGCCTATTAAAGTGGGTTGGGAGGGCACGTCTCCAAAGGGAACCCACTCTAAATGTTGCTCTAGATTTAAAATGGGAATAAATCAGTCAATATAACTTAGAATGTTTATTATAACCAGTTTTTGGAAAGAGAATGATAATTTTTCATCTTCCCATGTCATTCAAATCCCTATCTGGCCACTTTGGCAACTCAGATTCGTGCTTCAACGATCCTGTCATCACAAAAAATTTGAAAAAAAAAATTAATTGATTTTAAATCAACGATATCTCCCTTATCCAGAGTCTGATTCGACCGATTGTTTTTTTGAATTTGTGTATTTTTTGCAAGAAATCTAGATATATTATTTTTTTTTTGTAAATTTTGCACCTAAAGGGTCAGATCTGATATGAAAACTGGCTACCCAAAAAATTCCTACAAAAAAATGAAAAAAAAAAAACTTCCCGTTTTGCCCAAGAAAGTGCTTTGTGGAGGTCGTAGCACATACATGAAATTTGTTTAAGGTTGCTGCAAAATGTTTAAACTGAAATATGCATCAAACCCTCATTCCCATGGAGGTGTAACCTAAATCTAATACCACTAATCAAGACTTATGCAGGAATGCAATAAAATAAAAAAATACTTCTAAATGAAGAGAAGAAATAGAAAAAAGACTTCATTTCATTAATATCACATAACTGAAATATCCTTACAGAAAGAATGGAAATAAACTAGCTAGGTGTTGGTAGTGTTAGCCACCTTTAAAATTTGTTATAGCAAAAGGTGGCTAAAACTTTTTAAGCCTTCAAGGAACAAATTTTATGGCTAAAAAGTGGTGGCTCTTGAAGACTCTTGAAGGCCTTATGCCTCAGTCCAAATCTTCACTGTTGTTCCCTTTTTTATAGTCGGAATTTTTGTTGTTTCCATAAGTGAAAATACTGCTGCAAAATCATCATTTTTCCCCTCCCTCCACTCAAAACTAACCTTCCTTTTTCTCCCCTTTTTCTCCATAAAACTCCTCTATTTTCATGATTCCTCTTCTTCCCTTCATGAAAATCATTTTTACAAGGTTAAGAACTCACTTTATAACCTTAACAAAACCCTCAAATTCCTTTGAAAAACCATTGAAAATCTATAAAACCCCATTATTTGCATAAAGGCTTAAGTCCCCTTGGGCTAAGTCTTAAATCACTTCCCCTCCATGTTCTCGCATCCTAGAACCAGGTTCGAGACCCATGAAGTGCTTATCGCATCGCAAAGTCTGAGTGCGCAAGTCTTTTTGCCATGTTTTAAAAGTTCCGATGCGATTAACCCAATGTACATACACCCCGATCGTATTATCATTTCATGTAACCCATGGGCCCGCCATCAAGTGCTAAATCATTGAAATTATTCATTCCCGATGGTCTCTTTCCTCTGTTAAAACATATAACCCACTTACCCAAAGTTTTGATCTAATGCGCCGAAGACATGTTTTTAATATAAAAATGGTTAGATCAAAAAGACCTGAAGCGCAATCACATCAGAAGAATCTACAATGGGAAGATTGTAAAGACCCACATCAAACTTTCCGATGCAATTAGGTCATATATGTAAACTCCACACCCTCCACTTTATTCATATAACTCATGCTCAGGACCAAAGGTCAAAGACCCAAGGCGCTTATCGCATCGGAAACTTCTGTGAATACTCTTCCAATTGCTCCCCTTTGAAACCTTCGATCCCCGATCCCCGATTCACTTTCCGCCGTTGATCTAATCTGCAAATCGACGGACTGCGCTCAATCGCATCGCCCTCCCCGATTGCTCAATCGCATCGCATTTTTCGATCGGTACATTTGTTTGTCCCCTCCGATCGCCGAGTTCCGATTCACTCCCCACCATTGATCTAATCCTCAGATCAATGGCACACACTACATCGCATCGCAAGTTTTTTTCCAAGCACTTTAACATTGTTCCTCTGCCGATTGCGGTCCTCCGATTGGATCTGGATCGTCCACGTGTCCAGATCAGACAATGCCAGATCATTACCTCTTATTCTTCCCTCCCCTCTCCTTTTTACCTTCTCTTGGCTGATATCTACCATTGGATGCTACCATCCAATGGCTACGCTCCTCCCCACGCCCTCTGAAGCAGGTTTTCCAAAAAAAATGCAGGATTTCTTAATTAGTTTCGTCTTTTGTAGGTGATTAATGTTTTTGTCCATTATGAGGAAGAAAAGCCGAACGCTGGGAGTGACGATTCTCATGCCTTTGATTCATAAAAGGAAGCCATTTGAAGAGCTCAAACTCCACGTTTCGTCAATGTTTCATAAGGCATTGATGCCATACGATTACTGCACGGCCTGCACATCAACGAGACAATGTCCATTAAATAACTCAAAAGAGTATCAGTGTCAAAGACAGAACACAGTAGAACAGAAGGATCGAAGATAATTTGGGGATTACAGCTAAGAATGATTATCAAAAGCCTAATCCCCAGAGTTAAAACACAGTTAAAGGAACATCATAAGTATTATCAGACAGAAAAGCCTCCACTTCCACATCTGAGGCAAATTGATTCCTCGCAGCTACCACAGTGCCACATGTGCCTTAAAAGCATTCAAACAGAGGCTGAAATTATTAAGAAAAAACAGATATTTGCCTCAATGCAGCCGAAGAATTAATTCTGCCAAAGGAACTTAATGCAAAAAATGTCTGCAGAGTTACTCCAACATGACACAGAACCTCAGAAGTCAACAAAAGCTCCCATCGATCTTAATCTTAAATGTAAATCAATTAATATAGTCATAATATCTGTACGCTTCTCCATTGAGCCCCTCAAAGGTCGGGAAGTCATTAGTCTATATTAATTGTCCTGAGAGATCTTTTATCAGATCTCACCTCCTCATTCTTCTATAAATACTGCTGTAGAAGATGAGAAAAGGGTTGGTCACCGCATATCTATAGCATGTAAATAGTTTTCTAAAGCTGTTGTAAGCTCTGTTTGTAAGTGAAGATACCTAAGTTGAGCTGAGAAGCCTGAAGATGTAAAGAACCATTGGACTTGAAGATTGTAACTGGCTTGGAGCATCAATACAAGCTGATTTATGGGATCATGTTCTATGTTGACAGTGATGTTTTTCTCATTGAAAATTGTTATTTTGTTTTTGTTTTCATTGTATTCATCTTCTCTTATAAAGAACAGCATGCATAGAGTTAGGACCTACTGTATATCAGTACCCTTCTCTGACTGAAAATCTTTATCTGAATTTTTTCTTCCAATCTGTGTTATTCGCGAATGATTTAATTCAGTTTAAGCATAGGAATGTTGGCGTTCCCTCGTCTTATTGCCTCAGCTGAATATTATTCTTGAATGTTATGTTCAGTATTAGTTAAGTAAAGATGAACTAAGGAAGATATGGTATGCCCTGGTCCTGGTTTTATCCCCAAAGACTGTTTGAATGTTTCCCTTGGAATGTGTTGAAAGCTGGCTAGTGTTGAAACACTTACCAGATCTTAGGCCATTTTGTGTTATCTTTGTGTTGGTCTTGAAAGTAACCAAGTAAAGTAGAGCTAGGAGAGGATTTGTGGTGAGCACGGCCCGCTAGTTTCTACTCCAACAGTTGCCTTCAAGTTTCCCTTTGTTTTAAAATGTTTTCTATTGAAAGTGCATCAAAAGCAGGCTAGTTTAAAAGTACTTACTAGATCTTAGATTAATTTTATGTCTTTCTTAAGTGTATGTCCAAATCATGTTAGTTTAGAAGTACTTACCTGATCTTGGGTTTCTTTTGTTTCTTCATCTGTTTATTTCCCCTTCTCATTGTATCATTTCATTCCATAAATCAAACGTTAAAGATATCCTTACACATAGATGACTTTCCCCATGGACCACTCTTGCCTCTTGTTGTTTCAATTAAACCCTACTATGACTCCATAGCCCAACGGATTGAAGCTGTTTCTTGTCTATTTTCTTAGCTGAATCAATTTTCGCTTTCATTCATTTTCACCCTTCATTTAGACTTCCTTCACCTTCATTTATCTTTGTCCAACCAAAACAAAGAAAACCCTTTTTCTTAATAACTAGCCTAATATCACAGATAAAAAGCAAACAAGATAAATCTTTGCACTTATTGGAGAGATCCCTCTCCAGATTCAGGAGGGCTAGATCCTAGAATCCCAAAGTGGTTGAAACGATGTTTCTCCCTGCGATCAGACTTTTTCCAATCTTGCTGATTACAAGGAGCTAACATTTCTGGTGACTCCATTGGGGAAATTTCTGAGTTAATAAAAGTTCAAAAACACCTTAAAACTCTAGATAACCCCTGGTTTTATGACAATTGTTCTGGTTGACAGCTGAGCCACCAGCAAAAAACATTTTTGGTGACTCCGCTGGGGAGATTTTTGAGTTCATAGTTGCTTGGCCAGCTTTTATAGACTCTTTAGTTTTCCATACAACCACAAAAACTCAGAAAAACCCAAAAATATTTCATATTGGTATCCAATAAATATGGTGGTGGAACCATAAAACATTTTACCTCCTTACGAGCTAAAAATTTTCCACCTGGCGACTCCACACTCCATAACTCTCAAAGACTCCACTGGAGGAAGAACCTGAAAGATGGCCAGGCCTCATATAAGGGTAGAACATATGGGTTGGATTTGGTTTAAAGAATTCATTTTTTTTGTCTATCACTATGTTCTTTCCTGCTTTAAGCCTAATCAAGTGTACAAATATGAAACCCACATTGAGTATGGGAAAGAACTCAGACCTGAGTCTTCAAACCAGGAGAAGACCTGTACTCCCGTGAAAAATCTGGTGGGACAAGAGCCTCATGTTATATGTCCCACTCCTAAAGAAGCTTCAAAAAACCATGAGCCTCCTGTCACACTACCCACACCCACAAAATTCATAGAAAGATATAAGCCTCTGGTTTTACCTCTTATCTTCCAGCCCCTTCCTGCAGAACTTATAAACAAGTTGCCCCTTTTTAATGGAGAAAATTCAAAAATCACTGCTGAGCAGCATGTCCAAAAGCTCGAGGATGTACTTGACTTATATGAAATAGAAGAAGATGATGTGTTTATTAGAATGGTCGCCTTGTCATTACAAGGAAATGAAAAGATTTGGTTTAAAAACTTTCCAGCTGCAAGCATCTTCATCTTTCATCAATTTGCTCGAGTTTTCCTTGATAGATGGGCAGTCCCGATAAATGTCTTCCTCATCCTAGAAGAATATCAGAATTTGAGAAGATAGCCAGTAGAGACAGTAGAAGAGTTTTCAGCCAGGTTCAATAAGGTGTGCAATGTCATACCTTCTGATGTAAAAGCACCTTTGGGATGGGATCTACTGCGCTATCCTAGTTCTTTTGAACCCGAGGTGGAATTCTGTATAAGAGAAAGAGAGCCTTCGAGCCTGGAGGAAATGAAGACCATAGCAGTTATTGTCGAATACAACATAAAGTGCAGGGAGGAAGGATTGAAAGCAGCAAGGAAGGACCGAACAAAGCAGAAAGGGTAGATCTCTTTAGAAAGCAAGCTAGAAAGAATGATAGAGATGGCCAATACCTTGCTGAAATTAGAAGAGGAAGAATATTGGGTTGAAACTAGAAATAATGATTGGGAGAGACCTACACATTGTCATCAAGAAAGACAAACCAGACCACTGCAAGACAGAAGCCACATGCAAAGAATGTATGATGAACCAGAGTTTGAATCAGAAAATGAACTTGCAGATTATTTCTAGGAAAGACTTGTTGAGATTCCAAAAGGTTTGATGGGTAACATTGCTTATAATTATAATTTATCTAATGATAATCTGTCTGATAATGGTTTTTTCCAAAGGGAAGCCGAGCTTGCAAGGCCATCATCAGTAGTTTCATGGGAGGAAGACCGTGACCATCAACTCCACGAAAATGATGAGACAATGTAGGCCATCTATGATACTGATGAAGAAAGCATTGAAAGCATGATAGCAGATGAAGATTCATTGAATCTTCACTCTGTTATATATCAGGTTATCAGTAATAATTTTAAAGAAGATGGCAGCCAGCAGCTCTTCAGCGCAGAGGACAAGGAGGAAAGACATGAAGAAAATCTTGAGCAAGATGAATATCTGGAGCCTTTGCCTGAAAGGGTGAAGGTAATCGAAGCAACCCCTGCTCAAGACTATGTTAATTTTTTCACAGATTTCAGTTCACTCCAGCAGAACTGGTTAAGGTCAGAAGAGGATAGCCCTGCCATATCTGATGAGCCCTCCAGTTCAGGCTACAGTGAAGATGAGGGAGACCTTCTTTCCCATAGACATCTCTTTCTTGATCCAGTGGAAGAAGAGGTATTCCAGGTTGATTCTCATATGCCAAATACTCCTAGCCAGGAAAGAGAGGAGTGTGATTACAAAGGCCACACTGCAGATGCAGTGATTGAAGCTGCTCGGGATACAGACAGCCTACTAGCCATGGCAGGCCTTAAAGAAGAAAGTTTATATCATGTTCTAATCGATCCTATGGCAGAATACATGGAGGTCGTGATTGGATTAGCCCCTCAAGCATTAATCCTTTGCAAGACCCAAATACATCAGAAATGGTCACCATTTTTGGTGGCCTCAGTTTTGAAAATCCACATGCAGAGCACCCTATGGTTTTCTCTGTTGAGCAGTCAGTTCTTCTCCCCTTTTTTACTATTGCTTGATTGGCTGCATTGGCATTATTGTATCACCTAAAAAATGTAAATATTCCAAGTTAGAGTAGGTTAGATAGGAATGTCAATAAAGATCAACTTTGAGCATTTAATTAGTTGTTGATTTTAGTTTTGAAAGAAAAAGAAAAATCTAAAAACAATAGAAAAGAGAAAAGAGGGCGGATTTTAAAAACAAGGTATAGCCCCATACCAAAAAAGAGAAATAAACTTTGAAAGTGTGCAAGCTTAAATGCCACTCCTAAAGAACACACTTCTAGTTAGTCAAACAGCCTAATCTTGACTAATTAGTTTTAAATTTTCTGCTGATAGGATAGTCAAATCGATTTCCCAAACTGTTTAATCTTGGCTTATCAGTAGATAGATTAGGATAGAAATTAAAGGTTCAAACCTGCTCAAAATCAGAACCTAAAATTTCCAAGAAAAAGAATGACTCAAATCTGTTTCAAATTCTGAGTCAAAAGATGTAAAAATATGGTTCTAATCATCTCAAAATCTGAACCAGTTAGAAAAGGAAAGACAACTCAAAGAAAGAGTCAAAACAGAGCTGCAAAAAAGAGGAAGGAAATGCTTTCAAGTTTCATATCTCAAAGCCTTCCATTTTGTTTTAAATTTTGTGCAAATAAGATCTATGTGCAGTTTGTTTTTCATGCCATGGATTAGCATCAAATTAGACTGTTCAATCCTGACTTGAATGCTTTTCAATTTCTATTGTAGAATTTAGAGAATAAAGTCTGTTGGACAGTTTAATCCCAACAGATAATAGATTAGGTAGAGAATCATAATGGGCTCAAATGTTCAATCTGAGTCCATGGAGAAATAAGGAGTAGAAATAGATTAGATTTCCTGCTTTCAAAAAAGAATAAAATGTTGAAAAAGAGTTTTCCAATCCAAGTGCACTCTAAATGAAGAAAAAATGTTAGATCTGTAGGATTGGGTAGGTAGAAAGCTTGTTGATGAAAGATCCATTTTTTTAATGGCTGCTAATATGTTTTCAGAGCAATATCATCCCAGCAAAGGAAGGGTAGCCCAATGGATGAGGCACAGGTCAGCCTCCCGGAGAACACAATGGATGTGGCACAGGTTAGCCTCCCAGAGAATGCAAGTCTGAAGTTCTTGATGCCTTCAAGAAGGCACCATCCCCAAGTGGAGCCACTGTTAGCCACATATAAAATTTGTTACAGCAAAAGGTGGCTAAAACTTTTTGAGCCTTCAAGGAACAAATTCTATTGCTAAAAACTGTTGGCTCTTGAAGACTCTTGAAGGCCTCATGCCTCCGTCCAAATATTCACTGCTATTCCCTTTTTTATACTCGGAATTTCTGTTGTTTCCATAAGTGAAAATACTGCTGCAAAATCATCATTTTTCCCCTCCCTCCACTCAAAACTAACCTTCATTTTGCTCCCCTTTTTCTCCATAAAACTCCTCTATTTTCATGATTCCTCTTCTTCCCTTCATGAAAATCATTTTTACAAGGTTAGAACTCACTTTTTAACCTTACCGAAACCCTCAAATTCCTTTGAAAAATCATTGAAAATCTATAAAAACCCATTTTTTGCATAAAGGCTTAAGCCCCCTTGGGCTAAGTCTTAAACCACTTCCCCTCCACATGCCCGTGCCCTAGAACCAAGTGCTAGACCCACGAATTGCTTATCATATCGCAAAGTCTGAGTGCGCAAGTATTTTTTCCATGTTTTAAAAGTTTTGATGCGATTAAGCCCATGTACATACCCCTCGATCGTATTATCATTTCATGTAACCCGTGAGCCCGCCATCAGGCGCTAAATCATTGAAATTATTCACTCCCGATGGTCTCTTTCCCTTGTTAAAACATATAACCCACTTACCCAAAGTTTTTATCTGATGCGCCAAAGTCATGTTTTTAATATAAAAATGGTTAGATCAAAAAGACCCGAAGCGCAATCGCATCGGAAGAATCTACAATGGGAAGACTGTAAAGACCCGCATCAAACTTTTCGATGCGATTAGGTCATATATGTGGACTCTGCACCCTCCACTTCATTCATATAACTCATGCTCAGGACCAAAGGTCAAAGACCCAAGGCACTTATCGCATCAAAAACGTTTTTGAAGACTCTTCTGATTGCTCCCCTTTGAAACCTCCGATTGCCGATCCCCGATTCATTTTTTGCCGTCGATATAATCTGTAGATCGACGGACTACACTCAATCGTATCGCCCTCCCCAATCGCTCAATTGTATCACATTTTTCGATCGGTACATTTGTTTGTCCCCTCCGATCGCCCAGTTCCGATTCACTCCCCACCGTTGATCTAATCCTCAGATCAACGACACACACTACATCGCATCGCAAGTTTTTTTCCGAGAGCTTTAACATTGTTCCTCCGCCGATTGCGATCCTCTGATTGGATCTGGATTGTCCACGTGTCCAGATCGGACGGTCCCAAATCATTCCGTCTTATTCTTCCCTACCCTCTCCTTTTTACCTTCTCTTGGCTGATCTCCACCGTTGGATGCTGCCATCCAACAACTACGCTCCTCCCCACACCCTCTGAAGCCGTTTTTCCCAAAAAAATGTAGGATTTCTTAATTAGTTTCATCTTTTGCAGGTGATTAATGGATTTATCCATTATAAGGAAGAAAAGCCGAACACTGGGAGTGATGATTCTCATGCCTTCGATTCATAAAAGGAAGCCATTCGGAGAGCTCAAACTCCACGTTTCGTCAATGTTTCATGAGGCATTGATGCCATACGAGTCCTACGCGACCTGCACATCAACGAGACATTGTCCATTAAATAACTCAAAAGAGTATCAGTGTCGAAGACAGAACATAGTAGAACAGAAGGATTGAAGATAATTTGGGGATTACGGCTAAGAATGATTATCAAAAGCCTAATCCCCAGAGTTAAAACACAGTTAAAGGAACATCATAAGTATTATCAGACAGAAAAGCCTCCACCGCCACATCTGAGGCAAATTGATTCCTCCCAGCTACCACAGTGCCACCTGTGCCTTAAAAGCATTCAAACAGAGGCCGAAATTATTAAGAAAAATCAGATATTTTCCTCAATGCAGCCGAAGAGTTAATTCTACCAAAGGAACTTAATGGAAAAAATATCTACAGAGTTACTCCAACATGACACAGAACCTTAGAAGTCAACAAAATCTCCCATCAAGCTTAATCTTAAATGTAACTCAATTAATATAGTGAGAATATCTGTACGCTTCTCCACTGAGCCCCTCAAAGGCCGGGAAGTCCTTAGTCTATATTAACTGTCCTGAGAGATCTTTTATCAGATCTCACCTACTCATTCTTCTAGAAATATTGTTGTAGAAGATGAGAAAAGGGTTGGTCACCGCATATCTGTAGCATGTAAATAGTTTTATGAAGCTGCTATAAGCTCTGTTTGTAAGTCAAGATACCTAATTTGAGTTGAGAAGCCTAAAGCTGTAAAGAACCATTGGACTTGAAGATTGTAACTGGTTTGGAGCATCAATACAAGCTGATTTATGGGATCCTGGTCTATGTTGATGATGATGTTTTTCTCATTGTAACTTCTTATTTTGTTTCTTTTTTCACTGTGTTCATCTTATCTTATAAAGAACAACATGCATAGAGTTAGGACCTATTGTATATCAGTAACCTTCTCTAACTGAAAATCTTTATCTGAATGTTTTCTTCCAATCTGTGTTATTCGAGAATGATTTAATTCAGTTTAAGCATAGGAATGTTGGCGTTCCCTCATCTTATTGCTTCAGATGAATATTATTCTTGAATTTTATGTTTAGTATTATTTAAGTAAAGATTAAATAAGGAAGATATGGTATGCCCTGGTCCTGGTTTTATCCCCAAAGACTGTCTGAATGCTTCCCTTGGAATGTGCTGAAAGTTGGCTAGTGTTGAAACACTTACTAGATCTTAGGCCATTCTGTGTTATCTTTGTGTTGGTCTTGAAAGTAACCAAGTAAAGCAGAGCTAGGAAAGGATTTGTGGTGAGCCCGACCCGCTAGTTTCTACTCCAACAGTTGCCTTCAATTTTCCCTTTGTTTTAAACTGTTTTCTATTGAAAGTGCATCAAAAGCAGGCTAGTTTAAAAGTACTTACTTGATCTTAGATTAATTTTATGTCTTTCTTAAGTTTATGTCAAAAGAAGGTTAGTTTAAAAGTACTTACCTGATCTTGGGCTGCTCTTTGTTTCTTCATCTGTTTATTTCCCCTTCTCATTGTATTATTTCATTCCATAAATCAAACTTTAAAGAGTTCCTTAGACATAGATGACTTGTCCCATGGACCACTCTTGCCTCTTGTTGTTTCAATTAAACCCTACTATGACTCCATAGCCTAATAGATGGAAGTTGTTTCTTGCCTATTTTCTTAGCTGAATCAATTTTCTCTTTCATTCATCTTCACCCTTCATTTAGACTTCCTTCACCTTCATTTATCTTTGTCCAACCAAAACAAACAAAACCCTTGTTCTTAATAACTAGCCTAATATCACACATAAAAAGAAAACAAGATAAATATTTGCACTTATTGGAGAGATCCCTCTCTGGATTCAGGAGGGCTAGATCCTAGAATCCCAAAGTGGTTGAAACGATGTTTCTCCCTGCGATCGGACTTTTTCCAATCTTGCTGATTACAGGGAGCTAACAGGTAGCTTATCTCTAAGAAGAGATATGGCTACCACAAGCATGTGCATTGTGTTACAATGAGTATCGAAGTCGTATTTATTATTCCAAAAAACTAACCCCAGGAGATGAAACACCAAACTATGGGCCCCATTGGGGTAAATTGGTACATCAATTTCCTGGGGTTATAACTTTGACATATGATCTTCGTTTGACACACTCAATACCTCATTAGAAAGATCTATTTGAGGACTAAACCTGTTAACAGTGAATGGAAAGTTAAAGATTCACATTCATCGGCGGTGCTTTTCCAAAAAAAGTCATTTAGGGCCTCAAAAAAGCTCTGGAATTCACGACCCTAAAAGCTATAAAAAATAGTAAATTGTGATACAATTAAGGAAATTGAAAAACTGAAAGAAACAATTGTGGGGGTCCAAGTGGAATAGCTATGTGGCCACCAATATCCACCTGAATCAAGGAGATCTACAAAAAAGGATGGGTCCTTTAGATGTCCTTGATGCTTTAGTGATCAATTCTCTCTCTTAATATGTGAAAACCCAAAAAAGTGAATAAAAAAATATTTGGAGGTTGAATTCAAGAAGAAGATAGTGGTGACGATGATAATGATCATCGTGAAAAATGAATGGAAAACCCTCTTATTTATAACAGAGTATTGGTTTCTCATGTTTTTATTTATATGTAAAAGTATTTTTGTCATGAATAGTCATTATTTACTCATGTTTTTTTAAAAAAATAAGTAAATAATGGTTACTCATGATGAAAATCAACACATGAATCAACAAGTGCCAAGGCGAAGTGGTTCCAAAGTACAAAGCAGTCATATGAAGAAATTCAGTTCTAATTGGTGGTGAACCAAAAATTTATGGAAAAAATGGCTTCATGGTGAAGTGTCACATTATAAAAAATAAAGGGAGGCACATTACAAAACTCGATGAGTGTGTTCGAGTAGTGTTGAAGTTTCGTCAAATCAAACTATGGTTTGGTCACAATGGGCGATGAAAACTCTAGGGTTTTTCCTATAAAAGGGATTCTTGCCCTGATCTAATTCCTTTTTGTAGTGAGTTGCTGGAAAATTTTCATAAAAGGAGAAGGCCCTAAATCTTGTGTATATTCTAGAGAAAAAACCGATCGTCAAAATTCATATTTGTGAGTTCGAGGTAGGTGAACTTACTTGTATGAAGTAGCCATAATTATTTTTGGAAAGATGGTTCTTGAAGAATCAAGGTATGTAAGGAATACAGGAATGAAGTACTAGAGAATGCCTAGGAACATCCCCACCCACCATGAAAAAAATGAGGATCGGGTGGTGAAATTGGCATCACATAGAGTATAATCTTTCAATATATGGCATGAATCATCTATGATATGCTATGTGTATATGGCTCGCTGGAGAGGACAAGAGGACAAATTATTGAAGAAATTGAAGGATAATCAACCATACCTAGAGCATTGGCATCTAGGCTGAGAATTATGTTAATCAAGTCAGGTGGTGGCTAAGGGCGATCATGCCCCCAAGCATGATATATTTTCCCCTATCATATGTTGATGTAAGGGATCGATCTAGTATATAAAGGTGAGAATGATTCCTCTAGATGGAGGAGTTTATGGAGCGTCATTTTATTCCAAGTACTCAAATAAGAGATTTGATAATTTATTCCTACTCGCATGAGATCCTCGAGAGTTTTGGGTGTGTGTTATATTCTTTCCACGACTATAAGTAGACCCACCTATGGTTTTGTGCATCGATTTGCACATGGTTTTTGGTGTGATGTTTTTCTGCTCATGGTATTTAGTAGATCTGGTCAAGGAAACTACGATTATGCTCTAACCCAAGGTTAATGGATTGGGGTTTATGAATGCTTCGGCATGCATAAACATGTGTTGCAACATTGAAAGGAATATAATGAAAAATAAATTTGGTAGTCTCGGTTTGGGATCCAGGGGAAAATCTATGTAAATATCAGTTTTATGTTTTATGTTATCGCTATTATTTATTTTTGGTTCTTTAAGAATTCATTTTCTGATCAATTGTGCACAGGGTTAAAACCTACATTTGTTATCAGAGTTGTTTCGATCTCAAAGGGACACCTTTGCTACTAAGTGGTTTTTTTCTCAGGCCCGTGGTAGAACCTGTTCAATGGGAGATATGCAGCATCGATTCTTGCGGTGAAATAAGATTTTGAGCAGTGGAAAGACAGAGATCAAGAAATTTAATGGTCAAAATTTTGAGTTGTGGAAGCTGAAGATGGAGGATCTGGTGGTGGATAAACATTTGTGGATCGCGGTGGATCCGTGTACTAAACCAACGGTAATGTCATATGAAGACTGAGCGAAGTTGTATCGAAAGGAAAATAGCACAATATGATTATGTATCTCAGATTCAGTATTGTTGAATGTATTTGGGGAAGCTACGATGAAGGCTTTGTGGGACAAGTTAGGGACTTTGTACCAATCTAAGTCTCTGGGGAATAAATTATTCCTGTGGAAAACGTTAATAGCCTGAGGATGAAGGATGGAGACTCGGTGACAGAGTATCTGAACGCCTTCAATACCGCGGTACGTCATATGTCATTGGCTGATATTAAAATCTCAAATGAAGATAAGTGCATCAATTTTTTGTTTTATCTACCAGATTCGTGAGATAGTTTGGTTGTTGCAAAAGGTAGCAATATAACTACCTTGATATTTGATGAAATACTATCATCCTTCTTGTTGGAGGAACTGAGATGGAAAAATATGGAGATCCAAAATGGAGATGATTTTTTTATACAAGGATGGTACCAAAATAGAAACAAAAATAATTTCTCGAGTGGGAGATCTAAATCTCCAGGAAATCCTGTAAACGTGTGTTGGAAATGCATAAAGGAAGGACACCTCAAAAAGAACTACAGACCTAAATATCCTAAGAAAGGAAAGGCATCTAATGATGCTCCTTCCGCAGAGGTGAAAACCACCTAAAATTATGGTGGGGATGTATATTTGGATTCTTCTTCAAATACATATGTAGATCATGAGGCATGGTTGATGACTCAGGTGCATCCTTTCACTTTACTCCTCATAGGGAGTGGTTTTGTGAGTATGAGAAGTATGATATTGGTGATGTATTATTAGGGGATGATAGGAAGGTCGGAATCTTCGAACGCAAAAAATTCTAGTTGAAGCTGTAAGGTGGAAGGATTAGAACACTTCCTTGTAATCTATATATTCCTGCATTGGCCAAAAATCATATTTATGTAAGAAATATTGATGATGACAGTGTAAAAATAGTGTTCGAGAAAGATACCTGCGAGGTGTTTCAAGAGCACTAGTATTGATGCGAGGAGTTTGGATTGGAACTTTGTACAAGATTCTGGGTAGCAATGTTATTGATGGGTGCAACAATTCTGTGGTTCCAAAAAATGGAGTAGAAATCTTGGCGGTCTCTAGAAAAAATACCATGTTATGGAATTATATTGGAGATAAGGGCCTTTGAATATTTCCTGGTAATGGTAATGTGGAAGGTATGTCTAATTTCTCTCTCGATTTGGATTTTTGTGAACATTGTGTATATGGGAAGTATAATCATGTGAGCTTCCCTTCTAGTGCTAAGAGGGCGAACAAAATATTAGAGCTTGTGCATAGAGATGTGTAATTTGGACCTGTGTTGGTTCCATCACTAGGTAATTATGTATACTATGTGTCATTTATAGATGGCTTCTCAAGGAATACATGGATATATTTCCCAAGGAAGAAATTTGAAGTCTTTGACAAATTTAAAGAATTTAAGGCTTTGGTGGAAAACTAAAGATACAAGGAGATAAAGGTGTTGAGGACAGATAATGGAGGAGAATTATGTAAGAATGAATTTGAATAGTTTTTTAAGAAGTGTGGTATTGCATGGAAGAAAAATACTCCATACACAGCTCAACAAAACAAAGTTTCTGAAATAATGAATAGGACGTTGATGAAAAAGGAAAGAAGGAAGCTCAATGGTACCGAGTTAGGAATCAAATTCTGAGTAGAGGTAGTGGAGTCTGCATGCTACCTGGTTAATAGATCACCTTTATCAGTATTGGAAGATAAGACTCCACATGAGGTATGGACCAGTAAGAAGCCCTCTCTTTCACATGTGATGGTATTTAGATGTGATGCATATGTGCATGTTGCCAAGGAGAAAAGGACCAAGTTCGATAATAAATCTCAAATCTGCATATTTATTGGGTATAAGGATGGTTTAAAAGGTTATAAGCTTTGGAACCAATAATAAATGAAGGTTTTGTAAAACTTAGATGTGGTTTTTAGAAAGGTAAATGATGTTATTAAACATGAAGTCCTACCAAATGAACCTGAGAATATAGAGTTTGAGCTAAAGGAGGAAGAATCAAACTCTACAACAGAACAAAATTTAGAAGAGGAAGAGCCACAAACTCCAATTGTGAGAAGATCAATTCGAGAAATAAGGAAGCCATAAATTTATATCACATCTACTTTCTCTTCGAAATTTTCTTTATCTATCACTCATGGTGATCCCATAACTATCAAGGAGGTAGTGGATTCAGATTACAGAAAACTCTAGAAGGAGGCCATGTTTTATGAAATGGCATCCTTGCACAAAAATGAGGCATGAGATCTCCTGGAGCTTTTGGCTAGAAGGAAGCCTGTTGGGAGAAAATTTATATTTATTTAGAAGATTAATGTAGAAGGAAAGGTGGAGAAATAAAAATCTCAGTTGGTAGAAAAAGGTTCTTCCTAGGTGCCATGAATTGATTTTGGTGGTATTGTTTCTCTTCTTTCCAAGGTTACTTCTGTTGTATTACTTTTATCTGTTGCTGTTGCATTTGATTTTGAGGTAGAACGAATGGATGTGAACACAACTTTTCTTCACAGGGATCTATAAGAGGAGTTATACATGAAAAAACCTAAAGGATTTGCGATGAAGGGTAAGAAATAACCAGTATGGAGGTTAAAAAATTCTCTATATAGTTTAAAACAGTCAGCAAGGATATGGTATAAAAAATTTGCTACATATAGATGGGTACTTGGCTTCACAAGAAGAAAACAAGATCACTGTGTGTATTTTAAATTAATTGGTGACCCTGCTATTTATTTGGTCTTGTATGTGGATGATATGTTGCTGGTTGGAAATGAAAAAGAATTTATCTAGGAATTGAAGACCCAATTGGTGTCTGAATTCGACATGAAGGATCTTGGTGTTGCAAACTATATTTTGGGCATCGAAATTAATATAGATTTTGTGAAGAGGAAGCTTTGGTTAAACTAGAGGAAGTATTTCGAGACAATATTGCAGAGGTTCAATATGCAGGATGGTATACTGGTGAAGGTTCCTTTTCCTGTAGGTGTAAATTTATCTACTTAAAAGTGTCCTAATACATAAGAAGAAGAAGAGGGCATGTCATGTGCTCCATATGCAAGTGAAGTGAGTAGACTTATGTTTTCACTGGTATGTACTAGACGAGACATTATAAATCCCGCATGAGTATTGAGCAGGTCTATGTCAAAACTAGGGAAGGAGCATTGGAAAGAAGTGAAGCTAGTTTTCAGATATTTGCATGTCACTAGTGATTATGGTTTGTGCTACCAAGGAAGACCATGATTCGACAAAGTTTTAAACATCCGTGGCTTTGTTGACGCAGACTGGGTTGGAGATATGGATCAAATAAGATATACAAGTGGGTATGGTTTTAGCCTATTTGGATGTGCAACCATTTGGATGAGTAAAAGACTTTTTGTAGTGGGTATGTCAACTACAGAGGAAGAATACATGGAAGCCAGTCATGCAAGAAAGGAAGCAATTTGGTTGCAGAGATTGTGTTCAAGTATGCGGTTGGTGTAGCGAGCTATAAGGATAGAATATGATAGGAAAAGTGAAATTTTCCTGGCTAAGAACCTTACTTATGATTCAAAGAAAAACAAAATTGATATTCAGTATCACTTTGTGAGAGATATGGTTGAGGATAAAATGGTGTTGCTGGTAAAGGTGGACACTTTGAAGAATGTTGCAGACGCATTGACAAATTTTGTGAGAACTGAAATGTTCTCTTGGTGTAGAGAAACAATGGGTGTTACAGAGGTGGACCAATGACTATGATCTCTCATCCCCCCCCTATGGTAAGGGACAATGTTGGGTGTGTTTTATATTCTTTCCATGACTAGAAGTAGGTGTGAAGCCGTGGGTAAGAGGGGGGCGTAATCTCCCCTACACGGGGTCCAAGGCAGCAACATAAGAAATATTTTTTGGACCCTATATTAGGTGGGAGAACATGCCTATGGTTTTTTGTATGGGTTTGCTCATGGTTTTGGGCATGATGGTTTTCTGCTCATGGTATTTTGTAGATCAGGTCAAGGGAACTATAGTTATGTTGTAATCTACGGTTAATGGGTTGGGGTTTATGAATGCTTCAACATGTATACTTATGTGTTATAACATTGAAATAAATATAATGAAAAATCAAGATGGTAGTCCTGTTTTGAGATCCAGGGGAAAATCTTTGTGTATATATGTTTTATCTTATATGCTCTCGCTATTCTTTATTTTCTATTTTTAAGAATTCGTTTTCAAATAATTGTTGCACAGGGTTAAAACCTACAAAGAGCATACTATGGACATGCTGAATGTATTTAGGATAGTAGACTCTAAACACATTTCTATGATGTGTTTCACCATTTTTTTATGTTATGGATGTATTCCCATGGGAATAATTGATAGATACAATTAGAGAAAGCAAATGGTGGATTGCCATTCTCGTTTTACGTTGCATATATCAATTACATAAAATGAATTTTTGGGTTCGCATACATGGTGTCACTATATCAAAAAGTGGATTCGAGTATAATGAATTGATGCTCACCTAGACAACATTATGTTTGAACAACAAAAATGTTAAATGGACTGGGTTATTGATCTAATATGAAGGGGTGATTAAGTGGATCATCCCCAGGGTGATCTGGAATGATATGGGACTCTAAAGGTTCTTCAAGGTGGGGAAGAATAGTGGCACTAGAGTTGACAATACTAGAGTCACTAGGAGGGTTGGGGAGAAATAATTCTCTTGGAATCTATAGAGGGGATGCCCTCATACCCACAAATTGGGAGGCAATGTAATGGCCAAAAATTGGATTTATTCTAACTTTACGGGTTTGTAGTAAGGGGATTTTGAAACAATTGACCTCAACATGGATTTATTCTTTAGAATCCACCACATATTAATCATGGTTTTTCTACAGAAGGAAGTATGCACAATGGTGCATATCTTCCCAAGGGTAATGATGGGTGGTCATGGCTTCCATGATGTCCTCATCAAAATGAAATATGGAAGGATGGGAGGAAGAGAGACCACATGATGAGGAGGAGCTACCTGAAGCATCTTCATGAGAGACAATGTTCACATGTGAATTATCAGAAAGAGGAAACTCATGACTTGTAGATGATACATATAGTAATGTTGAGACCGAAGTGTTCAACGAAGAAGGTTTGATAGAATCACAATATGAAACTCCAAGAGAGTCCCAATACATTGATCCCATGGATGAATATAGGTAGAGAATAGGGGTGGTATTATCGGTGTATCATCTCGACATCAAGAGGAGGGATCACGATGGGTGGTTGAGATACCTCCTGTTTCGGTACAATAGTGGGACAAGAACCTGCATGTAGAGGGGAGTTGGACTCACTATGAGGCAAACTCAGTGGAGTCGCCATTTGTTAATATGAAATTTCTTGGAAGGTATACGAAAAATGATTTACTTAATTCACTCGGAACAAGTGACCCTGAAAACAATATGTGGTTGTTTACGCTTTAGATATGCAGTAATAAAATGAGGAAACCCTGCAACAAAAGGATATATGTGATCCAAAACAGAAAGCAACAATATATATCCAATCTAATAACCCAATATGGAAAGACTTTTAAAATGAACAACTATTTATTTATAACGCCTCATGAAGGAGATCTAGAAAAAAGGGTGTGAAAATCCCCCTCCATGGGATGGGTCCTTTAAATATCCTTGATGCTTTAGTGATCAATTTTCTATCACAATATGTGAAAAACCAAAAATAGTGAATAGAAATCAACTGGGAGCTCGAATGCAAGAAGACGATAGTGGTGACAACGATAATTATCATGGTGAAGAATGAATGGAAAACACTCTTATTTATAACAAATTATTGGGTTGACCTTCATCTAGGAAATAATAAAATATTATTGACCAAATCAAGATCTAACCATTACGAATACTTTATTATATTTTTTGGTAAGGGAAAATTTATTCAAAATTGTCAAATATGTTTACATAGAAATAATTAACAAATAAAATGATTCATTAATTATTTAGCGAGAATTAAGAAAGGCACGAAATTGAAATAATTATTAAATAATGATTTAACAATTATTCCAAAAATAGAATTAAGGAATAATAAATAAATAGTGATTTATTTAATTATTCCTAGGTTATTTAGTGAAATGTGACAAGGAATAGTTATCAAATAGTGATTTAATAATTATTCCTAGAGAAAATTAATTAATAATTATTTCAAAAGTAAAATTAAGGAATAAAAAATAAATAATGATTTATTTAATTATTCCTAGGTTATTTAGTCAAATGTGAAAAATAATAATTATCACATAATGATTTAATAATTATTCCTATAGAAAATTAAACGAATAATGATTTATTCAATTATTCTCATGGGGTTTTTTAATTTTAATAGAAATAATTTAATAAAAATTCTTTACAAAATTCTTTCCCATGGTGAAAGTGATTTTAATATGATAAAATTAATCCTACATGGTATATTTCAATCCACCTAGTTCAAATTGGGTAAGTGATCAATTTTTGTGATAACAAAATGATCAAGTATTTTGAACATAAAATTAAAGTGTTGTTATAATAAACCAGTCATGTCATGAAGGTATGAATAAATAACATCTCATTTCATATTTCATTGAAATAAATTTCTGATGAAATTGATAGTATTCATGGTTGTGGAATAAATAAAACAAATATAAAGAAAATCAGAGAAAAACATACTGAAAAATGAAAGGAGAAACCATATTTACACAAACAAAATCCCGAATGGGACTCAATAAAAACACTTCTTTAAAAACTGGTTATTGACTGATAGAGGTTCAACACAACCTTCGAAATTTTGTAGAGGAAACATACTGGGACCAATATTTTTTATAACAATGAATGGTCATAGCTATAGCCTCTGAAATTTGGAATATTCCCCCTGTTCCTCATGTGCTTTATCTCATTTTAAAACTAAGTCTCCTACTTATACATTTTTTTAGAAGAATGTTTTATATCAAACCAATGTTTTCTAGATGTTGGTGTTGATGCAATTTACGTCTAGATTGTTATCTTACTTCCTTTAATTTTAAGAAGGCATCTATTTTGTTATGCATGGAAGAAGACTTTAATTCTTGGACCTTTTGAGACAATTGCAAAGAAGGAAGAAAAATTTTAACGGGTAAGATGGATTCTCTACCATAAACAATCAAGAAATGGGAGTTACCATTGGTAGCTATAGGGGTGACCTTATCAGCCTAAAGTGCATTGAAAAGGCTGGTATGCCAATTCTTATGGTGCTCCAAAATAGTTATTTTCAATATTTTGATTAAATTATTGTTTGATGACTCAACAACACCATTCCTTGGGGGTAATTTAATGGTAATTACATTATCATAAGCATAATAATCCAATTCTTGAAAATCAAAGTAAGATGCATTGTCAAACACTACACATTCCAGAAATCCAAAACAAGTAATAGTGTGAGAACCAAAAAATTCCATTACCTGTTTTGTATTTAATACTCATAAAGGTATTTCCTCCACCCATTTGGTAAAGTAATTTGTAGCTATCAAAATGTCTTTTTGTTGTTGAGAGGATGTAGGGTTCCCAAGAAAAATAATGTCATGACCCCATTGTTGAAAAGGTGCTTCAATGCTAATGGGATGAAGGGGAAAAGTTGGTTTTGTAGCCCTACCGACAGTTTTTTCAAAAGCTTCACATTTTCATATGAAGGAATGACCATCCTTAAACAATGTAGCCCAATAATAACAATCCCTTAGCACTATTTGAGCGGTGGTTTTTCTGCCAAAATGACCACCAATAAGACCTAAATGGATTTTGTGAAGCACACATTGGGAAGCATATTGTTATAGACAACGAAGTAACTCACCATAATAATTTTTTTGAACCTGAACATTATTAATCAGTTGATAGGGAGTAGATTACAACCTTAATGTTGTTTTATTCTGTTAGTCATCAGTATTTTTCACCTGTTGTTGATGACTAGATTCCTAGCTGAGTTTTCTAGAAGCTGATCTCCATATGTCAATTTGTCATCTAGAAAACCCCCAAACAAATTTTTTCTTTCCTAGCCCTTCCTGTCAGCCTATGATCAGAGCAGTCTTCAGTTTTCAAAGTCATGTCTTGTTTCATCAAAATATCCATGTCTATAGTTGTCTTGGTCTTGCTAGTCTACTATCATTTTCCCCTTGGTTCTCATGAAACTCACTATCCAATATTTGACAAAGTGTCTCCCTTCCTATCCTTGATCTTCTTGTCAAACACAATCAGAATCAATGAACGTTTCCCCTAAGTTAGGTAGTGGCGCTTTATAGAATCCCTTCCTCGAAAAAAAAACCTGAGCCAGAGTCCTTTGTTCCATACCAACCAGCCCTGAATTAGCGCTTAATCTACAAGAGCAAACCTTGATATACCCTTAAGTCGCCCCACTAATAAGCCTTTATGTCTCAGCAATGCATATGCCACAATTCAAAACGATATTAGGTGGATTTACAGTGTTTCAATGTCTCTTTCAAGAGCAGAAGTGTACGAGTGTTCCAAAAGGCATTATTAAACTCAACATGAGAAGACAACTGCTTCTCATGTGGTTTTGAGCCTGGGATGAAAGTACTGGACATAGAGTTATTTCAATAAGCTCCTGCAAACACAGTCAAAGTGAAAGGAAAGATGACACTGTTTGAAAGCAGAGGGTTGAAATGACTAAGAAAACCTCCTCCAAACATGAGTAGATGGTCAGGTCATTGGTTAAAGGCCTCCTTCATTTAATAAGCAGAGGGCCAGGAAACGGAGATATAACCTCATTTAAAAGCATAAATTTAAGGTGTTTTTAGATGAATTCAGAAATGATGAGTCACCTTCCTTCCAAAGAATGAGCAAAAGATACATCAGCAGATTTCAAATGGTGTTTAAGAAAAAATATGCTCAATACAATGGTGTTGAAAACCTCTGTTCTTATGGTTATAAGAATCTCCTTCAAAGAGGAATCCGGAGGTGGAGTTTTGACTAAAGGCGGCCTCATCTAAATGATCAAGGAAGAAAAACAATATTGGTTTTAAACTTACTTCTGCTATCAAATACAAATAAAACCACTAACAGCGTGCTCATGGACATTCTTCATTTGGTTAAAATAGGGGTTGAAAAGAGCCCAGGCAGTTTTCAAACATAGGCCTCCTTCATAAACAAGTAGAAGGCTCACCATTGTTTGAGGATAAAGACCATTCATTTCAGTGTGGTAGAGATTTCAAAAGGGTTTTCTATTAAAAAATGGTAAAATTAATGAAAATTCATTTTTCTTACAGACCTCCTTCATAGAGGAACAAAGGGACATCTTTCCAATGTTTATAATTCAACTTCAGCTCATCATCCCCTGCTATATCTCCATAAAAGTTGAAGACTAGATTACTTTGGCAATCCAAGGTTAGTCATTTGCCTTGATGGTGGAGACTATTTGTAGCAGATCTCTTCACTTGGAATTTCAAATGAGGTTTCAAATAAAAGAGATAAATTGCCCGTCCTAAAATACCAGCCTTGCAAGTTATTGATATCGACCAGGAATAGTTTTATTGTTGCACTTGTGAAGTTTAGGATGGGTAGGTTCCTAAGGTTTTTGATTGCTGTGATTGGCACACATAAGCCTCTGTGGATGTTTTTGTTTTTGATGCCTGAAGAGAAATTTTATAAACCTTTGTTGTTGAACCTATAAAATGGGCATGATCAACCATCGAACACCATAACAGTTGGTTTATATGTTTGAAGGGTTGTTCTGAAGGAGCTTCAAGGTGAAAGGTCTTTAATGAAGTTCAAAGTAAATTCATGTTTTAAAAGAGCAAAGAGGTCTTCAAAACCATAAAGACAGTGATTCATGGTATTTTAAGACAAAAAGGCCAAGAGGCATCCAAAACCCTCATAAACTAGTTTCAAAGATTTGTTGATTGTTTGAGTTCACTATAAAAGGAGTTATTGACCGTTGGAAAAGTCTCATTATGCATTTCAAAACGCAAGTAGCATTCCCCTAAGCTACCCATTGGAGAAACGAGAAGTTTGAGCAAAATTAAGAGTTTTTTAAGGCTTAAAGCCTGCGCGGCACACCTGGAAAAGCATGTGGTATGTTCAGTGGAGAAAATACATAGGCTTTACACTGTGGTGCGGTGTGCCTGTAGTGACACGCGGTGAGCTGTGAGCGCCAGTCACCGCTGCCCGAAGGCCGACCCGACTGTTTTTTGTTGCGTGGTGTTATTTCCAGAAAACGTGTCGTGCCTCCTAACACCTTAAAAAATTCCTTTAAAGCTGCCCCATCAATCAAACAATGTTTCTAAGCATTTCTTTGAGGTATTCTACTTCTCATCTTGGAAAATTTCAAAAAGTGAAAGAGTGTTTGTTGCATTTTTCCGTGAGAAGGAAATAGTGCCTAAAAACACTTCATCATATGAAAAATATGAGATAGACAGTGATTAGAGGGTGAGGTTTTTAAACAAACTCAGAGTTTTTTTGTTGCTGTGATTGTCACACACCTTTATAGTGTTAGTTGAATGCTTTAAACAAACTTAAAGGACCCTTACTTCCTTTAAGAACAGTGATAGCCCACAAAAAGAGGGGTCAAGATCAGACTGCTGAATTTAAAATGAAAGCAGTTGCTCTATAACCGAAAGCCCTGTCATTTTTTAGTGCCTCTTCCGTGGTGATGAAACAACCGTATCCTGTGCTCATAAGTCCTAAAAGGTAGAGAGAGATTTTTAGAAAACAATGAGGTGTCTTTTGTCTGCCTTTGTAAAAACAGTGAATAGCAGAAGAGTGTTGTTTGGAGGAAGGGATGTATTGTTTCTGTCAAAACACAAAAGATCCTTGTTCAAACAAGAAAACACAATTACCTTTTTTTTCAATACCATTGGCCCAAGCACAGTGATAAGTGGACTTTATTTTATTTTGACCAATACTTGTTAATTGGCATCAAAGAGGAAAAACAGTGACTTATAAAAAGGACAGAGGTGTGGTTGAGAAAAAAATTTCAAGGGCCATTTGACACAGCTTCATTTTGCAAAGAACATTAAAAAAAAAATGCCTCCCAGGAAAGATAGTAGGAGAGGCCTTCACAGAAGGTTTGAGCCTGTTTCCACTGAAGAGGTAAATGCTCATCCATCAATCCTGTTTAACTTTCATGAGGTTGGGTGTTTAGAGTTTTTTCAAAGCGTGCAGGAGGTAAAAAGCTATTCCCCTTTGACACATATTTGTGCTTTGAGAAATCAAGATAAGCACTTTTAGCTAGCAGGATTGGATTTCAAATTCTCTCCTAGGTCCATTTCCAAGGCCACAAAAATCCCTTATGTCAGAGAGAAGTGGTTTATAAAAATCCACTTAGACTCAGAACAATACAAGCC
Source organism: Pinus albicaulis (assembly GCA_034641835.2). NCBI lineage: Eukaryota > Viridiplantae > Streptophyta > Pinopsida > Pinales > Pinaceae > Pinus > Pinus albicaulis. The sequence goes on from CM076578.1 coordinate 178,678,470, forward strand.
TTTTCTGAAGCCTGAGCATAGAGATTCATGTCCATCCATTTTTCCCTTCTCATATCTATTGACTAGTTATTTCCCCCTCATGAAGATAATCATGAAATACTTCACTTGTGAGGGAATATTCTCCCGAGTCTATGCTTACCATGTCCGATTGCTCATGCATTTCACAAGAGCCAAATTGTTAAATCTCTCTTTCTTCCTACATATAAGTATTGAGAAAATGGCCTCCACTGTTCAGAAAAAACATCCTTCTCAGCAGTCAGCCTACCTCTTCCATCACTCCCTCATCAAGGTTATCATTCTTCATCAGCTTGAGAAGAAAGAAATCTCTTGGGATACTTTCATTACACATCTGGATTTCGCGACTGTCCCTTCATTTCATACATCTCCTTCACCTTCCACTCACCATCCTTCACCTTCTTCAAGCAAGCCCATTCCCAAGAAGCTCAAATTTCCTATTGAACAATAAAAAGAGCATAATGAGGAAGAAGAGCATGAGCAAGAGAAGGAAGATGATGATGAGCAGAATCATGATGAGACAGGGCAGCAAAGGGAAAAAGAGCACAGTGAGGCAAAGCAACAAGGAGAAGAAGGGCATGATTAAGAGGAACATAATGAAGAAGGGCATGATGAAGATGAGAAGCAGCATGAAGATGATGATGAGCCACATGATAATGAACAACAGCAAGATAAAGAAGGGAATGATGAAGAAAAACATAGTGATAAAGAGGTGCATCACAGTGAGGAAAGGCAGCCTCATGAAGAAGAAGGGCAGCATGATGAACAGGTGCAGCACAGTGAGGATGAGTAGCCTCATGAAGAATAATAGCAGCATGATGAAGAGGTGCAGCACAGTGAGGAGGGAAGCCCTCAAAAATAAATTCCAGGGGACAGCCAAGGCATCCATGAAGAAACACAAGACAGTGGCAAGAATGATGAGGAAAGTAACAAGGGCAAAGAGCCAATAGAGCATGTGCTAGCTGCCTCTGCTAGGCAAGGGGCCGTGCTCTCTTCTCCAAAAGTGGCCAAGACCTGGACATCAAGGAAAAGGGTGCCTAGAGCTGTAACTCCAAATGTCACTATGGCCCTCTGAAGCAAGGGGAAATTTCCCAAGAAGCCCATTGTCGAATTTCCCAAGAGGAGCAAGACTAAAAGAGCCACCCAAAGAAAAGGAAAGGAGAAAGAAGAAAGCAACCATGAAAAGGAAAGGGACTTCGACATAATTAAAATACAAAGTGATGATAGAGACAATGAAGCCCGAATCCTAGAAACTCTCTTGATCAATAGAGAAAGCCAAATTGATGCTTTGAGGACCGATCTAGAGAGGGCTAGAAACTTCAATCACTTTTTGCAAACTCAAAACAAACAGATGAGTTCCATATGGCGGTATATGAGACATGGGCCATTAAATACAAAAAGGAGGCCTCCAAGGCACAAGTTAGATTGGAAGAACTCATGGGTGAGTTCGATGAGAGTGAAGATGAAGATTAGCCCAGGAGAAAGAGGCCAAAAACCATGGGACTCAGAAAATCCCTTGAGAAACAAAAGGAAGAAGAAGCTGCCCTTCTCCAATTTACCCCTCTCACTACATTGTCCACCCAAGAGATAGAGAAACATCGAGAAGCATGGTTTGAGAGGGTAAATGATCACTTGGAAAAGAATTTTGAGAAGGCAAATAGAGATTTGGACCTTCAACAGAGGATGATCGGGCATTATAAGAAGCTCAATCACTTTGCCCAGCGGAAATTGAAAGCCACATAGGAAAAACTCAAAGAGGCTCAAAGGAGGCGCCCCGCACCAAAATTGAAGAAAGACACCCCAAAGCTCCAAATTTTGGCCTCAGCTTCACAGCATGTTTCTGAAAACCCTTGAGGGTCATGCTTGCCAAAATTGGGCGAAATTCAACAATTTTTTGATTTTTTGTCATTTTTGGGTTTTTGGCTAAAACTCATGGGCATCACCATTTTAGTTTAGGGCATCCTAAAAGGATGAAAATGGTATCATTGGATGCCATAATTTCAAGTGCATATACTCAGTGATTTTCAGATCAATTGAAGATCATTTTCTCCCCCAAAATGGCAAAAAAACACTCGCTTTTTCTACACTCTGCCCCATTTATCAGCAAGGCCTATTTTTTGGGTTTTTACACATAGGTCAGTTTTTTGAGAACTTATATTGGTCGGTTTGGAGAAAACTAAGAATTTTCAGAAAATATACACTCAAAGCATTCCAACGAGCTGTCACGAGCCTCATTTCGACAAGAATTTTCAGAAAATATCTATCTTAGTCTTTGATTAGTTCATCCCTCACTACCTAAAAACCAATACCAAAAACCTGCTTCATAACTAGCCTAAAATCAAAACACAATAAGCAAACACACAGATATCCCTTACACAAATAGAGAGAGACCTCTCTAAGTTCAGGAAGGCTAGGTCCTTGGGTTCCAAAGATTGGTTTGATGTTACACTATCATTTGGCTTGCCAATCAGCAAAATCACGAGACACTAACATAATGGGAATCACAGTGGGACTCTGAGTTCTAAAAAAACTTAGATTCCCTAAAAAATTCCAGCAACCTTAAGAATACTATCTGATTGACTTATCCCACCGCTCCCTAACATAATGGCGATCGGTGGGACTAACTGAGTACATAACAGTCTAGCAAACTCTTGTAGATTCATTAGTCTTTCAAAATTTAAACAGGTAAGTAGACCATAGAATCATTTTGAGTAAACTCTTTTTGTTTCACCACCCTAGAAAAGTGATGAATCAGTTTTAGAAAACTCTAATAAACCATAGGTTGCACATAAAAGCTCAGAAAACCCCAAAAACATCCCCAGATTGGCTTTTCCTAATTATTGGTGGTGGACCATAGCTACATCTCTATAAAAACAACTAAGTTCCAGCTGGCGACTCCACTAGCCTCCAGTAGGCCCAAAACTCCATAAAAAACAAAAAAATTCATAAACCATACCTTACTGTTGACTCATCCTTTCCAAAACTTAAAATTCATGGTGCAAACTCTGTGATCAGTGACAAAATAAGTATAACTTAGTGATTCAGAAACCTTCACCTAAACATAGGAGATAAACAGAAATAAACTTGCAAATAGAACCATTAGCTTGTCCAAACAGCCTGGCAAGCTATTGAAACCATGTGATAACTCTTCCTTGCAAGTCTTCACCTCAAAGTTTGCTAGAAATTTTTTTCCCGAAAGCATATTTGATAGTATTGGTGGTGGACCATAGATCTCAAAGAAATCCACCTGGCAACTCCACTGGAGGAAGAACCTAAAACATGAACAGTCATCCTAGAAAGAAAAAGCACTCAGGCCTTAGTTGGATTCAAGAAATTATTGTCTTTATCTATAACTATGTTCTATCCTACTTTGAGCCTGATCAAGAATACACCGATGAGATATACATTGATCATTGGAAAGATCTCAAACCTTGAAAAGCTAAGCCTCAAATTCCAAACCATGAGCAGGCTTATACACCTGTTCTTACCCCAGATTCACCTATGGAAAACCTAGCAAAACATGAGCCTTACGCTACCTTCCCCACTCTGGCTGAAACCTCAAACAGTCATAAATCTCTTTTTACACTACCTATATCCACAAAGGTCCCAAAAAGATACAAGCCTCTAGTTTTACCTCCCATCTTCCAAGCCCTCCCTGCAAATCTTCAAAATAAATTACCCAGATTTGATGGAGAAAGCTCCAAAGTCACCGCTGAAGAGCACGTCCAAAATCTTGAGGATTTACTTGACCTTTATGAAATATAAGAAGATGATGTGCGTATTATAATGTTTGCCTTATCATTACAAGGAAAAATTAAGAATTGGTTTAAAGACCTTCCAGCTGCAAGCATTACCAATTTTCATCAGTTCACTCAAATTTTCCTAGATAGGTGGGTGGTCATGGGTAATAAATTTCTCATCATAAAGGAATACAATCAGTTAAAAAGACAACCATGGGAGACAATACAAAACTTTTCAGCCAGGTTCAATAAAGTATACCATGCAATTCTTGCTGACATAAAGCCACCCCTCGGATGTTCTCTCTTGCACTACCCGGATTCTTTTGACCCAGAGATGGTTTTCCGGATAAGAAATAAAGATCCTCTGACCCTAGAAGAAATGCAAAGGATAGAATTTGATGTAGAATTCGACATATTAAATAGGGAGGCACAACTAAGAATAATAGAGAAAGACAAAGCAAATGAAGAGAGAATAATATCTTGAGAGGAAAAGTTGAAAAAATTGGTATATGATTTCAGAAAACTAGAGCATCTACTTGAAAAGAAAAGAGAAAGACACAAAGTTAAGGTTAACACTGCTTATTCAAACCAATCTACACTTCTTCCTCAGGATGAACACACTCAACTATTACAAGACAAGAGTTATGAACAAAATGCGCCTAATGAGAAAGTTGCAAATAAAAACATAGAGGAATGCTCTAAAGAGACTATCATCCATTTTGAAATCACAGTTTCTGAAATGGAAAAAGAATCAAAACCTTTAGGTTCTCTATCCTTATGCTTCAAATCATTCTAGAATCTGAAAGAAAATTTGCATCCTAAAGATCTCTTAGCAGTTATTTAGGAAAACCCTACTCAAGTTAACTCTCACCTAAATCAAGGAAAGTTGATTGAAGAGGAATTCAAATCTAAGATAGAAGATAAATGAAAACCTGTGGGATATTTACCTTTATGCTGGGAGTCATTTGAGTTCATAAAAGAAAATTGGCCTCTTAAGAATCCATCAGAGGAAACTCATGAATCCCATGTTTACTATCGCAAACATCAATAAGAGTTGAGTGAGGATGAGTTAAAATCTGAAATAGAAGATAAAGCAAAACCTATAGGATCTCTACCTTTATGCTCAGATTCATTTGAGTTCATAAAAGAAAATTGGCCTCCTGAAAATCTATCAGAAAAAACTCATGAATTACATGCTAATTATCCTCAACATAACAAAGAATTGGTTGAAGAAGAAAACAAGCAAGAAATGAAAGAGAACCCACACGATCTCTCTAAAGGCATAACTGATGATTCATCATTTCTCATAGGTGAAGCCCAAAAAGACATTCATCCTTCAAATCAGATTTCCCAAGAGAAGTAGGATTATTGTAGTTATATCCAAAGAGAAATGAAAATGCCTCCCTTTTTAACTGAAGAGGAAATAGATCAACTTATAAACATGCAAACAACCTCTGAAACTTCATATAACCACAAATTTTCTGATCTTTCTCCTGTTAATATTGCATAGCATAAGTCAAAAAATAGATTTGCAAATCAATTTGAAGAAAAGCAATCTGATAGTCCAATATGCATGGTTGGTGACATTAATTATAATGATGATTTTCCAAGGTTTGTTCAATATGTTGATAATGATGATGATTTCCAAACAGAAGCTAACTTTGCAGAATACTTAGTTTTTTATTTTTGGGAGGAATCTCAGTTTCATAAACTTGAGGAAAGTAACAAAAAAAAAACATATCAGCTATGACAGTGATGAGGAAAGCTCAGAAAATTTGGAAGCAAATGAAGGCTTGAAAATTGATGATCACAAGAAAGTTGCTGCTCTTCTTTCTCAAGAAAATCTGTTGCCAAAGAGTATCCCTACCTATCAAAGTGGTGACCTTCACACATTTTTCAGTCCACTTAATCAGAGCACATCAGCTTGGAAAGAAAACTACACTGCAATATATGATGAGTCTGACAGTTCAAGTGATCGTGAGCAAAAGGAAGAGTTGCTTTACCAGGAGGGTCCCAAATATAGCTAAGTGGAAGAAAGAGTAGTCCTAAATGAAGTCTATATATCAAATCCTCTAGATTAGGTATTATTCCAAGATCCATTTGTTGTTTTCCTTGAGAAATTTGAACGAGTAGTGGGTTCTATCATGAACAGTTCGCTACCAAGAATGAGAAAAAAACTTAAGCACTACTGTCTGAAAACAAGCCAAATGGAAGTGGCATCTTCATTACTTCAGCATAATGAAAGAACTAAACCAGAGTCGCCCATGTAGTCATCTACTTGACTGGTTTCATTGGAAAAGAGAGTTCACCAAATAAATGTCTATTGTGTATATATTAGATTAGGATAGATAGACAACAGTGGAAAATTAGCTCAGCCTTGTGAGCATCTTTTCAGTTCTAGATTGTTCGAAGAAAAAGTGAAAAAGCGGAAAATACAAAAACAGTAAAAATTAGAAAAAGAGGGCAGTTTCTAAAAGCAATGGTACAACCCCATACCCAAAAATAGTCATGCTGAAAGTGAGCAAGTGTAAATGTTGCAATTAGTGCTCAAAAGTCTTGTTCAGTTATCTAGCCTAATCATAATTGAACATGTTTTAAATTGACTGTCAATAAGTTACTAAAAAAAAAGACAGTCAGATTATATAAGCTCGACTTGTCAAAAAAAGTAGATTAGGAAAAGATATTGGTTCCACTTGCTCAAAATAGAACCAAAGAGGAAAATAGGGATGAAAAGCAAACTATGTATCCTAGCCCTGATTTTTCTAAATCTCATTTCATGCAAAATAATATTTGTGTCAAACTTGTCTTTTATGCCATGAACACATGACAAATCAGACTGTCTAATCCTGATTTGGTCATTTTTCAATTTCATGTTCTAATATAGTGAATAAAATCCTGTCGAACAGCTTAATCTTGACAGACGATCTAGCATAGGTAGAGAATCAAAGGAGTTCATCAGTTTAATCTGAACTCCCGGAAGATAAAAGTGTAGCATTAGATAGTTTCTATTCTGAAAAATATCATGTCAAAAGGTTGCTAGTCAAAATGCACCTAAGGAAGAAAAATGTTAGGAAATATAGTTGGGTAGGCAGAGATGTTTTTGAGGCTAATCATACTGTCAATTTTCAGAAATGGCATCAAGAAAGAATGAAATTTGCGCCAATCAATAAGGCACTGGTCTTCATAAGCCATATATATGCAATTCTGGACACCTCTTGAAAAGGAGCTGCCCTCCCCAAATGGAGCAACTATTAGTCATCAGTATTTTTTACCTGTTGTTGATGACTAGATTCCTAGATGAGTTTTCTAGAAGCTGATCTCCATATGTCAATTTTTCATCTAGAAAACCCGCAAACAAATTTTTTCTTTCCTGGCCCTTCCTGTCAGCCTATGATCAGAGCAATCTTCAGTTTTCAAAGTCATGTCTTGTTTAAACAAAATATCCCTGTCTATCATTTTCCCCTTAGTTCTTATGAAACTAACTGTCCAATATTTGAAAAAGTGTCTCCCTTCCTATCCTTGATCTTCTTGTCAAACACAATCAAAATCAATGAAATTCACCCCTAAGTTAGGTAGTGCCGCTTTAGAGAATCCCTTCCTTGAAAAAAAAAGCCTGAGCCAGATTCCTTTGTTCGATACCAACCAGCCCTGAATTAGTGCTTAATTTGCAATAGAAAACCTTGATATACCCTTAAGTCGCACCAGTAACAAGCCTTGATGTCTCAGCAGTGCATATGCCACAAGTCAAACCGATATTAGGTGGATTTATAGTGTTTCAATGCCTCTTTCAAGAGAAGAAGTGTACCAGTGTTCTAGAAGGCATTATTAAACTCAACATGAGAAGACAACTGCTTCTCATGTGGTTTTGAGGCTGGGATGCAAGTACTAGACAAAGAGTTATTTCAATAATCTCTTGCAAACACAGTCAAAGTGAAAGGAAGGATGACACTGTTTGAAAGCAGAGGGTTGAAATGACTGAGAAAACCTCCTCCATACATGAGCAGATGGTCAGGTCATTGGTTAAAGGCCTCCTTCATTTAGTAAGCAGAGCGCCAGGAAATGAAGATATAACCTCATTTAAAAGGAGAAAATTAAGGTGTTTTTAGATGACTTCAAAAATGATGAGTCACCTTCCTTCCAAAGAATGAGCAAAAGATACATCAGCATATTTCAAATGGTGTTTAAGAAAAAATATGGTCAATACAATGGTGCTGAAAACCTCTGTTCTTATGGTTATAATAATCTCCTTCAAAGAGGAATCCAGAGGTGGAGTTTTGACTAAAGGTAGCCTCATCTAAATGACCAAGGAAGAAAAAAAACCTTGGTTTTAAACTTACTTATGCTATCAAATACAAATAAAACCACTAACAGTGTGTTCATGGACATTCTTCATTTGGTTAAAACAGGGGTTGAAAAGAACCCAGGCAGTTGTCAAACAAAAGCCTCCTTCATAAACAAGTAGAAGTCTCACCATTGTTTGAGGATAAAGAGCATTCATTTCAGTGTGGCAGAGATTTCAAAAGAGACTGCTGTTAAAAAATGGTAAAATGAATGAAAATTCATTTTTATATAGACCTCCTTCATGGAGGAACAAAGTGATAGCTTTCCATTGTTTACAATTCAACTTCAGCTCATCATCCCCTGCTATATCTCCGTAAAATTTGAAGACTAGATTACTTTGGCAATCCAAGGTTAGTCATTTGCCTTGATGGTGGAGACTATTTGTAGCAGAGCTTTTCACTTGGAATTTCAAATTAGGTTTCGAATAAAAGAGATAAATTGCCTATCCTAAAATACCAGCCTTACAAGTTATTAATATGGACCAGGAATAGTTTTATTGCTGCACTTGTGAAGTTCAAGATGGGCAGGTTCCTAAGGTTTTTGATTGCTGTGATTGGCACACATAAGCCTCTGTGGATGTTTTTGTTTTTGATTCCTGAAGAGAAATTTTATAAACCTTTGTTGTTGAACCTATACAATGGGCATGATCAACCATCGAACACCATAACAGTTGGTTTATATGTTTGAAGGGCTATTCTGAAGGAGCTTCAAGGTGAAAGGTATTTAATGAAGTTCAAAGGAAATTCCTGTTTTAAAAGATCAAGGAGGTCTTCAAAAGCATAAAGATAGTGATTCATGTTGTTTTAAGACAAAAAGGCCAAAAGTCATCCAAAACCCTCATAAAGTAGTTTCAAAGATTTGTTGACTGTTTGAGTTCATTATAAAAGGAGTTATTGACTGTTGGCAAAGTCTCATTATGCATTTCAAAATGCAAGTAGCATTCCCCTAAGCTACCCACTGGAGAAACGAGAAGTTCGAGCGAAATTCAGAGGATTTTAAGGCCTAAAGCCTACGCGGCGTGCCTGAAAAAGTACTCGGCGTGTTCAACGGAGAAAATACACAGGCTTTACACTTTGGCACGGTGCGCCTGTAGTGACGCGTGGCGCACCTGTGAGTGCCGGTCACCACTACCCGAAGGCCGACCCGAGTGCTTTTTGTTGTGCAACATTCTTTCTAGAAAGCGTGCCGTGCCTCCTAACACCTTCAAAAATGCCTTTAAAGATGCCCCATCAATAAAACAAGGTTTCTAAGCGTTTATTCGAGGTATTCCACTTCTCCTCTTGGAAAATTTCAAAAAGTGAAAGGATGTTTGCTGTGTTTTTCCGTGAGAAGGAAATAGTGCCTAAAAACACTTCATCATATGAAAACTATGAGATAGACAGTGATTAGAGGGTGAGGTTTTTAAACAAACTCAGATTTTCTTCATTGTTGTGATTGTCACACACCTTTATAGTGTTAGGTGGATGCTTTAAACAAACTTAAGGGACCCTTACTGCCTTTAAGAACAGTGATAGCCCACAGGAAAAACAAAAGCAGACTCTGTTTGAAGTCTAAAATGAAAACAGTGTCTATAATCTGAAAGCCCTGTCATTTTGAAAAGGTCCTCTCTGTGTGATGAAACAGCCAGATCTATGTAGCCTCTATAAGTCCCAAAAGCAAAGTGTGTGAGAGATTTTGAAAAATTAAATTGAGGGTGTTTTTTGTCTACCTTCGTAAAAACAGTGAATAGAAGAAGAGTGTTGTTTGGAGGAAGGGTGTCTTGTTTCTATCAAAACACAAAAGATCCTTGTTCAAACAAGAAAACACAATTACCTTTTTCTTCAATACCATTGGCCCAAGCACAGTGATAAGTTGACTTTATTTTATTTTGACCAATACTTGTTGATTGGTATCAAAGAGGACAACCAGTGACTTATAAAAAGGACAGAGGTGTGGTTGAGAAAAAAATTTCAAGGGCCATTTGAGACAGCTTGGATTTACAAATAACATTCAAAACAAAATGCCTCCCAGGCAAGACAGTAGGAGTGGCCTTCACAGGAGGTTTGAGCCTGTTTCCACTGAAGAGGTAAATGCTCATCCATCAGTCCTGTTTAACTTTCATGAGGTTGGGTGTCTAGAGTTTTGTCAAAGGGTCCAAGAGGTAAAAAGCTATTCCCCTTTGACATATCTTTGTGCTTTGAGATTTCAAGAGAAGCACTTTCAGCTGGCAGGCTTGGATTTCAAATTCTCTTCTAGGTCCATTTCCAAGGCCACAAAAATCCCTTATGTCGGAGAGAATTTGTTTAAACAAAACCACTTAGACTCAGAACAATACAAGCCTTTTTTGAAGCCTGAGCATAGAGAGTCATGTCCATCCATTTTTCCCTTCTCATATCTACTGACTAGTTATGCCCCCCTCATGAAGATAATCATGAAATACTTCACTTGTGAGGGAATATTCTCTCGAGTCTATGCTTACCATGTTCGATCGCTCATGCATTTCACAAGAGACAAATTGTGAAATTTCCCTTTCTTCCTACATAGAAGTATTATGAAAATGGCCTCCACTATTCAGAAAAAACCTCCTTCTCAGTAGTCAGCCTGCCTCTTCCATCACTCCCTCATCAAGGTTATCATTCTTCATCAGCTTGAGAAGAAAGAAATCTCTTGGCATAATTTCATTACACATTCGGATTTCGCCACTGTCCCTTCATTTCATACATCTCCTTCGCCTTCCACTCACCATCCTTCGCCTTCTTTAAGAAATCCTATTCCCAAGAAGCTCAAATTTCCTATTGAACAAGAAACAGAGCATGAAGAGGAAGAAGAGCATGAGCAAGAGAAGGAAGATGATGATGAGCAACATCATGATGAAACAGGGTAGAAAAGGGAAAAAGAGCACAGTGAGGCAGAGCAGCAAGGAGAAGAACGGAATGATGAAGAGGAACATAATGAAGAAGGGCATGATGAAGATGAGCAGTAGCATGAAGATGATGATGAGCCACATGATGATGAATAGCAGCAAGATAAAGAAGGGCATGGTGAAGAAAAACACAGTGATAAAGAGGTGCAACACAGTGAGGAAAGGTAGCCTCAGGAAGAAGAAGGGCAGCATGATGAACAGGTGCAGCACAGTGAGGATGAGAAGCCTCATGAAGAAGAACAACAACATGATGAAGAGGTGCAGCATAGTTAGGAGGGTAGCCCTCAAAAATAAATGCAAGAGGAAAGTCAAGGAATCCATGAAGAAACTCAAGACAATGGCAAGAATGATGAGGAAAGTAACAAGAACAAAGAGCCAATAGAGCATGTGCTAGCTGCCTCTCCTAGGCAAGGGGCCATGCTCTCTTCTCCAAAAGTGGCCAAGCCCCAGACATCAAGGAAAAGGGTGCCTAGAGCTGTAACTCCAAATGTCACTAGGGCCCTCCGAAGCAAGGGGAAATTTCCCAAGAGGAGGAAGACTAAAAGAGCCACCCAAAGAAAAGGAAAGGAGAAAGAAGAAAGAAGCGATGAAAAGGAAAGGGACTTCGACATAATTCAAATCCAAAGTGATGATAGTAACAATGAAGCCCGAATCCTAGAAAATCTCTTGATCAATATAGAAAACCAAATTGATACTTTGAGGACTGATCTAGAGAGGGCTAGAAACTTCAATCACTTTTTTCAAACTCAAAACAAACAGATGAGTGTCCATATGGTGGTATATGAGACACGAGCCATAAAATACAAAAAGGAAGCCTCCAAGGCACAATTTAGATTCGAAGAAGTCATGGGTGAGTTCGATGAGAGCGAAGATGAAGATCAGCCCAGGAGAAAGAGGCCAGAAAGCATGGGACTCAAAGAAGCCCTTGAGAAACAAAAGGAAGAAGAAGCTTCCCTTCTCCAATCTACCCCTCTCACTACATTATTCACCCAAGAGATAGAGAAAAATCGAGAAGCATGGTTTGAGAGGGTAAATGATCATTCAGAAAATAATTTGGAGAAGGCAAATAGAGGTTTGGACCTTCAACGGAGGATGACTGGGCATTATAAGAAGCTCGATCGGTTTGCCCGACGGAAATTGAAAGCCACACAGGAAAAACTTAAAGACGCTCAAAGGACGCGCCCATCACCAAAATTGAAGAAATACAACTCAAAGCTCCAAATTTTGGCCTCATATTTAGAGCATGTTTCTAGAAACCCTTGAGGGTCATGCTCGCCAAAATTGGGCGAAATTCGAAAATTTTTGGTTTTTTGTCATTTTTGGGTTTTTGGCTAAAACTCATGGGCATCGCCATTTCAGTTTGGGGCATCCTCAAAGGATGAAAATGGTATCATTAGATGCCATAATTTCAAGGGCATATACTCAGTGATTTTCAGATCAATTGAAGATCATTTTCTCCCCCAAAATGGAAAAAAACACTCTCTTTTTCTACACTCTGCCCCGTTTATCAGCAAGGCCTATTTTTTGGGTTTTGACACACAGATCAGTTTTTGGAGGACTTCTAGTGGTGATTTTGGAGCAAAATAAGAATTTTCATAAAATAGAAATTCAGAGCTTTCCAACGAGCCATCCCAGGCCTCGTTTTGACATCGGGAAAGCCTCCAAATATTGCCGACAAGTCAGAGGACTTTCTGCTGATATATTTCTTAAGTATTTTTATAAAAATTGAACCTTTCTAAAGTGATTTTTCCTCATGTGCGTTTAGAAATTTTTGTACATGATTAGTTATGAAAAGTCAACATATTTCCTTTTTTTAGCATTTTTGAGATATTTTATTAGATATTTTGTGCCTCGGGCCTTGCAAAGCCTCAAGGACAAAATCTGATATTTTGGATAGGCCAATGAGATTGCAAGTTGAACTAAGAGGTTTTCCTCACTTTGGACTATATATTCCAAAGGATTTCATTGTAAACAAGGCTGAAATTGATGAATGGAAGCAATATATGGTTATACAAGCTTGGAAGAAACACTTGTCTTATGCATTGGATAGTTTCTTGAATGTTTTTGGATGATGAAGGAGGTCTGTTGTTGGATTCCATGACTTGGTAAAATGGTATAGTGTCCCTCTCTGTTTTTCTTCTTAGTTTTCATTCACATTTCCATGTTCTTGCTTGCTATAAGATAGTAGAAAATAGATTTGAGACATGCCCTTGGAGGCACCTCAAGTTTCCTGTTTCTTTATAGCTTCTACCTTTTCTGCATTCTTAGTCATATCAAAGAATCATTGATTGCTCTTTGATAACTAAAGAATATTGTTTTCTTGTTTCATTTATGGTTTTATGCATGCTAAGTATGATTCACGGTATGCCCTGCTTACTCATGGCTAGTTATAGCTCCACCTTTGAAACCTCTCTTTGATTGATTAGATTGTCATTTGTTGAACCAAGGAGGTCTTGTACTGATCTTTCCCTTTGCCTAAAACTATGCAATCTTCCTTCAAAGTGCCCAATAGCTTGAAATACTATGCTTAGGAATTCCTTCATAGTGATTTAAGTTTTTTGTTTGTCTTAAATGTATTTCCCCAAAGTCTGATAGCCATTTCCTAAAGTTAGAGAGTCATATATCTCTATGCATGGCTTGAATGTTTATTTCTATGCATTGATCAGTTTATAGTTACATTTATCATGATTAGTGGTTAGCGTTACCATTTTTATGACAACAATTAAACTATTTATGTTTGAAATACTTTGTTCTTCACAAGTTTAATGTCCATCTCACTCCATTTTACCCAAAGATCCATTTTACCTTGAATCAAATCGGCCCTTCAACAACCTTGTATCACCATCTGAGAGCTTTCTTGACCTTTTCGACCCCATAGCCCAGTTAATCTGACAGTATTTTTATTTATCTTAGTCTTTGATCATTTCATCCCTCACAACCTAAAAACCAAAACCAAAAACCTACTTCATAACTAGCCTAAAATCAGAATACAATAAGCAAACACACAGATATCCCTTACACAAATAGAGAGAGCCCTCTCTGAGTCCAGAAAGGATAGGTCCTTGGGCTCCAAAGATTGGTTTGATGTTACACTGTCATTTGGCTTGCCAATCGGCCAAAACATGGGACACTAACATAATCCTTGGTGGAATATGTGTTGAATTTGTACAATTCTACAAATAAAACTTGATGTAAATGTACCATGAATTAGATTCATGAGGAATACAACAAGTTTCATTTTGCACCATAGAAATGTAATCATCAAAAGAAGCAAATTTATCATAAGCATGTATAAACTCGACAAAAAGCTTACAGATACCTTGGTGTTTTACTATTTGCTCTAGTTTATTCTCCAACTCATATTTTTGGAGATTTGTAATCTAGTTGGACCTATTCTCTTCAAAATATTTTTATACAAGTACGTATGTCACTATTACATAGGGAACTATTACCTCAGTTTTGGATTTAAGAAAATAAGATCTAAAATGTTTTTTAGCCTTATAAACTACAAAGGCTTGCTTATCCACTATTGGGTAATTACATTCATCTCCCTTGAAATAAAAATGCATGAACACAATGGGAATTTATGTACCATATTTTCCTTTTTGTATGTGGAGGACAAGATATGAAAAATTAGAACAAAAAGTGTATAATATAAAATCCTTAGAAAATTCAGGGCTCATTAGGATGGGATCTTCATAAATAATTTTTTTATGGTAGATAAATCATATATTTTTTGGTCAGTCCACTTGTAAATATCATCCTTTTTCACAAGATCTTTGAGTGGTTTAACTATCTCATAAGAGCTTGGGAGGAATCGTCTAACAAAAATTATTTTAACCAAGAAAGATTTTGTAGCCATTTTAGAATTAGGAAGTCGCAAACCATCAATAAAATGCATTCCTTCAGGGTCAATCATAATTCCTTCTTTTTATACAATGCATCCTATCAATTTTCCTTCTATGGCCGCAAAAATAGACTTTTTAGGATTTAGTGAAATTCCAAAGGTTATACAATGCTCAAACACTATTATAAGAAGGGAAATGTGATAAGATATTTGTTTTGAATAGAAAATAACATAATTCAAGTAAATGACTACAAATTCATTAATTAATCCATGAAAGGAAATATCCATTACTCATTGGAAATTTTTCGCTACATTAATGAGGCCAAAGAGAATACTTTTATAAGAAAAATTTCCCGGGGGAGTTATAAAGGTTATTTTTTACTTATCAGAGGAAGATATGATAACCTTGTTATATCCAAAGAAATCATACAAAAGGGACAACATCTCATAAACTAAAACTCTTTATAGTATCTATTCCATGGGAGGCATTCGATATCTATCTTTATCAGAGGGCTTATTCAAATTTCCAAAGTCAAGATATAGATAAATTTCTTCATTTTTCTTTCTATCCAGGACTAAGTCTGAAACCCATTAATTATGTTGGAAAATGAATATGATTTTAGCTTTTAATAGTTTTTTCAACTCACTCTTGACAGTTGGTTGCAAGATGGGATGGATTTTTCTGAGCTTTTTTATTTTATTTTGATTGTCAGCCTTAATGGGATCCATATGTTGTATAGTAATGGGATTAAAGGTCTTAAGTTCCTCATACTTTTAGGAAAATATATCTTTAAATTCCTTAAATAAGTGAATAAAATACACCCTTTCTTGAGGAGTACAATTGACACCCAAATTTATGTTTTGAGGTCTATCCTTGGTTCCCAAATTAACAACCTCATATTCCATGGTAGAAATATTAGTTTTACAATTTATAGATTTATTACATCTATTCTGAAAATTATAAAAAAAAAATTAACCTTAATAACATATGAGGGAATAGAATTTAGCAAATCAGTTGATTCCTCTTGTTGGGCCGTGGTATTGCTACAATTTGTACTTATTTTCCTATTCCTTTTTCTTCCTTTTTGACCAACAAGAATACATTTCATCACTGGAACAACCTTTATTCTTTTAAGTATGTAATTTTACATATTTCATTATCTTATTCTAATTATGCTTCTGATCTAGGACAGGAACTATAGTCTTAAGAAATTTTTATTATATAATTGACATATGGGTTGCTTCGGGTTCAAGTGGTCTGTTGAAATTGTTGTTTTCACTTGCATATTATTTTATCAAACTGGACATATTCACCAAGGAATGTTGCCAATACAAAAAAAAAATTCCTTTCACATGTTGTTCTTCTTTAATTTTCACATGGACCAAATCTCGAAGCGCATCAAGTCAAATCCAACTCAGCTATTAGGAGATATCCATAAAGCATACAACACAAGTAGTTGAGATTATATACAAAGACTATTGTAATTAAGGGAAAATGTTACATATTTACCCTTACCATGGAAACTATTATGAATTACCAAAATGTATTATTACTTTAAGATCACATGAGAATCAAAATATTGTCATGATGATATTCCTTTTGTAATAAAAAACTCTAAAGAAAATGGTTCTCTGGCCATAGGTGTAGTGAGGGGAACTATATAAATAGAATTTGGAAAAGCACTAGGATATATAATAAGGATATTTCCTTAATGAAAATCTCAATATTATGGAATTATATCTTTATCGGAGTAGTTTATGTGTTATTTAGTGCACTAGCCCCTGCTGAGGAGGAAGGGCCCTCATTCTTAGCGGGGATCATTGGTTAGGTAGGATACAATAACTATTTGTATTAATTATTTTAATTTATGTGATTTTTCTTAATGTTGATGTCATTTATGAGTTATTGATTGCATAGAGATTTTGAATGGTGTGATGACATAGTCCTGGACTAGTCCCTCTTGTTAGTGTGGCAGTGAATTATTTAATTTTATGCTACATATTGGATTACACTTTCTATGAATGTGTGTGTTGGGAGAGGCCCAAATTTATCCATTTTTTTTCAAAAGACGTCGCAACTCAAGGAGCAAAGTGCATGGTCCAATGAGGATAAATCAACTGCGCGAAGTTTATTTTCTTAGTTTTGAGTCCACCCATGGTATGTGGAACATAGTATTCTACGTATGTGAAGGCTATATAAAGAAATTTATTGTTAATTCAATAGGGAGGAATAGATAGATCCATTTTAAAAGACTATAATTTGAGCTATTTTATGTGTTTTGGGCCAAAGGGAAGGCTTTGAATATGTGTGCGCAAAGGCCTTGGTCTGGAGATGTGTGCGTAGATTACCCACAGCTGTGTGCACGGGGTGAAGAAGGAGTGTACTGAAAACATTCATAATTAATAAAGCGAAGGAAGGTTTTGAATTATTTCTGTGTTATTTGTGCAATCCATTTATTATCTATATTTGAAGTTTTTTTATGCATCGCAAAGTATTTTATGTTTTTTATGCATAGAAAGCTCTTTCATACTATTTATATTATTTTTATGGTGTTAAATACTGAATAAGACTGGAAAATTTGCAATGTTTGGTGGTATTCAGTAATGATTAGGGCATCAAATGTAAAGTAGATAATTGCATCTGCATGGATCAACGAAACATAAGAGAGATGTTTTGTCATAGAGCCACGTTCTGTTATGCCTCTAGATGTAGAAACATGGTTCTGACATCCCCTAATATTTCCTCGAGTGAGACTGTGATCTGCGTTGCACATCGTTGCTAAAAGGGTCGGTGGTAGTGTTATAGCATCATTTCTCACCTTCGTATGATTCATGATTGCTTTCATGGCTTTGGGCACCCATTCCTACAGACTTGGACAAATTCACTTAAAAACAGTGTAAAAATCCCCATACGCGGTTATGCCCAGCTTTTTCCGAGTGTATACGCGAGTCCACATGCACTTTTCCGCGTATGCCATTAAAATCATTAAAAATATATATATAAATTCCCTATTTTCGGGCTGGGTTGATGGTTACTCAGGTAGTTCAACCACCCCAGCACGTGGCCAACAGTTTCCAACTGTTGAAACTACTTTGAGGGAGTATAAAAGCCCCTCATGTGCATGGCCTAAGGGAGGGAGAGAATTTATTGATATTATACTCTGTTGGTATTCCCTATCCAAGTTTGATTCCCCGTGCCTCCTGCACTTTCCCAGTTCATTACAGGAAACCCTTGTTTCCTTGAGATGCTCATCTCCCTATATGTCATCTCGTATGCACCAGTTTGGAAGGAATCTTAGTGAGGCAAGGGCGGGACGGATCCAGACGACGGTCTGCTCGAAGATCGTGGAAGGATTCAGGTGATCTCTCCACTCGTTATTTCTGTACATGCTATTTATAATATAGAAGTACCATCTTGTTCCCGAAATATACGTGTTAGTGTCTGCTTACATATATGAGAAAATTGTTATTTAAGCATTCATTATGGTTTATCTGATGTTTTATATGGATTTCACTAACATTTAGAGTAGATATATGCTGTACAACCAGTTCTTCATGCTTGTTTCTTCTTGTCTTTCAGGTTAAGAAGGAAGGACGGTTGCTGGGGGTTTGGACCCTACGGGATCTGCTTCAACCGTAGGACCTACGGGTAACTTCCTCGATCTACTCTATTTAGTTTTTCATGAACATGTATGGTTGTGTGAGTCCTTCTTAAGTAGCATGCCCCTACTCTGTGGAGGTTGTAACCCAACAAACCTCTAGGGTGATTTTCCCCGAAACAGAATTGGCGACTCCACTGGGGATCACATTCTGGTGACTCCCCTGTTGGGTGGTTTCAGCTGTTTGATAGGTTGCCGACAGTTTTAACTTTCATTTGCAGTCCAGTTTACTTTTTCTCAGTCAGTCTGAAGTCCTGGTTTCTTATCTAGGCTTGATCCTTTTTGTTTTTTTCACTATTTACCTTTATATACACGCTTTTTTCTGCACACAGTCGCGTATACATGCAAGTTTGTCTAAAGGAAGTCGCGTATACGTGAGTTTCCTTTAACACAGTCGCGTATGCACGCTTGTTGCTAAACTGTGAAGTAGCATATACCTAGGCAGATTTTGAATTTTTGGATTTCTTGACTTTTTAGTCCTTTCTGGTTGTGGAGACCTGTTCCTATAGTGTCTTTGTACTCTCTGGATTGTGAAGAAGGTGGTCTTTTGTCTTTTCTCTCTTTCGTTTGATTGAAAACTAGTCTTTTTGGTAAAGTGTTGTTTCTGGTGCTGGCACTTCTGGTTTGAGTATCAAGATCGCTTTCTGGGCATTCTTGGTTGTTCTGCTTTATCAGAACAGAGAGCTCTTGCTCATTTACTCTTTCCTATCTTTGTGTTTTGCTTGGCACTACGATTTTTGCCCGTTTCTTGATTGGTTTTCTTGAGTTCAGTTGGCTAGGTCTTGTTGCAGCTTTTGAAGAGTCTTTTTTGGTTCTTTGGAGTTTTTGTTTGCGGCAAGTTTGTACTATTCTTCTAGGCTGAGTGGCTGAGTTTTCTCGTCTTCTTTTTCTCTTATTGATCTTGCTACTAGTTAGCCTTATAAGGTTTGGAGCATTGTTGAAGTTTTTTCTTGAAATTCAGTGGTGTTTGGCTTGGAATTTGATAGTTTCGCTTGGTCTTTCCGAGCTCTTTCTTTATAAAACTCAAAAGCTCAAAAAACATTTGCTTTGCTTTTTGTTTTTGCATTTCAAAGGCTCAAAAAACATTTTGTCTTGTTATTTTCTTTTGTTGTTGCATTTTCGTTTTCGTTTTGCTATATCTTTTGAAGCTTTTGTGAGGTTTCTTGCTTTTGGTTTTTGGCTTGATTTTGGGGAGGAGTTGTCATTGATTTCTTCCTCTTGTTTTTAAGCGTTTTTGGTGTCTTCATATTAAGAGTTCTTGATTTCGGGAACTAGCTTTCTGGGCAACCAAAAAGAGTTAAAACTGAAGGAGCTTTTGGGAAATTTCACTCTGCTTTAGGAGATTTTGCATCTTAGAATTTGCATGCTTGTAGTGATTTGCATTAGGTGCACTTAAGCATTTAGTCATTTTCGTAGTTTTTGTGAGTGTGAGTTTGCTATCTGAAAAGAAAAATACAATTTTTAGTCTCGTAGAACCTGTATAGAAGTTGCTTTTCATCGAAAGACAATAACTGCATTTGCATGTAGTTTGGTTTTTATTAATTTCTTTCTGCGTCAAAACATCATAAGTTTCATTTCCGCATCCTTGTGACTTAACATAACAACCCATTAAAATAAGCGATATAATTTAAAATCAACTAGCAAGTTTTCTAAGTGTCATACACCAACTATCTAGGTTGTAGGGCCTTGGATTAGGTGAGTGGAGAGTTAACTCTCCAAGGCCGCTCAAACAAAACATAGAAGTTGATTAATTGAGCGAAATCCAACTCCGTTAGGTGGACCGGGAAAGCTCTCCTCCAGAGAGTCAAGCGCGAGGGGAAGTGAAGGCTGAGAAGAGGGATGCCCCCTCTCCGATTAGCTGAATCTGACCTCAAGACCATTCCGCCCGGCTTCTGACACGGATTGGTGCCCATAGTTGCCACTCCTAGGTTCCACACAGGTGACTGCGGGGGGGAATACCCGTGGTACCTGAGGCAGACGTCGCATCACTTTCAGCAGTACTTCTGGGGGGTGCCCTTGCGAAGCTTGGGTGCTTGAGCCGGCAAAGGTTGTCGTTAGGAGGTCGGCGTAACTGTTTCTGATACCTTCGCTAGTTGTTCTGGGCCCTAATCATCCCAGACTACTTTCGGGAGGTCCTATATTTTGCTTTCTTGTATTTTGGTGTCCGGTCCTCATCACCCGAAGCGGAAATACTTGGAGGTTGTTTTCTTGATTGTATCTCAGGGATTTTTCTTTTAGTGAGTGCTCTTTGCTCCTAGCTTGCCTAGCTTTTCACTTTTTTGGAGTCTAATTTAAAAACTATAAAAGTGGCTGATCAAGCGCCTCATCGATCGAGGAGAATCCGGGGGTTATCTCCCGAGAGTCCAGAGCCTTCTTCGAGAAGGCGTAGGAGTGATTTAGCAGGTCGTTACCACCCTGTGGCATCTGACGCAGTGGAGAGAGATCCTCCACAAAGGTATAAAGGTTTCATAGCTGATTTTGGTGTCGGTTCCGAGAGGAGCGTTCTGCTCACCTCTCGAGTTTTATTTCCTCAGGAAGAAGATTTTCAAATAGAAGAAGTACCTGAACCTCCTGCGTCAGGTCCATCTCCTCTTCCTCCTGATTATCCGTTCGTTTTTCAATACATCAGACCTGAGTTGGAGAGACCAGAAGATCTTCCGTATCATTCTTACCTTTCGATGGCCACGACTGGGAACGCGGCTTCTGCTGTGAGTGCTGCAGGCATTTAGACTCCTGCTTCTGTTGAAGCAGGGGGCACTATTGCTTCATCTTCGATTGCTTCTAGTGCTGTTGTGTTTGGCTCTGGTTTCATCCAAGCACATGCTTCTCATTTCGGTCCCTTCTGTTCAGGGATGCCCACTAGTGGGAATCCCTCTTTTTCCTTTTCCGCTGCTTCAACTGGATCTACGCCCATGTCTTCCATGGCTAGTGGATCAGCTTCATTTCAAGGGTTCCCCTTCGGAACTGGACACATTCCTAGTTCGAATCCTTATTTAGGGTCCTTTCCGTTTACTTCTTAGACCCAGCGTTTCAACCCTTGGTCTGGGGGGCAAAGTTCGACTACTTTTACAGGTTGGAACCCTGTATTCACTACAGCGGGGGCAGGGAATCAGTTTTACGTAGGTCATCAAGGGAATGCTTCTTTCCCTTCGTCAAGTGCTTATCATACTTTTTCTCCTCTGTCTAATTCCTGGAACCCCTACTAGGGGCTTTCCTCTTCATTTAATACTTCAGCGGGGGGAACTGGTCTGGGCTTTGGTAACTCGGCGTGGGGAGGTGGTTCTTCTCCTTTTTCTACGAGTCCTTTTTGGCAACCTGGTGCCTCATCAAATCCAGGGTATTCTTTTCAGAATGTTGGGAATCCATCCCATCAAGGATGGAATCCTCAGGCTCCGCCTCGCTTACCTTTTCTGGCAACGTTAAACTTGCCAGATCTGTCGAAGTTGACTAATGATCCGATTCGTTATAGTCCGGGGTGGCCTCCGGTCCCGACCAAACTTCCTTCAGATATTACAAAGTTTGAAGGTAAGAATGGAGAGGTTCCGGCTGACCACATCACCACTTTCCACTTATGGTGTTCTTCGAACTCCCTGATCGATGATTCGATTAGGTTGAGATTATTCAATGCACCCTAACTGGAAACGCGGCCAAATGGTATATTGAGCTAACTAGGGGCAGTTTTTCTATATTTGGAGAACTGGCTGTCACATTTCTAAACCATTTTCAGTTGCCTATCTGATATGAGGCTGGGACGGAACTCCTGGCTAATTTTAAGCAGGACGAGGCAACCCACATTTCTGATCACATTCAGGAATGGAGAAGAAGGAAGAGGCTTATTAAAGCTCATATTCCAGGAGAATTCCTTCTCGAATGGTTTCTGAAATCTCTGCAGTCAGATATTTCAAAGGATGTATCCCTATCTGGGGTATTTTCTGAGGAGCAGGCCATTTTTAGGGCCCAGCAGCTGGAACTGATCTATTCTCAGTCTGGGGTCCTTTATAAATATTTGCCCAATGCTCCTCGCTCCAAATTAGATTTATCGAAAACTAATCCAGGTCCTCATGGTGATGGGCTTGTCGGATCGATCAATAGTGGTGCAGCCAGCCTGCCAACTGCAGCAGTTGTCTTTGCAATCTGCTCCTTCTAGTCAGGTTGTGCCTACTGAGTCATCGCCTTCCCAGTCTTTGTCCATAAATGCTGTCCAAGCTTCTGATCCCAAAGGAAATCAACAATCCGATGGGAAGAAGAAGGGACGAAATAACAAGAAGAAGGGAAAGAACGGGAAGGGTAATGCAAATAAAACCAATGAGCATGTTGGTGAGGGTCCAAAGGAGAAAAAGAAAGTGAATTTTCCATGCAAGTTGTGTACTGGAGACCATCTCACACACCTTTTCCCTAAAATTCAGGATGCGCATCGCTTGTTAGCCCAGCAAGGTTATTCTAGTTCCCAGGCTGTGTTAACAAACCCTTTTCCCCAAGGG
Source organism: Pinus albicaulis (assembly GCA_034641835.2). Taxonomy (NCBI): domain Eukaryota; kingdom Viridiplantae; phylum Streptophyta; class Pinopsida; order Pinales; family Pinaceae; genus Pinus; species Pinus albicaulis. Next base: position 178,701,455 of record CM076578.1, read on the forward strand.
CAGCAATTAGTTGTTGGCACGAACCAAAATCCTGGGGCTTCCTCTGGGGGCACCCAGGAAGGGGAAATTCCATCGAACATTTTCATGATGAGTGCTCACGTGGATATCGCTATGAGATCCCGTGATTATGGCGGAGAAGAGTCTTTGAAAGCTAAGAAAGTTCCTGATGCTACTGAGCCGCTTCACATTACGAAGCCTACTGTTGATTCTATGCCTCGGATGCCCAAAGCATCTTCTAAGCGATCAACAATTAATCCAAATGCTAGGGCTGCCCATAACTACTCGATTGTGGAAGATCTGGCGCAGAGTCCTTGTGCTATGTTAACTTTAGAGGTACTCCAGTCTTGTCCAGCTCAGCGCAGTGCTTTGCTCACTGCCATTGGGGCTATTGATCCAAAAAATTCTCTTCTGATTACTTTTGATATGACTAATTTTAAGAAGAGACTTCCTCATCACATGGCTTTTCATATTAAATCATCGTATCGGAAGTGAAATATCTTTCAAACGGTTGTCGATGAGGGTGCTTCCACATGCGTGATGTGTCTCGCATGCTGGAAGACACTTGGATCTCCCAAAGTTGTTCCATCTAGCACTGTTCTGACTGCGTTCGATGGTCATTCTCACAGACCCCATGGTATTGTCCCAACTTTGCCCATCTGTGTTGGGGGAAAAACTGTCAATATAGAGGTTGAGGTAGTGGATGCAAGCTTGGACTACAACCTTCTGTTGGGGAGGAACTAGATTTATGAGATGGATGCCATTGCATCCTCATTATTTCGAATTGTATGTTTCCCCCACGAAGGGAGGATCGTTACAGTGGATCAACTGGACTGTCCTCCTGTAGACCCGAATGCGTCTTCTGACTCATCTATTCCTAAGTTGGATAATACTAAGGCGCCTGTTGAGAATTTAGGAGTTGGAATGTATTCTTCCTTGATGGGTACTTTCGATATTCCTCCTCCTACGGTTCATATTAATGCTATTTCATCCTCCAAGGCTCCTCTTCGAAGAGAGTTCTTTAGAACTCATTATTTTTCGGACCCTTGGACCTTACCTTCCCCTATTGCCACATTAGCGGAAGGTCAAGTGGGTGGAATGGAATTTTCGATTCCTGCAGCTGAGATTGCGTATTAGTCTATTGTTGACTCTGCAGAAACCATCCCAGCTCCTCTTTCACCGGAAGAGTTGGATGGTGATGTGGCTCCGGCTTGGACACTTAGTTCTTCTTCTACCCAGGATTGTCTTGATACCACTCTTCCATCTGAAGAGGCCATCTTGGAAGCCATGACTGGTATAGATAGACCGTGGGATGATTTGCATCATCGGTCTTACTTCTTACCTGATTTGAGCGAAGTTGAAACAAGTTTTCCAAGTCCTCCATCTCCTGGTCCTGTTCACCCATTCTTGAACCCTTTAGCACCAACACAGGTTTATGCTGAAGGGAACATGGCTGTGATCTCTCCTACTATCCCAGTGAACATTTCCAGGGATCCCAATATTATTGAGAATGTCTTCATTGGAGCTGAATGTTCCCATGAAGAGGTTCAAATTTACACCGAGCTCTTTAAAGAGTATAGGGATGTATTCGCTTGGTCTTATGAGGAAATGCCTGGCATAGACCCATCTATTGTCCAGCATAAGATCAAGATGTATGAAAACGCTAAGCCGGTGAGGCAAAAACTTCGAACGGTCAATCCTAGGAAGGCAGCAGCTATCAAAGATGAAGTTGAGAAGCTGCTTAAGGCGGGATTCATTTTCCCAGTTTCTTTGACTGAATGGGTTTCAAATCCCATTCCTGTAGATAAAAAGCAAGGAACGATTCGAGTGTGCATCGATTTCAGAGACCTAAATAAAGCGTGTCCTAAAGATAACTACCCCACACCATTTATCGATCAGATCATTGATGAGTGTGCCGGTAATGAGATTTTCTCCTTCATGGACGGTTTCTCCGGATATAATCAAATTACTATCCGTCCTGAAGATCAACATAAGACTGCCTTTATTTGTCCCTGGGGTACGTTTTCATCCAAGAAGATGCCTTTTGGTCTTAAAAATGTTGGGGCTACTTTTCAGCGGGCCATGTCATACGCCTTCCATGACATCAAAAATATTATCGAGGCATACTTAGATGATTTAGTTGCTCATTCTCGAAAGAGGATGGATCATCCTGGTCACCTTCGGCAAATATTTGAACGATGTTGGTTCTATAAGATTAGATTGAATCCGAACAAGTGCGTTTTCGTGGTTACATCCGGCCGGTTATTGGGATTCATTGTGTCTAGGGAAGGGATAAGGGTAGATCCCTTCAAGGTTGAGGCAATACTTCGGTTGCCTCCCCCATCCTCCATCCGTCAGCTTCAAAGTCTACAAGGAAAGTCTAATTTTCTTCGGAGGTTTATCATCAATTATGCTGAAGTTACAAAGGGATTTATGAGACTGTTGAAGAAAGGAGTTCCTTTTCTTTGGGACGACTACGCTCAACGCTCATTCGATGCTTTGAAGAAAGCATTGACCTCTGCTCCTTTACTGAGTCCACCTGATTATAGCAGGGATTTCTTTTTGTATCTGGCAGCAGCAGAATCTACCATCGGTATGGTTCTGGTTCAGGAGGATGATGCTCTTGCAGAGCATGTTATTTACTACCTTAGTTGAGGATTGGTAGGGCTTGAACTCCGGTACACTCCGATAGAAAAATTAGCTTTAGCAGCAGTTCATGTTGTGCAGCGACTCCGGCATTACATTATTCCTCGCAAAACTTATGTTTTGGTAGCTGCCAATCCATTTCAGTTTGTCCTCAGTAGGCGAGTGATTGGGGGCAAATACAATCGATGGATTGTGATTTTGCAAGAATTTGATCTTGAATTTATGTCTGCCAAATCCAAGAAATCATTAGTTTTCGCGAAATTGATCTCCGAGTTGCCCTGTGGAGAAGAGATGATCTATGATGAGTCCTTTCCGGACGAACACTTGTTTCTTATCTCTTCACAGGATCCTTGGTACAGGGATATCATTGTGTATCTCCAGACTGCGAATTTTCCCTCTACTTTTTCGAAAGATGAGCGTCGTAAGCTGCGTCACTTGGCCAAGAATTATTTTATTATTGGTGATGTTTTATACCGTCAAGGGGTTGATTCAATCCTAAGATGCTGCTTAACTCTCGAAGAAGATGAGGCTGTGCTCAATGATTCTCACAGTGGAGCTTGCGGGGGTCATTTATCTGGGCTTGCTATAGCCCAAAAGATTTTGCGTGCTGGATACTTTTGGCCCTTGATTTTCAAGGATTGTATTGAATCGGTCAAAAAGTGTCATCCGTGTCAGGTCTATACTCGAAAAATGCGCACTCATCCAGCGCCGCTTTTTCCAGTCGTTACTGTCGGTCCCTTTACAAATTGGGGTATTGACTATACTACTTGTAACCCGCCTTCGGCTAAAGATCACAAGTACATTATTGTAGCAATAGACTACTTTACGAAGTGGGTCGAGGCTATGCCTACTTTTGGGAATGATGGTGAGACTGCAGCTCTTTTTCTTTTCAACCAGGTTATTGCTCGTTTTGGTATTCCTAGAGAGATTGTCACTGATCATGGCAGTCATTTTCAGAATAGTATGATGGTTGAGTTGGCTCTCAAATTGGGTTTCCGGCAGGAGCATTCATCTCCATATTATCCTCAAGCCGATGGGCAAGTGGAAGCCATGAATAAATCCTTGAAGACAATTCTTCAAAGGACAATTGATAAAGCTATATCCAACTGGCATATTATGCTATATCCTGCACTTTGGGCATATAGGACGTCAGTGAAAACTGCAACTGGCTTTACTCCGTTTCAGCTAGTGCACGGGGTGGAATCCGTATTTCCTATTGAATGCGAGATTCCTTCTCTTAAGTTAGCTGTTGAACTTCTTCCTGACACTTCTAGTCTGGCAGAACGACTTCTTCATCTGGAACATCTCGATGAGCAGCGTCGGGATGCCACCACGATGAATGAAGCACATAAAAACCGAGTAAAAGTTCAGTACGATAAGGCGGTCAAGCCTAGGGTCTTTTCGGAAGGTGACCTTGTTTTGGTCTATGCCCAAGAAAAAGATGCCTTGGGGGCATGAAAGTTTAAGTCTATGTGGTATGGCCCCTATATCGTTAAAAAAGTCCTTAAGAAAGGAGCATATACCTTGGTTGATTTCGAAGGGAACGAGTTGCCAGAGCCCCGAAATGGGCTCTATTTGAAGAAGTATTATTCCTAGGCTTCGGCCTGGCATGTTGCTTTTGTATATAGGAGTTTTTGCTTTATACATATCTGGTTGATTTTCGATCGTTGATGATTTGGTGATGTTTTTGATCTACTTTGGCAGGTTGTGTTGGATTTCATGAGTCATTTTGGTTTCACCGATGGTGCTAGTAGACACACCCGGAACTTAGCTTCTGTGGCTTGGGTGCTTCATTATCCATCCGGTCAGCTGTTAGTATCAAGAGGGGTCTGTATTGGTCCTGCTTCCAATAATATAGCAGAATACACTGCAGTTGTTCATCTACTCTCGGAGGCAATATCTTTGGGTGTTGATTCGTTGGTAGTTTTCTTGGACTCTTAGCTGGTGGTGTCACAGTTGAACAATACTTATCGGGTACGCGATCCATTTTTATTACGATTTTTCTTGAGGGTACGTTTGTTACAAAGGTCATTTCAATTTTTAACTTTCATTCATATTCCCCGAGCTGACAATTGGTTTGCTAACTCGTTAGCTAATCAAGCATTGGATTGGCATATTAATCATTCCATACAATCAAATTTTAATCATCAAAAACATCATAAATTTGATACATTTATCACATCACATCAAATATCGTTGTATATATATCATCAGAGTGTTCAAAAACTTTACAAAATTTGGATCCATAAGGTCATACAAAACTTGGGCTTATGCCCCGATCATGTCCAGTCTCAAAAAAGAATATACAGTCTTCTAATACATAATATATGGCTATTCCTGAGGTCCCTGCCCAGAAGTCATGTTCCTATAGAACGTGATCGCGGTGGCAACTCGGCGGAATAATCGTACCCAGTCTCGGGGCACTCCTACCACCCGTCTCTGGATGGCTTTCGGCAGGTCTTCCACGGCAGCCATAGGTATTTAGCGGGTTAACCCCTCCAAGTTCCTCTGCACAGCCTGGAGCGTCCTGTCTGAATCCACTGTATCTGCTTCGCCCCTGCGACGCTTGTGGCGCGGGAGACCCTCAGGTCGAACTGGTCCAACATTTGAATCATGATCATTTTGAGTCATTATGAATCCAATCAAAAACATGTTTGTTTTTCATTTTTTCATACATATTTAAAAAAATCCAAAAAAAATTATATAAGTAAAAAAATTGTGCAAGCTTACCGACTGTGCCCCATGCTGTGCCCGGTGGAAGAAGTAGATCTGGATCTCCACGAAAGTCCATCCCGGCATAGGGATAGTCGTCCACCACGATGATTTTTTCTCCCCACCAAAGGAAGAACTCATCGTCCCATGTGGACCAGGGTACTTCACTACCCCCCAATCTCTTCATAATGTCCGCCCAACGGGCAATTCTTGGGTCCCGTGGGCTACTGATGGTAGAGATAACTCTGGGTCTCAATGCTGGTATCTTCTCAAAGAAGAATGTTGTCAAAATTGTACCGTATCCAAAGTGTTTGGTCTTTGCTTGGCGGATTGAGGTCAACTGTTGTTTCATGTTCAGTAATAGGGCTATGCACCAATCATACACATGAGTCAAGCATTCTACTGCTATGCTCATTTGTGTCCTGGACGCCTGATGTAGGGAGGCAGATCCTGCCACTCTGCCGATGGTGAAAAGGAGGATTTTCATGTGCAAATCCCTCAAATCTTTAATTGCAATCTGAGTTCCAACCTTTTTGGAACCCTCTACGCAATACACGTGGACATAATCTTCCACGATTAACCCTCCCAGGGGCTTCCCGTGCAAGTCTACTGGTTCTCCCCTCCGGGAGAGTCTAGTGATGAAATATATGTCTTCCACTTCAATGCGTACTGGAATCTGATCAATAACGAAGAAATCTTGGTCTGGTTCCCAATAATTGACGAGCATTTCTAGCAACCGAACATTGCTTTTCATATTTGGAATTTTGAAGAATTTGAACAATCCGCAATTCCGAAGGATATTTTGCGCTGCTCGATCTTGCATGACCTCTTGATCAATTGCGCTGTGCTCACGCTCTCTCCATGAGATTTTCATCCTCTCAAAATTCATTAAATCATGCATTAGCCACGCATTTTTTGATTCGGACCTGCACATACGCGACTTTTTCTTTGCACAGTCGCATGTATACGTGACTTTCCTGTTATGAACCCGCGTATGCCCAAGTCCGCATTTTTTAGCAAGGGTTTTAATGGTAAAATTCACTAAATTTTAATTTCTAAATGGACAAAATGATTTTCAAGGATGATTGAGGAGCCTACCTGAAAATTCGGTGCGATTCGACGGTCGATTGTTCCTGATTTGACGAAAGAAGTTTTTTGCTCCAGAGCACTTTTTCCAAATCAGCAATGAAATAATGAACCAAATATGAGGTAATTTCTCTATTTATGGCTAAGAAGTTGAAAATTTTCGCAAAAACTTATTATGCTTATTTTTTCGATCTATCTTAAGCTGCATAACCCGAATGCTTGGAAGTGCCCAGTTTGGTATGTTTTCAGGTACATTTTGATGATTTTGAGATTTTTCCCGGTTTTTGATCCATGATTACTGACTCGTCACGGCAGGTATATGATCTTCACTGGCATATAGGTTAGGGAAATCACTTTCTGTTGCATCTTGCATACTAGCCTCCATACTGATCACTTGCCATAGGGTCGATCCCATCAGGTCATGAGTATTACACCCATTTCACTTGCCGATTATTTAATCATGACTTGATGGTAGAGCCTTCCTTTACATGGGCTTCCTAGTTAGTTCCTCGCTATCACTTGTTGCCCATGCTGCGTTTTATGTAGGCTCGAGAGTCCTCTTTAGTCCCGCCATGTCTTATGTGTTGAAGCTTCATTCTTCTTCTTCATCACTATCATTTTTTCTGGCTTTTACCCTAGAGGCTCCCTGGTGTTGTTAAGCTGTATTACTGCATTGCATATTGGCTACTTGTTTATCCTGGCCTTTCGCCGGCTTCATTTGGACTCGATGTTTAAGCCAACTTTTGACCTTGAATCTCTGTACAAGTTAACCATTGCATGCACTTATCTATCACGACTTGACACCTTTTTACCCATGGATGGAACGTTCCTCTGAGTATCGCTTACCAGTTTTCGCCACCTTGCATTGAGCATAGGATTGTTCGAATCCCAGGAACTAGTGCATCTGATTTTTTGATACTCATTCTATCCATTGTACCATAACATTCTTTTATTCTTTTTCAGGCTTATTATATGAAAAAGACAAAAAAATCAAATATAAGAAAAAGAGTGGGAACGGGATGTATCTTCGTTGTTTTGATGGCAGTACAGAGTCAGTTTGTCGCCCTTGAACAAAGCACATATACTTATATATATTTCTTTCATTTGGGATGGTTTTATTTTTGACCTAGGTTCAGTCTTTACCATGTTTCACTTGCCAGTTCTCCCCCGGTTGGTTATCTCTTCCAATCATATGGAGAGTTTGTTTTGCCTCCTGCATAACAGACTTACACAGTGTCACTTTTACTGCCATGGTCATCATGAGTCGTGCTTTTGTTCAAGGGAATTCTAACCAGAGTCGGCCATTATGCGGTGTCTCTTGACTCATTATTCAGTCGACCTTCCCGGTCTTGTCAGTATCTTGTTATATCACATCAGATGTTTTGGTCTTCTGCTCGTGCTGGTTTGAGAAGGTCCCCATTGACTTCTTACCGGCGGGTTTGTCTCTTATCGACTACGACACATTGTTCTGAGAGCAGACGTAGAGCCGCACCCTGGACCTATTTCCATCATTGATAGGTGACCTTGTGCTCAGCATTTGATCATCTCGAGGTCTTCCAGTGATGGTTTTCCCACCTTGGCTTGGTAAGCCCACATTATCACACTTGGGATTAGTACGGTACCTTGATTCCATTTGGCCCTATCGGTGAATTCTCTCTGTGTCAGCTTCATTATTGGTAATTTAAGAAAGTTTGATGCTATATGTCACTTGTGCATTTGAAGCAATCTTCGGATTTTGGTTCCGTCACTCTCTTCGTACGATTCCTTCCAAATCTTGGCTGGGTGCACTCGCATTTGGACTGATGTGGGATGTTTTAATACCTTCCTTCAGTGATAAAATTTTCTCGGCTCAGCTCATTTCTGAGTGATCGGGTCTAGCGTCTTTTGTCGATGCCTTAGGGTTTGGGTCATCGATGACGGACTCTTGTTCTCGGCAGTCGAGGATTCATGCCTCTAAGGCTGGTAGATTCTTTCAAGTGTTCGACTTCAACTCATTCATTCGCACTTGTTAGATTGTACTGGGGCACCTTGACACTCATTATCATTATCGGTGAGTTGTCTCGCGTTGGTTAACGGTATACATCATTGACCGGTAATCCAACGATTTCTCACATGGTCGACTTCAGCTCATTTATTCCCATTGTGTAGAATTGTGCCATAGTGATGGGTGAAGACCTCGGGTTGCATCAGCATTTCTCGGTTCACTTTTGACAGTCCATTCAGTTTCTGCCAGTGATGCCATCCACCCTTATATGTTGCAGTTCAGTACAGCAGCATCCTATATGTTGGCTCCCGAGTTGCATGATAGTACCGTTTGTTCCACCCCTTATGATTTGGTACTTGGAGATTCAGTTACTTATTTGATCAGACATCCAGTTGCAGCATCCTTGATCAGCTTTCTATATGTGATACTTGGACATTGATTCAGACTTATACTTCTGGGCCATGCTCAGATGATTCATTATGTACTTTCAGTTCAGTTATACTTGTATACATGTTGGATCTATTCAGTACTTTCTATATGATGTATTTTTGACTGAGCATGGGTATGCCCGCCTCAGCATGAGTTGACTCTCTGTTTTCTTTCATTGGTTTTTGGCAGGCTGAAATCTGGTGAAGTCCTCTCTTGTCCTTGCGAAGTTCTTTCTATGTGCATAATACATTTCGGCCATCATGTACCCCTTCTGACCTCATATATTACAGGGCATCTGTTATGGCATCATTTCTCACCTTCATATGATTGATGATTGCTTTTATGGCTTTGGGCACCCATTCCTACAGACTTGGACAAATTCACTTAAAAACAGTGTAATCCCCATGCGGTTGTGCCGGCTTTTCGCATGTACGTGAGTCATACTTTTCATGTGCCATTAAAAATCATTAGGCTATAAAATACTATTTTGGTGGGTTGATGGTCTATGGTGGTTCAACTTTACCACTACATGTGTGTTTCCAGCTATTTAACAACAGTATAAACCCCTCATATTGCGCCTAAAGAGAAGAATTATTGATATTATACTACGTTGGTATTCTATCCAAGTACGATTCACAGTATCACCTTTCGATTCATTAAATGTGTTTCTTCGGTACTCATCTCCCTATATGTCATCGTATGCAGTTCGGAAGGGTCTTACCAGCTCGAGCGGGCGGGACGGATCCGGACGACGGTCTGCTCGAAGATCGTGGAAGGATTCAGGTGATCTCTCCACTCGTTATTTCTGTACATGCTATTTATAATACAGAAGTACCATCTTGTTCCCGAAATATACGTATTATTGTCTGCTTACATATATGAGAAAATTGTTATTTAAGCATTCATTATTATTTATTTAATGTTTCATATGGATTTCACTAACATTTAGAGTAGATATATGCTATACAACCAGTTCTTCATGCTTGTTTCTTCTTGTCTTTCAGGTTAAGAAGGAAGGACGGTTGCTGGGGGTTTTGACCCCGCAGGATCTGCTTCAACCGTAGGACCTACGGGTAACTTCCTCGATCTAATCTATTTAGTTTTTCATGAACATGTATGGTTGTGTGAGTCCTTCTTAAGTAGCATGCCCCTGATCTGTGGAGGTTGTAACCCAACAAACCTCTAGGGTGATTTTCGCTGAAACAGGTAGAGAGTTTTTCTAGTTGCAAAAAAATTGTGAACCTAGGTCAATACCCATTTGGTCCAATGAATGGTTATGTTTTCGGGACTAGGATTTGATTGTGGGATGTCTGCATGTGGCACAAGGCTGGGTAGAATTGAAAGAACGAGAGTTAGAAGCTCAAGAAAATATAAATCCACGATAGTCGATTGAAGCTTGGTTGTAGAGGTATATTTTTACAGAACAACATGATATTTTATTTGTGACACTTGCTAACGAAATTCATGAATGGTTATCAAGGCTAACTGAGAATGAGACATGTTTTAAGAACAAAAAGCCTACTACATAGAGCCCTAAATTATTACATCGACTCAAGGAGATTGATAACATGATCTCGAGGGTTGTTGATTTCTGAATCCATGCTATCTTGGGAAGATTTATTATTCAATTCGTAATAGACACATTTGTATGTTACAATGAAGCTCAGAAAATATTTTTCAAGGGCTCATGAGGTACGTATATGAAATCTTTGAAGATGTGGATTAAAATGATTTTATGTGAAAAGGGTGTACTACAAATGCATTTAGATTAATGTTTGGTATTAATTATGGACATGGATCTATGTGATGTGGAAAATGATACCTAGTAGATCACAAAAACTACATTGAGAGTGATTATAGATTGTTGTTGAGTGGCTCTGAGAGCAAAGGAGAAAGAAGTAACCCCACAACACCTAGAGGTATGTCGTAGTCAGGAGTTGAGAATAATCAAGGCACCACTAGGATTCCTCATTCCGCAACACCCCTCACCCCCAATCCCATACCCTACACTTTCCCTCCACCTCCACTTCCACCCCCACCTACCCCACCCCCAAGATGTAGGTTTTAACCCTGCACATAAATTATCTGCAAACGAAGCTTAAAAACAGAAAATAAACAATAGCGAGAGAATACAACATAAAATAGATATACACAGAGATTTTCGCCTAGATCCCAAATCGGGACGACCAGCTTGATTTTTCATTATATTCCTTTTAGTGTTACAACACACATATATATACATGCCGAAGCATACATAAACACCAATCCATTATCCCTGGATTAGAACATAATTGTAGTTCCTTTGACCGGATCTACAAAATACCAGGGGCTGAAAATCATCACACCCCAAAACCATGTGCAAAACTATGCAAAAAACCATGGGGGGGTCCGCCAACCGAAAAATAGGGTCCAAAAAATTCTTCCCGGGGCACTGCCGCCTCCTCCCCCCCTTGTGAACCCCCTGTTGTTCTCGACACAACATACGGAGGAGGATATCGCACCCCTTGTGACCCCCGCGCACATGACTAGTCATTGAAATAATATAACACATACCCAACATTCTCCCACTTATTGTTTTCTTTCCACAGGGGGCCACAAGAGAGCTTAATCATTAGCCCAACTCTGCAACATCCATTTTTTCTCTACACCAAGAGAACTTCTGAGTGTTCACAGACTTCTTCAATGCATCTACAACATTCTTCAAAGCATCCACCTTTACCAACAATACCCTTTTAGCGTCAACCATATGTGTCACAAAGTGATATTCAACATCAATGTGCTTTGTCTTTGAATGATAATCATGGTTCTTAGCCAAGAAAATTTCACTTTGGCTATCACAATCTATCCTCATAGCTTGTTCCACCAACCCCATACTTGAACACAATCTCTGCAACCAAACTGCTTCCTTGCTTCCATAAGTGGTTGCCATGTATTCTGCCTCTGTAGTTGAAAGAGCCACTACAAACTGTCTTTTACTCATCCAACTGACTGCACCTCCAAATAGGCTAAACGCATACCCACTTGTAGATCTTCTTTGGTCGATATCTACATCCCATTCTGCATCAACAAAACCACAAATGTCCAACACTCTTTCCAATCCTAGTCTTCCCTGGTAGCACAAGCCATAATCACTAGTGCCACGCAAAAATTCTAAAAACCCGCTTCACTATTGTCTAATGCTCCTTCCCTCGGTTTGACATAAACTTGCTCAATACTCCCATTGCACATGAAATTTCTGGTCTAGTACAAACCATTGCATACATCAACTACCCATGTTGAGATTCAATAATATGATGAGCTTAGTGAAAAGTAAGCACCTTCACTAAGTGGGGCCCGCAGGCTATTTTTAGGTGTATGTATATTTTTAGACATGCTGAGCATATTCTATAAGTTGCAGGATGCTATTCGTAGATGGTTGATCAAGTGTGAAAAACAAATGAAATTCTATTTTTAGAATATTGGGCGAAGCCTATTTACAGATCGTCAATCTAGAAATAGATGCATGTCGATTATTATTAGCCCTTAATAATAATCTGACAATAAATATGAACTTATTCTCTTGGAGCACTTTATTTTAGTGAAAAAATTTGGAAAATTAGTGGGTTGAAGGAACTACGCAATTCCTAGGGTGGTTGGTGACTCATGCATGGAGGACTCAGCTAGAACTGAAGTGGAAAAGTTATGAAAGAGTTGGAAGAGTAGTTACAGGAGTTGTTATTTAGTTTAACTCAGTTAAGTGAGTTAAACTCAGTTGATCTAGTTGTATCTAGTCTAACTGAAAGATACACTACTGAGAATTTAGTGAATTAATTAGTTAATTAATTTACAACTAATAACTCACTAACATCTGAGCAAATACAACAGTTAACTACTTGCATGTCAGTTCCAGTGGAGACCCAGTGGAGAGATAGGTGAAAAGGTGATATGGACTATCTGTTGTGACTATAGTGATGCATTCAATGCGTCTGACACACATTGGAGATTCCAATGAGGATTGCACAGTCAAGGCAAGGCCAATTCAAATTCATTTAGGTGTCTTCTTCAATAGGGATTGCGTAGTGGAGGCAAGCTGTTAGGAGGAAAGAAATTGATGCATAGATATGCAAATTTCTACATGACAGTGTGTAATGATTGTTGATTGTACTAAGAGCTTGATGTTCTAATATTTGTATGATATTATTATATGATCCATTAATATACATAATATATGATAGTTGGGTTTTTTAGCTTTAACCTTTCCCCTTAAACAATTGTGTTTATGTGCAATTGATTTTCTTCACATGTGTTTGCAATTGGCGATTTAATTTCCGCAAAATTAACAGTGTAAGGATTTTGTATTTAACATAAGATTAACTTATTATATCAGGAGAATCCAGTCATAAATCACTATTAATAAATTTCTACATGGTATCGGAGAATGATTAATCACTGGAGATTGCAATTCTGAAGTGGTGCTAAGCTTTTTTGCTAGTGGACAATTCGAATTTGCTGCAGAAATTTCTTGGTGCGACAATTGAGTATTCATTGAAATTTCTTTCAATGGGTTGCGATTGGAGTATGCCCTTGAGGGTATCTCGAATTACATAGCCTGGAAGGACATGATGGAGGTGGTTCTTGAAGATAATAGACTCAAGGAGTTCATGGATAGTGATGTTCCTAAGCCTACTTCTAGTGATGCTATAGTACTTGACGCATGACAAAAGAAGGTAGCGAAGACAAGAAGAATTATGTTGGAAGGTGTGAAAGAACATATTGTGTCAAGCCTTTATGGGAACGCCAATCCATTTGCAATGTGGAAGGCTTTGACAGATCTTTTACAAAGCAGTAGTGACCACAGGAAGTTGCCGCTGAAATATAAGCTCAGAAAAATCAAAATGGAGAAGGGCGACTTTATTCCAAAATATCTCATGAAGTTTATCCAGTGTATGGATGAGCTGGGGAGTGTGGGGATTAAAGTTGCGGATGATGACTTGGTGAGCTTGGCTCTCCTTGGACTTCCGAAGAGTTGGCACAGCTACGAAGACTCTGTCAATGGACGGGAGAAACTGGCGGATTGGGAGTGACTTTGGTTGGATCTTGTGCAGGAGGAGATAAGGCGGAATATCAGGGATGGATATTCATCGAAGAATTATGATGAAGAGAATTACGCTTTGGCTGCCAAAGCAAGGAGAGGGAAGGGGAAGAAATCCCATCCAAAATCAGAGACTAAAGGCAAGAAGCTGGATTTGTCCTAAGTGAAGTGCTTTCACTGTCACAAACATGGGCATCTCGCCACTAACTACCCAGAGAAAAAGAAGAACACGAAGGTTGCTAGAGTTGTAGCTGGTGAGGCCTTAGCCTCTCAATTTAAAATTTATTTCTATTTGATCGCATGCTTGGTTTCAAGTGCAATGTGATCGGTGTGTTATCTTGATAGTGGTGCTTCCTTCCATATGACAGGAGATGAGGAATTGTTTAGTGACTTGGAGGAGAAGGATCTCCAAATGCATAGAGAGATGGGCGACGATGGTAGATACAATGCGACCGGAATTGAAACCATTACCTTGGAGAGGGAGTTAGGTAAACCCTTTATGTTGAAAGATGTTATGCATGTTCCAAGTCTGAAAAAGAACTTGGTCTGGGTCGCTATGTTGGAGGACAGAGGTTATGACATTTTTTCGGCGAGAGAAAAGTCTTTCTGTTACATAAAACAACGGATCAAACCAAGAGGATAGGGATTCAAGTTAAGAATCTCTAAAACATGGAGGTATATGACTACGCGGAAATTATGGGCAAAGCAGAAGAAGTGGTTAGCTGGGATGAGGGCGAATTATGGCACACGAGATTGGGCCATCTTCACCATGGCGCCTTGAATATTTTGTAGAAGATTTCTACTGGACTTCCCAAGGGTAATATTGAATAGTCAGATTACTGCAAGGGATGTAGTATGGGTAAGTTTGTGAAGACCACCTTTCATGAGAAGGATAACTATGCTTCAGTGATCCTAGAGAGAATTCACACATATGTGTGTTGACCTTTCTTGGTTGCTTCAACAGAAAAACAAATGTATTATGTTATATTTGTTGATGAATATTCTCGTAGATGCTGGATCTTATTCATGTACAACAAGAGTGAAACATTCTCAAAGTTATGTGAGTTTAAAGCATTGGTGGAGAAGGAGTCGGGGTAGTAAGTGAAGGCTCTGCGGAGCGACAATGGTGGTGAATATATCTCAAACGAATTCAAAGACTTCTATAGCAAAGAAGGAATTTGAAGAGAAATCATAGCGCCTCATAACCCACAACAGAATGGGGTCGTGGAGAGGAAGAATAGAATGATCGTGGATGTTGTATGAGGCATGCTACATGACCAGGGCCTACCGATGCACTTGTGGGCGGAAGCATGCAACACTGTGGTTTATGTGCAAAACTGTTGTCCTAATAGAGTACTTGGCATGAGTACACCTGAAGAAGCTTTTACTAGTAAGAAGCCTGATATTTCTCATTGGAAGATTTTTGGCTCATCTATTTACATTCATGTGACAAATGATGCCAAGAAGAAGCTGGAGCCGACTACAGAAGTTGGGATATTTGTGGGGTACACAGAAACACCCCATAATTATCGTGTGTATTTTCCAAACAGTCTAATGACTATGGTGCGACGAGATATAAAATTCAATGAGGTGAAAGCCATGAAGTTTCCGTTTGAGAAGGAGTTGCACTTGCATGCAGAGGAGGAGCTACTTGTTCCCAAAGATGAGCCTCTAGATGTGGATCAGCTGCAAGAGGAGATTCATGGAGTGGAGGAGTCCACTCATGCAGAACCAAACATTAGAACAGGCAGAAAGTGTACCATAGAAGGTGAGAGATTGAAGCTTGATGCGACAAAGAATGTAGGAGTCCCTACATCATAGCACAGATAGAGACAATCACCTGACCGATTTACTGGATACATGGCTCTTATGAGAAAGCGTATCGTGACAGAGCCATCTTCTTTTGAAGAAGCAGTGCCAGAGGCCACATGGGTAGATGCCATGGTGGAGGAGTATGACTCCATTGTCAGAAAAAATTCTTGGGAGATTGTTCCAAGGTTAGTGGGTAAATTAGTGGTAGGTTCAATATGGATCTACAAGGTAAAGCAAGCTGCTGATGGGAGCGTCGAGAAGTATAAGACAAGATTTGTTTCCTGGGGCTTCTCACAGATCGAGGGTATCGATTATTAAGAAACATTTGCACCTATCACACGGTATTCTTCCATAAGGACAATCCTTGCTCTCTCAGCGTAGATGGGTTGGCACATTCATTAAATGGATTTTAAGACTGTGTTCCTTAATGGGATCATTGAGGAAGAGGTGTACATTGAGCAGGCTTAAGGATTTGAGATCTTCAGCAGCGAGGTGCATGTGTGGAGACTCAAAAGAGCATTGTATGGGCTGAAGCAAGCAACCCGTGCTTGGTACACATGGATCAACAGCTATTTCACTGGACTTGGCTTTACCAAGAGTGAGGCGAATGCAAACCTATATCAAATTGTGGTGGAGGGTAAGCTTTTAATAATTTTTCTTTATGTTGATGATTTAATACTAATGGGTGATGAGCAGTTGATACACTCATGTAAGGAAGATCTTGCAAAGGATTTTGAGATGAAGGATTTGGGCCTCCTTCATTATTTCCTCGGAATGGAAATATGGCAGCAAGAAGGTGAACTATTTGTGTCTCAAGGAAAGTATGCTCGGGATATACTTGGTAAGTTTCATATGGAGGATTGCAAGCCCATGGATACTCCTCTTCCAGGAAATTGGAGGAAAGAGGATGCTACATCGATAGAGGTAGTGGATGCCACTGTTTATTGACAGTTGGTGGGTTCACTCATGTATTTAGTTAATACAAGACCAGACATATGCTATGCGGTGAGCCAGCTTAGTCAAGTGATGGTTAAGCCTACCAAGCCCTTTTGGAAGGCAAGCAAGCATGTCCTGAGGTATCTCAGGGGCACATCTAAGTATGGCTTATGGTATAGACAGATGAATGAGGTGAAGTTGCATGGCTTTATGGATGCAGATTGGGCAGGTAGCCCAACGGATAGAAAGAGCACATCAAGAGGGGGTTTTAGTATCGGATCTATAGCAGTTTCTTGGTATAGCAGGAAACAAATATCTGTGGCACTTAGTTCAGCGGAAGAGTAATACATGGAAGCAAGTCAAGCTTTATGTGAGGCTATCTGGATAAGGAGGATCCTGGTCGGTTTGTTTGGTTCTCATTTAGATCCTACAGTGATACATTGTGATAATCATAGTTACATTAAACTCTCGATTAATCCTGTGTTTCATGATAGATATAAACATATTGATATCTGGTATGATCATATCAAAGATTGTGTGCAGCGGAAGATCATGTTGCTTCAGTACATTCCTACGGAAGATTAGGATGCAAATATTCTGACGAAGGCGCTCAACAGGAGAAAATTCGAATACCATAGAGGCAGGATCAGGGTGAAGGATAATCCCTATCTTGTTGAGAGGGAGTGTTGAGATTCAACAAGATGATGAGCTTAGTGAAAAGTAAGCACCTTCACTAAGTGGGGCCCGCAGGCTATTTTTAGGTGTATGTCTATTTTTAGACATGGTGAGCATATTATATAAGTTGCAGGATGCTATTTGTAGATGGTTGATCAAATGTGAAAAATATATGAAATTATATTTTTAGAATACCGGGAAAAGTCTATTTATAGATCATCAATCTAAAAATGGATTCATGTCGATTATTATTAACCCTTAATAACAATCCGACAATAAATATCAACTTATTCTCTTGGAGCACTTTATTTCAGAGAACATATTTGGAAAATCAGTGGGCTGAAGGAATTATGCAATTCCTAGGGTGGTTGGTGACTCATGCATGGAGGACTCAATTAGAACTAAAGTGGCAAAGTTATGACAGAGTTGGAAGAGTAGTTACAAGAGTTGTTATTCAGTTTAACTCAGTTAAGTGAGTTAAACTCAATTGAGCTAGTTGTATCTTGTATAAGTAAAATATACACTAGTGAGAGTTTAGTGAATTAATTAGTTAATTAATTAAAAACTAATAACTCACTAACAATTGAACAAATACATCAATTAACTACTTGCATGACATTTCCAGTGGAGACCTAGTGGAGAGATAGGTGAAAGGGTGAGATGGACTATCTGTTGTGACTATAGTGATGCATTCAATGCATCTGACACACATTGGAGATTCCAATGAGGACTGCGTAGTCAAGGCAAGGCCAATTTGAATTCATTCAGGGGTCTTTTTCAGCAAGGATTACGCAGTGGAGGTAGGCTATGAGGAGGCAAGAAATTGGTGCATAGATATGCAAATTTCTGCATCACAGTGTGTAATGATTGTTGATTGTACTGAGAGCTTGATGTACTAAGCTTTGTATGAGATTATTAAATGATCCATTGATATACATAATAAATGATAGTTTCATTTTTTAGCTTGAAGCTTTCCTGTTAAACAACTATGTTTATGTGCTATTGATTTTCTTCACATGTGTTTGCAACTGGCAATTTAATTTCCGCAAAATTAATAGTGGAAGGATTTTGCATTTAACATAAGATTAACTTGTTATATCAGGAGAATATGGTAATACATTACTATTAATAAATTTCTATAACCCACTACACTTGCATATGGAACACGGGACATATCCTCCTCTTCTTCTTGTGTCTTGGGACACTATTCACCAGACAACTTTACACCTACAAGAATCATAACATTCACCAGTTTACTATCCTTCATATTGAACCTCTGCAATACAGTCTTGACATACTTCCTCTAGTTTGACCAGAGCTTCCTCTTTGCCTAATCTCTCTTAATTTCCATGCCCAAAATATAGTTTACAACACCAAGATCCTTAATGTCGAATTTGGAGAACGATTGGGTTTTCAAATCTTGGATAATTTCTTTGTCATTTCCAGTCAACAACATATCATCCACATACAAGACCAAATAAATAACACAATCACCAATTAATTTAAAATAAACACAGTGATCCGCCTTGCTTCTGGTGAAGCCAAGTCCCTTAATATAGGTATCAAATTTCTGATACCACATCCTTGGTGACTGTTTTAACCCATACAAAGACTTCCTTAACCTACATACCAGTTCTTTCTTCCCCTTCACCATAAATACTTCAGGTTGTTTCACATAGATCTCCTCTTCCAGATCCCCGTGAAGAAATTATGTCTTCACATCCATTTGTTCTACCTCAAAATCAAATGTAGCAACAAGAGATAAAAGTAATCTAACAACAGGAGAAAAAATATCATAAAAATCAATTCTTGGAATAGCCTTTTGCTACCAACTTAGCTTTGTATTTCTCCACCTTGCCTTCTACATTCATCTTCTTCTTAAATACCTATTTTCTCCTGATGGGCTTCCTTCCAGCTGACAACTCCACCAGATCCCATGTCTCATTTTTATGCAAGGATGCCATTTCATCAACCATGGCCTCCTTCTAGAGTTTTCCATCCTCTAAATCTACTACCTCCCTGACTATTCTAGGATCATCATCAGTTATAGTTAAAGCAAATTTTGAACAGAAATCAGATGGAATATACCTTTCTGGTTGTTTTCTTTCCGAAACTGATCTTCTCACAATTCGAGTTTGTGGCTCTTCCTCTTATGAGTCTTCTTTTGTTGTAGAGTCTGATTCATCCTCCTTTAGCTCAAACTCTATCTTCTCAAGTTCTTTTGGTGGGACTTCATGTTTAAAAACATCTTTCACCTCTATAAACACCACATCTCTGCTTTACACAACCTTCCTTATTTCCAGGTTCCAAAGCCTGTTACCCTTTAAACCATCCTTATACCCAATAAAGATGCACCTTTCAGATTTATTATCGAACTTGGTCCTTTTCTCCTTTGGAACATGTACATATGCATCGCATCCAAATACCCTCAGATGTGAAAGAGAGGGTTTCTTACCAGTCCATACCTCATGTGGAGTCTTATCCTCCAATGCTAATGAAGGTGATCTGTTAACTAGGTAACATGCAGTCTCCACTGCCTCTGCCCAGAATTCTTGTCCTAACCCAGTAACACTGAGCATGCTTCTTGCCTTTTCCATCAGCTTTCTATTCATTCTTTCTGCAACTTCATTTTGCTGAGGTGTGTATGGAGTAGTCTTCTGTCGTGCTTAACCACACTTCTTACAGAAATTTTCAAATTCCTTCTCGCAGAACTCCCCACCAATACATGTCCACAACACCTTTATCTTCTTCTCTGTCTAGTTTTCAACCAGAGCCTTAAATTCTTTAAATCTGTCAAAGAATTCAGATTTCTTCCTCAAGAAATATATCCATGTATGCCTTGAGAAGTCATTTATACATGAAACATAGTACACAGACTTACTCAGTTATGGAACTGACATAGGTCCAAACACATCACTGTGCACAAGCTCTAATATCTTGTTCGCCCTCTTAGCACCAGAAGGAAAAATCACCCAATTCTTCTTCCCATATAGACAATGTTCACAGAAATAAAAATCCAAAGAGCTATTAGACATACCTTATACCATACCATTTCCATGTAGTATCCGAAGACCCTTCTCTCCAATATGTCCAAGCCTTTGATGCCATAGCATGGTATTTTCTCTAGAGACCGATAAGCTTTCCGCTCCACTTTTGGGAACCACAGAACTGTTGCACCCATCAATAACAGTGCTTCCCTAAAGCTTGTACAGAATTCCAATCCAAACTCCTTGCATTAATACCAGTGGTCCCTAAACCATCTTACAGGTATCTCTCTTAAACACTGATTTTACACCTACATCATCCATCTTTCTTAAAAAATAAGATTTCTGGCCAATGTAGGAATGTGTAGAACACCAGGAAATGTTCTAATCCTTCCACCTTGTAGCTTCAGCTTGAATTTTCCACGTTCGACGATTTTGGCCTTCCTATCATCACCTAAGAAGACATCACCACCATCATATTTCTCATACTCGCAGAACCACTCCCTATGGGGAGTGAAGTGAAAGGATGCACCCGAGTCAATCAAACATGACTCATGATCTACATGTGTATTTGAAGAAAAAGCCAAATACACATCCCCGCCTTCATCTGAGATGGTTTTTTCCTTTGTAGAAGGAGCATCATTAGATCCATTTCCTTTCTCAGGAGCCTTAGATCTGTAGTCCTTTTTGTAGTGCCCTTCCTTTCCGCATTTCCAACACACCTTTACAAAATCTTCAGGAGATTTAGATCTCCCACTCTAAACCTTATTATTTTTTCTATTATGGACCTTCCTCGTAAATATAAGGCATATCCATTCTGACCCTCCATATTTCTTCATCTCATTTCCTCTGACAGCAAGGCTGAGATAGTGTCATCAAAATTCAAGTTAGTTGTATTGCTGCCTATTGCAATAACCAGACTGTCCCACAAGTTTGGTAGAGAACACAACAAACTGATGCACTTATCTTCATCTGATATTTTAATATCAACAGATGAAAACTGACTTACCACAGTATTGAAGGCATTAATATTCTCTATCACTGAGTCTCCATCCTTCATCATCAGGTTATATAGCTTTTTCCACAGTAACAATTTATTCACCAAAGACTTAGATTGGTACAAAGTCCCAAGTTTGTCCCACAAATTCTTCACTGTAGCTTCCCCATGTACATTCAATAATACCGAATCTAAGACACACAACCATATTGTGTTCTTTTCCTTCCAATCTAACTTTTTCAAGTCTTCATCTGACATTGTCATTGGTTTAGTACCTGGATCTACTGCGATCCACTGGTCTTTATCCACCAGCAGATCTTCCATCTTAAGCTTCCAAAACTCAAAACTCTGACCATTAAATTTCTCAATCTCTATCTTTCCACTACTCGCCATCTTCTTTCACCGCAGAATTGATCCTGCAAATCTCCCATTGAATAGGGTCTACCACAGGCCTGAGCAAAAAACCCCTTAGCAGGAAAGGCATCCCCTCGAAGCCAAAGCAACTCTGATACCAAATGTAGGTTTTAACCCTGTATATAAATTATCTGCAAACGAATCTTAAAAACATAAAATAAACAATAGCGATAACATAAAACATAAAGCATATTTACAAAGATATTTTCCCCTAGATCCCAAATCGGGATGCCCAGCTTGATTTTTCATTATATTCCTTTTAGTGTTACAACACATATATATACATGCTGAAGCATAAATAAACCCCAATCCATTAACCCTGGATTAGAAAATAACCATAGTTCCCTTGACCAAATCTACAAAATACCAGGGGTTGAAAACCATCATGCCCCAAAACCATGTGCAAACCCATCCACAAAACCATGGGCGGGTCCACCCACCGAAAAATAGGATCCAAAAAAAAAATTCCTGGGCTACTGCCCTAGACCCCGAACAAGGAGGGCTGCCACCCCACTGTTGCACCTGGCGCAACATATATAGGGAACTCTCACCCCCGGCATGTGACTAGTCATGGAAATAATATAACACATAGCCAACTTTAACAAGGAAAATGATATCAAGCTACTAATCTTTAGAGGAATCAGAAATGTGGATCCTGAGTAATTTTGGTTTGTAGGTAAAGCTGTATGGAATGTAAGACAGATTACTGATGACGATGTGAATAAGGCGCAACTTTTCACAGTGTTGTAGGAAATAGCGCTAACATGGTACATAATGTATTCTATGACAAATCATGTCGCTTCACTGGATGATATAAATAAAGAACTGACTACAAAATTTAAGAAGCCAAAATCGTAGTGAAAACATATTACAGAACTAAAAGAGATTAAGCAATGGGTAACTAAGTCTGTTTTGGAATTATATAAAACATTCATGATGTTAATGGGTCAAGTAATCTTTCAAATCCCTTAAGATTAACATAAGGATTAGTTTATAACCGCGCTATTGCCACATATCAGGCTACCTTTGACACAGGAAAAGATATCAACACATGTTGAAGCTCTGGAAATTGCGATGAAGTGGGAAACTTCACCAATGGGAGATACTCATTAAAGAGTACAATATATTGAGAACCAACTAGAAGCAATGCATTTAGAGTTACAAGATCTGAAGAAAGGTAAGTAAGGCAGGTCAGAAATCTGATCAGAACTACAATGTATAGAGTGTAAGGCATAGGGCCACTGTAAGGATAAATGCCATGTATTCAAAGACTACATCATTAGTGTAGGCATTAATCCATTTCACCCAGGATCAAGTGCATGGTGTGATTTACGTAAATTTGGAGGTTGACATCGCACACAATAATTCTACTTGTTGCAGAAGTATGTGTTGATCCCGAAAAAACTGCTTTGTAACTTTTGTAGCTTGGTGGGGCACGATGAGAATAATTGTCGCAGTTGTTATTTGATGATAGAACAATGTTACACCATTTTTTGGTCATCTAACCTATTATCATTAGATGGACCCAAGTACACCATGTAAGACCAATTTTACCCTAAGTAAAATTGCCTTCACTATGTTAAATAACTTAATAAACCACATTTATTAGATTGTTTATGGTCTAAACAGGAAACCCCAAAAGGAAATATTAAACAAACCTATATTTGTTTGATTTTCCTCATGGAATAATTAATTAAACCATAATTTAATTATTATTCCCAGTCATGTTTAACCCAAAAACAAAGAAATTAATTACATAAACCTTTATTTATCTTATTATTTTCTAGGAATAATTATTTAAATCTTGTTTAGATAATATTCCTTGTTAAATATGACCAAATCACCCACAAATAATTAAATAAATCATTATTTATTTGATTATCTTTCAACCACTTCCTTAAAAAAGATAAATAAATCATTTATTTATTTATTTTTGACAAATAAAGGGATTTGACCCAAGTCAAATACTTTTTCCCTCCAACAAATATAATAAAATATTCCATAAAAGGTGGATCTAGATTTGGTTAACATTATTTTAATCATGCACCAAGATCTAGAATGACGCAATATTTTGTTATAAATAGGAGGGTTTTTCCTACCATTCTTCACCTTTTGTTGCCTATTAGATCACTCTGGATCTATACACTTGGTCACATTCTTCATTATTTGCCGTGTGAGCTCCCTTTGAGTTCTATCTTTGTCTGGGTTTTCTACACCAACAAGAGAGAGAGATTCTAGATCTGAAGTGCTGAGGACTTCCAAGAACCCATCCCATTGAGGAGAATTGGATACGCCTTCTTGTTTTCCTCCCAGGTGCCCTTAATACAAAAAATTCTTTCAAAAAATTGTTCTTGTCTTGTCTATTGGTATATGGAGCAAACCCTTCTTTTTACTGCTTAATGTCTTTCTATGCATAGATCTGGTTTTTTGCAGCTCTTTTCTTGATCAACTAACCGCAGATCTGAAGATATTGGCAGCCACTTTTGTTGTTAGGGCTATTAGTTATGCGTAGCTAAAGTGGTCCTTTTTCGTACACTTCGACAAAGGATTCATACTAACAAATAGAGTGCATGAACTTATAGAATGCAGTGATCCAGATTTATGCAGGAACGCAAAATAATACACATATGACCATAAATACAAATATGCAGAAAAAATAACACTTCATTTCACTAATATCAAAGAACTGAAATTTGATTACAGACAAAATGGAAATAAACTAGCTAGGGCACTGGTAGCTTATCTCTGAGAAGAGATGTGGCGGCTACATGCCTCTCAAATCTATTACAATGAGGCTCGAGGGCCTATTTATTATAGAGAAACAATGGAAAACCCTAAACATCCAAAAAACTAACCCTAGGAGATGAAGTGCCAAAACTATGGGCCCCGTTTGGGTAAATTGGTGTTTCAACTTCCTGGGGTCATAACTTTTGCATACTATATCTGTTTGACGCACATGATACATCATTAGAAATATCTATCTGAGGATGAAAATTGCTGATCAAGAATATTTATTCCAAAATAAAATCAGATTATTCGGAGAATCGATGCCCAAAAAATGTCGTTTAGGGCCTCAAAATGGCTACGGAAGTTTAGGACCCGAAAAACTGCTAAAAATAGTAAGTTATGCCGAAACTGAAAAAATGAAATAGAAAATGGTGGGGCCCCAAGTAGAATAGGTGGGTGGCCACCAATATCCGCTTGGATCATTCCTTTCCCCTTAGGAAGCAATGGTCCCCATTGCGTTCAGCTCCTCCATGAGATGAGGAAACTTCTGTTGAACTTGGTCCCTGGTGAACCACTTGTCTTGGTGCAGGAATTCGCCAACGTTGATAACCCGATACAGTTGGATCTTCTCTTGGAAAGTGTTACTGATTTTCATGTCCATGATACAATCTATGGTGGCATGTTCCATGCAGTCCGGGTTTAGCTCTGTTTGTGTGAGTTGTTCTGCAATGTCATAGGTGTCAAGTAAAGGTGGAAAGTAGGGACGAAGGTGGTCAACATTGAATACTGGGTGCAGACCAAAGAATGGTGGAATAATTAGGTCGAGAGAATTATTCCCTACACCCTTGGTGATGGTTTACGACCCATATTGGAGTGGGCGAAGCTTGTGATGGGGTCCATTGAGGCGCTCCTTTTGCAAATGTAGCCAAACTTTGTTGCCCACCTGGAAATTGTGTGGCACCTGATGTTGATCATGTCGTTGCTTGTATTTAGCATTGGCTTTGTCTAATATGTCATGAACCTGTTGGAAGATATATTGAATACGCAAAATTAATATGGTCTCTTTTTCAAATTCAGACTAGAAATGACTCGAATCGGCCTGAGTAGTCGCAAATTTCATGGCTATGTCAATGGGACATAGCGGTTGAAATCCGAAGCCCACCTGAAAGGGGTTTTGGCTAGTTAATCTATGGAGAGACTGGTTATAATTGTCTTATACATAGGGGAGGCTCTCATCCCATGTGCGTGGATGCTTTGAGTTGTACATGCGCAAAATGTGTACAATAATCCTTTTGACGACCTCTGTCTGGTCATCAGTTTGGGGATGGAAAGTTGTGGACTTGGTGAGCTTGGTGTCCGACATTGACCAGAGACTGGACCAAAATGTGTTGAGGAACCTGTTGTCGTGATTTAATATGATATACTATGGGATCCACAACTGCACCCACACTCGTTAAAAGACGAGTTTAGCAGTGGCTTCTACTGTGATATTCTTCTTGCAGAAAGCCATAATGACTATCTTCGAGAATCTATCAATGACCACGAAAACATCGTCATTTCCATGCTTAGTAGAAGGAAGGCTCGAAATGTAATCCATGGAGATGGATTCCCAAGGTCGACTAGGGGTAGGTAGCTAAGTATAGAGGCCTTTCTTCTTGATGGCTAGTTTGGCAATGGCATAATAAGTGCAGGATCTAATGTATTTCTCGACATCTTGTCGAAGGTTCGGCCAATAGAAATACTTTTGTAGTAATCCCACTGTTTTCTCGACTCCGAAATTCCCAGTGACTCAACTATAGTGTGCTTCCCATATCATCTTGGCACGCATGCTTGAAGGAACAAAAATGTGTCCCAGGTGACATAAGAGTGCATTTTGGAGGTGAAAATTTGGAACTTGCGTACCCTCCAAGAGTGCCTTGTATGTGTGGCCAAATTCTAGATTGGTCTTGTAGAGAAGCGGCCAATCGAAAGTCTCTTGCATACAAGAGTTGAGAACAACGGTTAGTGCCATGATCGGTGGTCGGCTGAGGTAGTTTGCGATATTATTGGTGTTACCATTCTTGTAATTGATGTTCAAATTAAATTTTTGCAGATATGTGGACGACTTCTCATGGCGATTGTTCTGCAACTTCCTTTGTGCCTGTATGAATTGTAGGGGTCAGTGGTATGTGGATGATTGTTTCCTTCCCAAAAATATAATGCTTCCATTGTCAACAAGCCTGCACAATAGAATACATTTCTTTTTCATAAGTGGGATACGTGCGAACTGTGTCAGACAATGTCTCACTATGATATGCCACTGGATGCCCCTGTTGAGTAGGAATTGCCCCAATAGCATAGTCAGAGGCATCTGTCTCGATCTCAAATTATTGTTGCAAGTCTGGTAATGTGAGCACTGGGGTAGAATAGAGGTGATGTTTAAATTCTACGAACACCTTTTGTTGAGATTCTAACCAAAATAATTTTGGTTTCGCTCCTCCCTTGGTGACTTGAATCAAGGGCCAAGTGATATGAGAGAATCCCAACACAAACCTATGGTAGAAATTAGCAAGACCGAGAAAGCTGTGAAGCTCTATTAGAGTATTTGGGGCTGGCCAATGCCAAATGACTTGGATTTTAGTTGGATTCACATGCACCCCCCTTTCATCAATAATGTATCCCAAATATTGAATTTGGGTCATGCCAAAAGTGCACTTCTCCAAATTGGCACACAACTTGTGTTTTTGCAGTATTTGGAGGACTTATCGAATGTGGTGGAGGTGCTCTTCCCAATTTTTGCTGAAGGTCAGAATTTCATCCAAGTACACCACTACAAAATGAGTTTTTTAATGGACGCAAGATGTCATCCATCAACCTAATGAAGGTTGCGGGAGCATTTGTCAAACTGAAAGGCATGACCATCCATTCGAAAATTACCTCCTTTGATTTGAAGGCAGTCATCCACACATCGGAGGGTTCGATTGGTACCTGGTAATACCCAGACATCAAGTCGATCTTGCTGAAATATTTCGCCTCTTTGAGTTGGTACAGAAGGTAGTCATCCATGGGATTGGGTACCTATTCCAAACAGTGGCCTTGTTCACCACCCGATAGTCAATACAGAGTCTCCAAGTCGCATCCTTCTTCTATACCAACATGATCGGGCTCGCACAGGGCGATGAACTTTTCCATATGTGCCCTTTCTACATCATCTCCTGAATATACCTCTTGATTTCATCGTTCTCTAGAGCAGAGTGCCGATAGATCGGTCCATTGGGTAGTGGTGCACCTGGGGTCATATCAATAGGGTGCTTGACCTGACAGTGCAGAGGAACACCTCTGGATGAGGTGAATATGTCCCAGTACTCCTCCACAACCTTTTCCATTTGTTGTTGTCATGCAGAGGAGCCCTGTTTGGAGGTTTTGGACACAGTTTTCTTCTCACCCTGGGGGTGAATCATCAGGAAATTTTTTTTCCTGGTTTGGGAAATGAGCTTCCTGCATGGTTTTGCAGTAACCAAAGAGATAGTGGTAGGCGGTGGTACCTATGGTATCCTGTACAGCTTATTTCCCAAAACTAACAATAACAGCGCGAGGTTGGGACTCATACACAACATGTCGCTTCCACAAGTATGGTTGGCCTAATAATACATCAGAAACATCAAGAGGAGCAATGTCACATAATACCGCATCCGTGAAGGGCTTGATGGTATAGGGAAGGTGGCACTGTTGGCTGATGCGGAGATCCTGTACTTGGTGAAGCCACCCAATGGTGTATGGCTATGGGTGTGTTGTGGTCTGCAAGCTAAACTTCTTCACAGAATCTATTGAAATGAGGTACTTTTGGTTCCCATTGTCAACAATGAACTATAGCATGCAACCCTTTACCCACATATTAGAGTGGAAGAGACGCTCCTCCTCCTCTGGATCTTCTAGTTCCTCCTTCAGGATCTTCATAGTGGCTACAGTGGCATTGGGCTCCGCATCAATAATTTCTTTCCCTTTGTCATTTTCCTTTTCAGGTTCTGATTCAGAGTCGGAGCATGCATCTGATTCAAAAGTCCTCATCTTGGCCCCAGCGACTGCTTCATCTGACACTCACTTGTGTTGTGAGTGGAGCTCTTATGGAAATCACACCACTTTCCCATGTCCTTCTCTGGCTTGGGAGTGTTTTTATTTTCTTATGGTTTTCACAAGTTTTCTTGGGCCACCATGCCTTAGCTTTGTCCTTTGTTCTGTGTTTTTGGGGCATGTTTCCCTTGATTTTGATTCTTAGATCCAAAGTGTCACTTCTTCTGTTTGAATTTCTTCTCAATCTTGGCAACATACCGGTATGTATTACCAAACAGGGAGATGTCGAGGAACTCCATTTCCTCTTAAATGTATCTTTGCAGCCATCTGCGATACTTTAGCACCAAATGTTTCTCTGAATCTTTGATACCCAAATTTGTGCGCAGGGTATGGAACAGATTCGTCAGCTCTTGCACATCTTGATCCCTTTGTTGCCGCAGCGTGGTCCATTTTATGTACTTCTGCTCGTAGCTCCCCACGAGATATTATTGTTCCTTGATGGCATATCAAAAATAATTCAAGTGGGTACAACTAATAAGAAAGAGGGTTTTGTCTTGTCCTTTTTCTCACAGTAGGTTTCCAACTAGTCCTTGACATGGGGCGTAGCTTTGAGGAGTGAAAAAATAATCTTCTCCCAGTCAGAAAAGTCATGAACAGAGAAATATCGTTCTAATAGATTCTACCATCTATCTACAACATTTGCATCTCTTTGACCCTCAAATATGGGAATGTGAAAGTTCACTTGTACCTTAAAGGGAGTCATGCCTCCATAGTGGCTGTTGGATGCAGATGCGATGTTGGTGGACAGTCGTTGAAGGATATGGGAAAATCCATCATTGTATTCCTTTATTTTTCGAGGGCCTCCTTGAGAAATATTTTGACAGGATCTCCTTCTCCCTCATCTTTCTTTTCATCCCCAATGTGCGGCCATCGGGGTTTGTGAGGCTGATCTTGCAAAGGTTTAACCAGATTGAGCCCTAACTCCTTATACCCCGACCTCATTGGGGATATGCAAAGGGTCGAAAAAAAGCAGACCGCTGTGATACCACTGATCCAAATTTATGTAGAAATGCAATAGAATAAAAATATAACCATAAATACAAATATGCAACAGAAATAACACTTCATTTTATTAATATCAAAGAACTGAAATTTTCTTACAGAAAGAATGGAAATAAAGTAGCTTATCTCTGAGAAGATATGTGGCAGCTACAAGTATCTCAATTGTGTTACAATGAGGCTGGAGAGCCTATTTATTATTGAGAAACAATGTAAAACCCTAAACATTGAAATACCTAACCCTAGGTGATGAAGCTCCAAAACTATGGGCCCCGTTTGGGTAAATTGGTGTTTCAACTTCCCATGCTCGTAACTTTGGCATACTATCTCCATTTCATGCATATGATACATCGTTAGAAAGATCTATCTGAGCACTACAAATATTGACTGTGAATATTGATTCCAGAGTATAATCATATTATTCAGAGAAGCGATGCCCAAAAAACGTCTTTTAGGGCCTCAAAACAGCTCCGAAAGTTCAGGACCCAAAAAAATGCTAAAAATAGTACGTTGTGCTGAAACTCAAAAAATGAAAGAGAAAATTGTGGGGCCCCAAGTGGAATAGGTGGGTGGCCACCAATATCCACCTGGATCATTTCTCCCCCCTTAGGAAGCAATGGTTCCTATTGCATTGAGTTCCTCCATGAGATGAAGTAATTTCTCCTAAAATTTGTCCCTGGTGAACCACTTGCATTGGTGCAAGAGTTGCGCAGCTTTGTCAACCCGATATAGTTGGATCTTCTTTTGGTGAGTGTTCTTGATTGCATGTCCATGATACAATCTATGGTAGCATGTTCCATGCAGTATGGGTTTAACTCTGTTGGTGTGAGTTGTTTTGCAATGTCAGAGGTGTCCAGTAGAGGTGAGAAGTAGGGACGAAGGAAATCCACATTGAATATTGGGTGCAGAACAAGGAATGGTGGAATACTGAGCTCGAAGGCATTGTTCCCCACCCTTGGTGATGGTTTAAGGCCTATATCAGAGCGAGCAAAGCTTGTGGTGGGGTCTAATGAGGTGCTCCTTCTACAAATGTAGCCAAACCTTTTCGCCCACCTGGAAGTTGTGTGGCACTCGATGTTGATCATGTCATTGCTTTTACTTAGCATTGGCTCTATCCAATATATCATGAAATTATTAGAGGATGTGTTGAATGCGCTCGATGAATATGTTTGCTTTGTCAGCTTTAGACTAGACATGACCTGAATCATCCTGAGTAGCCGCAAATGGCATGACTACGTCAATGGGACATAACAGCTGGAATCCCAAGCCCACCTGAAAGGGGTTGTGGCCGTTTGAGCTATGGAGAGCCAGATTATAACTATTTTGTACATAGGGGATTCTCTCATCCCATGTGTGTGGATGCTTTGAATTGTACATGTGCAGAATGTGTACACTCATCCTATTGATGACCTCTATCTGGCCATCAGTTTTTGGGATGGAATGTTGTGGACTTGGTGAGTTTGGTGTCCAGCATTGACTAGAGGCTGGATCAAAATGAGCTGAGGAACTTGCTGTCCTGATCTGATATGATAGATCGTGGGATCCCAAAGTGCACCCACACTCGTTCAAAGAAGAGTTTAGCAGTGGCTTCTGCTTTGATATTCTTCTTGCAGGCCTCCATAAAGTCCATCTTTGAGAATCTGTCGATGCCGACAAAAAAATAGTCATTTCCATGCTTAGTAGAAGGAAGGCCCGACATGTAATCCATGGAGATGGATTCCCAAGGTCGACTAGGGGTAGGTAGGATAGTATAGAGGCCTTGCTTCTTGATGGTCGGTTTGGCAATGACAGAAGCAGTGTAGGATCTGATTTATTTCTTGAAATCCCATCGAAGGTTCGACCAATAAAAATACATCTGCAGTACTGCCATGGTTTTCTCAACCACGAAATTCCTAACGACTCGAATGTAGTGTGCTTCCCATATCATCTTGGCACGCTCGCTTGAAGGAACACAAAGGTGTACCAGGTGACATAAGAGGGCATCTTGGAGGTGAAAATTTGGAACTTGCGTACCCCCCAAGAGTGCCTTGTATGTGTGCTTGAATTCTGGATCGCTCTTGTATAGAAGCGGCCAATCGGAAGTATCGTGCCCACAAGAGTTTAGAATGGTCGATAGTGCCACAATCGGTGGTTGGTTGAGGCAATATGCAACATTGTTGGTGCCACCCTTCTTGTACTTGATGTTCAAATGAAATTGTTGGAGATATGTGTACCACTTCTGATGGTGATCATTCTGCAACTACCCTTGTGTCTGTATGAACTGTAGGGGTCGGTGGTCTGCTTGGATGATTATTTCCTTCCCCAAAATGTAATGCTTCCATTGTCGAAAAACCTACATAATGGAATACATTTCTTTGTCATAAGTGGGATACTTGCGAACTGTGTCAGACAATGTCTCACTGTGATATGCCACTGGATGCCCCTATTGAGTAAGAACTGGCCCAATATCATAGTTAAAGGCATCTATCTTGATCTCAAATGGTCGTTGCAAGTTAGGTAATGTGATAATTATGGAAGAAGAGAGACGATGTTTCTATTCTACGAACACATTTTTTCGAGATTCTGACCAAAAGAGTTTTGCTTTCACTCCTCCCTTGGTGACTTGACTCAAGGGCCAACTAATATGAGTGAATCCCAACATGAACCTGCAGTGGAAATTAGCAATACCTAGAAAGATGCGAAGCTCTGTTAGAGTGGTTGGGGATACCTAATCCCAAATGACTTGGATCTTGGTTGGATTCACATGCACCCCCGTTCCATCAATAATGTATCGCAGATATTGAACCTCGGTCATGCCAAAGTGCACTTCTCCAAATTATCACACAACTTGTGTTGTCAGAGTCTTTGGAGGACTTGTCGGATGTGGTGGAGGTGATCTTCCCAAGTCTGGCTGAAGATCATAATGTCATCCAAGTACACCACTACAAATGAGTTGGTGAATGGCCGTAAGATGTCCTCCATTAACCTCATGAAGGTTGCAGGAGCATTCGTCAACCATAAAGGCATGACCAGTCGTTTGAAAATCCATCCTTCACTTTGAAGGTATAATTCCACACATCAGAGTGTCGATTGGGACTTGGTGATACCTAGACTTCAAGTCAACGTTGCTAAAATATTTTTCCCCTTTGAGTTGGTCTAGAAGGTCATCAATCCATGGGATTGGGTACTTATTCAAGACACTGATCTTGTTCAACGCCCAATATTTAACACAGAGTCTTCGAGTGCCATCCTTCTTCTATACCAAGACAAACGGGCTCCCACAGGGCGATGAACTTGGCCGGATGTTCCCTTTCTGCAGCAACTCCTAAATCTACCTCTTGATTTCATCATTCTCTAGAATAGAGCATTGATAGATTGGTCCATTAGGTAGTGGTGCACCTGAGGCCTGATAAATGGGGTGCTTAACGTAATTGTACATAGGAACCCCTGTGGTTCAGGTGAAGATGTCCCCGTACTCCTCCACAACCTTGTCCATTTCTTATTGTCATGCAAAGGAGCCCTGCCTGGAGGTTGTAGGCATAGTATTCTTCTTGTCCTAGGGGCGGATCATCAGGAAAACAAATTTCCTGGTTTTGGAAATGAGCTTACTACATTGTTTTATAGTAACCGAAGAGATAGTGGCAGGTGATGGTATCTTGGGCATCCTGTACAGCTTATTTCCCAAGGTAACAATAACAACGTGAGGCCAAGACTCATACACAACATGTCACTTCCAAAAGTATGGTTGGCCTAATAATACATCAGAAAAATCAAGAGGAGAAGTGTCACATAATACCTCATCCGTGAAGGGCTTGATGCTATAGAGAAGGAGACACTGCTGGCTGACGTAGAGATCTCGTCCTTGGTGAAGCCACCCGATGGTGTATGGTTGTGGGTGTGCTATGGTCAGAAAGCCCAACCACATCACGACGTCTGCTGAAATGAGGTTCTTTTGTCTCCCATTGTCGAAAATGAACTATAGCGGGCAACCCTTTACCCACATCTCAGAGTGGAAGACACGCTCCTCCTCCTCTCGATCTTTTGGTTCCTCCTTCTGGATCTTCACAGCGGAAATAGTGGCGTTGGGCTCTGTATAAATAATCTATTTCCCTTTTTCATTCCCATTGTTAGGTTTTGATTATGAGTCAGAGCATGCATCTGATTCAGAAGCGCTCATCTCGGCCACTAGAAACTACTTGGCCCGACACTCACTTGTGTTGTGAGTGGAGCTCTTATGGAACTCACACCACTTTCTCGTGTCCTTCTTTGGCTTCGTGGTGTTTTTCTTTGCTTGTGGCTTTGGTAGGCTATTTTGGTAGGTTATCTTAGGCCGCATACCTTGGCTTTGTCCTACATTTTTGGGGTACCTTTCCCTTGCTTTTGATTCGCAGATCCAAAGTCTCGCTTCCTATGTTTGAATTTCTGCATAACCTTTGCAGCATACCGGTATTTTGTAGCAAGTGAGGAGCTGTTGAGGAACTCCATTTCCTCTTGAATGTATCTATGCAGACAACTGAGATACTTTGGCACCAAATTTTTCTCTGAATCCTTGATACCCAACTTTGTGTGCAAGGTATGGAATAGATTTGTCAGCTCATGCACATCCTGATCCCTTTGTTTCCACAGCGTGGTCCATTATATGTAATTGTCCTCATAGCTCCCCACGGGATAATATTGTTCCTTGATGGCATATCGAGAATAATTTCAAGTGGGTATGGCTGAGAACATAGAGGGTTTTGTTTCATCCTTTTTCTCACAGTAGATTTCCCACAAGTCCTTGACATGGGGAGTAGCTTTGAGGAGTGCAAAAATAATCTTCTCCCGGTCGGAAAAGTCATGAACAGAGAAATATCTTTCTAATATATTCAGCCATATATCTACGACATCTGAATCTATTTGACCCTAAAATATGGGAATGTCAAAGTTTACTTGTACCTTAAATGGAGTCATGCCTCTAGAGTGGTTATTGGATGCAGATGTGTCGTCGGTGGGCAGTCATTAAAGGATATGGGAAATTTATCCATCATCGCATTGCTTCGTTTTTCGAGGGCCTCTTCAAGCAATATTTATATAGGATATCTTCCTCCCTCATATTTGTTTTCGTCCCCCATGGGTAGCCGTGAGGGTTTTCGAGGCTGATCTTGCAAAGGTTCAACCAGATCGAGCCCTAGCTCCTTATACCCCGACCTCATTGCAGACATACAAAGAAGGATCAATAAAAATCACACCGCTCTGATACCACTGACCACGATTTATATAGGAACGCAAAAAAATACGCATATAATGATAAATGAAAATATACAGTGGAAATAAAACTCCATTTCATTAATATCAAAGAACTGAAATTTTCTTACAGAAAAAATATAAATAAAGTAGCTAGGGCACTATTAGCTTATCTCTGAGAAGAGATGTGGCAGATACAGGCCTCTGAATTGTCTTACAATGAGGCTCAAGGGACTATTTACTATAGAAAATCAATGTAAAACCCTAAAAATCCAAAAACCTAACCCTAGGAGATGAAGCACCAAAACTATGGGCCCCGTTTAGGTAAATTGGAGTTTCAACTTCCCGGGGTCATAACTTTGGCATACTATCTCCGTTTGACACACATGATATATCATTAGAAATATCTATCCGATTACAACAACTGTTGACCGTGAATATCAATTCCGGAACATAATCCTATTTTCCAAAGAAGCGATGCCCAAAACACATCGTTTAGGGCATCAAAACGGCTCCGAAAGTTCGGGACCCGAAAACTGCTAAAGACAGTAAGTTGTGCCGAAACTGAGAAACTGAAAGAGACAATGGTGGGGCCCCAAGTAGAATAGGCGGGTGGCCACCAATATCCACCTGGATCATGCAAGTTGAAGAACATGCAGAAGAATATCAAGGTCAGCATGTTGGTCAACGAGGATTCCAAGGAAAAGGACTAGGACGATGATGAGGCGTTGGTCGAGGACGTGACCAACTCATTTGTTACAACTGAGGTGAAGAAGGAAACTTAGCATAGGATTGTTACAGTCCTACCCCCACCTATAAGTACTTTAAATATTTTGATCATGTGATAGAAGAGTGTACAGTCCTTATGAAAAATATGTGGGAGAAATGAAACCAACAACCTACAGAGAATTTTCAAATAATGATCACTGAACCAAGGGAAGATGGTCCATGTATTAACATAGTCACACGAAGTGGAGCAACAACAGGAGATGGTATAGCTGAATTCAAGAAGCCGATGGAATAAACATGGGTTAGGAAGACTGCAGAAAGAGCACCTAGGTTCACTATTCAGGCGGAAGAAGAAGAATTACTAGAGGCGAAGTGAAGTTTTATGGATCTAGGAGCTTCAACCTCTAGCGCACAGCCACACTAGACATGGATACAGAAGAAGGACAAGGTTGAAGTAACTACTCAACTCAAATAATTTGATCCATATATATTGAAATAATTTTGCAGACTTGTATGAATTTGTTGTGAGATCAAAAAGTCGTTCAAGGACTCCAGGAGCATATAGAGTCCTATGCTGGTAAAGAAGAACTGTGAACTGAGTCACACGTACTCAAAAATTTGAATTGACACAAGAAGAGAATAGGAAGGGAGATGAGACTAACTGTGCACATTAGAGAATATGACATGGATCAAGTAATCCTGGATCTAGGATCTGATGCTAATGTATTGCATAATCAAACTTGGGAGAAAGTGGGAAATATAAGGTTGAAATGGTCTTTGATCTAGTTGAGAATGGCCAATCAACAGAAGATAATTCCTATGGGAAGGATTTCTGGCATCGTAGTAGATATTGAAGGAGTACGGGTTGTTCTATATTTCGAAGTAATTGAGATTGTAGATGATAGAAATCCATATCAGGTGCTGCTTGGATTGGATTGGGATTTCGATACTGATGTGATAATCAATCTTAAAAGGAGATAGATATTGTTTGAAAATGACGATATTCAGGTCATTGTTCCTCTAGAATCATGAAAAGGAGCGTGGTATACAGAGCCTATCCACGATGACTATTGTGATGAAAACATTGATAATATCTAAAATATCATAGCTAACGAAAAAGATTGGATTAATCCCACTGCAGATGGAAGGATAATATGGGAGAAGGATATTTCTTGTATTTTAGACTCCGATGTAGAACTGGAAAATTGGCAGAATAGGTTGCATGAAGTTTCTACGAGAAGATGTAACAAAATTACAAGATCACTTTGTTGGACAACTTCAGAGGTATGTAATTTTTCTTATTATGGTGGGATAGGAGATATATACATTTTTCTTGATTAATTTGAAAAATAATTTCTAGAAGAACAAAGGTTCCAAGCATTGGATGTAGCCCTCATATCTACACGTGATAGATGGTGGGGAACTCATAAAGAAAATATCAGAGGTTGGAAAGACTATCACAGATTAATGAAAATTAGGTTTGGCTAAGTAAAAACCTGAATCGAGGAAAATATGATGAAAAAGAGGATCCCTGGGAGCATATGTCTCAGTGCACTAAGGCTTGGGGTGAAGATATAGAGCCAGAGTGGGTACATATATTTTTCCACACATTGGACATGATACCTATGAACTAGTACCTTGAGACATAGCTACGTAATGGAATGGTGAGCTGGACATATTTAGTTAAAGGGTTCCTTCTAACATTTACTTTTGAGGGTGAATGTCAAAGCATTGATGAAGTCCTCTAGGAAGTTATAAAAAGGATTCTTAAGACTACGACTGTGCCAACTTGGACACTGCCAGATTGAGTCATGTAGTTCGAGCACGTGCTGGAATGTTATAATATAATAACGAAGAGGAGGATGAGGATCCACTCAATATTCCCAACTCTTATTATGTAGTTTGAACCAAGTAACAATACCATGGGATTCTCTTGAAACATTCTAACCTTATACAATAATAAATAGATTCTGAAAAAAGTTTTGACACCTCAAAGGAAAATGAAGTTTTCAAAGACCAAAAATTTTTAGCAACAACTATATATTTCATGTGACTATTACAACATTCATAGATTCAAAAATGTATAGGTTTTTTGTGCGTTTTGATGTTCAAAACTGTCTAGAGGATAACATAATATTTATTTCCTGAACTCATACTTTTTTTTACAAAAAATCCCACTAGGTATGAGGGTTGAACCTTGGACTCCAATATCATCTTTCACTAATCCTCTCATACCAATGATTTTTTTTTTCTTATAGCATATCTATGGGTGTACAAGTTATAAACCAAATTTCAAGCATATAGAATTAATTACTCCTACAATATTATGTCCCACTACCACACTTTGAAGGAATAGAATAATTTACCTGTGTCATCATCTTTTGGTTATTATTCTAAGGATTTTCTAATTCCTATTCAATACATGTGTTTGAATATAATGAAAAACCCCTTTCCATGTTGGTATGGTTGATGAAGTACTAAAGGGTGGTTATATGGTTGTATTATTTCAACTTAGGAGGCCATTTTGATGTGTTTCATATGGTTTCTATGATTTACTAGTCATATATTGTCACAGACCTAGGTTAACAAAAAATAAATTGATTTATGTACTAAATGAAAGAAAATTGAATATAAGTAATGCACATATATATTTTTTCATATATAATTCCCAACATGATTCTGGTGCGAATCTTACTTCCATCCATATATGATTCATATATCTAAGTTTCATTTTATATTTAGGAGACTTGAATAATTATGTAATTGGTGTTTATGCATCCATCACACACTTACTATATGACATAATCATTATCTACGAATTCTCTACAAGAAAAATTAATCTAGATCATTTTTTGAAATATTAAGCTCTCCCAATGGTTAGCTTTTTGTTAAGGTTTGTTTTATATCCCCTTCTTGCCTGACTAGCCCACCAATGTGCTAGGTATGTGATATATATATATATATATATATATTTCAAAGTTCGAGGCCTGGCGTATTAAATGGGGTTACCAATCAAACCGTCCACGATTTCCTTACTCATGTGATTTACCATACCCCTTCACATGGTATCCATAGGGACTAGTGTACTGTTTTTTTTTTTCAACAATCGGGATGGCTTTGCTCGGATTAATGGCGTAGCTTCGTCAAATGAAAACTTAAACTCTTCTATATGCCATTATTCCTCTCATTTGGTTTTTTGACTTTTCTGCATGCATCACTACGTTGTAATAGTGCAATACGGTCTTTGGAATGCCCACCAATGTGACCATTCGACTCTCGCTGGCTATTCTGGATGGCCCATGCCATAATAGACCTCGTCACAAGACTCAGGTACAACTTAGTATTGCTTTTTATTTTCCCTTTACCCTATCCGTTACTATTTATTTAGTACTTCTACTTTGGTTTTACTCCCTGTTTTTTTATTATTCTAGATTAGGACGTCACTGGTAGTGGAACAACTCATGCTACAATGTATTTGACCCTTTCTTTGGTTAATTGAGGGATTTCCAATCTTTTTTTCTTTTTTAATTTCGTGAATCTTATTTTCTCCATTTAGTCTTATGAGGATTAAATGGCCCTTGTCCTCTCCAGCAATCAAATCGAGAGCTAGGTTTTTTGAATTATATAGCGAAAGTTCTCATGTTCGGTTTCGAGGTAAAAATATATCATTTAATAAAGGGGTTTCTCCCTTTTTTTCCTATAAACCCAACAATATATTTTGTGACCGTTTAGAAATTATTTTATTAGTTCTTGTTGGGGTTTCCAACTTTTTTTTCTATCTACAGGTGCAAGGAAGACTATGTTCATCAATTGGTCGAGTATACTCTGTCTCAAATTCCTTATTGTGTCTTGATACTTTCTCACCGTCTCTCTTTCCTACGCAGGTATTTAAGCGACCCCCTAGTAGGTTCTACTTGTTACAACTGGGCTCATTATCGGCATTTGTTAATGAATTCTTTCTTAGTACAGGTAGGTACACTATGTGTTCCCTTAAAGGGTTAATCTCTCGTTAAGTACCTAATAATGCTACATAGCATGGTTTCACTCTACAACATGAAATATGCAGTAGAATTTGATCTCTGCTTCAAATTACCATTGTATCTATTTTGTGTTTCTCACTGTGTGGGAACATAAGGCTATATGTATTTATTTTTAAGACTTAGTGTCTCACATTGCAAAACTAGGCTTGCAGCCTTGATTTGCAAGAATGTATATTGTTTAACTATTTCCTAAAAGATATTTTTTTTATTGATTTCTAGAAGAATAATAATATTCCAGTTAAGTAATATATCCCTCCTTGGAAATATATTATGATATTTTCTCATTGTGTTTGTTTGATTACTTTCTATATTCTGGTTTGTTTTGTACAGTTTCATGTGCATTCATGCTTCTTGGACCAACTAATTTTTTTTATTTATAATAAGGATTTTGACATATTTCACAAGCATGTGCAAGTTAATTATTTTTGGCTTCTTTCTATTTATATGTTCTATTTACCCTTCTACTGTCATGGCTTAAAGTATAGTAATACATGCATTTTCAGTTTGTCTTAGAATGATGGTAAATATAACATGAATTTTGTTTAAGTATGAATGTGTTTTTCTTCCTCTAATTATTCTTAACGCATATAGTTAATAGTAGGAAGTAAAACATAGATGTCACAATTGGATTTTCCCTTACCATGTCCTTCACTAGACAACACAACCATTTGTGTTCATCAATTTGTTGTGAACAAACATCTTCTTCATCATGCTACACATCACATGTAGTTATAAATTGTTCTAAATTGTGATTTCTACAACTGTGAGATGAATTTGTTATTACTTAGAAATTTTCTATGATTAATGGTTGTAATTGAAAATTTCTATTACTTTCAAATGACTACTTTGTTGCATATAAATTTAATATTACTACTCACAAGCGAATGGTTAACATCCACTCTGCAATAAGTCTAATTAATTAAACATGTGAAGAAATTTCTTATTTAATTTTAAAATATTATGGGGGGAGAGCTCCTTAATTCTATGCATTGTTGGTTGAGTTTTATAAACTTCCAATCCCAATTACATCCACCACATTTAATAGGTCTATTCTACTCCCTACCAGAGTCTTTGCTACATATTTTCATTGAAATTATCACATGTCTGCAATTGGATCTCTAATATGAGACTTGGTACGTGATCCTGTAACTTGAGACTTGACTCTGAAATTTCGAATTGTCTTCATTAAATAAATATATTGCCTCACATTGCGACTGAATAGAGATGATAAGAACCAACCCATTTTCTTATTGAATTCAACGTCCTATAAGAGTCCCATCCATGCAAACCGCATTTAGAGTTAATATCTCTGTTCTATTTTGTTTTT